>JAJKKK010000009.1:0-600000 GCA_022432375.1 Nemania sp. FL0031
TTATATAAAAATTTAATATTTTAAAAAACTAGTTGTTTAAAGTTTATTGTTTAATTTTAATATTATATTATAACTTAGTTTTAATAATAGCAATTTAATAAAAAGTTTTTTTAAAAAAAAACTTTTTAAATAAACTAGCTTTTTTAAAATTAATTATTTTACTAATTTAATATATTTAAAATTTTTATTAACAAAAAACAATATTAGCTAGCTATTAAAAATTTTTTAGTTTTTTTTTTAAAAAATTTATATACTAATAATTTTTTTTATTTTTTTTGTATAAAAGTTAATATATTTTATAAAAATTAATATAATAAAAAGCTTTATTTTTTTTTATTGCTTGCAATTTAAATTAGTTTAATAGTTTTTTTTTAAATATTTAATAACTATTTAGTTGTTTTAAATTATTAGTTATTTAAGTTTTTATTTATATATTTTTAGTTTTTTGCTATAAAAAGTTTTTATAAATTGTTTAAAAACTAAGCAGTTTTTTTTAGGTTAAATAATAGTTAATAATTTTTTTTTGCAATTAAAAAGTACTTTTTAAATTACTAGCTAATAAAAGTTAATAGTAATATTATAAGTTATTTTTATAATTTTAAACTTTTAATTAAAAAATTTTTAATTGTTTACTATTAGTATAATAGTAAAAATTTTTTTTACTTTATTAACTATATGTTTATAATAGTTAGTTAGCAATATTAACTTTTTTAGCTAGGTTATTTTTGTTTATTTTTATTATTTTAATTTTTTTGCTAAATTTTAATTAACTAAAAAGTTAGTTTAAGCTTTAGTATTATATAAAGCAATAAATTTTATTATATTTTTTTTGTTATTTTATATTTATATAAGCAATATAAATTTAAATAATTTTTTTAAGCTATTTATATTAGCTATAATAAATAGTTAAACTAGCAAAAAGTTTTTTGCTAGTTTTTTTAGTTTTTTAAATTATTAAAACTTAAAGTTTTATTTAACTTTTTTTTATTAAACAAAGTTTAAATAAATATTACTATAATATTTTAGTTTTTTAAATAGTTTTTTATTATATAACTTGTTTTGCTATAGCTAAAATAAATATTATTAGCTTAGTAAACTTTTTTTTGTTTTTTAGTTAATTTTTTAATTTTACTGTTTTAGTTAACTTTTATAGCATAAAAAGCATTTTATTTTTTTAAAGTAGCTTTATTATTATTTTAGTTTAAATAAACTACTAAAGCTTTATTTTTATTTTTTTAGCTTTATTAATAAAAATATTAATAGTTATAAATAGCTTTAGCTATTTTATTGCAAAATTATTTATAAAATATTATTTAATTAATGTTAGCTTTAAAAAGTTTAGTATTTTAGTTTATATTTAAATATTTTTATAATAATTAAAACTATTTAAATTTAAATATTATTATTTTTTAAGCTAAACTATTAAAAGTTAAAATAAAGTTATAAATATTAAAATTATTTAAAAGTTTATATTAATATTTGTTTAAAGCTTATTAAATAATAATAGCTTAATTAAAATTATAATAAATAATAATTAAAATTTAAATTATTTTAGCTATACTGCTAAAAAATTATAAAATTAACTAATATTAAATTTTAATTAATTAAAAAGCTTTTTTTTTTAGCTAAAATAATAAATATTTTATTTAGCTTTTTTTATTATAAAATATTAGTTTGTTTTTTTTAAACTTATTTGCTAGCTTATATATTTAAATGTTAAATTTATTTTTATTGCTATTAAACTTACTTAAATATTTAGCTTTAGCTTTTATTTTATTTTTATATTATTAGTGCTATTTGTTTTTATAAACTGCTTATAATTAAAATATTAACTATATAGTTATTTTTTTAGTACAAAAAATAAAGTTAGCATTTTTTAAAAATATATTGCTTATATATTTTTTTATAGCAAAAGTTTGCTAGTTTAATAACTTATATAGCTATTAAATTTTTTATTATAAAATAAATAACTTTATATTATAATCGATTTTTTTTTTATTATTGCTAGCTGCTAGTTAAATAATAGTTTAATTTACTATATTATTTTTGCTAGTAAATATTAATAAAATATTTTTATTAGGTTGTTTTATTTTAAAGTTATTATTAGTAGTATTAATTTAAACTTTTTTGCTTTTGCAGCTAAAAATTAAAGCTTTATAAAACTTTTTTTTATTAGTTTTAATTAAAGCAAATAAATTATTAGTTATTTATTTAAATTATTTATAGCTATTATAAATTATTTTTTTTATAAATAATTTAATGCTAAAATATTAGTTAAATATAAAGTTTAATAAAGTTTAAAATTATAATTATAATTAAAATTAAAATTATAATTATTAAAATAAAAGTTATAATCCACCTAAGCAAGTAGATAAACTGCAACCAAATAGCTAAGCCGAGGCTTGGCACGCAAAGCAGAAGAGTAGGCAACAACCCTCCTGCACAGAAGGAGGGCAAGCTATATATAAGCTATATATAGCTTAGCTTTTTTTATGTAACCAATTACCGACAACTATATACTAGCAGCTATATACAGCTGCCAACAGCTATTAGTACAGCTTTTAGCAGTATATGCAGCTGCTAACAACCGACTTATTATATACGGCTATTTTACTGCCCTGCTAATTGCTTTGCTAGGCGCAACACTGCCGCAAACAGGCCGCCGATGCAAAAATACAGGCCGCCGACAGCTGGTATAAATTAGCGCATTATTTAACATGCAGGGCGCAAAAAGAACTTTTTAACCATCTGTCCCCCTCTATATATAGGGCGCTGCAACAGGGCAATCGGACTTTACCACCCCTTTTAAAAGACCTAAAAAAGGCCTAGTTTAGGTGGTTTTTACTATATACAGCCTGTAAATGCGCTGTAAGGCTTCCTGTAATATAGTTTTCTTTTTAAGTACCGCTTTAAGTAGCAATAAACCTAAAGTTTAAACATTAAAATAAAAGTTATAATTATAGTTAAATTAAAGTTATAGTTATTAAAATAACTAATTTATATTTTGCTAATTATATAAAATAATAAAAAATATATATTTAATTAAATATTTATTAGCAAATAAATTTTAAAGTTTAAAATAGTATTATAATTGTTATATAGCAAAATGCTAGTTTATTAATTTTATAAACAAAAATTTTAAACTAAAAAAAAAAAAAAAAAAAAATATAAAAGTAGCTTACGGCTATATATAAATATATATAGTTATATATATATATAATAAAGTATATAAAGCTTATTAATAGTGCAATTGTTTTATTATTTTTTTATTACGTATGTAGTTATATAATTTGCTAAATATAAGTTTGTTTTAAATCGTTATAATAAAATGCTTTAAATAATAATAGCTTAATAGTATTTTTGCTTTATTTAAATTACTAATTTTTTTAAAGTTTTATAGTTTAAATAATATAAAACTTTTAAGTTTTTTTTTATAAAAATTTTTTAATACTAATATATTATTTAGTATAAAAACAATAATAATTTAATAGTTTTTAAAAGTTTTATAATATTTTTTTTAAAAAGCTAAAAAAATAATATTTTTTTTTATAAACAATATATTTATTTTTTAATAACTTAATTTAAATTAAAATTAGCTTTTTAATTTTAAAAATCTTTTAATATTATATTATATAATTAATTAATAGTTATTTTAAAGCTTATTAAAGTTTGTTTTTTTTAGCTAAAATTATTTTTAATATTAATTATTATATTTATATATTTTTTAAATATATAATTATTATTTATTTTTTATATAATAAAAATTTAATATATTATTTTTATTTTTAATATAAAAATTAATACTTTTTTTTATATAAAATTTTAATTAATAATATTATTTATAAAACTTTTAAAAATTATTTATTTTTTTATTATTTTTTATTTTTATTAATACTTTAAAATATATTAATAAAACTAAGCTTTTTTAATAATAATTAAATTAATTAGTTTAATTAGTTATTATATTTTTAAAATAAATTATTATTTAAATATTATTAAACTTTATAATAAAATTATTTTATATAATATATTTATTTTAATTATATTTATAATATTTAAAAAAGTTTTAATAATTAAATATAATATAATTAAGTTTGTTATAATATTAATAAATATTTTAATATATTAAAAAATAATAAAAGTTAATTAATTAAAACTATTTTTTATTAATAATATTAAAATCTTTATTATTTTATTAATAAAAAAATTTATTATTATTATTTTATTAATAATAAAGTTTTTAAAAAATATTTTTAGCTATATTTATATAAATAGCTTTAATTATAAATTTAAACTATTAAACTATTATTATTAATTTAATATATAATTAAAAAATTATTCTTTAAATAATTTTAATTTAAAAATTAATATTTAAATATAATAATAAATATATAACTTATGTTTTATTAAAAAAGTTATTAAAGTTTTTAGCTTTTATTTATTTATATTTTTTTAAAAAGTTAGCAAATAATTTTTAATTTATTTATTTTATATTAATTAAACTAAAAATAATAATAAAATTACTAATAATATTATTTAATATATTATTTTTTAGTTATTTTTTAAATATTTTTTAAATAATTTTAATAAAATTATTATTATATTTTAAAATTAAATAATTAACTTATTTTTATTTTATTAAGTTTTTAAAAATATTTAATATATATAAAACTTAAAAAGTTTTATTTTTTATGTTTTTTTTTATAAAATAAAAATAATTATATAAATTAATTAAAAAACTACTTAATTTAAACTTTAAAATTTTTTTATACTTAAAAATAAAAAAGCTTATTTTAATAAAAAGCTTACTTTTAAATTGTTTTTTTATAATTTTTTTTTTTTAAAAAGTTTTTATTTTTATATTTAAAACTATATTAAATATTTATATTTTTTTTATAATTTAGCTTTTTTTTTAGCTGCTTTTAAAATATAATTAAGTTAATTTTTTATAAATAGTTTTAAATTATAATATTAAATATAAAAAATAACTTAAATGCTATTAATATTTAACGTAAAAATAAAAATATAATTAATTATTTTAGCAAAAAAAGTTTTTTTAATATTTTTTTTAACAATTTAAAAGCAAAAAAAAAATTAATTTATTAAAAAATATATTTTAAAATAAAAATAAATAATATTTAAATTATAATTAAATAATAACTAAATATAATATAAAAATAAAACTTAATATTATTAATTTTTAAGTTTTTTTAATTAATAAAAAAAAACTTATTTTTATATATACTAAACCGTTAATAATATATTTATACTTTAAGGTTCTAATAACAACCTTTCTGCTACTTTTTAGTGACTTTATTTTCTAATACGTAGTATAGTATCGCAGCTCTGTTGCATAACACTTTCACCTCTAGCCTTGTTCCAAATCTGTCTTGGACCTTCCCGGGTAATGAAACAACTTAGGGTGATTCTGAGCGTACTCTAGAGGCCTGACCAGCGTTATTCTTTTAGCCATCTAAAGATTTCACATAGGAAAGAAATTAGGAAAATCAGAAGAAAAAGAAGTGTATATTATGTGTGTGATGGTAGCTGTCCAGCTGAAATCAAGGCTAGAGTTTAGGCTATTTATACAGGAAATCAACGAAATTTCAGCTGGATCCTCCTTATGTAATCGACCTGACCCCTGGTCATATCACCCGCCCTGTCTCAGTAACCATCTACCTCTTCAGCTTTCCTAGATTCGGGTGAACGGTGTCTCCTTACCGTGGCACTCTCAATCATCGTAGAAACAAGTAAATTCGGCAGTGAGACAAAATTCGGGTCCCTTTCGATGAGCATAGGTTGTGGTTCTTGGCTTATTCCCACCAGAGCGTAACTATCTTTGGGCGGCCTATCTATCCTTACCTTGATAGAGTCTCCGTTAAACCTTAAGAGAATAACCTCTTGCCAAGTAACCTCGATACCAGGGATTTCAGGGGTTGAAACTAGTTTGATTGTTTCAACCTTGTCACCCGTGGCGCAAGAGAGAGAGATGTCACCTTCCGAAATCGAAACTGAGGCGGAAGTCAAAGGTTCCGTTATCGTCGATTACCGACGTTCGATGGACGATAGCCGTCTGATTTGTGCGAGTATCTATTATACTCGACTTGGTTGAGAACTCCCTGAAATTGGAAGCGCCCTATTCTGCATATGTCACGTATAAGGGGGTCAGGATCGATCCATACGTCAGGGAGGTCAGGTGACTAGTAACCCAAGAGATCTCTGTGTATAAATAGGCTAATTTCAACCTTTCTTTTGTATTATATAACTTCTACAGGATCATTTGAATATTATCTGAGTTGATCTCGTCTGGAGAGTGCACTGGTCCCTTCCCATATGATCTTTCGTGACTCCACACCTCCGCGAGATGCTGTTTTAGGACACAGCCATGCTGTGAGAGAGGCAAAGCCACGAAACAAGGCACACTTCTAGGCAAGAAGCTAGAGAGAGGTTTCATAAGTCCTATCTATTCGCTAGGAGGTTTGCGGCGGCAGAGTGGTTGAATGCATATATCGGGAGGAGCGGGGGCCTTTAACCGAAGGGCCTGGCGGCGCGCTTTTCGTAGATACGCGAAGCTGGCCGCTTGAACCAGGACTTAGGCTAACTGCCCGAACTAGAAATACACACTCAATAGCAGAAAAAGCAAACCCAAAACGCAACTTGCCACCTCCCTTCCTTCCTTCCTTCCGCCCTATAAGCCCCTCCCGCTTCTAGAACCTGGAAAACAGCGCTCTTAAATCAAGCGCACGTCGACTAAGTACTGCTAACTAGACCTGGGGACGGGGTGTGGGTTAAAAAAACTTCCAACCACCACGAAAAACTACCCCCTTCGTGGGAGGTGGAAAAGTGAGGTGACAAGGAAAAATCCGAGCCGCGTCGACCTGGGCAAAGGGCCTCCTTTATAGGGGGCCCCTTGTCAGGAGCTGCGCTAAACTCCTGGGGAATAGAACAACCCAATATATACGTTCGATTACTTCTTTCTACTGCAATGTCCTAAGTAAATAAATGGCAACTGTGTGTTGGGGGCCAAATACACTTTACCAAGCACCACGATTCCAACAATTGCTACTCCTCCAATAGCATCTAAGATTTCTGCCTTTTGAAAAACAATATATGCAGATCAAGGCACACGAGGCTTGGGTTCAGTGCGTGTTGGGGTCCCCGCATGAGGCCAATTTTTAGTGCTGCAGGCTGTCATCTTAGGCCATCTTTGTTACTGCAGGCTTCTTACAGAGGCCATTTTTTGCAACTGCAAGCTGTTGTCATCTGAGGCTATTGAAGGAGGCCAAAAGCTGCCACGTTACTTTTGCCTCCTCGCCTCCCGATTGGTCGCCTGTAAAAATGCTGTTTCGGCGGTGGAGAACCTATGGTTGGTTCTAAAGGAAAGAATGCCTATATAAATATGAATAAATCAACTTGAACTTTCCTAGAATTCAAGAATATGTGCCACAGATTGTCGCATAAGGAACGAGAGAGAAATAAGCTGGCGAAGCTTGAAGGGTTCAGTGTTCAGCGTTCCTTTACGGCTACAAATGAGTGGCAATTGGAAGCACCCTGAGAATTAGATAAAGTGGTAAGAACCCAATCCTTCCAGTGCGATCTTACTAACGACCTATAAGCCCTATTCTTGTCTACCTTTAGTAAATTACTATATCATGGAGACATATATGCCCTATTCTACAACCACAACAGACGACAAACCTAGGCTACTTAAGACCAGTGGAGATCCAAAATGTCCGCCGGAGTCTAAGACTGCCAATTCCCTTCACACAAGGAGCTTCAAAGCCCTCCCGGCATTTAACGAACTCTGGCTCGAGAGAGCCAGTGTTTGTGATGTTGCAGGGCAGAGTTGGACTCCTTCTGTGAACAATTGCTTTCTCTCTCCCGGACAATATCCTCCCTGGTCTACAAGTAGCCTGGTTTGCCGTCCTGTTGTGTCAACTTCGCCGTCTGGCGATGTCTTTCGGGGTGCCGACCTCCTATTAGACAGTTTTCACACAGATGAGGCAAACCAGGCTCCGGCCCAATGGTATGAAAATACCAATGGGCTCGAGAGCCTGGTGAGTACTCGCCGACATTTATTTGTATATAGACTATTCTTAGAAAGCTAATTCAAAATAAGGGGCTTGCACCTCAGATTTCAATCGGCCAAATGCTTCCTGAATATCTAAATGTTTTGCCAAGTGTTCCGGACAGTTTCCTATCCTCCGGCTTCCATACCCCATTCTCTAGGCTAACTACAGCTACGACGATGATAGACCAGCAAGCCAATTCCAATTTCACGGGTCTTACTCCGATGGTATGAAAAACTTAGTTTTGCCATAGGTAGATGAGATATATTATGGGGCGTTCTAACGACGATAGATAGGGTACTGATAATTCGGGGCGAATCCAACCGATCGAGTCAGAAGTACCGATGCCAGAACTGATCTCGTTGGATTTTGGGGACAGTGAAATGATTACCTCTGGGGACAACGCAGGCGATCTGCAGGCTTCAGCCTCCCCGAAATACGGCAATCATGCCGAGATGTTTGCACCTAATCAAATATGCGAGACTCAACCCCCCCTAACGTCTGGGTCTAACACTGCATTGGAAGCATGGCTACACGAACCGCCATCTGAACGCGTTCCTATATTTGCGCGCCGTATGGTATTTAATGATAACTTGGTAAGAAACCAGGTGTCTGAAAGTGCAGAATACGGATTAGATGCAAGTCGAGCCGGCACGGGATCGAACAATGGCCCAAGGTAAGTTCAAACTCAAAACTCTAATAATTCCAACTCATTGCAGTATTGTCTCTTACTATTGGGTCTAGGATGCTGAAAACTAAGGTGGTAAAGCTATTCGACTGCCCTTACGCCAATTGTCACGTTAAAACAACTTCTCACCGAGACCTTCGCCGCCACCTACAATCAGACAAACATCAGAAAGACAAAGTTCTCGGGTCGCTACCAGTGAATAGATTCTACTGCGAAGTAAATAGTTGCAAGTTTAGCAACCAGGGGTTCTCTCGTCGAGACAATATGTTACGCCACATGTCTCTTGTGCATAGCATCAAACTTGATAGAGAGAAACCAGGCCGCAAAAAGGAAAAAGGGAGTGAGGAATCTTAAATTCGGAAGGGGAATAGTACAGTTCGTCGTCATGAAGAAAGTGCAGCATTTCAATTACGTATCAATCAAGGGCGGTGATAAAAAGGGACGCTACACCATGGTCAGAGTTCGACATGAAGTGGGAATGATCATCTTAAAAGGCCCTTTTCTCTGAACCGAGAAGTCCACGCATTTACAATGTCGGGCCGTCCAAAGATCAACAATTCACCGAGTCGGCGCACGGATGTGGCCCGCTCGACGGCGGTGATCATATGGCTTTACGGGATTTTCAATTAGATAGCCATGGGTTTTCCTTCGGTTCAGCTTGTATAGAAAGAGGTTGCCAAGCTGAGTTGCGCTTGGACGCTCATTTCCGTTGAAGTTGGCGAAAACCTCGCGAGGGTTCAACAACTTACAACCAATTTTCATTTAATTCGGTTAGGTACTGCTCTCAGATTAAGCGAGGTCTCAGTTACTAGAAACTCGCCTTTCCTTAGTTACTATTTAAATATTCAGATCATCATATTACCTCCAACTATGCCAAGCTGGGCCAAGCCAAGCCAAGCGACGTTGAAGATCGGCGAAGCCCGACCCACAGGGCCTCTACCTAGCTATAAGTACTTCATCGCAATTATCTCACAATACAACTGAAATACGGATAATAAGACTACATAATCATTAAAATTAAGATGCGAGGATACGAAAACTCAACTTGTTAAACTAAATCTTGGCTCCCTAGTTACCGTTCGGTGCGCATAGGGGCCTTGGCTTGAGTTGTAGTGTAGCAAGAATCAGATCCTAGTATAGGGCTGAACATGTTGGAGCTGCGATCTCGCCAAGTTGCTTGGCTACATACGAGTATAAACAACTTCGGACGGCTCGATGTTCGTAGGATCTAATGACGTGCTGGCTTGTATGAAAAACATGATGCGCGTATTCCTGTTGCCCCAGTTAGCATTAGTTATGTTCGAAGTATGCGTGGCAGCTCCAGGTATGCTCGATCAAAAATTATGCGACCGCGAATTCCGCTGATCGAAATAGGCATGTCGCGTCTAACACGATAGCGGCTTGAAAGTGTTGGTTAGTCTTTGAATGATCTCGAATATGTTTCTATGAGGGAATTTTCAACTTGCACACACCTACTAGGCCCATTCGTAGAATTGCTGGTTGAGAGGCGCTTGCGAAATAATCGCTTAGCCTCGTCCTAGAAGGCTAGGTAGTTGGTTTAAACTTACCAATTTGGTCATCGTGTAGGCTTAGAATATTATCCTTAGAGCTATTTCAATAGGATACGCCATTTTATTGCCCAGCCTAATTCAACTACCGCTTGCGGATTTTTGATGCCAGCCCGGCCGTAGTTGTAAAGTTGAAGTTGGATTGACACCGCCAAGTCTGATATCGCGGGGTATGGTGCATGGCGTTCGACGAGCATGCCAAGGAAGCCGAGGCGGCATTTGGTGCACTAGCGAGCTATCCACGTCCCCGGGATTGACGTTGACAGCACCTAGGTCCTAGGAATAGTATTAGCGCCCGTCATTCAATAGCTTGGTACTGTACTGTAACATCTCGGCGCCCGTCTTGGCTTCAACAAGGACTACGATGTAAATAGCAACCCAAAATACTTGTCAACTGCGGATTCAATGTCATTCTGTAGTTTAGACGTGTCCATGCCCTGGTTCCAGTTTCTATTACTCAAGTCCCACAGATAAAGCTGCCAGGCTCCCACGCGCAGCTGATAGCAAAAGACTTCCCTCGGCAAGAGTGCGTATATTTGAGCATCAACGGAACACTCAAACATACACAATCATGTCGCCATTCGTCGCGAGATATTTCAACTGCTTCGTTTGTCCAACCACGTGCCAAGCTCGCGCCAGGGGTTACGTGTATAAGCCACTGGATATGGAAGGTCGTCGGAGGAGGGTCGGAGGAAACTTGATTATGGGGTTGCATCGCGGCAATGAGACCGAATGCGTCGACGTGCAGCACCGCAACGCCGGCGACTATGGGGTTCGCTTGGGACTACTGAGAATAAACGGCGCCCCCTTGCCTCATCAACGCCAACGCCAACGCCAACACCAAGCATGGTACTTGTTGTTATCAGTCCGAGGAAGCCCTGCTGGCTATCAAGCTTAATTTGTGGGTTATCTCGGGGCGGAACGCTATCGGCCAGATTAGAATTGTTAAAGAGAACGTCCAACAAGTCGATCTACCAGGTACATACGAAAGAGACTAGACTAATTATTATCTAATGCGTTATAAATGAGCAAGGGTAGATACGTTACGCTCAGTTGAGCGCAGCTGGCAACGCCTGTTGTCTACACTTACAGGCCTCTTCTAACCCCACACTCTATCTACCTAATCTAGTCCGCCGCATCCGTCATTACTTCAGCCATGTTTCTGCAGGAAACCCCGTCTATAACACGTTTATGAGAAATCCGGACGTAAGGCTGTTTGCAGGGCTCCGAAACGCGTGATTTTATACCATCGCAGGCTTTTCACCCTTTACATCTCGGATTCATGGCGCAAAGAGAACAACGTTTCCGTCACTTATACAGCTTGGGGGGCGTGGAAAACAGGTGACAGCCAATTGACAGCACCTGAATACAACCGATCTAAGCCCTTGCTCCTGTAACCCGGAAACATCCACCTCGCTGGCCCCTCTGTTTAGAGATGGCTCCCGCGCTTGTTGAAGCCAATGCAAGTGATGCATTGTCGATCCTTTCTCTAAATCAGATAAGCCAGGATTACCAGCTGGGGACTAGAAGCCGTAATCGCGGAATCATACCACTGGACGATTGGACCAATGTCTCACACGCACACGACCATACGAGCAGCCAAATGTAAGGCTTTGTGCCTGATCTCTACCACAGCGTTGCATCAGTGCTGACAGATGATCAGGAAACTTGATAAGCAGCCTGTATTTTAGAGTATAAGGCAATATCGAATCTCGAGAAAGACCCAAGCCTTGCTTAGGACCGACTCGAGTGCCCAATTCGTGTATGATCGGGTATAGATATAATTATACCGTAGCTTATCTCGCCCCGGACTTGTCTGATTCCCACAAGTGGGCATCCATCCATACGACAAGCTAGGTTCAATTCCTAATAGCGCTTTATGTTGATTCTGCATAGAGCTCAAGTCCCACAGACGCCGGACGACCCTTACGAGACACACCTTGCGTTGTCAAGTGCAAAGCTCAAAACACACACTTTCCTATTTCATACAGGCTTCAAAATGCCTAACGGGATGATGCCATGTTCCCACCATGGACATGGCAGCGTGGCAACCTTTAGAAATGTGACATGGAATCAACGTTAGCTGTAAGGTATATTTCACATTCCTAATTGGGCTGCCACCTCGTCTTCAGTATTGTCATGGGAATATGATGGAAACAATGCCGGTGAGGGTTTGTGGGAGTATAAAGCTGTACTCCCATCCCCCCCTTTATGTCTAAAACTCTTGGTATTCAACAGCCTCAAGAGTGAGTCCCAGCCTCTCCTGTCCACTCCCAGACCCAAGCACTTCCCTCCACACTCTCGTATACTTCCGTTGCTCTTTCAAGATGAAGTCCTTCATCACCGTTTCCTTGCTGGCCAGCATGGCTCTGGCATCTCCTTTGATGGAGAGAGCCAAGGTAGAGCTTGCTGCCAGACGCGCTGCCCGCCAATCAAACCGCTTCAAGGCCTCCAAGGATGGTGGCTTTGGCAACGTCACCGCCACTACCGTTGAGTCCAGCAACTGGTCTGGTGCTGCTATCGTGACCTCGGGCGTTACCGAGGTCAGCGGTACCTTCACTGTCCCCAAGCCCTCGGTCCCCTCTGGCGGCAGTTCGAGCTCCGAATACTGCGGTGCTGCTTGGGTTGGTATCGATGGATACTCCAACTCTGCTCTCATCCAGACTGGTGTTCTATGGTGTGTTCAGGGCAGCTCTTACGAGTACGAGGTAAGGGAGCCATGAGGACCCTTCGTTCCCTAAGTTACTAACCTAATCCCTATAGGGTTGGTATGAGTACCTCCCGGCCGCTCTAATTGAATACTCTGGCTTCTCGGTCACCTCTGGCAACTCTGTCACTGTCACCGTCACCAAGACCAGCACCAGCGGTGGTACTACCACCATCTCTGCCAACGGCAAGAGTGCTTCGCACACCTTCTCCGGCCAGAGCACCAAGCTCCAGGTGAGTAATCGTTCTCCGCAAGATAGCTGTGACTTAAAGGCTAACTCATCCCTAGGGTGCTTCCGCCGAGTGGATTGTTGAGGATTTCCTCGAGGGCAACTCGCTCGTGCCCTTCGCTAACTTCGGCACCGTCACCTTCACCAGTGCCACAGCTGTCATTAACGGCGCCACCGTTTCTGCTAGCTCTGACTCTCCTGTCAACATTGAGCTTGAGAGCAGCTCTGGCTCCATCCTCACTAGCACCACCATCTCCGGCAGCACTGTCACTGTTAAGTACGTATAAGCTGGTAAATACTACCTATAGCATCTCGACACTAGGACTTGAAGTCGAGGGAATAGGCTTGGGAACTAATGCTAAGAGCGGAGAGTTGGGAACTACCCCTTTTGAATATTCGTTATTTAGGATAGCCTAAAGCTACCTTTTTGGATATAGTAGTTCATACAATCTTACAATAGTCCATGTGTCTAGCGCTATAGCTTAGCCGTTGATATAGTAGTACCTTTAACATGCGTCTTCTTATAAGATGAAGTGATATGACATAATATGATTGTGCACCGAATTAGCCTAGGGCTGAGCCATTTAGGGCGAAAGCCTTTCCGACTACACGTTCAGAGGGTTTCCTTCTTTCCGGCCTTAATGTATTTAGCTTCTTTCCCCAGTTTCTATGATATGTTCCTCTGTTTAACACCAAAAATATTGTCCTACTTGGAAACTCGCCAAGGCTAATATGTGCTACTTCAAAACTAGACTAGACTCCTTTACACCGCCGAGCGTAATCCCCGAGTACCCTAACTTGCGGACATGCTTGCCCTTTGTGGCTCGTAAGGATGGAATAGATCTCACCCAGCCCACTGGATGAGGTTGACGGGTAGTGGCGGGTAACCTCCAGAATGAGCCGTTACCTTTCCCGTCTGAAGGAGTAGCTGAACTACAGCTTTGTCGCCTCTAGCCTCTGCATACGATAGCGGTGTATGCCCGTCCCTGTTTCTGGCGTTTAAGTCAATTCGACAGTGAGTAACTAGTTGCCTAATTATGGCCATGTTACCCAACTCGATGGCATAGAATAGAGCCTCTCTGTGATTCGGGTCAACCTTACTCGCCCCTAGCAGTAGTTTAACCATAGTCTCGTCCCTAGCATTTATTGCGTAGTTTAGTGGCGTGAATGAAAGATCACAGGTAGAGTTTAAGTCATCTTCCGAGTCGGCCAAGTAGACTAGTAGTTGTTGAACAACCACTTCAAATCCCTTCTCAACAGCCCTCGACAGTGGCGTCCGACTACGCGTACGATCAGCTTTTTTAAAATCAAATTTGCCCGAAGCGTAGAGAGCAGCGACAATGATCTCATCACATTTCCTTTTGAAAGGATGGAGAAGATTGTGTCTCGGCGAGAAGTTGAACTGGCGATTATTAAACACCGTGGGCTTGTTTTCAATCTCGGGATACTGTTGGCACAGATCATGAATTGGGGACTCCCTGGGTACGATATCGGCCACGGTCTTTAAAAATAAGCGCACTGCGTCGTAACTACCAGTAGCCAGCGCAGCATAAATAGGCAGACCATAACGCTGCTCTTCTACTTGGAAACAGGACAACTTGTCGTTATGGAGGCTAATGAGACGACACAAATTGTGCTCTGCCAATATATATAAAAGGCTTGCTGTGGGCGAGTGTCGGCGTGCCTTGAATTTTGTAACCAGGTTGTCGAGCTTAATCCAGTCAGCAACCGGAAACGAGTTAAGGAAGTCTATCTGGTTGATACCACCCCCTTCTGCTTCGTCAGCATGATATAAAACGTTCTGCACAGCATACACTAGGAATGGGAATGCTTCATCTGCCGATTTGCGGGCATCAGCAGCTTCCTGGGCTCGCGCCTCCTCCGGGGGAAAATAGCGATCATCTAGACTACGGGCGCTGAAGAGTGTATATCGCCAGCAGTCTTGCTTTAACTGCTCGTGGCTTTCTCCTGGAAATTTGGTTCCGAAGTGAGACCAAATATCTTTAAGGCTATTTTCTTTCAAGAGGAAGTCCCTAACAGATTGGTGAATGAATTGAACCTTTGGGTTTGTAGTAGACCTGGTGATTTCAGCGAGCCCTTTTGAGGAACTAAGGATAAATTTTTGCACCTCACTGTCCGTAATCTGTCTAGAATGTTGCGAAGACAGAAAATAAGGGTCTGTGCGAAGGCGAATAGCAATATATAACTGCTTCGGCTTCAACGGATATCTTGCAAACAGCACCCACTGAATACATGCGAGCAATTCTTCCGTATTTTCGCGGTCGCGCGTTAATATACCGCAAAATAGCTCGTGCAGGCCTAGAGGGATGTCCCGGAGTTTTTTGCGAAGCGAATGGGTACGGCCGCCGTCGGACGCCTTATTCAGAATCGCTACCACGAGGACAACCCACAGAAAGACCCCGGATGCCCTTTCTTTAATTTCGGCGCGGATTTCTTCGGCAAGTTGACCCCTCCCGATTTTTAACTCTGTTCTCAAATATTTGGCTATATCCTGGCTATGTCCGTCTTGTTCCTCAAGATTTAAGGAAGCTGCTTTCAAGATTGTAATATGAGGATAGTATCTGCTCGCAAAGCACACTTGGAATATAATACCGGCTGGTGTAGTGAATTCGCCTATCTTTTCGAAGAAGGACACCATATCCCGAATCTGATTCTCGTCGCACTCATCTAAAGCATCAATAAAACACAGCACTGTGGATTTTCCGAGGCTCCGCACCGCTTTTCTGAAGAAGGATTCCAGTGACTCGACGCCCCACTGGTGGAGAGAGGGATTCCGTATTTCGGATCCAAGAGAGCCGAAGAGATTTGGAAGTTGCTCAAGAAGTTGTAGTAACAGTGATCGATACATCCCAATTGTAGATTTCTCCAAGTCGCCTCCTCGCGCATTAAAGAAGAAGGAGATAATGGTTTTATTGTTCATCGTTTCCTTGGCGTTGTTGAGAGCAAATTTCATCAATGTCGACTTCCCCGCCCCAGGATTCCCTTTAACCCACAAGAAGCCATGATGCTCCTCGAGTTTTCCGATATTAAGCCAGTCGAGATAATCAGAATTTTTAAGCAGCCATTTACATGTCTCAGCATGTTCTTGCTTGATATTGCTATAGCGAACGTCTATTTGATCGAATCGCAACGAGTTCACAAAACGTTCCTCCTCTTCATTTAGTGGTCTTCGTGCTTTACAGAAACTTAGCTCAAGTATATTCTCGTAGACGCTATATGCTAATTCTGCTTACCCGGTTGTGGTTCCCACCTAACCAGCTCTCCCAGTAGCCGCTTGAACCCAGTATCATCTGCAGAGGAAAACCGTACCATATTTCTGTGATTGGCATGAATAGAGAGGGATGTGTAGCCATCAAGTGTGGCTGATTCCCTAGACACAACAGTGCCAGCCACGGGTAGGGGGAGTTCTTCGTAAAAGCATGTGACCTCAAGACGTCTGCCGCCCTCGCGCTGTTCACGGATCATTTCCCAGAATCTGGCTTGAATGCTCTGAAGTAGCTGATCTTCTGTTCTCAAGATGTGTAACAGCGATTCGTTGGTAGACTTGACAAGGCCGATAGAGGAAGCTGGTATCCTAGCCCAGTCAGCCATCCACGATCCCCTGTGAGGTGTACCCATGAACGCGATCCCCGTAGTAAAATTGAAGATAGCTCGGAGATGGGGCTCGGGGTGGTTTCGTGAGATAAGAATGGCCTCTTTGCAGACGAGGCCGCCTAGGCTGTGGGCAACAAATACAAGCGGACGGGAGGACGCATTGGAGCAGGCCCTGTCGCTGGACAAGTCGTGAAGGAGGTTGTTGGCGTGATCGATTAGTCGATTCGTCGATGCGACCGAGGCCCGCACGACATACGCGTCGTAGCCATATGTGAGTATACGAGCTCTACTGAGCTTCGATGGCAGAAGTGTCTTAGGCCAAGGTGCGGAGTTCATAGGGTGGGTCCAGGTGCTTTCACGGTCACCGGTCAAGCCATGAACAAAGCAGATATCAATCGTGGCGTCGGGGCAGTCATGCAAGACTTTCACTCCATCAGGGAAAGAGGCCGCGGGAGGGCTAGACGGTGACGGGGTAGAGGTCGTGTCAGTCATCGACTGGAATATCCCAAAAGGTTGAATCATCTTCACAACGTCGATGGGGCAGAAATGAAAGCTCAGGTCGTTGTCGGTGAATTAGATGCCGAATCTTGTCTTGTTAAACTACATGAAATGTGTCGTTGCGAGGGAAGGAGAAGGGTGGTTTGGAGGTCAGTTATATATACAAAGCATTCGCAGGTGCTGATCCACTGTCGTATTCAGTGGCTATTGCTTTCTAACAAATGCAGAAGCACAGCCCTGATAGTTCGTGAGAGCGGCGGGTATGTCTAATCCAATCAACACTTATGTACGAGTAATGGCCATCTTCCTCCTCCAGTCGATGTGCTCGAATCGCTCCCTCTACAGACTCCATACCATACCACCAGCGTCGCCCCCAACTCATGCATCACTGAGGCGGCAGAAGGGGCCAATGAGAAATCTACAAGCGTTACAGCGGCTAGTGATGGCCGCGCCAAACTCAAGATGCGCCTAAGTCCTACAGCCAGTGGAGGCTCGGCTGGGTAAGTGTAGTTAGCAACTTATGCAGCCCGAAGCCACATTCCAAGTGTTCAAGGGCATAGTGAAATCGTATTGGCGAGCAGAGGCCTCCGGATGAAACGCTGGGCGGCAGGAAACAGGAGAAGATGAGATACCGCTTACAGCGGTCTCCTCTCTTGCCTACGGGACTTTTGATAGTGAATGACACATTACGCGGGAACACCCTGCTCTAGTTGGCACCCGAAGTTCATTCCAGGCATCACTCAATCCTTACACCAAAAGCCTTAGGCTTCTTTAGAAGTGTCAGGTAGATTTCAGCGTTACGATGCAGGGATATTAGTTCCGGCGCTACTTTTCTGTGTAAGCCAACCGCAATGTAGGCCATCACACCAGGCTCTGACAACTGGGTGAAATAAAATGCAATTGGGGCCATTCACCACCTTTCTAAGAATAGCTTACGAACTCGGATGAGCACATAGATGAATTTAACAAGGCCTTACATGCAAGGTCTCAGAGAATACTCAATTTATACATAATATATTGTAGCATGACCAATGGGTTCAGTGTTATACGTTATAGAATACATACTCGCAAGCTTTTCATATTTTCCTCAAACAAAGTATATTGGAGCCTCAATTAGACACCTAAGATTAAATTTATTAGAACTGTACAGTTTGTACGATGTATCTAGCCGAATAGCTTTAGCCTGCTAGAAAGGCGTGGGATCAATCAAGTACATGAATGGGCAACCCCGGCCAGCCCAGCGGCCGCTAATGCCTCAGGCCTCTTATATCGGAAAGTTTCGTTTTAAATAGCCGGTAACACGGCGGTTAGGTTAATGCATATGCACATGCTAGCGATTATCTAGGACTTGTAGAACTTCTAGCGCTACTCCTATTGGCCATCTATTCACTTGGGAGGCTACAGCAGCAAGCAAGTAGCTGAACGCACCTATCCGTCGGGGCGCGAGTCTCCAACAAGGCCAGACTGGGTTAGATAGTTGCGGCGTAGTCGGGATCTGCGATCAGGACTCGAATAGCCGCCCAAGCTTACGCCCCAATACTTTTAGTTCTTTTCTCTTCGTTAAAGATGCTTTTTGGGGGCCGGGGGAGAAGGGGCTAGTTCCGGTACGCCCGTAACGAAACTAGGTCCCAAAGACTGAGTAGGGGCTAAAAAATCTCCGGTCACCATGAAAGCCACCCCCTTAGTAGGAAGTGGGAAAGTGGGGGCTTGAGCGCGGTGCTAGCCTCATAAGGATTAGAATACTCCATTTCGGGAGCACATGGTTGAAACACCATTTTTTCAATAAAGCCTCATCCACATCACACTTCAGGGCACATTCAGGTGGGTAAACAGATACGTTATTGGGTAAAGAGATCGGTAATAGTGCGATAACGCCTCGTGTACCAGCCTAAAACCGCCCAAACTAGAAAAGAACACACCAAATCAAGGTTAAAACAAATTGCTGTTCTCCTCTAAGCTATAGTCCAATAGGGAGGTGGACGGGTGTAGAGTCGAACTTGTTGGGTGGGGCCCTGTAACCCTGTAGAATTATCTATTCGGCTTGACGGTCATCCTCGTCACTTGTGGCGTCCGCCCACTTTAGCTCTTCTGAGGCTAAGAAAGCCTCGCTGTCATACTCGGATATTACCACCCAGCCTCTGTCATCGCCAAGATGTTTCTGAGATCCGATAGAGTGGTCAAGAGTCCCTCTACCAATAGTATTATCCACCAGGGCAAAAGATACGCTTCTCTCGACGTGGTACTCCTCGTCCTTGCAGTCGTTATCTTGCCACTGGGCTGATTTGAGTGCCAGATACCGTAGGTGATGAGCGATGTGTTCTTCAATATCGTTCCCGGGTGTCTCGTGGCAGAAGGGGCAGGCTTCGAAGACTACTTCGGCGGTTCTACGGTAAACGTTGGCGACGTCCAACAGCTGATCGGGACTGAACATATTCGGGTGCGGTTTAATTATGTGCGTTCCGAGTAGTTCCTCGCGCTCGAACTTAACCACCGCCTCGCCGTCGTGCGGCATCCGGCAGATCCACTTAGCAAGACGCTCAGACTTCATGTGATGTAGCCACTCCTGCCTGGATGTAAAGAGGCAGTATGGAATATCGCACCTCTCGAGTAGACAGACGTAAGAGTCTAGATCCCGGGTCACGTGCTCCCTAGAGAGATTTCTGGATTAAAGACAGAGAACAAAAGTAAAAATAATCACACACGCCGGACAGGTCCGCGCGTTGTGACATAGTTCAGACAACTTACGACCATAAGACACGATTTCTGCCGATATTGCTTGGGAGGATCACCCAACAAAATTCGCAAGTGAAGCTTGATTCAGTCTGACAACTTTTCGGTGGCGGAGGCAGGAGTATATCGGTTTCTTCCATCGAGCGATTTTCGGCTACCTTCTGCTGCTTCGTAATGTCTGAAGCGGGAGGCTCGTCATCTTTGGATGGTAGTTCAGTTTCGGCAGCTCTTTCCGGAGAGGCGGCTTGGTCTTTGTGCTGATGTTCTCTCTGTTGCTTTCGTCCTGACGGATAGCGGTCTCTGAGGTATAGCATGCGTCGATAGCGTACGACCATCATGCTGGCCACTCTGCTCTTGAGCTGTTCAGACAACCTGGGGAAGTCACGGGCCACAACCTGTGCGAAAGAAGCCCTGAGGCCGTCGAACCCTCTTACGGGTCGCTTGTAGCCTTGATAGGGGAAGATTAGTCCGGATAGGTTTTGGAGCCAATTGATGCCTGTGCGAATCGACTCCAAAGCATTTTCGTAGTTGAATATCTCGAATTTGGGAGCCGCCAGGATAGCACCCGCTTTATCCTCGATACCCGGAGCCTCCAGATCGGTATCCGATGGTAGTCCGTTAACGGCTACATCTTTCCTAATGGCAGAAATGTATGACAGCAGTCGTGAGCATACGGCGTCAATTAACGATCTTGTGCGATCCATATTTTCTGGAAATTCCCTAAGACGATAGTCCAGAGACGATTGGTCTTCTGCAAAGACAGCTGCTTTTGCTGCCCAAAGACGTAATTCATTTCTTTCTATGATGAGGTAGTATAATAGGGTTGGTACATCTGGGTTAGTACGCGTGGTAGCATCTAAGGCTGAGCCAGTAGCCTGGAGGGCAGATTCAAATAGGTCGAAGCATTTTCCTGCCGCTGGCCGGACTTGAGTGTCCACGCTCTCCTCTGCTGCGATTTCCATGGTATTGGATTCAGGGGTGAAAACCTGGCACTGCGCGGATAGGTTAGGACGAACAGCGTTTAATACTAAACAAGAAGCCTAGATCTCACATTCTAAGGCTAGGCGAAAAGTTGGGGGCTATAGCCGCGCGTGGCTTCTCTAGAAACCTGCCAAGTAGTTGCAGATAGAACAGTCTTCGTCAAAAGTGACTTTCCAAGTTGATGATGTCTCACGGAGGTGTGGAGTCGAATAGATCATATAGGAAGTGACCAGTGCACTCTCCAGTGAGATCAACTCTAGGTGTATTCAGATGATCCTATAGAATATTATATAGTACAAAAGAAAGGTTGAAATAAGACTATTTATATACGTAGATCTCTTGGGGGGTCAGTCACCTGATCCCACTGACCACTGGGTCCATAGAGACCCACTTATACGTGACATGATGGGACTACGATCTCATAACAAATGACTGAGGCGCAGTTGTTTTGTTTTGAAGATACTGGTATCGCCGCATCAGGCTCCGGGCTGCAAGCGCTCTACCCCTTAAGACTCGTGTCACCGGGCTGTGGCCACGTGACTCTATCTGAGCTGTCACTCTGTTTAACATGCTGGGCGCTTACTGGGTGGTCTGTGGAGGCCTCTCAGCCACTCGGACAAGATTGACAAGATTCAACGCGTGATCTCGCGTCCGTCAACACCAGCGCTTTCTGTCCAATAGATATTCCGGAGGATGTCCGAAGATGCAATGATCTCAATACCATCTCTCAACAAGTATACGACGTAGCTAGTTGTCTTTATCTCTGAACATCCAATACTAACTCCTTTGATCTACCTAGCATGTTGATTCTCACTAACAGCACGCAATGAAGCCGAAAGCCCCATACAAACAGCAAATGCTCTACCCCTTTCACTACCCGGTCGCGGTAATATGCTAATATGTGCGAGACGAAAAAACATGATATGGTCCCGCATTTAACCCATGGGGGGGGACCAAAGAGTGGCTAACCAAGCGCTCTCAGGCCGCGTATAAGGTCCGCGAAAATGTTACATCGCCTTGATTCCCTCAACTCCACTCGCATACGGATCGACATCATAATTTCTCTGAGTCACTTCAATAAGGTAAACGTCTTCAAGCAGAAATGGGCATCTTATATCGTTTATATAGCCAGCAAGACGGGGCTTAAGTTGAGGCATGTGCATATACTAGCCATTATCCATAGCTTGTCGAATTTCTACCGCTGCTCCTACGGACCTAAGAAAATTCGCACAAGAGTTCTAGGAGAAAAGGGCCTGATGAACTACATCAAAGAAGTTCCTAGGGCCCTATTGATGCCCAAATCTATGTTTAGAAATATAAGAACTAAGAAGCCGCTCCAACTGCTTACTCATGAACAGAGTCCTCCTCTGCTCTACATACATACAATCTACTATTCTCAAAAACATATCCTATAACTCTACACTAGGATGCATATAAACATAAAACATCGTTAATCCAATTTAATATGGCCTTGATCTAGTTTAAAGGTAAACTTGATAAATTTGTCTACCACGCACCGGAGTTAGCTTAATGACATTCGCCTCACTTTCAGAGGGCGTCATTGGCATAACTTTAATGTCGTATGGGTCATACTCACCTTCTTCCACTCCACTACCGCCCAGATGAAACGAACCAGCTGTTTCTACTACTGGTATCTCGAGTGTAAGGCGGGGCCTCGAATCGGTGATATCCATCTGCTCGCAGTCCCGCCAACCCCCTGGCTCAGAAATCGGCGACGATACATAGTCTTCTTCCTCGTCGACGTCACCGTCAAGTGCAAAATCAGAAAGTCGCCGTTGCAGACTCAACTGCTGGGATGCTGTAGGATCTGATAACACTAGCCAGTCAATGGGAGAGAATGGCACGACTGGTATAGTGGCCGGCGCAGTTTGAGTCTCTTTTATCCTAGCCTGGAAATCTCTTAGTTGAAGTGACGGCAATTGAGACGGCAAAGCCCGGTTCCAGCCCAAGGACTTGCTAAAGTTGTATGCGACAGCGCCAGGCGCACCGTAGCGAATAGTCATCCCGGTGCGTCGTTGGGCACTATGTAGCTTCTCCACGCTCCTATAGCTCGGCTCCTTGAGAATCATCTGGACCTCTTCCGTGCCTTTCGTCCGGGGTCCATGCCGGACTTCCTTCGCGGCCCGGTCCCGCTCTTTTAGTAATGCCGCAAGAGAGTCGGACGTACCAGAATTTAGCCAATCCAGAGTCTCTTGTCTAGCTCGGTCTTGTGGTGTGAAATTCATAGTCGCATGCCCAGCATAGTATGCTCCTATACTGACACCTTCAGGTATCAGCTGCTTATAAGTCCTCTCTATGGGTGAGCTAGCCTGGGACCCTTGATTAAAGCGTGGGCTATCCTTATTTCTATTTTTGGTGAAAAACTTCTTGATAGATTTCATCTGAGTAGTAATTTAGAACGGTGTGTCTCGTGAATTATTCCCTGGAGCGACGGGATTTTGATATAACGAGTTAATTAAGCGTACATGCTTCGAAGAAAAGAAAGATTTCCCTCGTCTTTCTATCTCTGACCACAATGCGTTATCTTTTAAGAGATACACGGTACAGAACAAGGGCATTGTTCTCATTACTTCCGAATTACTGAAAGGACTTTGTATATTTCCTATTCTTTATTATTCAAACTATAACAGGAGATCATTGTGCTTTAGTCTATAGTCACATAAATAGCTATTTATTCACCATCATCTATAAGGTTCTCTCTCCTCACTCGATTATTAATGTGTCAGTCCCCTAATTATTACATGTATAGCCCTACCGCGTAAAAATTTTAAATAAGGGGTGGTAGTATTATAAGGAGACTGAGAATAAAATACCGAAGTTAACCTATAACTCTACTCGAGATTTTGTAACTATTAGCTCTTAGTTTACGGGAAATTACTGGCATCAAATCTGGGTCTTCGTCGATCTAGCCCTCGATTCAATCACAAAGCCCCCAGATTGGGCATTCAAGTTCAATGGCCTTGTTACTACGAACGGCTTTCACAAAGAATTGATAAGTTAAACCTACCTTTCAGATCCATTCCCTAGGCCTGGCTATTGGCTTTGGTTGTAAACTGAAACTAAAGATGATTAATACAAAGAAATCAAAGAATCTTTGTTTTTGAAAACTGCATAAATGAAATAGTACTCACGTCTTCGCGGCGCGACAGCAAGACGCAATATCGTACATGACTTCTGTTTTACTTCTTTTGGGACTCATATTCCCTTTTGTTCTCATTCACGTACACTGTTTAATTTTTTTCTGCTGTTTTAAAAGCTTATAATAATCCCGCTGAGTTTGCCGAGCACAACTCCTTTCAGTACTTAACAGCCTGTCTGGTACAGAGATTTCACCCCTTTCACCATCGATCAAGAGCAAGCTACGGACGCGTGTGTGACCTACCATGTGCTGCTGCGGTTCAGAAGACGATTACTACAGAGCCACTCCTTACCGACCGGACTACCAAGAACCCCATCCTTCTGTATCCCCAGACCGCCTACGGCGACAACCCGAAACTCGACGACCGATGAGCCGCGAGGAGATAGAGAGGCGAGAGAGGATAGAGAAGCGGGAGCGCCAGGCGCAAGCTACGGCAGCCGCCCAAAACTACGGCTGGCCGACATCCCGAATGGATGGTGGCGGCTTCGTTAACCGGGGATATTCCTCCGGAAACAGAGACTCAATGATTGAGCCTCACCTTGCCGGTGGTCTTGTCGCTCTGCCCGGCTTAGACTTCGCGGCGGTTTATGACCCTCAGCGGTCGCGCCAGCTTCCACGGCCGCCGCCACCAGTACAACGACCCCGATATCCACCACCACAACAATCACAGCTGCCACTGCAGCAACAACGACAACAGCAACAGCAACATTCATGGCAGCCACAGCGACAACAGCAACTGCAGCAGCCTTGGCAGCCACAACAACAATACCAAAGGAACCCTAGCCCGCTCTACCAGCAACAATTTGTCTATGAGCAGCCGCCCCAAATGCCACTAATGAGAGTTGCGCCATTACCAAACACGAGGGCGCAGCCTCCGTCAGCTCAACATCACAATATCGCGCGGAGGCCCGTCGTGCAGATAGTTGCTCCCCCTTTCGTCCAGCCTCAGACGGCGCGACTAGTTCGGCGCGACTCAAATGGTATTTCTGAGTGTGATGATGACGACGATTACCGTCTCGAGGAGCTTAGGAACTATACTGTTTCCCCGGTACGTATTCGCAAACAAGTCCGTTTTAATCCAGTGGTTGTTGTTAACATATTCACATAGATATAGATACTGCTGGCGAGTAATTAGGTGTTGGGGATTCGCTGCCTTGTACTATAGTATATTTTAGGGGCGCGAATACGGTGATATTAACAGCTGGCGGGGAAGACGGTGACGAGGACTATTGTCGCGAATAAATTGTGATGAAAGGATTCTAAGTAAGCTAGATCTTCTATGTTCGGACACTGCTAACTAAGCTTAATAGATAAGTGCCATTCAATCAGTCCTCTATTTGGCGATAGCTGCATATTATACTGCCTCTTTCATCAGACTGAAGTATAGGACCGCATAGGCTATTCTTTCTTCTTTGTCCCTGGCTAACTTAGACTCTAAGGGCTTCATGCAGGTCTTGGGTCCGCATCGGTATACATGAGAAAAGTGCTCAGCTTAGAGGGTCTTATGAGAGAAGCATGGATTTCAACCTCTTTTGGCCTATACGGCTTTCAGATTTTGCAGATAATAGAATATTAAAAAAATTTGTAGCTAACATTAGATGAGCTAGCTGAGGCAGCGATGTACAAGTGCATGTATCGAGACTTACCTAATATTTTTTCAATTATCTTCTTCGTCAATCAATCCTCCCATAGCGTCAAGAGCTTTGCGTAAGTGTAGTTTAGTCTAGAGTGGGTTGGGAGTGCGATCTTGATTACTCACTTGCTGATGCATAGGCAATATAAATAGTGAAGTACTTAATTGAGACGTCTCTTCGTTAAGCATAAAGAAGGAATGCTCCTTCGCTCGTTACCACGTGGAATGTGATGTCATGCAGCGGATGGATACCGCGGTGCTAATTACAAATTGCCATGTTCGAAGAATGCTTAGGTAGTTTTTGTTTGTTACGAAGTAGTAAAAAGGTGGCCTGCGAGGACCTTGGACCTTTGCGCGTCGCTGGTCAGCCAAGGGGAGAAATGGGCCGCATCGCAAATAACCGATCTGGAAGATCGATTACTCGTAATCGATTACACGCAACTTATTCGTGATAGATTACGTCTCCCCGCAGAAATAGCTTCTGTTCCTTTATCCAATGGTCTCAGGCACCGAACTTTATGTCTCAGTTGATGGTGCCGACAGCACGAGGGAGGGGCTCGCTGCGCGAGTAGATTTAAGGCATCTGGATTTCGAGAGCGGTGATTGGCTCCGTTTTCACGTAGGGCTGATGAGGATGGGTCTTGATGCATGCATGCGTAGTGTAGAGGTTTGGGTGACCGAACTAGGAACAAGAATCCCTTTTGATTTACTGTAGTTGTGCCTTGGCTCTTACGTGTCTGTCTTTGAAGGACGTGACGTTGGATGTAGATAACCTCCGCCTGCATTCGCTTTGTCGTAGGTCTCCCACAAATCGATTGTGTCCCAAGGGCGGGTTGGACAATATCCAGAGAGCCAAGATATTCTATTGTACCAGACCTCCACACCCCAGAGTGACTTGCATGAATGGGGGGGACAAATCAACCAACCATGTTGAAATGTAACCTGAAGTAACACTGGAGAAGCAGTAGGTATGACTCAACCAGAGACAACTGACCGCAAGAGTACTGTACATACAGCTGCAGCTATCCTATCGTGGTAGTATACGCGCGCTGTATGTACGTACAAGTCGATACGAACAGCCTGTCTTATCACATGGCTGAGTGCCGTGAGAAACCCGAATACTGCCCGGAATACCTAGCGAGAACAGAGCCTAAATGATGGGATTCTTACGCTTATGATGTAGGTACTCTGCACTGTAGGTAGCTCGACGAGCTAGCTGTGCGCGCTGCTACTTTTGTGTTGACGAGAAATTTTAATATTGAGTAGATGGGATGTAGGGAAGTGTGGCCAATCTGGTCGAGGCACAAATGCGATCTACCTACACCGATTTGGACTAGATGAGGCTCTGTGAATGATCTGTCCCATGTAAGTGTGGTGACTGTGTGTATGTACCGCTGGGAGAAGAACGGAGAACTCAGGAGACAGACAGGAGAAATGCGCCAAGACTGCACACTGTCGCGGTGGCGAAGCAGCAAACCGAACCAAAAGCTGCATTTTTAATTGCGCCAACACATGCTCCCCAGACCTGTCAGCTCAACTATTGGCTCTGCTCTGGTCGACCGGCTAAGAGCTCCGTCTTCACCCTAGTCTGTGCCTCTCTGCGCAAGAAGTCGAACCATTGATAAAGCATGGGCAGGACATGGGCTGATGGGATTGTACGGACCCGTTGTGATGGCGGATGGGTACGCTAGACACCACCTAGACAGTGCACTAGACGGAACTGGACAATGAATGTCCCACTCGGAGACTTTTTCTAGCAGTTTAGCAGCCAACTGACAGATTGGCCGGTTCGCCGACGGGTGGTTATTTTGCGTATTATTAATCTCTCCAGGGCTGGCTTGTTTATTTTTATTTTGGTTGCATTCTAGTAATTGCATAGAGGAATTAGCTGGTCCATCGCCAAGCCTGCATCTGATTGTGAACAAAACAAGTCCGCAGTTAAACCAATTCATCTGATTTGATGCAAGATACTCCCGCATGTTGCTGAGGTTGGTTGCTTCATTGATTGAATGATGGTACTGGTACCGAGTTTCAGGGCAGAGCCATGCGTTGTTGCGCCTGAACTGCTAGGTAGGTAGGTATGCAATGCGATGAGTTCATCGTGGGTCTCAAGACGAACAAACGGCGGAGGAGGAAGAGGCAGAGCGGTTTGAGGAATACCTGGCGACAATAGTTCGTCGACCTAAAATGGCCTAGCCCGAGGCGGGAGGAGGGCGCAGCTGATGAGTCGCTGGGGGTTGCATCGGACCCGCTAGGACCTTTGACATGTAGTGGGTGTTAGTAGGACAAGTACAGCGCCAACACGGCGCTGCAGATGCATAGCCCGTAAGATACTTCCAGTGCCATCTTGGCCGGGTCATCCTCTACTTTGCGGCCATCGACCCAGCCGACAGGGATCTACCAAGGCTGTACCAATGCCAACGGCTGCTGCCTAAAATCCCACGCCGACAGACACATTTCAACATCGACCCGTGCCCGTCCATCTCTGGTGCTTCATCCTTACCTGTATCCTTTTGTGCTATCCTCCTCGCAACTACCTAACCTCCCCAGGCCACCGTATTCTTGCCCTAAGTTATTGTCCTGTTGCTACCGTTGTCCCGCCTGTGACGAGTCTGAAGACGTGTTTTATCTTCCCCGAGACACCCGAACAAATCGTGCCCGTCGCCCCCCCCATCCATCCATCATCTGTCTACTCTCTTCTTCCACCTTCTGTGTGCATACATACATAGAATACTGCATACCTTTCGCTCATCATCACTATATTCTCATACCTATCCTGTCTTTGTTGTAGCATCATACTTTTACGCACGTGCTTTGCTGTCGTCTTGGACATGGTCTATCATTGATTGAGACATTTGGTTATATCTGCACCTGTCTGGCCCTCCTGGGGAGCACAACCCAAACAAGCCTGGCTTTGCCATACGCCTCTCGAGTCTCGAGTATCTTGCCGAGTCGAGTCATCACCTCGACCTCCATCCGCCCTGCTCCGACACACCGGTCTGGCTGGGCTTCTCTAGTTGGCCTGTCTTCCAGTAAGAACATTGTTCCTCTAATCAACGGGTTTCTCTCATCGGCTGAGGACGAGATCCTACCGATTTCGTCCATTCGCTCGTTCCTTTCCACGAGTTACCGATTATTTAACGGTGATATCTGCATTGAGTCCATGGACTCCTAAGCCATTCGGTGTGTATCGAAGGACTTGTGACTCATAGACGTGCTCAGCCCTGCAGTGCATATCAGTGCTAACCCACTGGTTCTCTATACAGTAGCCAAACAAATACCATCTACTATCTCCCATACATATATACTAGTGGGGCAAACCTAGTCACCATGTCGTCCAATCCTCGCCGGACTCCTGCATTGTCTGTCTTGGACTGTAATGCTCGCGATGGTCTGACCCTTAAGAGTAAGCTGGCTCTCCGCAAAGGAGCCACCTTTCACTCTCCCGTTACTCCTCCGTCCAGCCCCCCCTCGGCTTCGTCTTTCAAGGTCCCCGCGCTTCCTCGTCGGTCTCAAACGACCTTGGATGATGTTGTTGGCGCCCACGTACGCCGCGCTGCCCTGAACATTGGCAAAATTGAAGATAGCCTCACAGCAACAGAAGGCGAATCATCGACCCGTCAGTTATTCCATGACGACAGTCTTCCCATACCTCGTGGCGTTTTAAACCACAGCGTCATGAGAGATACAACCATGGTGCCTCCATTTGAGATGGAGAGGCGTGTTTTGCGCCCTCGCACGCGCCGCTCATCTCAACATCATGAATCGGACAGCGGGCTGGGAACATCGATTGCATCTACGGTACAAAAGCGGAAAGAGGCTTCGCCTTCCGTCGGTGCTTCTACTATTACGCGGTCTGTCAATGTCTCTGGTAGCGAGAAGCTGCCACGCCTGAGCAGCCGCGCCTTCAACCGCATTCGCGAGCACACATTGAAGCCTTTACTAGAGAAATCTGAGCTAAAGGCCTTCCGCCCGATTGTGCTTGATTGCCCCAGAAGGATCCAGGAGAATCAGATTATTTGTCTACGGGATCTCGAGAAGACCCTGCTCTTTATGGCACCGGTGAGTCAACTTCTGAAAGACAGTGGGATTTGGGGAGTTACTTATCGTTCGTTGTGTTTGAAGGAGAGGGCCAAATCCGCGAAAATGTACCTCGACTTTTGCACTACGTCTATTCGCTGCATCCAAGCCACAGTCGAATACCTGAGCGACCGAGAACAGACGCGACCCGGCGATCGACCTTACAACAGCGGCTACTTTATTGACCTCATCGACCAGATCCGCCGGCACGCTCAGCACTTGCAAGAATCTCGTGACAGACAAGCCTCAGGTGAAGACCTTAACGACATGGATGTAGACCCGTATGTGTTTCGTTCCCGTTTGTATTATTCCTATATTGACACGCATTCTAGCACCGACGAAGTTAAGCTGATCGGCGGTCTTGCCACTACCGGCCGCCAGGCAGAACTTGTTCGTGTGAAGAAAAATGGCAAGGCCTTCTCGCTTGCTACAGGCGAATTAGTGGAAGACCTGGATGAAGAGAAGGCACCTATTCGGTTTAAGCGGTCCATGAGCCAGCAAGCTCTGGATGAGGAGGAGATCAATCGTTCCATGGCACGACGAAAGAAGAATGCATCACCCGAGGAGCTTGCTCCTAAGAAATGTACCCACCCTGGCTGCACCAAAGAGTTCAAGCGAGCGTGCGACCTTACAAAACACGAGAAAACCCACTCACGCCCTTGGAAGTGTCCAATCCCGACGTGCAAATACCATGAAGATGGCTGGCCAACTGAGAAAGAAATGGCTCGCCATATTAATGATAAGCACTCAAGTTCGCCTCAGATGCATGAGTGTCAGTTCAAGCCTTGCCCATATAAATCGAAACGGGAATCGAATTGCAAACAACACATGGAAAAGGCCCATGGCTGGACATATAAACGGTCCAAGGCCCCCAAGACGAAAGCAAGCAAGGCTGGTAGCTCTGGGAATCCCACGCCAATGTTGAACAACCTGCCCACACCAAGCAGTGACCAGACAGATGCAATCATGACTCCTGAAGATGATGCCTTCCTCCCCACCTTTGATGACAATCAAGATCTCTTCCCCACCTACCCTAGTAGCGATGAGTTTAATGCTGGGCTGTTCGACAATTCGGCATTTGATGGTGATATCTCGCTGGACTTCTCTCCAATTGATGAGGGATCGACCTCAAGCGATGCTGATCAGTTTAACACGTACCAGGAGCTTAGCCCTGAATTTACTGATCAGTTTGAAGACATCTATGGAGCACACGTGCGCTTGCCAACACCTACATATTCGGTATACAATAAGGCCATGATGGAGACATCGTATAATTTCAACACGCCCATGTGTCCCCCTCCGTCACACTTCTCGCCATCTGGTCATGGCAATACCATGTTGTATACGCCAACCTCCATGGTTGATGAAGGGTTTGAAGACTTCCAGCCTACCGGTGATGGTCAATTTGGTGATGATTTTACTCTATTCCCGTCAAATACTATGGGGAAGCCCAATTTCGGCACAACTCTCTTCGAGCAAACGCCCCAGGACCTGAATATTGAGTTCATGGACATGGATTGGACATCGGTACAGATGAATGGATTCCCCCAGCAGTAATTCCATGCATATTCTCTTCGACAGGCCAGTTAATCATTCTGATTAGCTGAAAGCCAAATTTACCACGATATGTGGATAGATGTGTTTAACGATGTTATGATAAGGAATAGGCAGGCGGAGGCGGAGTAGTGCGGAAACCAATCCTCAGATTGTTCCTAATGTGAAGAGAGACTGCCGAAAATTTTGTTCGGATAGAAAATGCCTCTCCTGTCTCTGTACACCCATGTTATTTCCCAGCACTTTGATTTCTTCGTACATCAGGGAGCGTTAGTTAGAACCATGCCCAGAGGGCCAGCCGCATCAACAGCTGTGGGAACCAGATAGCAACATTTGTTGCATCATTGTCAGATTACGTTGCGAGACGCAAGCGACTCCTCTTTAATAAGATCGACTTGTCGACCTCGATTTTTGACTACAGGCCGAACGGTGACTAGTACTAAGGCTCGTGTTTGATTTTGAAAAGGACTACCTATGCGACTACCTATGCGAAGATGGCGCTTGATTCTACGTAGATGGGTGGCCGAGACATGGTCCGCCTTATCTGAGTAGGGTGGAACCTGAGATACCGTTTATCGCTGACGCCTGCTGGCAGCTGCCATTTTCTGCCCGTACCCATGCTAGCTTAGGTAGATAGTTTCCTAAATGCTTAAATTGAACTTGGACAATTTTTCCTCCTCCATATCAAAACCACTTCTATCCCTCCCTGTGCATTATGTGCATGAACTTGAGCCACGCCATAGGCTAGCTCCAACACACCTGTTAGGTAAAGATCATGAATCAAGCAGTCGGCAGTATCGAGCTGAATGAATATGCCAATCATCGACCATCCGAACTTGGTCTCGTCCTCTCCAGTAATGAGGCTGGTCCAGTGATTGCAATCCCCAGGTAAGCTTCCTCCGCCCTCTTATTGTTCTATGCCGTGCACTCTCTGCCTTCCTTTTTTTCTCTTCTCTCTCATATCCTACAATGATGACTCCGACACGCAAGTGTCCAACCTACAATAAACTCATAGGAAGAGCCGTATGAGACCGTCTCCGGGAGCGCGACGAAACCAGAATGGTTTCGTGGTGCTCCCCTCGGCTTCCCCATTCGTTACTCGACCGCCCTTGAGCCCGAATCCCGACGAGCGCGCGTGTGCATCGACACGTGCTTGCCGCGCGCGAGGCGGGTAGTAGGGCCTTGAGGCGGCGCGGTGGTGGAGGTGGGGAATGCGTTATGCTTATACTATATCTGGTTTCTGATGTTGGATTTTATGAGAGATTCTTGTTTATTTATTTCTTTCCTTGTTTGGCGTTGTTGTAGCTTGAGTCCCGCTCGGGCCGGTTGAGGTGCTGTCAGCTTTGCTAACGGGTGTCGAAGATCTAGGTAACTTTGACCTTATTACCGAACAGCCTATCATTACTAGGTCCCTGACAGCTTGTTATCACGATCGAGACGATATAGCGAATAGTGTGTATCTTGATTGGTTGAGGTGCTTTTGGTGATGTTGTTATCTCGAGGGGAGTCTTTTTTGTGGCTTGGTAGATAGTTGTAGTCATAATTTTAATGTTTAACCACGAGCTCAGAGTCTTATTCTATCTGATTTGAAATTGTCTTGAACGCTGTTATAATATATACACATGCGATGCCAAAGAAGCCCAATTCTGGGCATATGAACTTGTAAATCGCGTAGGCAGCTCAACTAGCAAAGTTCCTTCCATTGAACATGCGTATATATCACGCCTTGACGTCCTTGACCTTCCTGGTCTTTGCCAAATCTTGAGAGTCCTTGATCATGAAGCTGTGCAATATAAGCGCTGTGTCAAAGCTATAGTGGAGAGTGTGTACTTACTTGTACCATAGAATAGTCGGTCCTATTGTACCAAGATGCCACAGACTATGAGCATCCAAAGCTCCCCATAGTGGCGGAAAGTCAAGTAGTTCGAGACTCATGACCAGTATAATCCACGCTACGAGCATACTCGGCCAGACAGTCCAACCCTGGCGGGTCTCCCTCCACCTCTTCCAACTGAAGTACGACCACAGCAAGTTATGCACCATGCCGACCACCAGGTTCGCCTCCATATTATACGTGTAGTTCCAGCGCCAGAGCTTGAGGTAGGCGACGTGGGCAGCATACAGGGCGAGGCAGAAGAGCGTCCAGAGGCGCAGCACGGCGCGGCGGCGCGGGGTGGGCAGGTCGAGGCGGGCGACGCGCACCAGGGCGTAGTACATGCCGTACAGCACGCTGGCGCCGGCGGCGAAGTAGTCGAGCTGCTCCGTGGCGGCGAAGTCGCGCGTGTGGAACACGGTGCTGAAGACCCACGACGCCATGCCGAAGTACGCGAATAGCTCGTAGAAGCGCCGCATTGGGTAGGATGGGGGCACGCGCTCGCGCAGACGTGCGAGACCCGTCTGGTGCGCGAGAAAGTTGCCCAGGCTGAAGATCACGGAGAAGGGCTCCTGCATCCCGAGAACGCGCACGAAGGGCCATTTGCCGTGGAATTGCGTGATGGGCTGCCCGGCTTCGAGACGTCGGGTCGTCACGATGTGTTGGCAGGTGTAGTCGCATTCTTGCGGGCAGGTCCAGAGGAGGAGGCGGTGGTGGAGGGCTGTGCGGAGGAGTGCGAGATATGTTAGCCTTCTAAGATAGACTGAGGTTGAGGTAGGATTAGAGCTGGAACTGGGAACACACCTATGGGGGTTGGGTCGTTGTTCGGGTCGCAATTCTCACGGTCGCACACCTGTGACTTGTAAACCACTGTCCCTTTCTATTTCCAGTTCCAAGCCTCTCTCTAAAGCTGCCCAGACTCTACTTTTGGGGACACTGGACACTGGGGAGGAGGGGGGGTGTGCGAGGGCATCACGAACCTCAACACATTCTCGAAACTCGGGCAGCCTGTCGCCGAGCGAGGCTTCGGCCGTCTGGAATAACAAGCATGCTAACAAAATTACGAGCAGCAGCGTCGACAATAGCGAATGATTATGAGGTTGGGTGCTCGTCTTCCATCGTCGGAGCATCTTGTCGTCCACATCGGGGAGGAATCGCTGCTCATGGCAAGCTTTCGGGGCCGTTTTATCGTTCTGGACAGTATCCAGTATATCGATTGGTTTCTGCGCTAAACGTTGGTTTACGTAGGTGGCTCTGATTGGGCTGTAGCTGCTCCAGGTTTCAGGGGATTACCCTGCCGGCTTACGAGGTCGTCTAGCTAGCCATTTGGCTAGCCGCGGCAGTTTAGGTACCGCGTTATAGCGTCTTGTGAGCCCTAGGAAACGTACCATCACCCGCATCTAAAATCAATAAGACTTCAAAGCGTAATACAGTGTAGTAATATAAGTAAGAAGTTTATCTAGATATGGGCTACATGACGTACATCTCGAGTAGCACCGGTAGGCAGTCTAAGTAATACTCATCAATCAGTCTATGTTTGTAATCTTCTTGGCGGTAAGTGTCTGCTGAAGTCCGACATGAGACAAATAAGTGGAACACATCTTAAATATACAATTATAGGTGTACATACCCCTTTACACTTCGAGCTATTACGACGCGGAATCGTTGGAAGGGGCAGACAACTTGGCCATGATCTATCTCCTGTACTGTTATCATATGGCACATATTGACACTGTTAATTCTATGTTGTATTTTATCGGCTGCGTTGCCAGTCAGCGTCACGACTAGCTTTGCCTTGGAAATACGTGCGTCGTACCTAGACCAATTCCAGGCAGCATGTCTTAAAAAAACAAATCATGGTTTATAGGGTCCGTTGATGGACGGCTCTAGTCGGCGTTTCAAGTGTGGTCACAATTATGGACTAAATATATGTACGTGTCTCTCGCGTAAGTCGTGTTGCTCGTGGTGCTCAGACGAGGGCTGCTGGTACCCGTAAGTGCGAGTTGCGCAAAAGCGCATTTACCAACTCCAGGTAAACAACTCAATGCACTTCTCCGTATTCTCTCAATTCAAAAAAGACGGACTTGAACAAATAGTTTGGATGTTCAAATCTTACTTGATAACCCCGGAATAGACCGGATTACCGGGACGCTGATCTCGTCGTCATGTGGGATGCAACGTAACTATTATAAGACTTATAAAGCGGGGACATTGGGTACCTAGGTAGCCCATTTCAAGCTTGGGAGAAAGCGGTATCACGAAAACTATGGTACTGTCTTGATTGTGCTTTCACAACTCCGAAAATCCGGGAGTGTGCGCAATGCAAGGGCTGGCGAATCAGTACAGCGAAGTGACCTACGAAATATCTATTCCTGGCGGAACCTGAACTGATACTATGTACAGAGCCCAAGACATAACTGGCATGGTCACATTCGGGATCGCGTGCTAATGCCACTCAGGCCTGCCGGCGGGATAGCTCCGATATCCCCATCGGGAGTCTCGGTGGTTAGACGGACCTGACCCATCCCTGATTCGTGGACTTCACGGCAACCAGAATCCATGAAGCCGGAAGTCTTCCCAGTGCATTTTGGTACGGGCAACTACCCCAAAATATAAATATGGAGGGCTCCAGCGAGGGCGAAGATAGTATGATGGACTTGGCTCCTCGTCACTCGGGCACGATAAATCTACATCCATCAACATGGCGCCTAGTTTCAGAAGCGTGCTGGGGGCTGTCGCGGTGCTGGCTAGTCGTCAGCTTGCCAATGCTCAGAACCCCGATGACCAGGCTGATCGGTACGTATATAAAAGAACTACTTGCTTGCTCTCTTATCTTTGAATCCCTTCCTTTTTCAAATATTCCTCCATTGAAGCCCCTAACTAACATCCATGTAGTAAGTTGTACCTCATGTTCAGGAGTCGCACTTGGACACTCTAGAAAGACGAGTCCGATCTGGCGACACATGTTGACATATAATAGAGCATCCTGCGCTCACTGTTTACAAGTGTACCACTGCGGACGGTTGTGTTGCGAAGGACAGGTCTGTAGTCATCGACTGGAACTACCATTGGTTTCACACCGCAGATTGGTTGTCTTGCACGACGAGCTCGGGAGTGAACGCGACACTCTGCCCGGATGAAGCCACCTGTGCTGAGAACTGCTTCGTCCAAGGAGACTCAAACTATACAAACAATGGCGTCACAACATCGGGTGATACTTTGACGATGTACCAGTACACTATCAATGAAGACGGCGAGGCCCAGAATGCATCGCCGCGTCTTTACCTGCTAGGCGATGATGGAAACTATGAGATGCTTCAGCTTCTAGGGCAGGAGTTGACCTTTACCGTCGATTTATCTACTCTGCCTTGTGGTGAGAATGGTGCACTATATCTTGGCGAGATGGACAAGACGGGAGGCCGAAACGAGTACAACACTGGTGGCGCCAACTTCGGATCAGGTTACTGCGATGCACAATGCCCAGTCCAAACGTGGAAGAACGGAACTCTCAACACGAACGGCTCAGGGTACTGCTGCAACGAGATGGATAGTAAGTTCTCGTCTGATTCTATTTGTAGATCTGTACTCAGCTTCCTACCCCTTTTGCTGTCATTCTTAATATGGCATTTCATGTACTCTTCCATTGTATATTTTTTTCGGAATACGAATTATTGCTAACTTTTGCCGATTACCAGTTTTGGAGGCTAACTCCCAAGCGCATTCATTTACGCCTCACCCATGCAGCACAACCGATTGCGACAAGAGCGGTTGTGGTCTCAACCCCTATGCGAAGGGCTACACTGGCTACTACGGACCCGGTGGCACCGTCGATACCTCGAAGCCATTTACTGTTATCACGCAATTTAACACCGATGACGGCACTACGGCCGGTACTCTGACATCGATTACTCGCAAGTACATGCAAGACGGCAAACTCCTTGCGAGCGCTAATCCTAGCGGCGATATCATCACCACGGAGTCTTGTAACGCAGACTCCAGCGCCGCCGCTCAGTTTGGTGGTTTGACGACTATGGGCCAGGCTCTCGGCCGCGGAATGGTCTTGACATTTGCGATCTGGAACGATGCTGGCCAGTTCATGAACTGGCTCGACAGCGGCAGCAACGGGCCTTGCAATGCTACAGAAGGAGACCCGACTCTCATTGCACAGAACTACCCGAGAACGCACGTAGTTTTCAGCAACATTCGATGGGGCGACATCGGCTCTACGTTTGCGGACGACGACTCTTGCCCCGGCACGACAACAACCGCCGCTCCTACGACGACTACAGCCGCGCCTACGAGTACTAGTACGGCGGCTCCTGCGCCAACGCAATCTCAATGGGGGCAATGCGACGGCATTGGATGGACTGGCCCGAAGGCTTGTGCCAGTCCTTACACGTGCACTAAGCTCAATGACTAGTAAGCAAACAACTCGTATCTTCCGACTTCCTGGTGTGTACTAACGCGGCCTAGCTACTATCAATGCTTGTAGATAAAAGTGTCTTCAGTTTGAATGTATCCAGCCTAGCTTTTCAAAGTGGATTTCACCGTACATCACCGAGTGTGGTGTTGTATATACATTTTCTTCAATAGATGATACATATACTATCTACACGCCTTTTTGAGCTATGCCAACTTGCAACTACACCGTTGTTCACGCGTCGGGCTGCGACGTATCGGCTTACCCACGACTAGGTCCTTGTGGAAAACCGTGCAGGCGGGGGAGCAGGACAGGATACAGAGGGTAATGGCTCTTGAGCACTGATGTTCTTGCCTTGACTCATAGCAATGAAATGCTTTCGGATAAGCTGGATCCTACTGTTCGTATTGGCCGTGTTGCTAGGGTTTCCATATTGCAGCGTAAAACCATCGCTGTGATTCACGAACGTCTAAGACCAACATCGTCAGTATTCTTCCTATCGTGCCAATCGGTCAAGGTGCTCGTATTTAACGGTTGACAGGCAACATACCTTGCAATCAGGGGCGTTCCTCCCGAACAAACTCCAGAAAGTGTCCCCGCCAATCGTAGGGCTATTTTCGATGATCTGGTAGAACGACTGCAGGGTATCACCCCCAGAGGACCCAACCCAGTCATACTCGCCCGCAAAGTACACCTTACCGACACCCTCTACGGCCGCAACCCCGGCCTGCAGCTTCTTGGTGTCGACCGGGTAGAAGTGGTCCGAGAAGACATCCACCTCCGCGATGCCGAGATGCGTCTTGTTGATGCCGTACGTCCCGTCGAAGATCAGTTTCTGCGGCGCGAGGCCCTTGACGAACTTTGCGATGTCGGCTACCCAGTCCGCCGGGCAGTTCATGTCCCCCCAGACCGGCCCCAGCAGCTCGTTCCCCGTCTCGTACGCGAAGATCGTGGGGTCCTCTGCGTACGTGAGGTTGTTGTACTGGTTCCTGTGTGTTAGAAGCGTCTTGATGTAGTCCTTGAATGTGGCGACGATGGTCGCGTTCGTGTAGAACTGCTGGATTGCGGGGTTGGTGCTGTCCTTTGTCTGCGTGAGCGCGAAGCCGGCCCAGCGTAGGAAGTTGTATTTTCCGCCGTGGTAGTAATCCTGTTCATCGTTTAGTAGTCTTAACCTTTGATGTACCCATGAAGGAAAGCCCTAACGTAGTTGTCAACGAGCGGGACTAGTAGCCGTACGCCGTACAGGCCAGCTTGGTATACGGCCCAGTCGATGGTGTCGAACGCTTTCTCGTTCACCACTCCTTTCGAAGGCCAGATACTGAGGGGATTGCCGGTGCTGACCCCGAGAGTGTGCGCTCTGATCATAGTACCACCTAGGGTGTTCACGACGGCCATCACCTCGGTGATGCGCTCCTTGGTAGGGTAGCTTGACTTCGTGGTTGGATCATATGGTGCCCCAGATGGCGGGGTCACATTCTCGTCTAGGCCGAGCCAGTAGACATTTGGGCCTACTGCCTTCCATGGCTTGCCGTCTACCAACAGTTTGGAGCCCTCGCGGACGACGGGAGACAGCGCATGTGGCTTCCGTAATGAGGGCACAGCAAGGGTGCTGGTGGCCGCAAGGAAAAAAACACAAAGTGCCTTAACCGTGGCCATTTCCCCAATACCAGAGAAATGAGGCTATATGAATATGATATTGGTTTCGAGAATCCCTTCTGTTGAATCAGAGCGGGCAAGAAGAAAATAGCATCACCCTCAATCACCTGGGGGGAGAAGTAGTCTTTTATGTAACCGTCAAGATCCTATTAGCCACTTCAAGCTTTAGCCCACGGAAAAGAACAGCCGTTATTCATGTTAAGGGCAATTGATATTAGACGCGACCCTATTATGCTGTGGTTTTGTGAGGAGAGACATCGATGAGGCTTGTTGATCGTGTCTGTATATGCGATTATACACAATCGTGACGGAGCAAAGGCCCCCGCTACCCAATTCGGCCACTTGCCAAGTTGGGCTATATAATGTACTTAGCACTTACGCATCTGGAGGAGGGCAGGGGTGTTGCAAATATGAATGCTAGAGAAAAGAATCGCTTTTTGTCTAGTATTTATTTCTTTTTCTCCCTCTGGGGAGCATTAGTTGGTATTTTTAGTGCTTCTGAATGGGCTGTCCCATGAGCTTATGGCATTGTTTTGTTGCGGAGCGACAGCTTTGGGGATTAGTATGGAGTAAGAATATAAGTCATGAGGTAATAGGAAAGAGATATATGGAATCTGGGTAGTAACGACAAATTACCAAAGCCTCTGCAAGAAACTTTTCTTTGCGGCATCGTAGGGACTAACGTTTTACTTGTTGGCTGAGGTCCCCTTGTTGTGAAGCGCGATGCGCTCCTTCACTCACATATCAGCCCGTTAACGTCGCTGCTCTCACAACAAGCTAGCTAGCTCAGTGGAAGAGCGCCGGGCTCATAACCCGGAGGTCGATTGATCGAAACAATCGCTAGCTATTGAAAACTTTTATTTTGGAAAATTTTTTACTTTTGAAAAAGATTTTTTTCGGCCTCTTGTCTTCTTAGCGCATAGTATGTATTTAGATAGTTTAGTTAGAGGGCTAAGTGCGATAACCAAGTCTCCACAGGGCCTAAACTAAGCTAACCTGGGCAGTTACCAAATTAAGTATAACTGATTGAAGTGCCCTTTTACAGTCCTTAAAAGTACCTCCAGAGAGATTAAGAGATAGAGTTAGCTAGTTGATTAATTTCAACAAGATGCTGTCTTTCATAATCTTGGACTTGTTCTTTGTACCTGTTTGAGGCATGTCTGCCCAACCACAGGATTAAGTGGTTAGTTCGCGTAGTGCGTGCAATAAATGTCGAGCAAGTATTCCTTGCTCCTATCGACAAGCGCACCTTATTCTTCTACAATACAATGACCTGTATATTTCTTTGGGGATATGTAGTATTATTCTGCTGTTCTTGGATCTTTGGTTCACTTAATTGGTCACATAGAGCTTTGGACCTTAGTCGCAAGCTATTTCATCCACTCACCTGCCCTTTCAAGTCAGTTCAATACCTGAGTTTTCACAAATGTACTTCATTGTTACCATTCCTAGTTTTATACAGACGAAAATTTGCTCTGCCTTGGACCACGTAGTCCTGTATCTCCCGTTAATAAGCCTTAAAGGACTAGCTTTGCGGGTTCAATTTTTTTATACGCTAACCGTAGAGGGAATTGGAGAGAGGGATATAGCTAACAGATCAAGGGCTGTTGTATTTCATCTAGGTATAGCGCGATCACGACTACATAGGTATGCCTTACTACTAAGATGCAATTACCAATTCCGGATAGGCATTTCACAGAAAAAAGAATTAGTACTATTGGTCTGACTGTCCAACATCATCAGGGCTAATAGTGGCAAGTGTTGCCATACCGAAGCTATTCTATCTTACCGTTTTAGTCGCTTGTTTTCATATCTGCTGATTATTCCCCTCTATTTTGGGTTACAGTAGGGTTAATCTCTTTCGGCATCTTCAAGTTGTGATCTTTAGCTAGATCTCTAGAATCCAGAGTGAGCCAGCAAAAGCCGATTGTGGCCGGAATCAACATAATTAGTGATATCACATGAGAAATCAAAAATTTGGTGTAGAACGTGTTACAAGTGTCCTAAGTAACAGCAAACATTCTGAAAGAAAGTCCAGATGGGGGAAAGCAAACAAAGCAGGTAAACACATGCCTAGCCCTTACGTCTTAAGTTCGGTGCCCATGATCCAAATATCGAATCGCTGTGAGACCAAGTTCCCGGAACCCCCCATAATAACCCCGTGTCTACGGGCGTACTCCCACACGTTAACTGCTCAAATTGTCGGCTGGTGTAATGGGATGGCTTAGACTACCCCAAAGCTCGTTCGTATCTGGTATTGCGAGAGGGCGATCATTACCAACGTTGTTCATTGTGATTGCATTTCCGGGCATGGTGATGATGACCGCGCGGTCGTCCTCTTCGACGAGGGGGGCTAGAATGTTGGTCTGTATAATGCTGAGAACGGTAATATTGAGGGCTAAAGGGCATGGGACGTCCTCCCGTACCTTGTGCTCCTACCCCCTGAATATGCTGAGCAGGTTGCCCCGCATGCGAAGTTTGCGAGATGGGTTGAAAACTGAGTAGCGCGTCTTGGTCGCTTCGAAGCGAAAGAAATGGTGGATTGTAATCTCTTTCTTTTGGGCGCGTGGTATCCAAAGCATACTTTAGCACTGGGATATCTCGAATTCCTGGCAACTGTAGTGGGCGTCGTTTATGATGGGCCCGGCGTTGTCTAGAAGGATAAAGATCCGGGCGGGACTGGCTAACAGATGGCTCCATCACGTTCAGGTCGTGATTATAGGTGTATCGGTTCTGGTTGATAGAACCGAGCCATGTAGGTCTCTGCTGTGCCTGGTCGGAGCTTCGAGTGTAACAGTTAGGAATGCTCGTCTGATGGGGTGGCTCTAAGGTGGTCGGTTCGCATCTGGGACAGGAACGCCCCGACTTCTCCACGGGCCAGAAGAAGGGCTCCCCACATCTCCGGCAGACGTATTGGAAATAGCCCCGTTTCGCATTATCGTGTGATCGGTCCATCGTAGTAGCGTAGAGCACGGAGAAAGGACTCTGGTCATGGAAATGATGTAAGATTGATGCCTACACGGGTGTTATGATAATAATTGGAAACAATCGCTACATATCTTCCCATATTTAACCTTGGGGTATCTAGGAGATCATCTCATCACCCGTACAAATGGGCCTGACTAACATCCTTTGAAAGCCAGAGCTTGGCGCCAGATATCACAGTACCACCAAAACCATATGTGCTATTCTGTTGCCGTGTCCAAAATAAGTCCCTTGGGTTGAGAAACGCGTACAAGAGTTGTTTCGGTGGAGGGGACAAAGGCGTGCTAGTGCCATTTTCGTGTCACGACCTGGCTTAATCGTGTCACAAACTATTTATCAATAATCATGTTGTGTTAACGTAGAAAATGTTTTAGTCACCGTAGAAGAGACTACGGTGGAAACTGATAAGAGAATCTCCATTTATCATGTTGACATGAAGAATACTGCGAGTGCGCTGTGAAGCACGTTTCCCCACTCAATTATGGGATTCAGGTGTAATATATATTTGGAAAGATATAGGAAAGCCATAGGACCCACAGAGTATCGAATTTGTCTCTCATACCGCCTTTCCGATTGTTCTTCGGGGTTAGCATATCGTAGTCACGATGTCCTACCATATACAGCGGCGTATTATAGTGTATTGTATAGCGCTATTGGCAATGTAACTATAAGATCTCATAAAGTTGTAGGTACTGACGAGAGAAGAACCTAATAAAAGCATATAAAGTATTAGTAACTATTCCTAGGGTCTTCTGTGTCAAGTAAATGTTTGTCAGTAGCATAGAATCAAGTTTATTATAGTACCATTCGTTCGTGCACCTCTATTACCATGTAAGAATTTCCCGCATCGGATCCTTACATAGCAACACAATCATTGATATAAATCGCTCTAATTGAGCCGGGCAAGCCTGTCTCAAAGACCTATTAAATAGGGTGAGATTTTCAATCACCGGTCCTACCGTAGATTCCGGTTGAAAGGGTGCTAAGAATAGCAGGCTAGGCCACATTTAGTTTTATTAAACGATTATTCGTGAATCCGTAGTGAAGCTGTCGTGATACTACACTTCTCGGATCACGAGATAGTAAGAGTATTCCAAATAGTTAACTACACAGGTGGCCCCAACCCCTCCTTAAAAAATTCTTTCAATTTATCTCTTAATTCTATTATTTTTCTTGTGTAACTAGATAGAAATGCCGGTTATTCTGGACACGTTTAGGCTCTGGCGACCTATGCTTCTGTGTTAGAAAGAGGTGGGTAATGTGTAATAATAGAAGCAGTATAGTAATGTAGGGTAAATCGTAAATGACGCTGAAGCTTGACCGCTTTTTAAGTTCATTATTTCTTCGCTCTATGCACTTCTGTATCCTATCGACGTAGATCCACCTTTTGAATTTTCGGTGCCGCTAGCTTGGTTTTCCTCTAGCTGAATCGCCGTGCCCGGAGTCGTAATAAATTCACACCTAGATTTCGGTTTAACTCCTTCATGATGTCCTTAATGGGCTAAAAGATGATAGCGGCATCATCATCTGCATCGGCTGCCTCCATCCCATCGAACTCCTCGTTGACCTGATCTAGACACGTCAAGCAAGGCACCACGACGCGCACATACTTCTCGACCACGCCCAGGGCTAGTCTCGCACGGCCCTGTTCAGCAAGATAATCTTTGAGGCGGAAAGCGATCGTATCTCGGACTCCGATCGGTCTCTCCCGAAGCCATGTCTGAAAGTGATCATATGTCCTGCCGAGCCTAGCCTGCGGCGGAGTGACCCCTTTTTCGTCCGCGACGTACTCGACGAACGACCCTTATAAACCTATTTAGAGTAGGTAGACACCGAGGCTATAGATATCGTGCTGTATTCGGTATTTCTCTGCCGGGTCGTCACCCCGCCGTAGAGGGTGGCGATAGACGTTGCGGTTCAAGCGCATATTGCCAGCCGTTATGGTCTTGGCGGTAGCGCCGGCCGGAAAGCATCGAAGCCGACGAGAAACGCGCGGCTATTGTTTGAGGGGCTCGGACCCGAGGCTTGCAGACCATCCTCGAAGCAGAGCACAGATTAGGGCTGGAAATTCTTGTGCATTCTGTATGAACTACGTCTTGGGTACCATGGCAGATAGACCTGAGCGACGTCTGACTATTGATCAAGTCCTTGCTCATGATTAGCTTGCTACAAATACGGAGGAGGTACATAGGTAGGCGAATCTAAAGGGGCCTCACCTACTTGGGCTTGCTTACTGATGACTCGTAGCAGGGACGCATACGTAGCCGGTGCCTTCTCTGCTAGGTTCCCAGAAGAGGTCTCCATCGTCCTTGGCTGCACCGACACCAGAAGAAGGTCGAACATAGGAGCCTAGGTTATAGGAAAAGCGGCATACACTAATGCCACCACCGCCAATCGAACCACTACTTAACGTCGTCCGATTCATGATGCAGCCAGCGGGAACGACATCGAGCACCACAAGCCAGCGAATAGCAAGCTCAATGAGTTCCTATATGACTACAAGGACGAGTGCTAGCTCCGCACCTAGTACACTGCTAGTTGCGCATCAAACCACTACTGCTAAACCTCTTCCTAATCCTACAACCTTACGACACACATGGAATCGGATGACGAGTTTCTACTGGTCGACTAGCAACGATAAAGCGTTACCAAAGGATCTTCTTGAACACGCAAGTGCCTATGGCCCTTGGCACTACAACCTGCAGATTAAGCGGGACTAGGAGAAGCTACCATTACCGAGCCCGCCTGCTCGCACTAATCCCGCACTGATGGCTTTGTAAGAATGGCGAATGAATAAGCCTACGTTTATTTGTTCGCCTAAAGAGAGATTTTACTTAACCTACAAGACTTGCAAGAGAACTTCCAGCGCGCGCAGTATCTCGAGTTGCACATAAGGATAATGGGGTCGCTCGCCACTAATCATGAACGACTCGTCAAATACTTGCATGGCTTACAACGAGTACTTTACCGATCGGAATCACCTTTTCGAACACCTTGAGCGAACCGGTTACGCACGCAGCCTAGAGACAGGTACCCCGGGGAATCTCCAGAGAAGGGTCCGCGGACGACACGACAGTAGGAGAGAGTGTCGACGAAGATGGGGAACGGATCCGTCCTTACTCTAAACACGGTCTCGTGTGTTTGAGGTGCGGCAGGAATTCTACAAGCGGCAGCCGTCTATTCAAGCACCTTAGGGCTTCGGGTCACGAAGTTTAGTGTTTGGAGGCCTAGACTACCATCAAGAACCCAAAGGCTAATGCTGCCCCCCTCCCTCCTGGTTTGATTGTCGGGATTTATGTTCATAGTCCGTCACTGGGCCTGTACAGTTTCTTATAGCAATAAATGTCCCAATGTACATATTTCCTCTATGCGAAATGAAAAACTATTGCCGCGTTAAAAGCATAGTTACTGTTCTCCCATGGATAAACAGCATTCCCCTAAGTAGTCCCATAGAACGGCTTGATGATTCTAACACAGTAAAGTGGCTAGAGGCGGTGCTGATTAATTTCGTTTGACATTAAGTATCCAAAACTGGTCTGGATAATATATTCATATATGTAGGTTAGGCATTCAATCCTAAAGGGTCGGAACCACTGCAATAACCTATTGAGGTTATATGTAGTACCAGCCTGCGTGGAAATATCGACTATCGTATATCTAAAGTAAGGTCTGAAACGCTCGCGTAACGGCCAGGCTAACTATTGGATATGACATTATCCGGTCATGAAGACCGTATTTCACGATTTCCTCCCGAATGACACCCTTCCTTGTTCTTCGTTCCGCTGCCCAACCACCAGCGTTATTATTAAATCTAGAAACACTCTTCTCTTTCTCCAGCTCTTCGAAAGTGATACCGTGTGGCATCGATGCATTTATTGCATGCCAAAACAGCTGCTCGCTGTGGGACCATGGAATATCGTAGTCATCCTCTGCGTGAATAATCGTAATATCGTACATAGGGGACCCCTGGTCTATATCCTCGCACCGTCTAATGAAATCCGCTAGCTTAGTTTTACTTGGCCATTTGGCAATAATCCACGTATTGAGCCAAGCCAGCAGACGAGGAAACTTTGCAACAGGGTCAAGTAACGGTATGGTTCCGGCTATTCGGTATGTGGCCGTCAATGATTCAACATCGGCAAAGGGGGCGACTAGCACAGCTCCGGAAAATAGAACTGGCTCTGGCTTGGTAGCCATGTGGTGAATGAGTGATAGCGAGACAGCCGTGCCTAAGGATTGTGCAAATATCACAATACGTGAGGGTGGGATTTCGGCTTCTTTCATCGCCCACTCAGCAAGCGTGATAGCATCAGTCAGGAGGCCTTTCTCGGAAGGATAGCCGCTGCTAGAGCCAAAACCGCGGTAGTCGATGGCTAATGTGTGGATGCGGTGTGGTGTACCAGCCGACATGGCCCGATAGCTCGGTGGCCTCCAACCTGATCCTAGCGTTCCAGCAGCACCGTGGAAGTAGAGCACAAGGAGCGAAGAGGGATCATCACGAAGAAGCTTGAAATTGAGCCGCTCCTTGACTTCTAAAGCTAGGCCCTGAGGCTCCATCGATAACGCTTCCTGGTTTTGCCTGTATAGTTCGAGCGGTAGGATGTGCCAAGCATGAAGCGACTCGCCGTCGGGAGTGGTGAGAAAGAAAGGCGTAACTTGATTTCGAAGAAAGCCCCATTGCTCTGGTATGTTGACATCTTGGAACCAGGTTAAAGTCACGCGATTGAGGTAAATAACTTGGTCCTGTAAGAGTGGAATCGTGAGGAGACCGATGAAAAAAGTGTACAGCCCGGCTGAAGCGAGCAGGCCATAAAAGACCGACCGTGACAGAATAATAGAAGCCATTATCCCTTGTTATGTACCGAGTATATCATGTTTCTAAAATCGCGGTTTATGAGATGTGGTCATACGTGTCACATGACCCACTAATGTCTCAATTCGGGTCAATTACATATATAATAGTTGCGGTGTAAACAACCTAGCTAACCGGCTGATAACTATAATGAGATTTTTTTTTGGAAAAAAAAAAAAGAAAAAGAAAAAAAGGTTAAATGTTCTTACTATAAGCATACCAGTCCCAGTATTGCTTATTTTAAAATATGAAGTACCACGAACTTGTCCCTACGACGAAATTAAGTCAATGATAGTCATGCCAAGACCTTTCTCGCAAATTACAAGTAGTGGGTGTAGGGAACTTACTTTCAAACTGCTGTGAGTCTATGATGATCTATTACTTTAGAAATTTTTATGTTAGAATGGCCTGTACAGGGTAAATATCTAATCAGGTGAGTAGAGAAGCATATATGTTGTTTAGACTTGGAACACCCTTTTGTGTCTCCTATTTCTAGGTATTGCAGCTTTATATCTTGTGTAAGTCTACGATATATGAGCTATCAACAAATGAATTTTTGGGTTTGTTTACACGTAGCCCGAAGCCTATTGAGCATTTCCATACGATTAGATGTGGTACGGGATTAGTCTGCATGGCACTGAGTAATAGAGAAGCCAGGGGACTCGGGTGGACAACGAGAGAAATTCTAAATGCACTGCTAAATATATAATAAAGTTTCCATTTTTCTTTCGTTTCAAAATCGTACTACGCACCCAGTAAATCGAAAAGAATCACATCTTCTACGGCGTCTATTAGACATCAGCTAGAATAAATCCAATACAACCGCGCATTAGTCCTCGAAAGAATCCCCCCTCTCTCCCCCCTCACCAAGCCTTACTTACCTCATCTCGATCCTGCGGCCTCGTCCTAGGCTTCACAAGACTCAAGATGTGTACTCTCACTCACGTTAAACTCCATTGCCCGAAGTGTTCGAAATATATGGGGTGGTACTATGATACTACGGGGGGCACGTGTAAAAGGTTTAATGATACTGGGGTTTGCATCGAGCAGGTTGTTAGGTCGAAAAAGATTAACAGCGCCCCTTACTCGTGCAAAAACTGTTACAGAATCGAGCTAGCCATGCAACGCAAGCTGGAGAGTGCTGAGAAAAACCCCGCTTCTGGCTAGGGAAGGGACCATGGCTGAATACAGCAAAGTCATAATCAATACTGAGATCAAACCCATAGCAACATGTTTTCACTATCTTCCTCTGTATGCCTGCTTGTGCTTCCTTTCTCGTTTGATTTTATATAAGTATCAAGAGCAAGAATTACAGACTTGCCTGCCCTCCTTTTATCCTAAACACTATTCAACATTATATTTTGGGTATCGAGGCTTAAGTACAGAGGGCAATATTAAGTAGTATCGATCTTGGCTAATATATTAAGCCATTCGCTTAAATAATGGGTTGGATCTGAGTATTGACTTCACAGGATTGATTTGGCTTTCGGCCTTCCATATACTGAGATAGTGCGGGCGGTACGGTTACAAGGGTAATAGGTTGATCAGCTATCTATTCACGTGGGAGGTCTGTATTAGGAAGAGCTTGAGCCTTTAAACGGAGGCTTGGCGGTGCACTTTTCGTACGCAAAGTTGGCCATCTTGAACCAGGTGTTAGAGAACGTAGCTGCCACGTGGCCGCTGGGAGGCGCCGGGAAGACTAGAACGTAATCAACAGCAGGACTGCCACAGAGCATACCAAAAAAGGAGCATATTCCTCTATATAGTTATATGGAACCTTGGGGAGCGGTTTATCGGGCCTCGCGCAACAGCAACAGCCATTATCTGCCCCTAACATACGGCCCCTGACACCGGGAGTCCGGCTAACTGACTAACTCACTTCCCAATACTGTTCATTCTTCTCTGAGGGTTCCTATGGGCGTCAGTTTCAGAGCACTTTCACGCGCGGGAGGCCGGCCACTGAAACTAGGTCCTAAGGGCTGAATGGAGGGCCAAAAAACCTCCGACCGCCATGAAAACAAGCCAGATCGCGTTGGTCTTTTTCCTTTTTAAAATAGCTCAGCATTAGCCCTAGAGCCCAGTTAATTGGAGTTCATGAAGGCCCGGAGGGGTTACCTCGTCTTAAAGAGTTCGCGTGGTTTATCCGTCAGACCTATAAAATTTCTAGAAACGCCCGAGTGACAGCGTTCTGTTCCGGCCATCAGAGTACTAACCGTAATAGGCCCCACGAGCGGTTTTAATACCGAAACAAGACATGTGAATCAGCAAATCGCCCTATGCTCTTGAGACTAGAAACGGTCTTGTTTAAAGGCGATTTAATCCGAATATGAGACAGAGCTCGCAGCCAAACCTGCAGGGGATTAGGAGAACTCAATGGTCTCAATTTTTGTCCTTGCTTTCTATTCTAGTTATACCTTCGCCTCCTTTTGAGTAACGCTCCATGCTTTTCTCTCCTCCGCAAATATTATCGCCGTGAGTTGTTTTTATATTTAGTAAAATCTCAAATGCTAAATAAAAGCGTTCAAACCTATAGAGTTGCAAGAGGCTATATTAACTCACGTGTTCCATTCTAATGTAGCAAACACCACATCATTATTCTTCATTGAGGTTAAAAGCTCTAGAATTGTTATCGAAGTAGGAGTAGGACTAAGCTCAACAGAAACCTAACCCCTGAATCCACACAATAACTAGAACTGCTAGTTGCTCGGCCCTATGTCGATATGTGCGTTAATGATATGAAAGTTTAATCCTAGACTATATTACAACAATATAGTATTCAAGATGTCAAGATGTATATACCTATCCTTAGTAAAGGTTTTGCTAATAACACGGGATACTAGTTAAGGCTATAGAAAGACCGTAAATAGGCAAATAAGATCTTGGTTATTCGCAAGATTACATAAACTCTGAATCCATTTGGTGAAAGATCGAGAAACTCGCTTCATCCCAAGGTACTAGTCAATAGGAATATCCCCCACTTCATTTTCAAAACTACCATTTCTTAAGTTTTTGATGTGCTTGGGATTGTTTTATCATATAACAATGAAGAACATACTAACTAGTCATTTGGGCTTAAACTATAGTCTGTATCTATTACTTATATGATTATAGATTTAGAATATAATCTTCTGTATGTTCTCTCTTGGTTGCATTACAAGTTTGGATCCCTGCTAAAGAATCCATTATTTACTTAAGTACTTATCATTATTTAATATTTGTTTAGCCATCCCGAAGCACTAATCTTCGCGTCTGATAATGACTTGTATGTCACCAACTTTCAACGTCTACTAAATGAACCGGCCCAACAATAGAAGCAGTATTGTCCACTTAACGTTCTCAATCATACTCTGGACTTAATTGTACTGTGCAAAAACTTTCGCCATGCGTTTGCCATTGGCACCTTCATTAACTACTTGCCTTCTCATCATTTGAAGCAAGATCATCATCTACGGAACTGGGCATTAACTGAGGCATATCATTTATTACCAAAACTCATTCACCATGTAATTAATCTAACAATATGCATGCTCAATGGCAGCATGTTCTGTCTGTTATCCTTGCTTTTCTATATCATGCAACACTTCGTTCAACTCGGTCGTAGCTGAGGTTTCCAATCCTGTATCCGCATCTAGAGTTCCATAAAGGCTTCCGTCGATCTATTTCCCCATATCCTATCCCCTGGTAAGCTCTAGCCTCCGATGCCTAGACGTTGAGCATTTCCCTAACTATGCAGTTTACTCGAGCCCATCACGAACCACAACAATGCCGTCCAAGACGGAAAATCCAATAACCTTGGATAAAAAAAGGAGAGAAAAGTTCTATCAGTATCTAGAGCGTGCTCGTTCTAGCGAAGCTCACGTGGGAGGGCCGTGGAATCACGTTGGCCAGCGTGTCCATGGAGAAACACGCATAACAATAGCTCGTACCAAAGAGACCTTCCATATTATAGTCATGAAGGACAGAGAGGGCTTTCACAGGTCTCATATCGTGATAGGCAGATCGACCGGAACAATCATCGAGAACACCCAGATCAACCATGGAGTTGATGAGCCGACAATACAACAGGTGGTTAATGAGCACAAGCGGTGCCATGGCATCGACATCCGCAGCCCAACCCCAAGCGACGAGGAATAGGTGAATAACCTGTAGGAGTTTTGGGCGGAGTGTGTGGGGAGGCATCGTTTGTTTATCAAGGAGAGTTCATTGAGGATGGGAGGGATTAATTGATTGGGCTTTGGTTAGCGATGTCTCTCATTAGGACAAAGCGTTGCTCCTAGGATAAGACGTGGTTTAGGGGTAATCAAGTCATCGGCGCCTGTATACATGTCACCATACTCATACGCCCACCTAAGCTGTTGTAGGGTTAGTACTACGAAGACCTAGCATTAAAGGTTCTTAATATCCACTCCCGGTACAGATGGCAACCTCCCTTGTACTCAGCTAGTCCATCTCCTAGATAAATCTCCTCACTCTATTCAACCAGGTACATGCGCATTTGTAAATTTTCTTTTCCTTGTGAGTAGCATGAAACTACAGAAATAACATAAGGAAGAAAAGTAGGGGTTACATTGTTCGCATTAAGGTGGAGAATCTTGACTTCAGTAACGTAGTGTGTTATTGAGACTTTAACCAGCCTGATGAATAATACACAACACAGAATCATTGTAGCATAGCATACAATAAGGAGAAGACATTGTAGAAGTAGACACTACGAATCGTCTCACTTATGTTTACTTGAAAGGTGATCTACGTAGCTGGTACATAGCTCTCGTCATGTGTATGCCTGTGGATAATTGGACCTACCTACCTCATTGTTGATTTTGATTTTGGCAAACTATACAGTAGTCAGGTGATTAGTGCCTAAATAGGGGTACTTGAATGACCTCAATTATGTTTGCATTCTATTGTTTGCATTAGAAGGTAGATCAATAGAGATTTTTCTTAACTCTGGTGCCTCAGCCCCACATGGGCCCTGATTGTAGTTAATGTCACAGATTCCAATTATCTATTTAGCTAACGGTACAGCTCACATATTTTCCTACCCGTTGTTCTCATCCACCTATCACCTCCTCTCAACCTCATACAATACAAATACCGCCATATCTCCCCCGTATTGCAACACAATTTACAGAACCGAGCAGATAATCTATTGCTGAGCACAACTCCTCCACTGGCATTGTGTTGATCTACACCCTCCACCATCCCAACTTCCACAATCTCCGTCGCCATGTCTTCTCCCTCTCACAATAGTAGGCAGGCATCCAAGCCACAGGCTGCCCAGAAGCGGCTTTGTGCTAAAATCAGGAACATCTGTACTCTTATGGACAACGTCTCGAAAATTACCACAGATCGCTTCGCAGCCGATGGCATAAAAGTCCTGAGCAGAATCCTATCTAAAACTATATCGGAACTTAGCTTGGCCTGTTGCGACGAAGACCAGGAACTAGAGCAAGACGCCACTGGCAAAGCGGGATCTTCCGATATAAACAACGTCGGAGCCACCCTGGCAGCATCAGCTCAAGACACAACAGCAAACGGAATACACCATAGCGAGGACCGTATCGAAGCAAGTGACAGCTCTGCACTTAAACTTGCCTCCGCCAGCAGCACTCAGTTGCTAGACACTGGGGACACGAAAGATGGCCTCGAAGAGGGTTCCCCTGTAGTCAATTGTGACTCGGGGGTTACCCTCCCGGCGCTTACTATTACAGAGGTCCCCCCGGTAGCCAACACTACCGAAACCACCCCATTCCCGTATACTGCGGGCGAAGTGCTAGAACTGAAGACCCCAGATGGAAGACGGCTTTTGGCAACCATCACGCAAGTTCACCCTGTTTCTATGTCGCCTGTTTTGGTAGTTCAGCTCGACAATTGGAGTGGGCCTCAGGAGGCAGTCCTCAAACTATACGATCGTCGTTTCGGAAACCACCGCAAGGAGTGCCAATTGAGCGATGACCCACCAGAGCCACATACTGCGCAGGCCGAAGCGGCATGGCAGAGGTATGTACGATGCGGTTTGGCCGAACCTTTGCTCCAAGTAATTCAGCACGAGAATGACGATTGGCGTAATTACGGAGACGACAGCGAGGATGAGGTTGACGATAGGCCCGAATGGGAGAGACTGGGAGAGCAAGAAGGGAGACATCATTACGAGTTAATGAATGACTACACTACAGAAGTCCGGGCATACAAAGAGTTGCAAGAATTGCAAGGCCGCTGTATCCCTACATTCTTCTCAGCCGTTGTTTTCGACATGCAATCCGCTCAATCCGACCTTCCCGCTACGTACTTCCAGGTAACCGGCATCTTAATCGAAAAGATTGACGGTTTCAGCCTCTCTGACCTTCTTGCGAATACGCCGAAGGAAAGCCCTTCTCTGTGGAAAGAAATAATCGAGGACACAATGGAGTGCTCAGCAAAGGCTAATCGCCTAGGAGTCATACATGGTGATAGTGCGCCAAGGAACGTGATAATATCTTCTCTAGATGGAAACGGATACAAGCCGTTCTTGGTGGACTTCGCAATGGCCTGTTTCGAATCGGATTATAAGGATGACTGCATCTCTGGCACCGATGAGTATTTTGATAATGGGGGCATGTGCAGTTGCTGGAGTTGCAGCGTCTATCTGAATGATGACGCAGCTGCGGTTGGTGGCGATATGCGTGGCGCGGTGAAGAGGGCTACGGGGCACACTCTGAATTTCTGCTACCCGGATGACAGATTCCCGGCCCCGCGAAAAATCGCAACCCCTGTTGTAGGACTAGATCATTAATTTGATGGGACTCATGGCGAGGGCAAAGTGTATGATATGAAGGTTCAGTAGAGCTCGCTCGGACGAAACATAATCTTCAATTACCTACCGATGCCACACGCCATAGTTGGTAGCACGGCTTACCATATCGGCTTAAGTGGTAATGGCTTACACTTTGTCATCCATCTTAGCACGCACAGTCTTTCTATTCTAGACAGTGTAGACTACGCTATAGACTAATAAATGGGTCATAGTTTTTCCCATCCAATCTTGCCATTCGGCTATGCTTCTGTTTTGTGGGTTTCTGTGTGTAAATTACCTAGTTAAAAGACTAAATCGAATGTTTGTGAACTGAAACAAAGTAGCTCGTCAAGCGATCAATGTGCTGGAACTTTCGGTTCTCACTCAGGGGGTAGCTAAACACTATAAATTCACTGCGATAACCAGGATGCTCGCGTTTTTCTTGAAGATCATCAAAATAATCACTTTTGTGAGCTACACGGCAAAGTCCGACCCAACACTTCCCTACAAAACAGCCTTTCGTCTTTAATATAGCCTAGCACTACACTGTTTTCATGCTGAAGAAGAAGCACCGAATGTTAAGCTCGAGTAACGCTCACTTGACAGGTACCTAACTCGTGTTATTTTACAATGTTGGCATAATAAATAGCTTCAACACGTCGTTTAGGAGATTCCTGGTGGTCCAATCAATGCACTAGGTAGTAACGGAGAATCTTGCTGAGCTCAGGGGTGTCCGGATCGCCCGGGGCAAGCAGATCCTCTGTCCCCTTTTCTATGTAGCCCCAGTATAAAACTCTCACGGTCAGGATTCATGAACACATTCGTCAAACCAAATATCTTCGGCGCAGTCTATCTACGAGCGTACCTTTGGAACACCGGTATTGTAAGTTCACAGACCCTGTAATGAAGTCCGATTACGATCGTTCAGCCTTTAAGAAATGAAATTATTTATGCACATGCATAAACCTTAAATAGGTATATAATAGAGTGATGGTGAAGAATAGCGGGGTGCGAACGGGTTAACTCATCTTTCCGAATAGACTGCCCTAAGAAAAACTATCGCAAGATTAGTGAAGATAGCTTGTAATACGTGTCACAGGCGTCCAGATAAGAACATCTTTGGTAAACGAGCAATAGAGATATAAAGCAGGCATACCTCCACCGGTAGTTCATCATGTTTTCGTGTGCATCTTGCAGTTGCCTTACTTGCCTTTCTCTCCTACGTTGCCTTAGACCCAGAAGTTTTTGATTTTAATCCGGCCGATTTCCGGGTAACTAATAGGGGTGTTTCTAGGGTGGGTTGCATTGGGCATCTCACTTGCTCCGTGAAACGATGAGACAAGCGGAGTCCGCGCTCAATGGACCGGAGGCATATCAATTATACGGAGGAACTGAATCTCACCGCGGGAGAACATGGGATTTACCGAAGGCGATGTCATTGGGTCCGAACAGCCGGGATCTGCCCGACTCTTCCGGCTTAGACTGATCCTCGTCACGATTTCCATATCGGGGTGAAACCCCTGACATGGTCTGCTATAATCATGTGGGGTATTAAGCTAGAATACTAGCGAGACTCTATCGCGAGCTTAATAAAGTAAGTAGCCCTTTCTATTTATAAATGATTTTGGATCGAGTCGAGATGAATCGAGGCTACTACCAAGTTTGCACTCTGTCGCCAGGGATTGACACAAGGAACCAGAAACTATGAAGAAGCCGACGCATCAACAGACGATCAGCGACGATAATCAATAGTCTCTTGATAATACACCTACATCGCAAGACCATTTAACTGCATCTGGATACCTCACTTTATGCTATGGCGAGAGTCGCTCTTGCAATTCGCAGTTATTAGGTCCACCAGCTAGCCCCAGCTTCATTTGTTCCAAAACGTACCCTGGATTCAACGAATGATGAACACAGCCACCGTAAGTACCACTCGGAATATCTACTGCACGCTTAGGCCGCGTCACTGCATCTAGACGTCATGTCTTCGAAATGAACGCGAACCTGTATATAATGAGTCTAGCTGCTCAATCGTCAATGTTTGAGAGACATACCAACACCCAAAGACCTGTACATCCTAGCCTGTAGCACCTCTGGGTCTACCACATCCGAAGCAAGATGTACAGCGCACGCTCTCGTTTCAGCGGCTTCAAGCCCGCAGCCGTTCTTTCAGCTCTCATATTTATCGATTCGGTCTTTGGTCAAACATGCGCCCAAGCAGACCTTAGCTTTGGGCTAGGGGCTCACGCCTTGGAACCAGTTGACAATGTGGCGACTGCTGAGCCTACCGGCCCTTACGGTGTAGGAATCACGCTACAGACGTACTGTTCCGACGACCGCAATCTCACCGTGAGCATCTGGTATCCCGCCACCCCTGAGGACGGGGCGTCACCCTACGTCTCATCCGGCGGCATCGTCGGACAAGCATACGAAGACGCGCCGCTCGACTCTTCTGGCGGGCCATACCCGCTCATCGTCTTCTCCGCAGGCCTCGCAGCAGTTCATGATGCGTACTATTTCTATGTGCAGAACCTTGTTAGTCACGGATATGTAGTGACCAGCGCCCAGCACCTCGATGCCCGGCATGCCAATACTACGACAAACACGACCCTGCAGCTGATTGCGGTCGCTGACTCACTGGCCGGCGATACTAATGACGCTGTCATCACCCTTTACACAGACTGGTTCAGAGAAACGGAGTACGCGTTCACATACCGGCCCCAAGAAATCCAGTTCAATCTCGATCAGACCCTCGCCTTAGCCGAGGACACCTCGTCGATATTTTACGAGAATATCGATGCGGAAAACATCGGAATGACAGGTCATTCTCTCGGCGGTTTCATGACCAATGTCGTCGGCGGTGGAGCCCCTATTTACTGTGATTATGTCATGCTGCCGGGCGAGAAGGACCCCAACAACCCCTTACTTGCGTCCGTGAGCCCATGCGCATTTGAGGCTGTGCAGGAGCTCTCCAGCCCCGTCGCCCTTCACGATAGTCGCGTTAAGGCCATCATCCCGCTCGCGGCGCCGAGTTTCCTCACCAAGGACCAAATAGCGCGTTCCGCGGCCGAGATTCAAATTCCTGTGATGGTAATGACTGGTGACAACTTTACTTCGGAGACTACTGAGTGGATCCAAAAGGTCATCTATAACAACGCTCAAGGACCTGCGTACTACGTCCAGATTGAAGACGCCGATCATTACTTTATCTGCGAGGCGTATGGCCTAAGCCCGAACGTGGCGCTCAAAGGAACCGAAGACAGTGACAACTTCTTAGATAAGGCAGCCGTATACATGACCTATTCTGCGGCGTTTTTCAACTATTATATGAAAGGGAACACGTCGGCATTAGACGTCTTACATTCAACCTCTTCATCTTTTGTTAAAGATTTGAAGTATCGCAATGATTAATAGGGCCGGAGTGTGAGGGAACAATTAACCTGCGAGGCAGCTGACTTTGTGGCTTACGCGCCAAGCACGCCAATCCAACCCAGGCAGCTAGACTATTACTGTAACTAACCGCTATGATGTGAGAGTTTTGTAAATAGAATCTCCCTTTTTTCTTCGTTGATCATAATATTACAGTGCAATGTAATCTCATAAACTAATTACTAATAGTAAAACTACAATAAAGATTGTAAGAGTAGGCTTCTCTAATGAAATGTGAGGGGATACAGACGAGAGACGGAATGCACTGCCTAGACTAGGACGTGCTGGTTCAGCTTCTCTCAATACAACATCCCACAGCAGCGGATAGCAAACGGGGCGTAGGCGGTTATAGCGCGAGAGCGATCGGAGAAGATAAGCCGATCACTACCCACATAGGTATCGGGATTCGGCAACGCCCCTGTAATCTTAGCATGTTTAGTTGATGGGGAATTTTTTATCATCTATCAGTAGCTTATAATAGACCAGCAAAGGGTTAATAGGATATGACAAGGTGGTAGCCAGTTAGAATACATGTCGTAAAAGGTAGAGTCAAGTTATCAGTATCCTCCGTAAAGTTTTGAAAAACATATGAGGCAAGTTTCGATATGAGAGCTATAAAATAGAACCGATCTTCCAGTTGGCCATTAGATACTACACACAATATCAATGACCTGACTGACTAAAAGAATACTATATATAATAACTATAGTTTATCCTATTCACGCTATATTCACACATTGATACAATTAGAGTCTCGATGAAAGCGAATCCTCTATTAGTTGATAGACTATAAACAGACTATCAGACTACGATATTCTCAGTAAAGATAGATGCCTGAAAATGCCTTTCTCACGTGACTGCCTACTTAGATAGAGAATGCTACTCTACATAGGACCAGTATTGGAGCGGGGAAGGTGGCTGCGTATCGAGGATATGATTCTGACGCTTTTTCTTCTTCATCTCCATGTATTCCTATCTACAGCCTTCTAACTCGGTGCAATAGAGACAACAATGGCGGCCGTTTTTGGTGTTGCCGCCTCAGTCTCGGGTATTGTATCCCTTGGGCTGGAACTCTCTACACGGATAGCCACTTACATTAACTCTGTTCGGTACTGTGACGAGGAGATCAGCGCTATCCATCGCCAAATCGAAACTTTTCGAAGCTCCATTGATATACTGAAAAACGCAATTCCAGGTCTTGCTTTGAAGCATCAGATAGCGAGCGATACGGTTCTAACGGCACTTAAATCTGGCCAGCTAGAGCTAGAGGCTCTGAACGACTTCGTAGAAAAGCTTACTGGCTCTACAGGACAATCACAGAACCTCAAGTCGAATTTTAAGCACGCGACCAAGAAGATAACATTCCCCTTTCACCGGAGTAGTCTTGAAGCATTGCAGCAACGACTTGATGGAGCCATTGCGTCACTTGACTCAGCTACGCGTGCACTCGGCTTGTATGTGTAGTGTTTCTCTAAGATATACGATACATGACTAACGGCCCGTTTGCTACTAGGGTTATCATCTCGTCCATCGACCGATCTAGTGCGGATGCGCTTAGTCAACTCTCCTCCATTAGCGCAACTTCAACCGCTAACAACACTACGTCCTCGTCGATCAAAGCTAGCCTCGATACGTTCATACCGCAGGCAGACCAAGCTCTACTCGAGGTCAATAATTCGCTGAGAACGGGCCTCCCAAATATTCAGCAAGGATTGGCTTCCGTGTCGGCAGCTATAACTAGACAGGAAGAAGGTTTAACGCGCAGGATCCAAGAAGTCCAGGCTGAGTTTAGAGATAGCCTTAACAAAACTCCCAACCAGATAGTTTCGCTGAATTCATTTATGTCTTCACTAGATATCGCCCCAACGGCAAACCCAACTCCAAGATCTAAGCTGTTCGGCGAAACCAACAAACTCATAGAAACACCGAACGCCATAGCCGGGGGAAGCGAGAGTGATCCACGACGTCTCCTTGGTGCGGTATGTAGGCCTCGCTTTGAACTTGAACTAGGCACTGCTGACTAGCTGAGTGCCTTGCTAGAGTACAGAGCAACGTGTTCTGTACTGTCTGGTTTCATCACCTGCTCAACTCGAGAAACTCTATAACCTCTACTGTGAGAAAAGTCTCGTGGAGAATGAGTCTGCCGTAGAACAGCACAATGACCCCGGGCTTGGATTCAAAAGGGGACCGAACTCCCTAATGGGTCGGCGCTTTGCTGCGGAGAGATCTATATCAACCTGTATTTGTCAGCAACGCCATAAAAGTCTCCGCCAGCAAGCGAAGTTGGCAGGTTTCTCGTTCACTAGGCTTACTAGAATTTGCTGGAAACACCTACCGGAATGCAGATATGCCAAGAGTGAGGTTGTTTACAAATCGAACTCGATGCGTCTGTCCTACGACGGTCTTCGCTGGCTACTTTCTAAAGCTGTCGATATCTCTATATCCCTTCATACAGGCCCGGAAGGACTAAAGATTGAACCAAGCATCACTCTTCGACCAGTTGTTGACGCGAGGCGAGCCCCTACCTTCCAGGGCTTGGCATATGTGCGCCCCCTTCGAATAATATTCGCCCAGTACGGACAGATGAGCAAGTACATGACAGTCCTGGAGCTTGTAGTGCATAGGATCGTGCAACAATATATGTCCCGAAAGAGCTCGCCATACGAGGTTAATAGCAAAGGACAGTCTGTGCTGCATAAGTGGATGGAGGTGAGTCGTCTCCTTTTGCATTAGCCAACTACCGTATTACAACTATAGCATTATTTCTTTATATGCCAAAATTTGCAGTATTTTTTGGTTTCGTCTTCGGATCAGCGCAGGCTAATTATATAGTTGGTGGGGGACCTATCCTGGTTGTGGGATGAATTTGGTAGCAGCTTTATAGCGATGACTGAGCTTTTATTAGAGGCCGGGGTACCGGCCTTGTTGTGTGATGACAGAGGGCAGTACGTCTTTCTTCATTACCGTACCTTCCGTTATAACCACAACGCTAGGCAAAGCCGTATGAGATACTGATTATAGAACAGGTCACCGGGGACCCAGCTCCTAATAAAAGATTTGCATAGTATGTTCGCTTTTAAAAGATTGATGTTAGTTCTTTGCGAGGAGGCCCCGGAGGCGCCAATATATAATAGGTACGACGTCACCCCGGACAGGATGTCACGCGCGTTCCAAGCGTTCCTTGGGCTTCGTGACACGATAGAAGCAAGCGAAAGTATATAACTCCTAATCCAACTTGAAGGAAGTGAAGATGGGCTCACGATTGTAACTTCTAGTTTTTGGCTGTGGCCCACTCAGCTCTGCGATTCTCGTCGGGGACGAAGCCAAAGTCAGAAATATTATCGCACGATATCCCTCCACAATAAACGAAAGGAATTTAATGCTCCAGACTCCATTTCACTTGGCATCATGTAACCCAAAGATATTACGACTTTTAATGCCTGCTGCCAAGCCTCAAGAGGTTAATGGGCCGGACCACGGTGGGAACTATGCGTTAGACTACGCGCTACGTCTGACTTCATCACTCTGTTTGAATGGAAATTCGTGGGTAGCTTGTTCTGGCTGTCTATGTATCCAGTCTGTTGAAATATTTCTGAGTAATGGCTGGGGCTGCAATTTCAACTCCCTGCAGCATTGCGACTCTATGTCTCATACAGCCAGACTTCGGCTTATTGATCATTTTGCTTCTCAAAGAGCAGTACTGAAAGCCCTCGGTCAACAATTCTTACCTGTAGCGGACGTCGATCGCTACCGCCTTAACGAGCCCTCCGTCCTTGATTATCATGCACACAGAGTGGCTGAACTATTGCTCCGGTACGATATTAGTATCCCAGCATTAGTCTATGAAACGTTACCCCAGGGGCCTAGTTCTAGTGAGTCTATTTCCTAATATAAAAAATCCATATTAAGGCTAATAGAATACTTCACATCGTAGTATACCATAACAAATATATATTCAAAACCGCCTCGTGTAGTCAATTAGCACAGCTCCTGTATGACAAGGGGTTTCGTGACACCCACAAGGTTGATAACAACGGTTATTTCCCATTGTCAACCTTTATCAAGTACGGTTGGGTAAATAAGTCCTCGCACTTTCTATGGCTTATCGAGCATGGGGCAAATATTTTGCATCCTTTCTGGTTAGAAGGCCCAATGAATCCCTATGAGTATAGCCATGACACAGCCGAACTAGCTAAGTGCGTTCTAAGATGTATACCGCATCCTGACGATCTTCCACATGAGGTAGAGTCTTATCGCCGGCTTGTTTCGCTTGTGGCGTCTCTGGATCAGCACGATAAATGCCATTGCCGTTGCCAATGTATCGAGACTGGATGCCATCCGATAAAATCCTTCATCAAGACGGTATGGCAGCAGGCTACGAATAGGTATGACACCTTTTACCCGGAGGTGTTCCTAAGCACGTCTGTTTCTAGTGCTGCCCAAAAGCTCTCGAATATTCTTCAAATCTTCTCGCTAGGCCTGACGGAATGGGATAACCTCATTGCATTAGCTTTGAGGTATCTTACTTTTGAAGCACTGGAGTTGACACATACCTGTTGTCGAATCGGATTCGCTACCCCATTCGGATGCCCAGAGGAGATCGCAGAAATTGAAGACGAAAATCGGGAAAAACTAGATCTTTTGGAACTCCTTCTTCGGGAGTTTCAAATCGATTACTACAAATTTGAGACTCAAGATATGAAAGGCGGCAAGTTTGCTAATTTCCTAACGGAGGTGTGGGCTACAAGAATGAAACAAGTGTTGGCTGGTATAGAGTCAATTCAATTGACTGCGGATGAGAAACGGGAAGCTGAAGAAATAGGGGTACGATGGAACCCTGCATTAGAGTATAGATACGAGAGAGGACAGGAAGAAGAGAAGAAAGCCGGTATAGACCTCGAGTTTTGGCTAAAATTAGTAGACGAGATCATGCCGGCGGTTTAGGCATGGGGGCATTCGGATTTATCCAATGCTAGAGGAAGTTTTAAATCCCGAATCATACTACTTTGGCTTATTTGAACTAATATCCTAAGTGGATACTCAAGCGGTATTATGGAACAAACAGATTTCACTAACACCATGATCACCAAGAAATATGACTAGGACCTTATAGCAACCTGCCATTCCTGTTATGGCGTTATAAGGCCATCATACTGCTGCCCCAGCCACCACACACCTATTTACATACGAGGTCCTACTTATATTCAACCAACTGTCCTTCGTTTTGCGTACATCGTGACGCCTGCATGCCCTAGTCACTTCTCGGCCCCTGTTCTGGGGTCCCAATAGTTCTTATAGCCCAAACAATCGACGCCTAATAGGTACCCCTTTATATTGAGACGACTCAGGTTAACTGAACCGTACTCTAGAGGCCTGGCCCGCGCCATTCTTTTAGCCATCCAGAGGTTTTCACAAAGAAAACAGGTCAAAAAGTAAGGAAAAGAGTGTAGTATATATTGGAGTGGTGAACAGCCTGGAAGGCTGTTATCTGGACCTGGGAGTAGGTTATTTATATGAAAAATCAACGAACTTTTGACCGAATCCTCCTTAGGTAATCGGACTGACCCCTGGTCAGTCCACCCGCTCCGTCTCAATATATAACCACATGCTACAGATGATATTTAAAAGCGTTCTATAGCTTAGAACTGCGTATTGGTAGCCTCTGTGGCACAGATTAAAGCCGTATCATTTATTTAGGAAATGGAAAGAAAATGAGAATGAGTATAAAAGTCGAGGGGCACAGATGAATGAATGATTTTACAGGGGCCCTAGATCCTAACACTAAAAAGGCAATGTGCTGTTTATCTGCTCTTCACACTTTCCATACATGCTGACTTTATGTTATATGCCACTGCTCTAATGAAAATTGCGTATGGAGAGTATCCTGTCCCCACGGGTATAACGTCACGCGTATAACTAGGCATCAAGGGTGGATATATTCCTAGGATTGAGCTACCTGTGTCGCGGAACTGATCGTGCTACAAAACAATTTGATATTGTAAAACTCGCACCTTCGTCCTACTACTACATACATAGAGACGAGCAGTTCCATCTATTCTAATTCCCCCACACGGCGACGATATGCATCCCATCCATCTTTGCGATAAACTTCCGCAACTTTAGCTGGATCTTTGGCTTCGTAGATACCTCGATCGGCGATGATAAAATCAGCTCCTCATCGAACAGCATCAGCTGGCTTCTGGTATTGTTGGCCGAGTTTGTCACCCTCACTACCACTATTAATGCCCGTAGTGAAGATGACGAAGTCTTCGTCGGAGGGTGCGTCACCAGTAGAAATGTTTGATAGAGCCTGTGTAGCCACAAACCCAATCATCGACTGGGGGCTCTTTCTCGCCATCTCGATGCACTTCTGAGTATACGAACCTGTGGCAAGGCTACCCTCGGACGTCATCTCGGCGAGAATCAGAAACCCACGATCATGGCTATGAGGGAAAGTAGGATCTTCGATCGTCTGAGTGAGAGCGTCCACGATACCGCCACCACCAAGGATGATGAGGTTAACGATGTGTGCCCATTCCGAGATGCGTAGCGAGCCGCCATGATACTGTTTTTGTACTGTACTGCCGATATCGACAAGCTTGCGGTCTTCAAAAATCAGGAATTTGTGTTTCTCGGGGAGTCTCTTTAGTTCTTGCACGGTGTGGTCGCCGAAGTCGGATATTAAATCGATATGGGTCTTGAAAACTGCGATGGAGGGACCCAGCTCTACACCATGCAGGTTAAAAGGAATACAAGATGCTAGCAGTCCTCGTGTTTGATGGTAGACGTACTATCAGCACATTCGAGCAAACTCTGCGTATTCGGCATATCAGCAGAGATGACCAAATTGGACTTCTTAAGCTCAGCGATATCGAAGAGGCGCTTCACCAGCGGATGCTGATGTAGCTCGCTGCGCTCACCATAGGTCAGACTGGACTTGGATGTCATGGCTGAGGAGTTTTCAAGTGTTCAGAAGGTTAGCAGCGAGTATCTATGCATAATAGTAGGTGGTCAATAGGTTGTGGGTCGATGAGGGTTTAGATAAGTCAACGCTCGAGCCAGGTGGAAGTACAATGAAACTTGATAGGTCGGATCTTAGTTCAACTTAGGGCCGTAATAACTCTCGTTGATGAGGATGCTAACTTGTCACTTGTCACTATGTTGACTTGCCACTATGTTGATTTATCACTATGTTGTTGACTTATCACTTTGTTGTTGACTCGTCACTCCTCACATTAACTTGACATCAAGTTGTTGTTATCCCTCCTACTTAGTGCATGGGATCTTTATGGGCTGTAGATAGTCTAGTGTTTCATTGCCGGAGCTATCAACATAATTTCGACATTCTCGTGAGCAGTCAAGAGCGTATCCATTCGGCGTCATGCAGACAGCAATATCCGATGCATCATCAAACTCACCGCAATACACTGTAATCGGAGTGCTCGGAAAGCCTGGCTCAGGCAAGAGTACGCAGTGCGAATTGCTAGCCAAAACTTTCAAGCTGGCCCATATTAGTGTTGGGGATGCTTTGCGCGAGGAAATGAAGCGGGAAGACAGCCCGTATGAGGCTAGTATTAAGCAAAACATCTGCGCTGGGACCATTAGCCCTGAAGAAAGCACAATACCTATTCTGAACGCTCACATACAAGCGGCTATGGGTGATGGGATAGACTTATTTGTTCTCGACGGTATGTGCATATCGTTTTGTTCATGCGGAACCAAGGTCCGTTGAGGACATAATAAGAACAAGACTCTAATGGTAGTAAAACACTAGGGTTTCCGAGAACTCAAAAGCAGGCAGAGTACTTTACAAATATCAACATTCCTATTAAATTCGTTATTAAGCTAGAGTGCCCCGACGATATTGTGGCAACCCGTCTCTCACAGCGTATGCGACCCGACGATAATCCGGAGGATATTGACAAGCGACTCTGTACCTTCCACAAAACTACTTCACTAGTAATCGACTGGCTTTCTTCTCAAAAGGAAATGGTAAAGACTCTGGATGCGGAGGGCTCTATTGAAGCCATCAACAAGCGATTCGTCGAGGCAATAGTAACTAAGGAGAGAGATTTTCCAGGTACTGAGCTGGTGAAGAGACCAACAGAAACTATAGATGTACCAGACAATGGCCAACGTCACGATTAGTGAAGTGCGCTGTCTTAACCACCGTCTTATTTGTACTCATAGAGGGGCCTTTCCGGTAGCCTATTTTCTGGGCATAGATATTTATTCGTTGCCTTCAATCCTGGTGTTATGCGCTAGACTTTGTCTAATAGAGTAGGGAATTTTCCCTCTTAGACTTTAGCGAAATATGAGATCGTGAGTAATGAAGCGAGTGTTATATAATCGTAAGGTTTTCGAGGGGTGCGTTTCTCAGAACTCCCATATAAAGAGACCAGTAACCCAAATGCTCCGTTGTGAAAAACCCTACCCTCTCAAACACATTTCCCTCGCCCTGCGACTCAGAATCTGGAAACCCGCTCGCCCTCGTCCTTTTCATTAGAACAAGGCCTTGTATCTCTTTGCTCCGTCTTCTAAGGAGAGTATTCTCCCTCTCTTTCGTGATTTCTAAGCACGCTAGGCAATATAGCGTCTCATTCGCATCTAGAAGTTCTTGAAAAGCACCAGAGTCGGGCCACAATACTCCTGATTGGCGCCATAGGCCGTGGGCGACTGAGAAACTGAACTTCTCTTGAAAAAAGCGTACGCTTGAGACCTCCACTAATGGGCCCGTTACTTTGAGCACACCTGCCTGAGCCTCCGACCCGACGAAGGCTGGTGGCTCCATCACAGGTACACACCGGGTCAAGAGATTGGTCACCGACATGGGCCTTTTTGTATTCTCGGCATAGAGGTCCTGGCCGATTATAGCATCGAGACCTAGCCACGACCAAGTTGGTGCCATTGCCAGAGGCTTAACCATCTGCTCTGTATCTGTCGACTCTGGAGATGAGCTTAGCCCATCGCATACTTCGCATAGCTTTTTAAGTGCTTTACTTTCAATAAGCCTGATTTTAGTGCCGCCAACCGCAATCCAAAGTAAGCTAGCTACTACCATCTCCATACTCGAGCATGTAGGGCGTTGACCCTGTCCCTCGGTATCGTTATTATGATCGCCTTGGCTAGGGCGCGCCCAAAGGCCAGCTACCGGTATCCAATCCTTTTCCTGCTTGATCTTTTCCACGATACCAGCTAGGGCTAAGGCTCGGTCACTTGAAAAGCTCAGTTTTGCTTGTGTATATGCCTCAACTATGTCGTACCAACACTGCATAAACCAGATAGTTTCAGGGATCGAATCGGGCCTGTTACATTTTAACACCCTCTCTAACGGGGTCCTAAACCTCTGGTCTTCCTTGTCGCAACTCCAGGGTTGATGGTCATATCGGAGATTCTCTTTCCAGAACCCAGCACTTTGCTTCAGGGTTTTATTCGGCATCAGGTGGGTTTCTCCCTCAAGGTCAGGGGCTGGAAGGCGTCTGCGGATCAGCTGTTCTAGTCCATTTCCCTGATTCGTTTGTCGGCTCCACAATATCAACCGGAGTTGGCGCCGGGATAAAGTTTCCGTATAGTTCATCAGGGTATCGCTTGTACACATAGCCTACAGGGTTGAGCTCGGAGGCAGCACGCTGTGCGCATTCCCAGTACATCATGTCGGCACCGAAGTGTAATATCCTATGAGAAAGAAGGCGTTCCTGAAGGACCCATCCTCGCTGGTTCAATGGAGCACGATCGACGGATCGCCTGAAATCCGAAATGTCGTCTCGCCGTATGAATACCGGATCCGGTAGTAACGCTGATAATGAGGAAATTCCCACTTTACAAGGCTGCAGGGTAGAGATGGTCCTCTCATGAAAACAACCGCCGTCACTTGTAGCGGCGCCAGTTGAAGCTATCGTGGCAAATGCGCCGGCATAAATATATCCCATCTTGGACCCCTCCCGCTTCCAATCATGATAGCAACCTTGGATAATGCACAAAGAATCAACCCACAAGTACGAAAATCCTAAGTTCTGCACGACTTTAATAGCATCTTGAATGTTCTTTGAAAGTTTATGGTAGTCGATATTCATTGAACATTCCTGGAGGTTAGTGTGTTTCAATTTGAAGGGTGTAGCACCACCCCAGCAGTGGCTCAGCGCCAGGTACTTGGCACGGGGTTTAGATTCATCAAAGGACTCAAGGCGTATCTTCGGAGGGCCACATGGCATATCAGAGTTTGGTACAATAAGCAGCAACCGAGCTGGGTACTCCGGTTGTCGCGGAGTTGCCTCGTGGCAAAGGGGATGATAACGGACACAGTCATCAACCCAAGTGTGGGCCTCTATCATATGTTTTTCCGATCCTGTTGATGGCTCACGAGTTGCCGGTGACGCTGCGAACAAATATAAGTCTGCTGAAAGTTCATGAAGTAGAGAAGCATTCACCTGCATGGAAAAGGTCTCCCCTGTGGATTAAAAGCCGGCCTCCTACAGGCACACCATCCTTAAAAAGTTTGGCAAATGTGAATCGGGATATTGGTCTTTCCTGCCAGACTTTGACCTGCCAATGGATAGGGCCACGTTGTTTCTCAACACCATGCCAAATCAAGGGACACAGTTTGCATTGTCGATCCGGGAGATCCTGGGTTGTTGGTGGGCGGACGTCATGCCACTCAACAAGTGGTGTGAAAATGATCTTAGAACCCAAAAGGAGCCGCGACTTCTTTGTGAAGTAGAGACAGTCCTCGCAGAAATCATCACGGTGTTCTTCGATTTCCGTTATATGATAATATCTAGATGAGAAAGTGAAATATTTAAGAATTAATTTAAATGCCGGTAAATATCTTTCGGGATAGATGTAGAAAGAAGCATATACACCCTGGCCAAGCAGTGGTAGAGGTATACTGGCCATCCAAGCAATCATCCGCCAGACTGACCGGTCCGGTTTTATCAAGAGACCCAAGCCGATGTCGACTGATGTAGCCAAAACGACCCAGCTCCAAGGCCTAGATAAATCTATAACGTAGGAGCTAATAATAGCGAATGCCACGGACCAGAGAAGGTAGTATAAAGGTAGTACCATGTGATGAACAGAGTCACGAAATATGAAAAGCAGAATGGTCCAAGTGACCCACGGCCTAAAGCCTAAGATCTCATCACCCTCACTTACACACCAAAGTGCGTGTAGTCCATTCAAGCTACAACTCGACGCCGCAAGGAGGGACTGGACTAAGGGCGATAAGTGGTGTATGTATTCTGCGCCTCGTGATATAATTAGGGCTGCGAGAAGTATATTTCCCGGGCTCGGCTCCAGTAGTAGCGTCGGAGTAAGTAAAATAACTAGGACCCAAAAAATGCTGGTACGTATCGGGGGGATAAAATAGATCGCGCCAATGAGTGTTGCACTAATCACGTAGACAACAAATGGTAAAGGGTGCAAACCAAAGCGCAAACCAATAATTTTCATTAACCCTCCAATAGCAGGATGTAGGAAAAAAAGCAGCAGCCAGTATAATATCCAATTCTCCATAGTAGGTGAGAGCCCCTGACAGCGTAGTATAATCTTTCAGTGTTTGAGTTTGAGGGCCGCTTGAAAAAAGGGTGAGATTCTCCATCTGGGGACGCGTAAAGAAGGGATTTCTAGTACTTTATATACAGGGTGTTGGGAGCTAACCATGGTTGTCTTTTCAGCTTGCTGCAAGTTGTACCTATTAGATACCGGCTTTCCCAAAGAGATCGCAACAGGGTTGCCTCTTTAGTGGAGCATATATAGCAACCTATTAGAATGGAGATATCAGAACCCTTCGGTATATTGTAGGTGATAGACTCTTGCTGTTGCGAGAAGACCCCTAAAACCTTTCTATATGCTACTCAACTTTGTATAGGATGTCCTCTTTGTTTACTCGCTTTTACGCCTCACGATCAATTCCTCTGGTGTAGTCTTGAAGCAGGAGATTTCGGGCCAACATATTTTAGCAATCTAGTTTATAAATTGTGAACAGTATTAATGTATTCGAAGGTTTTCTATATAAAAGCTACCACTAGGTTAAGAGTTCAGGGGATGTTGTAGCGCCTCACATATTGGTGAGTATGCAAACCAACTGAGGGTAGCCCCCCCCTGTTTACCTGAGAGTCCCGTGCGAGTACCATACAAATAATCTACGGAGTACATAGCAGCCACATAGCAGTTATACGACCGCCACACCTACGCCGCACATCTAAAAGGTTTACAACTTATATAACTTTACTAAAATTAGCTGTATATATGCCTTTGTTTTTAGCGAATGAGTTTACAAAATAAGTAAAACGAAAGTTACTTATAGTTTTTAATTTTTCGCTAATATTATTATAACTTAATTAAAAAATGCTTATTTTTATTTAAAAATAATACATTATAGTTTTTTATTTTTTTATTAACTTACTTTTTTGTTAATTTACTTTTTTGTTTATTTATTTAGCTTTTTATTAAACATAAAATTTTAGTATATAATTTTTATTATTATATTATTTTTTTATAATATATTTTAATTATAAACTAAATAAAATAAAAATATATAATTTAATTTTATTAATTATTAAATATTATATATTTTATATTAAATATTTTTATTAAAAAATATAGCTATATATATAGTTTTTATTTTATTTATTTATATTTTATTTATTTTAAGTTTTAAATTTTAATTTTTATTTATTTTTTTATTTATTATTATTTTGTTTTTTTTATTTTTATTTATATTTTATTTTTAAAACTATTTATTTTAATATTTTTATTTTTTTAATTTTTTATTTTATGATATGACCTGCCATGGAAGGAGGCCCCACGGGCCTCCTGGCCCCTTGCCCTAGCCACAGGTGGCCTAAGCCACCTGTGGCTCCACCCCCCCCCCTCCCACAGGGCCCATAGAGCCCGTGCTTCTTACACAACCTTATATTAGGTAGAAATTATAGCCCTAGAAAATTATTTCTTTATTCTTAATATTATTACAATTTTTACTTATACTTTAAAAAACTATATTATTTTAGCTTAATTTTTATATAAATTTTAATGCTTTATTTAATAATAACTTAAATTTATTATTATATTTTTTTTAAGTTTTAATAATATTTAATGTTTTAAATATAGTTTTTAATATATTATTATATATTTTAATAAATTTAACTTTTTATTAAACTTTTTAATTAAAAAAAAAGCATTAAAAAACTTTAGTAAAATTATAATAAACAAGTTTTTATAAAAATATTTAATTTAAAAAAACTTATTATTTAAATAATAGTTTTTTTTAAAGTTATTTATAACATTTATAAAAATAAAAAAAAGCTTTATTTTAACGGTTTATTTTATATTAATATTATAAAAAAAACTAATAAAATTAAATTTAAAATATATTATTAATTTAATAATTAAACTTCGGGTTTTATTGCTGCTTAAAATAGTACATAAAAAAAAAACTATATTATAAAAAGCTTTATGGTATATTTATAAGCTATATATAGTAAAAACCACTTAAACTTAGGCCTTTTTTAGGTTTTTTAAAAAAGGTAATAAAGTTTAATTGCTTTATTGCAGCTGCTATAGCTAGGTAGTTAGAAAGTTTTTTTTGCGCCCTATATATTAAATAATGTGCTAATTTATACTAGCTGTTAGCGGCCTGTATTTTTGCGTTAGCAGCCTGTTTATAGCTATATTACGCCCGGCAAAATAATTAGCAGGGCAGTAAAATAGCTAATATATAATAATTTGGTTATTAGCAGCTATATATACTGCTAAAAGCTATACTAATAGCTATTAGCAGCTATATGTAGCTGCTAGTATACAGTTGTATAAAATTGGTTATATAAGCAAGAAGCTTAGCTATGCCCTCGTTTTTAACGGAATGAGTTTACGAATGTAGTAAGGATTACTACAGGTAGTGCCAGTATTTGAGTCTGAATAGTGTGATGTAGATTAGATGGAGAGGACCAGAGGTCCCTCCAACGGGTGTGGACCTTATGGTCCACCCTATCTAGTATCTAATCTACTGATAAGACTAGAGTCCCTATGACAGTCCGTGTCAGAATGGAGTGAAACGAGGGTTAACTATAGTCTGTAAATTTTCGCTGGCATTTCTGTGGCCCAATTAGGAAATGCCTCCTTCCTATTTGGGAAGAGGGCTTGGCGCCAAGGCTGCCGACCTGCCCGCCACCCGTACGGCTAGGGACCCCCCCCTGATCCACCTGCCCACCTGCCGGCAGACCTGACTGCCAGCCGACCTGCCAGTCGACCTGCCAACCAACCTGCCAACCAACCTGCCCTGCCAACCAACCTGCGTATTGGCAGACCAGTCTGCCTACCACCCTGTTGGCAGACCTGCCTGCCGACCTGCCTGCCACCCTGCCGCCAGCCGTACGGCCAAGCGTACGGCCACCTATACTGCCAGAGACCCCCCTTTGGTCACCTGCCGACCTGCTGGCAGACCTGCCAGCCAACTGACCTAGGGCTACCTAGGAGGACTAGGGTGGAGTGGCTGAAGTGGCTGAGCTGTATGGCTAGGGCTCGAAGGACTGAATTGGAAAGGGACCTAGGGGACCTGGGAGGACCTGAGAGGACTAGGGTGGAGTGGCTGAAGTGGCTGGGCTGTGTGGCTAGGTTGTATAGCTTCTATTGAGGCTGCCAGGACCCTTTTCCTCTCACACCCTGGCAGACCTGGTGGCCCTGGCAGGTCCTGGCGGTCCTGGCGGCCCTGGCAGACCTACCACCCTGGCAGTCCTGGCGGCCCTGGCAGTCCTGGCAGACCTACCACCCTGGCGGCCCTAGCAGTCTTGGCAGGTCCTGGCAGTCCTGGTGGCCCTGGCAGGTCCTGGCAGTCCTGGTGGCCCTGGCAGTCCTGGTGGCCCTGGCAGGTCCCTGGGTCCTCTAGACCCCTCCAATTCAGTCCTTCTAGCCTTGGCCACTAGGTCAGTTGGCTGAAGGGTCTGCCGGCAGGTTGGCAGGTGACAGAGGGGGGGTCCCTGGCAGTACAGGTGGCCGTACGGTTGGCAGGCAGGTCGGCAGGCAGGTCGGCAGGCAGGTCGGCAGGCAGGTCGGCAGGTGACCAAGGGGGAGGGGGGGGGGGTAAGAACCTTGGAAACGAGGGTTTCCTTGCCCCCAAGCGCGGGGGCCTCTAGTATATAGCTTGTAGGTAGCTTGCTTTTTTACTTTTGTATAAAAAGGTTGTTGCTTACCTTTTTGTTCGTTTGCTAAACTTTGGCTTAGCTATTTAATTGTAGTTTATTTACTTGCCTAGGTAGAAAATATATTATTAATTTAAATTTAATAATTAAACTTAAATTAAAATAGCTATAGTTTTTACTAAATTATAAAAATTTATATTAATAAACTTAAAAAAATAATTATTTATTTAAAAAATTATATATATATAAACTATTTAATACTTTATATATATATTATAATTATAACAATAATAAGTTATAATAATAATAAAAAATATTATTTTATTAAGTTTTATATATATTATTTTTTTTAATATTGTTTAAAAAGCTTACTTTTTAATATTTATATATTAATTTTACTTATTTATTATTTTTATTTATATATTATTTATATTTATATATTTTTTTTTTATTATTTATTATTTATATATTTATTAATAAATATTAAAATAATTAATTTAAAAACTATTAATATTATTTTTATTTTTATAACTATTTATTTTAGTTATTTTAATAACAAAAGTTATAATAAAAACATATATTTAAATATTATTAAGTAAAATTATTAATACTTTATATATATTTAACTAAATATTTAATTATTTAAAATAATTATAATTATTAATTTTTATTTTAATAAATTATTTAGCTAAACAAATATAGTTTAAATTTTAAATTAATATTTATAATAATATAAAAAAAACTATTTTAAAAAAATATTAAAGTTAGTAATAAATGCAATTTAAAGTAGCAAAATAAAATATAAAATAAAATGTAAATTAATTAAAAAAAAGGTTTTTATAAGATTTATAAAATTTTAAATTTAGTTTATATATTTAATTTTTTATTTAATTAGTTAGTATAAAGCCTATAAAGCTATATTATTTTAAACCTTTTTAAAGTTTATATTAAAATGCTAAGCACTAAAAAGTTCTTTAATGTTTTTATTAAACTTAGCAATAAATAATTAGTTTATTTTTCTTTTTTTTTTTTACGAAGTTATTTTTATTTACGTTTAATAAATGCTTTTTGTTTTTTTTAAAATTTAAGTGTTTTATTTTACGTTTTTATAGGTTTGTTTTAATTTATAATATTTTTTTAAGCTATATTATTAACTATAGTTAATATTTTTTTAAAGCTTTTTTAGCTTAAATTTTTTGCTTTAAAAAAACTTTAAATTAGTTTTTAAATAAGCTTTTAAATAGGTTTTTAATTTAATTTTTAAATTAATTTTTAAATTAGCTTTTTTGCTATTTTATTTTTTAGCTTAATAAAAAAAACTTTTTAAAGTTTTTTTTGTTTTTTTATAATATTTTATACTAGTATTTTAATAAAAGGTTTTAGTTTATTTTATTGTTAATATTTTTTAATTAAGTTTTATAAATAGCATAAGTGCTTTTTAAAGTATTACTAATTATATTTATAATTTTAGCTTTTTTATTTAATTAAATATTTAAATTTATTTTTTTTTTGTTTAGTTTATATTATAAAACAATTTTAATTTTATAAACTTTGCTATTAATATCGGCGTTTTTATTATTAAAGTGTTAGTTAGCTTTAATAAGTTTAAGTAATAATATAATATATTTAAAAAAGTTTTTATTGTTTTTTATAAGTTGTAGCTAAGCAACAAAAATAATAAAATAAATATAATAATAATTAAAAAAGTTTAATTTGTAGGCTAAATTGCTTACTTGCCGCTTAACGGTTTAAAGTTTTGCTTTTTACTAAAAAAACTTTTTAAATAGCTTTTTTAAAAGGTAATAACTATTATATAAATATAAAAAAACCTTATTTTTAGGTTTAAATTTAAAAATATAATATAATTAATTAAATTAGCGTTTAAATTAAGCTATAACAAAATTTATTACTAGTTTAACGTTTTATTAAAAATAGTTTTAAATAGTTTATATATTTTTAAAAATAGTATAGTTATTACTTTTTACTTTTATAATTATATTTAAAAGTTTTAATAATTTAAACTTAAATAACTATTTATATAAAGTTAATTATATAAATTAAAATTATATAAAATTAAAATTTTATTATAAATAAAAAGCTAAATTTACTTAATTAAATTTTAGCTAAATAAAATTATAATAGCAAATTATAATTTTTACTGTTTGATTTTTATATTTTAATAAGCTATTTTTTTAAAAATAGTATATAATAGTTATAAAAAGCTTTATACTTAACTTTTTTTATATACTTTGCTAAAAGTTAAATATAAACTTATAATTTTAATTAAAAATAATTTTTTTAAATATATTTTAATTATTTAACAATAATTGCTTTATAAATATTATAGTTTATTTTTTAGCTATATATTTTTTATTTTTAAAAAAAAGTAAAGTTTTTTTTAAAGTTAAACATAATATAATTATTATATAGTTATAAAATTTATAATATAACTTGCTTATTAATTGTTATAATATATTAGCCGATTTTACTAAAAGTAATATAAGTATAAAGTTAATTTTAATAGTTTATATTAGTAATATATTTTTTAAAATAATTAGTTGCAAATTTTTAATTAGCTTTAGTTAGTTTATATAATTAAATTTATAACTAAAATAGTATTTTATATATTTTTTTATTAACTATAATTTTTAATAAATTAAATATAGTTTAAAGTTATTTATTATATGTTTATATTTAATATAATATTTTTTATTATATATAGTTTTAAATATTTGCTTAACTATATTATATAATATATATAAATATTTTATTTTTATATATATATTATAAATTAGTTTGTTAACTATATAAAAAAAGTAGTTAAACTTAAAAAAAATAATAACATTTTTGTTAATAAGTTGTTAGTTTTTTTTAAAATAAAGTTTTTTTAATATTTTTTTATACTTTATGTTAGCTTTATATATTAACTAAAAATTTTTTTTTTAATTGTTATTTATAATAACTTTAAAAATATATTTTATTATGTTTTATATAATATTTAAAATAGTTAGTTTATTAAATTTTTCGATTTTATTATTAATAATTATATTTTATATAAATTTAAGTTAATTAAAAACATTAAATATATAATTAAGTTTATTAAAAAAGTAGTAAATTTAATAATTATATTATAATAAATAAATAAATAAATTTACTAATTTATTATTTGTTTAATTTATAGCTAAAGTATTAAAAATAGTTTAATTAATAATTTTTTTAATTATAAAATAATTAGTAAAAACAATTATTAATTATTAGTTATTTAATTAAACAATTATATAAAGTTTTTTTATTATTTAAACTAAACATATAACTTTTAGTTTAAAAAGTTTATAGTAAATTTTAGCACTAAAAAAATAATAATTTAAGTATATAATCGGTTGTATTTTAATGCTAAAAATTTTTTTATTTAGCTTTTATTTAAAGTTATTTACTAAATAAAATATTATTATTTTAAAATTTTTTTTAAGTAATTTATTTATTTATAAATAAAATATTTTATTAAAATTATAGTAATAAATAGTTGTTTTTTTATATATAGCTTTTTATATTGTTTTAAATAATATTTATTTAAAAAAAGTTAATTTATAATATGTTAATTAATAATATTGCTTTTATTAATTTAAATTTTTATTAATAATTTTATTATTTTTTTGTTTTTAAGCAAATAAAGCGGTTTTTTTATTTTATAAAAGTTTAATAAACTATATATAATATAATAACAAGCTATAAAAAAAACTACTAGTACTTAAATATTATTTTAAAGCTTTTAATATATTTAAAAAAGCTAATTATTAAAAAATTTTTACTTAATTAGCAGTTATTAATATGTTTAATATATTAATGCAAAATTTTAATAAATTAATAAATAAATATTTAATAAAAAATTTTATAAAAAATATAGCAATATTATAATTTTTAAATAACGTAAAAATAGTATTTAAATATTTAATATAATTTTTAAACAAATTAAAAAAAATAATAATATTATTAATAAAAGTGCAATAATAATATAAATAAGTATAAAACAACCTATTTATATATTGCTATATATATATAAAAAAATTATAAAATTTTATTAATGTAACTTTAAATTTTTTTATGCTATATAAACTAATTATTATAAATTTATTTTTATAATGTAAATAAACTTTAAATTAATAAAAAAAACTAGTAGTGTTAATTATTATAATATAGTATTTATTTAGCAAATTGCTAATTATGTTTTGCTATAAAAAAAAAATAATTATTAAATACTATAATTTTATTAAGTGTTTTTAAGTTAATAATTATTTAGCTTTTTTTTTTCCGTTTATTTTTTGTTATATTATAAAAAATAAATATGTAAAAAACGTAAGTTTATTAACGTATTTTATATAACTTTTTTTATATAATATACTATAGATTTTATTTAAAACTTTTATATTATATTTATTAAAAAAATAAAATTAAACATTTATTTTATGCTTTTATTAATTATTAATAAATAAAATTTTTATTTGTTTGTTTTTAAGCATATTAATTTTGCTTTTATTAATTTATATATTATAAAATTTAATAATAATTTTAAGTTTAATTACTTTAAATATATGTTTAAAATAAATATAAATTTTAGTATTAGTAATAATTTTAAGAAAATTTTTAAGCTTTTTAATACTAAAATAGTTAAGTTTATTAACTTTTTTAAGCTTAAGTAGCTTATTTAGTACTAAAGCATACAAATTAATATTTAGCTTAAGTTTTAAGTTTTTAATAATATTAAATATAACATTAGTAAAAAAAGTATTTAATTTATGCTTATTAATAATAGCGTTTTTTTTAGTTATAAAAATTATATATATAGCTTTTGCTAAATTTTTTATATATATATTAAATATATTTAACATATTATTAATTACTAAAGCAGTAATAATTAGCATTATAGCAAACTTAACGTTTATTAGTATAAAAAAAATTTATAAAAGCTAATAATTTAAACCTAACTATTTATAATAAAAATATAGTTAATATAACTATAATAATAGCTAATATTTTTATAGCTAACTTTTAAAAATAAATATAATTTTTACTATTACGATTTTTATATATTTATTTTAATTTAGTTTTTTTTTAAATTTTAATTAAAACTTTTAAGCTGTTTATAATAAACATTATATAAAAGATTTTTGTATTAAGTATAATGTTTATTACGTTTTTATAAATTGCTATAAAGCAAAAACTACAGTTAGTAAACAAAAGTTTATATTTAACTTATAAGTATATTTTTTTACTGCTTTGTAAAATAATTAGTTATAAATTTACAACTTTATAAATATATTTTTTGCTTTATACTAAAATTTTAAAATAAATAATAAAATTATTAATATTATAAAAAATAACTATATTATATTAATAGTTAATAATAGCATTATAAGTTTTAAAAAAGTTATTTTTAAAAAAAATATTAAGCTATAAATAATTATTAATTATTTAACTTTTTTTTTTATATTTAATAATTAAACTTTTTTTTTTAATATTAATATTATATTAATAAAACTTAAATATTGTTTATTTTAATAGTATAACTAATTAATTATTAATTTTAATAATATGTTTTTTTTTTTTTTTTAATAATATATTTAAGTTTTTATAAACATATTTTTTTAATTATAGTATTATTTATATTAAAATTAATATAAATGTTTTTATTTTTATTAGTTAATATATTATATATAAAAATATATAAATATATATAGCTAAATTATAAAGCTTTATTATATTAGTTAATATTAAATATTTTTTAATAAAAATATTTTTGTTAGTAATTTTTTTAACTAAAGTAAAATTTTTATTTTTTAGATTTTTTAAATTTTTTATATTTTTTTTTTTAGTTATTTTAAAAATTAAGTATTTTTTAAATATATTTTTAAACTTTTATATAATACTATTTTTAGCAAAAGTATATTTATATATATATTTAAATAACTTATTATACAAAAAAAACTTAGTAGCATAATAACTATAAATATATTATATAAAGTTAATAAGCAATAATATAAAAATTTTTTTTAAATATATGTTTTTTTTATACTTTTTAATATATAAATATAATATAATAATAAATTTATATTGCTTATAACATTTATAATATATATAGTTTATATTAAGTATATAATAAAAAAAATATTTGCTATTATTTTTATTAAAAAATAAAAGTTTTTTATTTTTATTTTTTATATTTTTTTTTAAAAAATGTATATAATTATTTTTATTATTATATTTTTAATTATTGTTTTATTGTTAATTTTAGTTACGCTTTTAATTTTAGTTACGATTTTAATTATAATTATAGTTATAATCTTTATTATAATTATAGTTTTTATTATAGTTATAATTATTATTACAATTTTTATTACAATTATAGTTATTATATTAATTATAATTTTTATTTTAATATTAGTTATAATTTTAGTTTTTATTATAATTTTGTTTATAATTACTTTTATAGTTATTATTTTAGCTAAATTATTATAAATATTTATTATTTTATTGTTTTTTGTTATAAAAGTTTAAATAACAATCGGTAAAATTATTATAATTATAAAAAAATATATATAAGCAAAAAAAATTATTTAACTGTTTAATTTTTAGTTTAATATTTAAGTAATAGTTTATTGTTTTTTGTTTTAAACTATATTTTGCTTTTTTTATTATTTATATATATTTTTTTAATTTTTTTTTTTTGTTTAAGTAAACAAATATAGTTAATAATAGCTTTATTTTATTAATTATATATATTTTTTATTATATTTTGCTAATTAAAATTATTGCGCTTAAAAGTTTTGTTAGCATATATATATTACAATTTGCATTAAATAAATTAAAAAAAAGCATTATAAGTTTAACTATATATTTTAAAGTAAAAAATTTACTAAGAAATTTTTTTATAATATAGCTAAAATAAATTTTAAACTACTTTTTAAGTTTTAAAAAAATTTTGTTAAATTTAGCTTTTTTTAATTATTAATGTTTATTAAAACTTAATTTATTATTTTATTATAAAAAAGCTAATTTTATTAATAAATAATTAAATATAACTTAAATTTACGTTAAATTTAATATTGTTATTAAAGTTTTTTTTATTAATATATTAATATAATTAATAAATAAATATATGTTAATATATATAATATTTTTTTTATTAATAATTATTTTTTAGTTATTAAAATTAGCTTAATTAAAATTAAAAATATTAATATTATTATATTTAATTTTAATAGTTTTGTTTTTAATAAAAATAAAATTTTTTTTAAAAGTTTTATTTTTTTTATTTTAAAAATTATTATTATTATTATTATATAAATAATTATTATTGTTATTATTATTACTATTATTATTATTAAAAAAGTTATTATTTATACTAATATTATAATAGTTTTTTTAATTATTAAATTATAATAAATTATTATAAATATAATTTATTTTTTTACTTTTATTTTAAAAGTTATTTATAAGTTATTTAAAATTAGCTAACAATAAATTAAATAAATTTTTTAGTTTATTTTTAAATAAGTTTAACAAAAAAAAAAAAAAAGCTATTTTTAATATAAATTTTAACGTAGATTTTAATATTACATTTAAACTTAATGTAAATAATAATATATAAAAATTAAATTTAAAAAATAAAGCTAATAAATAAATTTTTTTAAATTAAGCATAAATATTTAATATAAATATTATATTTAAAATATTTAATTAAAGCTTTTAAATTTTTAATAGTTATTTTAATATATTATTATTAGCTTTAGTACTAATTATTATTAGCTATATATTTTTTTGTAATTTTTTTATATTTTATTATATTATATTTATATTTAAGTTAAATTATTATAAATATTTTATAAAAAACTAAATAATATTTTTATTAAGTTTAACTTTTAGTATTTTAAAAGTTAATATTTTTAATATAAATTTTAATTTTAATAAACTGTTAGTATTTTTTTTAATAAAACTATGCTTTTTTTTTTATAAAGTTTATTTTATTTTAAATAAGTTATTTTAATATTACTTTTTAATATTAAGTTTAAAATATTATTAAATAAATACTTAAAAATAATAAAAAAATTTTTTTTGTTAAATTATATAAATATAATAATAAATATATTATATAAATAATATAAAATATTTTATAAAATAAAAAATATTGTTTTAATTTAGTAACTAAAATATATATATATATAAATAAATAAATTAAATAAAACATATTATAATTAAGTTAAAACTGCTAAATATATATATAAATAAAATTTAAAAACATATTTTTTAATTATTTTTATAATTAATAAAAAATATAAAAAATTTATAAACGTTTATAAAGCATACTATTTTAATTAAAACAAAAACTTTTAAAATATAAAAATATATTATTAAGTTTATTATTTATATTAATATATTAGTTTTATTTATAAATTTTAATAAAAAGTATAAAAAATTAAAAATTATGTAAAAAATTATTAGTATTAAACATAACAAGTATTATTAATATTTGTTTAATTAAAAATAATAATAGCATAAATATATAATTAATTAATAGCATTTTATACAATATGCGCGCATTTTTGCTAAGCATAAAAAATATTTTTTAATTTTAAAAATAAAGTTTAAAAAATAAATATAATAAAATAGTTTAATATAGTTTATAAATAAAACTATAAAAAGCATTAATTTAATAAATGTAATTTAAAATAATAAAATAAAATATAAAATAAAATATAAATTAATTAAAAAAAAAGTTTTTATAAAATTTATAAAATTTTAAATCTAGTTTATATATTTAATTTTTTATTTAATTAATTAATGTAAAGCTTATAAAACTATATTATTTTAAACCTTTTTAAAGTTTATATTAGTTAGTTTTATATAAGTTATATTAAAAAATTAGCTATTTAAACTATTAATTTTTTTAATGTTAATATAAAAAATTAAACTATAAAATATTAATAACTTTTATTAAAATAAAAGTTTAAGTTTTAAATATAAATAATAATATTAATAAAAAAATATAATAACTATAAAAATAAAAATAAAATATATTTATATTATATAAATATAACTATAATAAAATTATATTAAAATATATTAAAAAAATAAAAAAATATTTTATTAATATATATTTATATTTAAATTAACTTAATATAAATATTAAAATAATATTATATATTTTATTATAATATTTAATATTAAATTAATATATTTTTTAGCTATTAATAATTTAATATTTAGTATATATAATATTATATATAAAATTATTGCTTATATAAACAATATAAAACAAAATTATTAACTTTAAATAAATATTTTAAAAATAATATAAAGCAAAATTACTAATTTTAAATAAATATTTTATAAATAATATAAAATAAAATTATTAACTTTAAATAAATATTTTATAAATAATATAAAATAAAATTATTAATTTTAAATAAATATTTTATAAAAGTTAATTAAAGCTTATAAATATAATAATATTACTTTTAATACTTAGTTTTTTTTTTAAATTAATATATTTTTTTAAAATGTTTATAATATTAAAGTAATAAATATTACATTTTTTTTTTAAATTAATATATATATAACAAATATTAATTTTAATTATTATATATTATTTTTAAGTTTAATTAATAACTTGTTTTATTTTATTTTAATAAATAATTAAAAAAAATTTTTAAGCTTAAAAATATATATTTTATATTTATTAAATTACTTTATTTAAAGTTTTTACTTTTTTAAAATGTTTATAACATTAAAATAATAAATATTACATTTTTTTTTTAAATTAATATACTTTTTTAAAATGTTTATAATATTAAAATAATAAATATTATATTTTTTTTTAAATTAATATACTTTTTTAAAGTATTTATAATATTAAAATAGCAAATATTATAAAAAAAAAATTATATTTTAATATTATTTTAATATATTTTAATTTATATTTTATTATTATTTTAATATATTATAATATATAGTTTAATATTATTTTAATATATTTTAATATATATTTTATGTTTATTATAATTTACTAAAGCTGCTAAAACTGTTAAAAATAACCTGCTAATAAAACTGCGCAAAAAAAAAAAAGTTAAAAAAATAAAAAAAAACATAAAAACGAAAGCTTTTTTGCTTTTAATCATAAAAGCCTTTAATATATAACTAATATTAATTAATAAGCAATTAAAAACATAATTAATTAGTACAAATTACATTTAACTTTAACTAATATTAGTTAAATTATTTAAGTTATAAAGTTTAAAAGTAGGTTGTATAGTATATTAGTAGGGTAGTAGTATAGCGCGGCAGTATAGCTGCGCTAAGTAGTCGGTGATTTGTATAGTACTCGCACGGGACTCTCAGGTAAACAGGGGGGGGCTACCCTCAGTTGGTCAGATTGCTCCATATTAGTAGACCATGTTTTGTTATTCGTAGGTAAAACTAACCGTTTTTGGAATAACCTTATGCACTGCCACTGGTGGCTTCGATCTAACCCCCAATTAGTACGAGCAGTGGCTAGAGGCTTCATAAAACATACGGTCAGCTAGATAGATCGGCGCCGTAATCATGGCCCATAGCGCGTCGACCGCGTTTGAGGCTCGTGCTCCCCCCAATAAATGCATACAAACAATCTACTGAGTTGATCGACACGTAACTACCACCATGCCTCAACTCAGAGACTTCTTAGGCGGATTACAGAAGTCGAATACTGGTACGAAGCTTTAAGAATCATTCTAATCCCTCTTAGAGTACTCCTCGATATTTTTTTCAAGATTAAACCTCCGGCGTTTAATTTTACCCCTATTCAATGCCTGTCTATGTTTGCGATGCCTCAGGACCGGGAGGCACAAGAGGAAGGGTATTTTGCGGTCATATTTGAGAGGAAATAGTGCCCCCGTGGAGGATCTTCATAAAGAGAACTTTGAGGCCCAGAGAGTTTCGTACCGGGTACCGAGGTCTTCACATACCCCGCCTTCGAAAGGAGAGTATTGAATGAAGCAGAGTCGTTACGATATATTCGTCATCACACCAGCATCCCAGTGCCACGTGTTTACAGCGACTTCGAGAACGAAGATGCATATTACTTAGTCACGGAATATGTCAAAGGTGCGAGCATGTCGTGCCTAACAGACGATCAGAAGGCCGTTGTGTGTGGTGAGCTCCAGCATCATCTTACAACGCTCAAGACTCACGTCCAACCGACTTGGTGGACCATCAGGGATTGTGATTCCCCCATACCGAGTTCTACGGCGCACAGAGCTGGACCACTGGCACTTGAAACCGTCCGATCATAACGAATACGTATTTTTCCACAACGATTTATCTCAGCAAAACGTCATTGTCGACCCGGACACGTTAAAGATCAACGCCATTATTGACCGGGAATATGCCGGATCCTACCTAGCTCGCTTCGAGTGGCCATTCTACACTAGACTCGGCCCCTCTGTTGCTGGGATAGACGAAGTTGATATCTTAAACATATCAACGTAGGTAACACTTTCTCGCAGTTGCTTAGTCTTGGTATCTCGCCTTGTCTATCCTTATTAGTTAATAGGTAACTGTTAGCAGCAGTTGAGTCTTCTGTGTGCTAAAAATAAAAATACGCTAGCCCAAAATGTCTATTTTACTAATCGCGACATTTTCACCGCCCATGCATATTATCCCACCTTGGATGCTGACCCCGCGGTGATCAGACCGCTCGAATACCATTGGCAGGAGATCATAGTCAAGGGCCAGAGCATGGTCAATTCGGCCTATAGTTCTCTTTCGATCTCAAGGTATGTAGTCTTTCCAACTCTCCAGTCTAAGAACCGTAGCCCGAGGCCCTATTAGCTACAATCTCTCTTTATTCTAGTCTGTTAGGTGTCATGCCTTATTGTTATGTCTTCTTGCATGCTCACTCAGTGCTCGTGACTTCTTATGTCCGATGATGTCAATGCTCTTAGAGATGAGCAAATAGCCTTTTATATATAGCTTCGTGGCCTTAAGCTAGGCTTAGCGGTGTAAGCTTTTGCTTCCAATAGTGCTAGGTTGACAATAACAATAGCTCATAGATTGAGAGAAAGACTGCACAATGTTTTGCTCACGAAATCGCCCGAGCCCTCTCCAAATCCTTATTTCCCTATTAGTTGCTGTTCAGGGTGCTTTGATACCTCTACACGCATCGCTCGTCTCTCGGCAAGAGGCCGAAAACAATACCTATGATTTCATCGTGGTAGGAGGAGGCATTGCTGGATTGACGGTAGCAGATCGCCTAACAGAGGATCCAAGCGGTAAATCCTCAGCTGATCTCAGTCTTGAGATAGAACGCAACTGACAGTGGTTATATAGTCAGCGTACTTGTTGTTGAGGCTGGGCCGTCCGACCAGGGGGAGGACAGTGTCCTCATTCCTGGAGACTATCCCCCTTTTCAATATTTCAATGGCCTCGAATCAGTACCACAGGAGGGCCTGGACAACCGGTCAGTAGATACCGTTTGCGCAAAGGTTGTAGGAGGTGGCAGCGTAGTCAACGCCATGGTCTATCTAAGGTACGCGACTTATTTCACCGGATACTAATCTAAGGGGTCAATTTATGGCGCTACCGGCATCGCTAACTGGTAGACAATCTATAGAGGAGACAAGGTCGACTACGATGACTGGGGCAAACTTGGAAATTCGGGCTGGAGCTGGGACTCTATGTTCCCCTATTTCTTGAAGGCGAGACCCGAACGTCTCGAGTGAAATTAGAGATAAAGCTGACAGGCCGCGTAGGGAGAGAACTTTACTAAGCCTGATAGCGAATTTGCAGCTCAAGCAAACATCTCGTGGGATGACTCAGTCCGCGGAACATCCGGGCCTGTAAAATACTCCTATCCCAACTACTTCTACCCGGGTAGTGCCAACTGGTGGAACGCAGCTAAGTCGATTGGTCTGCCTGTTGTAAAGGATCCGGAAGCAGGTAACAACCTCGGTATCTTCTGGATACCTAGCGTCTTGGACGCGACGACTATGACACGGAGCGATGCCCGCATTAACCACTATGAAAGGGTCAAAGCATCACGGCCCAACTACCATATTCTTGCCAGCACTACGGTCTCAAAGGTTCTTTTCAATGGGACTCAAGCCGTAGGTGTTGAGTACCTCCCCTCCGCGGGCGGCGAAAGTACTTACGTGTATGCCACGAAAGAAGTGATCATCACGGCCGGCGGTGTTCACACCCCTCAAGTACTTCAACTCTCTGGAATCGGACCCCAAACGCTGCTCAACGAGCTCGGCATTACCGTCGTCCAAGATCTCCCGGGAGTTGGACAGAACCTGCAAGATCAGTCGACACTCACCATTAATTGGAATTGTATGTTGCAATTTCTGAGTCCTTGCCTGAACTATATATCTAATCTATGGTAGTCACCTCTAACATTACGCCAAATTCGGGAAGTTTAGATTCCAATGCCACTTACGACGCAGAGCAGAGAGCGCTCTACGATACCGACCACGCTGGAGCGTACACAATAGTTCGCTCGCTTGGCACTAATATCGGACAACTTTCTTTGCAGCTCGCTACGGAAAATTACTCGGCAATCGCAGCAGAAGCTCGGTCCCGAGATCCCGCGGCGTCTCTTCCGAGCGATGTAGATCCGACTGTTCTCGAAGGTTACAAGAAGCAACGCGGGCTAATAATACAACAGTTCGAAGGGCAGGATGCTGCGGTCGGTACTCTCCACTGGGGCACTTCGTCAACAAGCCTTATCTATCATCTCAAGCCGCTCAGTCGTGGGACAGTAAACATCAACAGTACTGACCCATTAATCAACCCAGTACTAGATTATCGTACCGCCACAGATCCCATTGATCTCTCTGTATACGTTTCTCTGTTCCGAAGGAACCGCGAGCTCTTCGCCGCTCCGGATATGGCGTCACTCGGTCCAGTTGAGGCAAGTCCATTCGGCGCGCAATTGCAGACGGATGAAGAGATCATCGCGGTGCTACGACAGCAGATCAACCCCTCGAACGCTCACCAATGCTGTACCGCCGCAATGCTGCCGCGGGAGTTGGGCGGCGTAGTGGACAGCGAATGGAAAGTCTATGGGGTTCAGGGGCTAAGGGTTGGAGACATCAGCTACTGGCCCTTTCAAACCTCTGGCGCACCCAGCGCAACAGTGTATGCCAGTGGCGAGAAGGTGAGAGAATTTCATTGGGTACTCCAAGCACCGTATTTCCAAGAGCTAATTTACTGGTATAGCTCGCCGATGTTATCAAGAGAGACTATAATCTCACATCGTTATAAAACAGAGGCAGGGGACCCGGTCACCTCGCTTCCGTAGCGGTGGGAGTATAGCTATCGAGGTTGAACACATTTACCTATGCTCACCTATCCACCCTAACTACCTTTTAAACTAAAGTTTTCAGATATATTAAAGGCAATAGGCCAGAATAGATCGCATTCAAGGTGCGGTCCCAAGAACAAACTTAATGGGGCGTGGTATGTCTAGTACGTAAAACACCCAGGAGGCATAGAGAGCTCCCTACTGCATATTTCGTAAAATTAAGGAAGACGAGAACGAATGAACATCGGGTATGTATGCAAGTAATCCCCTTAAAGAAATAGCGAGGCTATTTTGTCCCCGATCACAAACCCCATAGTATGTATAGAACCGAGAGGTGCTTCCGAACCTCGAAGGAGGAACAGTTACATAAGTATGGCTAGTACCAATTCACTATACACGATGGGTCTAAGACTCCCGGCTAAAGCAAACCGAGGCTCAGAGTGAGGCGATATTGCGAACATTGCGAACATTTTCTGCCAGGGGGAACATATAGCGCCCAGTCGAAATACTAGTTGGCCAAGATTTCGCCTTGAAAGCAGCTCTCGCGAGAGAAATAAGCATCAAGTCGCTACGTATTCTATCACAGTTAGTATATTCGAACTTGAAGTGCAGGGGAAACATTTGACTTATCTTTGGCTCCCACTAGAGTACTAGCTATTGGACGGTGTTCACGATTTCCAGACACTCTAGAGTCATATGGCATTTGAGCAACTATAATAACGTTAGACCGAAGATAATATCCTAGTACGGAAGCTACGATTGGTTCTCTTTTAAAAAGGAGTCGTGGCGAAAGGAAAGAGACATTTAAAATGGAACCGGGATATCTTCTACGGAACACACTTACAGGGCAGTACTAGCTGGGGCATCTGAAGTACAGGGGAGATAAACTTTTCCCCAATTGTGTGAGCAGATGAGGGATCCCTTCATATTGTCAGTATAGATTTGTAATTGAGATCGAGCAGAAGAACTCACTCATTCGGCGCATCACGATATTTGGGATTTGCACTTCCGTATGGCATAATCATAATGGCATCAGAAAGGGTCTCTGAATTCGCTGAAATAACGTTCTCATTGAACCATTTTCGGAAGACCTCTAACTCATTCGTATAGGTCTGGTAGTCTTGCTCGGTCACAGACTCCCCGATCCCCCTATCAGGTTAGAAAAATGTTGCTATGATGAAAACGGGGTGCAGCTACCATCGATATCGAACTACGGGCCCGACATAGGGGTCTTTTTCATATTTAGACTTGTACTTTGATCGAAATTCGCCGAAGCCTTGGTAGTAGTCTCGACACATGGGCCAGAAGGCGCTCTCAGTCGGATTAGATGTTTGAAACAGTACATATTTGGTACAGCAAACTAACCTTAGGCAAGTAGTCCTTAAGAGGCTTTCCCTGAGCCGCTTCAGGTGGACACTGAGACCACCGTTCGGCAATGCTGAACTCAACCCGTTTTGTTCCCAGGAACTCTTCCAAGACACCGATAAACTCATCAACCATTTCCTGATGCTTTTTATTGCTATGCGGGAAGAAGTCAAGAGGGTAAAGGATGCGAGTTGGAAATGAGATCGGTGCTTCTTGAAGGTTCATTGTTTTCGAAGCAACAGCATACAGATTATCAAGAGTGCGGCTGAATAGGCCGACGACGTCGAATAACCTGATAAAATGTGAGTGACATAATCAATCGGTAAGTCAAGACTTACTTCGAATTAATGATGATTCCTTCCATTGAGGTAGAGCCAAAAGAGGGCCGCAAAGAGAACAAGCCGTTGCATGTGGCAGGTGCTCTAATACTACCGGCAGCTAGATAGTTCAGTTAGATCTTGCCTGGCAGTAGCATTGGGATTCTAGAATGCAATAACTCACAATCCCCTCCTATGGACTGGTCCAACCAATCGTAACCTGCTAGCGCAGCAGCGGCACCAGATGAGCTGCCCGATGGACTCTGATATTGATCTCCACGGGGGTTTATTGGACAGTGAAAATCAATCCACTGATCCGTGGGCTCATCAGACGACGCAAATTGGGTCATCTTCGTTTTCCCCACAATGACTGCACCAAGTTTCAATAACTTCTTGACATAGTCCGCGTTCCTAGTGTCAGGGTCGGCGACTTCTACGTATGACCGGCTCATCATTGTAGTCTTGACACCCTCGAGGCTAAAAATGTCCTTTAAAGCGGTTCGAGAACCGGCAAACGGCTTCTCGCGAGTGACTGTATGATATAGACGACTAGGAACAGCGATCATCCTTTCGAGGCCGTTAGACGAAATGGTGGCCAAAGGTTGGAATCTGGTGGTGGTAGTTAGTCATATGCTTCAATATGTCAAGATTCTGATATACCGTTTAGGTTCGAAAACGTCGTCGGGGATGGCGCCAAAAATGAAAGCATCTAGCTCGTCAGCATACAAGCGCCAGGCTTGGTGGATACTAGAACCATGTAGAAAGTAAGGTCCTGGGGGCAAACGAGTTTCGTCGGAAGGGATCCGGGTATTGTAGATAGTCGAGCAGCCAGGTGGCCGTTTCAAGTTGACAGAAGTTCTTGTGTCAGCATGAATATCAGAATGATGCACAACTAGGGTATGCGAGAACTCCTCCTTGTAGACATCGTCCACGCTTCCAAAATCCTTCAAGAGGTCGGTGAGTTCATCCGCACTTCCACGAAGCGTACTGTCCCGAAGTACAAGGATCGGCGTGATGTCGGATGAAGTAACTTTTTCATCCAAGAGGCCCTTTTAAATGATCAGTAGAGCTTTAATGTCTCCGAAATTTAGATAGAACATTATAAGATTAAAGACTCTGACGAACCACGACCTGAGGGTGAACTAAATATTGCGTCCCAGCAATAGTCTGGACAGCGGGATATACGGTCGCCATATTTGTATGCTCGTCGATGATAGGCCTCCTTCGGTGCAAGACAAGACGTAGCGAAAGAGCTCAATATGTATTAGGAGACGAATGTAAGTCAGGTCAAGTCAAGCCCGGCGGGGGTGAAGGCGCGCTATGTATTTATCATAATTGCGCAGTCAACGCACTGTTTGGGCGCCCCCTTGCTTGCCTCCGGACGCAGCCTTACTTCGGCAGAGCCTTGCATTTGTCGGCGATAAATAGTTACACGATCAAATTCACTCGCCCGGTTAAGCACAAGCACCGCCCTGTTGAGATGTCACATTAGCCATCTTCCGATCTCACTGATAAGAGTCCCTTTTGACTACGTATGATGTGCAACATACTCTTGATCTCTTGCTTCTGGATCCAACTCTTGCCAGAGGACTGGCGCGTGACACTATTCATCGAGAAGGTTATCGGGGAGTTTTGTTCCCTCAAAAGCCCATTTCACTGTGACTAAATATTTTGGATAAATAGCGATGTATTAAAGTACCTAATACATTAGCGTGGGAGCTCAATTTGCTAAAAGTAATGTATCACATACAGCGGAATCTCAGCATTGACCTGTCAGTTCGTGCCCCTGTAAGCATAAACACCACATGTAAATGTTAGTCTAGCAAATTATATCTGATCTAGGCATAGCAATCCAACATACCCCTATCATCCCCCCAGGAAGCTCCTATTTTCCCCTTATTGTTTGTTTCCTAGCACGAGGCATTTTAGATCTTCCGCCAACTTTTCGACGTGTAACTCTTCCCGATCTCAGTCTATACTGTTTATTATATCATCCTATCGATTCCGTTTTTCGCGTTCCTTAGGGGTATGGGGATACTACGAATTGATTGAACGAGTGGGTTGAAGTTGTGACTGGAGAAGGACGAAGACTTGGAGCGGCATAGCCATAAGCTTCGACCTCTGTTCCTGTTAGCTTCCATTATTCTATCTCTGCTGTTTCACGTACCCTGTTCTTCGATTTCACAAACTGTCCATGTACGTCTTAGGGACTCGCTTGGTATGCGGTGGAGGAAGATGAATTCGTCGGCCCAAAACTGATACCAAGAGATCTCCAAGCTAGCGACCAGGTACGCGGCTTCAAAGACGTACGTGTCAGGCGGCAGCCTACTCGCATCGATCTCGTGAATATCGATTACGTCTATCGTTGTATCGTGTCGATTCACCCAACAGTAAGCCCACCTAACAGCGTGCTTCTTGCAACTAAAAGCCGATAGGAAGCAGCTCGGTTGTCGACTACCCCAATCGAAATGGTCTTCGGCCGCCCGTTTTAGGCTCGACTTGTCAGATATTTCACGGCCACTGTCCGATGCAACAAGGTCCCCATTGGCAGGGTCTTCCTCAGATTGTGATTGAGGATGGATCACCCTCCACAGCGTTTTCCGAGAAAGATCGGTGCATTTGTAAGAGCTGAGAAAATTTACAGCCATTGCTCTAGAGAGATGAAGAATTCTGTTTAAACAGTCCTTGCGATGGTTAATACAATAGCTTTAAATTGTAATCGAGTCCGATTCAGAATAGGGAGAAGAGTGTAGTCTACCAAGGTTGCCTAGTTTGGGGGCTTATTTTTCAAAATTTTCACATACTAATACTATATTACGATATGGCCTGTTCAGGTTGGGCAGCGTTGCAGCAGCTTCGAAGATGAGGCTGAAAGAGCACCGCCATATTCTATATAACTACACCCGCCACTTCTGATGGTAGCCAGGCGTTTCCTACTGGATCGGCGCGGGTGGTGAGACCGTTATGGATGTGACAATGCCTCAACTTGTTCGTTGGGTCGAGTAACTGGTGCATGGTCTGGGTAGACTCTTGATGAAAACAGGTTTGCGTTTTACAGTTCTTTACGAGTTTATAGATTAACCGAGAGTGATGTACCTCGGCTTGCTTAAGAGGCTTGTCCATTTTGGTGTAGCTACGGTATTTAGAGTGTTTGGCCCTATTTACCGCGTAGATGTATGCGACGCTACAGATAAGCCTAGAGCTGTAAGAGATATATAGAATGCCACAGATATACGCAGAACTAGAGATATATAATAGCATAGTGGCAGTACTAACGAAGCAATAATTTAAAATTATGGATATAAAGGTATTATTTAAATACAGTAATGTAGAGTACGCAGTATATTAGTATAGTAGTAGTATGCGGCAGTGTGGCTGTAGTTTGAGGGCATTTTGTTAGCTAGACAAGAATTTAAATAGGACTGTATACACTAGGTTTACGCCAAAGCGCACCGGCAACTTCCCCCCATCAGCTATAGCTGAGCTCTTCGTACATATATATATTACTTCGAGGCACCAGCTATCCAGCTACACGCCACCATGCACTTACCCATGCCTCTTCAAGCCTTGCCGTTTACACCCAACGAACTACATGTGAGAGACAAAGGCGTCTCCGACTTAGTTCTACTCCAAAATGTATGGCACCAATCCTTTCACATGTCACCATCCGCCCGCATCAATACGAGAGGGCGGCGACCATCGTTAGGTTACATCACTCTCCCGAGCGGCACCACCTAGCCCTTGCCAAAGAATCAGAAGATCACCCATCCATAAAGCTACACAGTGTCGCCCGTCAAAATGTTCTATCGCTGCACTATAGGGGTTACCATGAGAATTCATCAACAGAACGGCGAAAGCTATCTAGTCCGCGAGCTTCGTAATTCTTTCTCACGTGCTAATCCTATTATATTGTCTCCAATAGATGCCTGTCCCCCGCTATCTCTCGTAAATAATACTGTATTCACGAATTATTTGCTTAGGCTTGATCTCAATACCCTGTTTGCGAATGTTCAACAACTGAAAAACTCTCAAGAAACTCCCCCGACCTCTTCGCCGATCACAAGCAAGACCAAGGGTACAAGAATACCTATGCGGACACCGAACGCGCCCCTCGGGAATTATCTTGCAGCGTGCTACGTCGTAATTTGATAAGAGGCGTCGAATAGATACCATTGGTGCTAATATGACACAAGCTTTCTGTCAACAACTTGTCCTTCACAAGTTTTCCGACATTTGTCTGTTAATTTGAGATTGGAACAATGACAGATTCAAGACTCTTTTATTCTTCAAACCAGCCTCCAGCATACTCAGCGGACCAAATGTACGCTATTCATTCTCCCAAAGTAGCTCAAGATGGTGATACGCGCGAGGTGGCACGCGCCGACCGCGATCAAGCCAAAATTGTGCACTGGCCAGAGCGGGATTATGATGGACTCGAAATCAGTCATGATAAGGATGCTGGAATCCAGGTTTATTACCCCAGTAATCTTGAAGTTGACGAAGGCCGAATGCCTCGGTACATCGAACGAGACTCTCGAGCACCTCCGTACGAACTATCGTCTTCAAGTAACTCACAAAAGACTGTGTGCGGGCTTCGAAAGAAGTTGTTCTATACCTTGGTAGCGCTGCTAGCACTTGTTATCGTCGGTGTGAGTGTTGGTACCGGCGTTGGACTTACAAGAGCTAGAGGAGTCGAGGGCGTCAGGGGTCAATCGAATACAATCAAATCGAGCCCAATATTGCAGAATTCAAGCATAGCCGCAATCCAATGGAGCGACAATGACAGCAAAGAGTATCGAGTCTACATCCAATCAAGGGAGGGGTCAATACTGGAGGCAGCTTGGTCGTCAAGCGATCCAAGGTGGAATTTATCGAAGATTACCACTGGAAGTGCGGAGTTAATGCTAGGAACGCCCATCGCAGTCGATGTTGGGTATCCTTATGCCAATAAAGCAAATCATTTGGTAAGAGCCTCGATTATAGCACGAGTTCCAGGTGACCATTCTAATCAATGCTTAGGCGAAAATTGTACACTTTGTTGGCCAAAATGGGACTGTTATCGAGCATGATTCGCCTTGGATGAGGTGGCAGGTCGACTGGAAGGATAGGAGCATCGGTACAGCCTCAAACGGCTCGTCGCTCTTTTCGTTCTGGGACCAAAACCTTGAGACAAAGGATCAGAACCGAGTGATTCTATTCCAAGACTTGGGAGAGAACTCTCTCTGCATCGTAAGTAGCGAAAACGGTTGGGAATCTAAAGAACAATTTCCCCGTGTGCAGAGTGGCTCGACACTAGCCGCAGCGCCAATTGGAAGTAGGAGAGATCTACGACTATACGTAGTTGACGACGGTACAATGAGAGTATACCGGTACAATCTCACTAGCGATACTCTCTACGACTCCATCTGTAAGTCCTAGCCCGAATATAACTAATATGATATCTGATAAACATGGCCAGCTACGAGATTCAACCTTCCAGCTCATACAGCACTATCCATCAGCACCCAAGATAATAGAGACTACTTTACGAATACGACACTTCCAGAATGCGCGACAGAGGACGACCAACCATTGACGCACCTTATCATGTTCCCAACGCCTGACCAGAGTAGCTTGAATCTTATTTCGTGGAACTGCTCGAGCGGGTTCGTCGACCAAACAACAAAAATTGAGCCTTTGCTCAAAGCACCCCGAACATACCTTGGGCTCGCCAACACAGTATCCTCTCTTAATCCCGAAGATCAGAGGGTCTATGTTCTGTTTGATGCCGGTGATGGTCCGGAGATTGAGGAGTGGCAGGTGCCCCCAGGCGCTCAGAACGCAGACTGGAGGGTCCTTGGGCCAGTTCCTACGACGATTACTTAACCTCGGGACGAACATTAGCGCTTGTGTACCGGTCGGCATTGGGAGATGCCAATTACCTCTACCCATTCTATAATGTGGCTTGCTCAAACCGAACCCCGTGCCTCTGGCGTACCAATTAGCTCGGGTCAAGTAATTGAAATATCATACGGGCTGAAGAAGAAGAGGAGTGTCCTGGTTGGATCCGATAAACGAGGTAGTGCCATATAGGCATGCGGTAGCGAAACTAATGGAATACGCGTGTATGCTAACCCCAAACTCTTTGTTGAGGTAATGCCAGGAGGTACCTGCAGATCATGAGGTACCATACATGAGGATGAAAATAGATTGTATTCTAATTGCCGCGATGTTACTCTAGCTAGATAAGATACATTCGGTTTAGTTAGCAGCAAAACGACCAAGCTCGAGCTAGGCATTTGAATATAGCTAACACTACTAGTCACATGAGGTTCTAACTACATACTTGAAAGCAGTTGGCATTGTTGGGGTTTTGTCAGCTCAAGCAAGCTAAGACCGAGTTTGGTAATCCATCCGCCCTCCACACTCATCTCCCCCGCATGAGCTACCTGTCAACTGAAGCGGTTTTCCTTTCATTCAGCGAAGTTCTCGAACTGCCGCGGTTTGATTCCCCCGCAGAGGATGCGGCACACCGACCCTCCCCCTTTCAGTAACCTGGGGTAGCAGCCAGGGTCTAGATCGTGGGAAATTACACATATAGCTAGACCTTTCCCTGGATTTTAGACAAATAAGCGAAGTTCCACTCGCGAATCTACGTTGCGGATTAAGTTGCCATTGGCGATCGCGTATTTCTTGTAATTTTTTTTTTTTTTGGTTTAGATAAGCGATGACCGTCGACATAGAGAAACACGCGTCGCAGGCAACCCCTGAAGAAAAAGCGCAAGCGTCAGAACATGAGGATGCAGCAGTCGTGCCAATCCAGCAGGAAGCTGTCGAAGACGCTCAACACATTCAACTGAGCTGGCGATCTTGGGTAATTACAAGAATTGATTTGAGGCACCCATGAGACCTGCTGGATTGCTGACAGATAATTAGCTGGTGGTTTTTATAACTTGCTTCGCGTAAGTTAGCTGATACTCTATTGTTGCGGTGTGATTCAAATCCGCTTACAATCTACAGTATTTTAGCCCAGGTCTTTGTTGTCGTGGCAGCTGGATCGGTAATCGCGTTCATTATTCGAGATCTAGGCGGCGCATCGGTAGCCGGATGGATCATCCAAGTATGTTTTCCGTGTCTCTTAGCTCGTTTCCCTTTTCTAGTTCTCTAAAATCCATGCTATAACCCATATGAATGTCGATAGCACTAACAAAGAGTCGCATAGGGTCCCCTCCTCATTCAAAGCGTGCTCTCCCCCATAGTCGGTCGGCTCTCAGACGTACTGGATAGGAAATGGCTCGCGACTATCCCACCTCTCATCGCATTTGTGGGAGCTGTTGTGTCGGCTACAGCCAAGTCGATGTCCGTATTAATCGGCGGTGGAGTGCTGATAGGGACCACGCTGTCTACTATCTCGATCGTACAGGCTATCCCTTCAGAGATTCTTCCCTTGAAATTCCGCGCGCTCGCTAATGGGTTTGCTTTCATCGGAGGAGCGATCGGCGGCCTGTATGTTTGGATTATGAGCTCCCTACCTTTGATTTGCGCTGGGCTCGTAGTGGCTAACTGGTATTGATATATGATATAGGGTTGGGTCCCTCGGCGCTGGGGCCGTAACTAACGTCAACGCATCGGGCTGGCGATATATCTTCTGGATTCAGGCCGCTTTCCATGGTGCCACGGCTCTGGGTTTACTGCTATTCTACCACCCACCAAAGCAGATCAGGCCGAAGATGTCAATAAAAGAATACGTCTGGGCCTGTGACCCTATTGGCTCCAGCCTATTTATTAGCAGTGCTACTCTCTTGTTGCTTGCGCTGAATTGGGCGGGTGGTGCTTATGCGTGGTCCAACGTACACGTTGCCGTACCGTTGAGTCTGGGGCTCGCGCTGTTGGTAGCTTTTGCAGGTTATGGCAAGTACTTTTCTCATCATTAAGCTATCATACTCCATAATACGTCTAAACGTAGACTGACTCTTTCTTTCTTAGAGTGGAAGGGTAGATCCGACGGTCTAGTAGCACACATATTTTTCCGACAGAACGCCAACTTCGCGTACTCAGTCTTCGCTTTCGCGGTTGAGGGATGGATTTTCTATAGTGCCGTCAACTCAGTCGTGCCCCAAATCATACTCAACCTCGGATTCGAGACCGATTCATGGAGAATCTCTATTCGGCAGCTTAGTTACACGCTTCTATCCCTGTTTGCCTCTATCCCCATTACGTGGTATGCGACGAGGTTTAAGGACTTGCAGAGCCCTCTCCTTGCCACTTTCGTTATTTTCCTTGCGGTGTAAGTCCAGGAACACCCTCTACCTATGAGGCAAAACGCTGACGAAAGATCAAGTACGATATCCTACGCCACTATCACACCACACTGGAGCTCGGCTCAAATAGGACTCAGCGTGCTCGCTGGCATTGGCCAATCGGGCCCCCTCACACTCTTGGTTGCTTGTGTACAATTCACAGCTCCTCACGCGTTTCTATCTACGGCCACGGGTCTTGCCTTTTCAGCAAGAGCAATAGGAGGTGCCTTTGGCTCAGCAGTGCTGGACGCTATCATCAACGGTCGTCTTAATAGTCATTACAGCTCTGCTGTATCAAAAGCCGCCGTAGATGCAGGGCTCCCAGAAAGTAGTGTTGCTTCGCTTTTGCAAGCGTTCGCGGCTGGCGAGGTCGGATCAGATACCGTAACAGGCGCGAATGCAACGATTTGGGCAGCCGCTGTGTCAGAAAGCAGGTGGCAGTACGCGTATGCTTACCGACTTGCCTGGTCAAGCATTATTCCTTTCGTAGTTCTTGCCATAGTAGCCGTGGCGCTACTTAAGGGCGTCAAGGAGTTGATGACGGAGAAGGTTGAGGCTACTGTTGAGATTGTTGAGCGCAAGTAGTGTATGCTTGTTCACATAAATATAGAAGGTGCTATAGACAAGATAATAACCATCCTGTTATACTTCTCATTATCTCTGTTGTTTAGTACGAGTTGTCCACAAACGATAATAGCTCTTTGATTTTGTTGGAGCTACTCTTCTGACTTGCCTGATAACCGCAAGTATCAGATTCGAAAGCACAAACCGACTAAGTAGGGTAGACAGGAATAAAGATCTAGGTTCGCCGACAAGCCGATCTCAAACTACCATTGTCACTAAATGTAAAGCTCGCAGAAATGGGTAATGCTAGCCTATAGGAGACGTCCATACATCACACCCCTTCCTTAACGTGCACCTCTGACTACAATGTGTAGCAATAAAAAGATAATAGTTCGATAATTAATCATTGAGGTCGAAATGAATTAACCAAAAAATAATTATTTGTCTTATCTTCATATAACAAAAACTTACTTAAAACCAGCTCCTGGCTCCTGGCTTTTCGGCTCTTAGCTCTAGAGAAATGGCTGACTTACCACCAAAAAATCAGTAAATCAGATAAACTTTTTTGCAATCATAGCTCGTTACTATCACCAATTTTTCGTTCCCCGCCCCTCGCCCCTCGCCCCATCCTTCACTCTTCGGTCACTCTTCAGGCTCCGCCGTACACTCGCACAACGTTAGCGACCTTATTGGCGAGCTCATCAGCCTCTGATCTCGTCGCCGCCTCTGCATATACACGGCAAGCATTCTCGGTGCCGCTTGCACGCGCAAATGAGCGAGCATTGGTGTACTTCTTGACTTCCTTGTCAATCTCCTCCTGGCAGTGGAGTGGGTGGCTGAGCTTTCGTTCTGCGTCAGTGGTTTGGAAGAGATCTTTGTTGCCAACCTCGACGCGGACGAGTCTGTTCGGGAGGTCTTGGTATGTCAAAGCCCAGTCCTTCATTGTCCATCCCTTGTGTGCCAAGATGACCTCGACCATGAGCATGTCTGAGATAGCATCCCCGACCGTCTGGTTGATGAGGTCCGCGAGGGCAGCAAGGATATCCAGAGCATCCTTTTGGGCGGGAGACTGGGGCTCTTTCGTCTTGAATGTTTGGATCGCAGTTGGCGAGAAGAGGACGGTGCCATGGCCATTAGCCTCAAAGTAGACACCAATATCGAATGAACAGGCAGCATGGTGAAGATGCTTAACACCAGTAGGCGTGCAGACAACAGGAAGCTGGAGGTGCTGTTCAATGTATTTGGTACTAGCACCGTTGGCATAAGCAGTCTGAATGACTCCGATTCTTAATTGACCGTTAAGGCCTGCGCTTCTAGAGAGGTCAGCGATGAACGAAGCAGCGAGTGTTGCAATGCGATCGCCATCCAGCATGAAAAATCCCGTATCCGGATCGATCCAGTAGTAAATAAGGCGATCTGCGTCGCCATCGAGCGAGCACCATCGGTCGCCAGGGGCTGGTTTGGGGTTAGGCGGTGCCCGCTGTCTGGTTTTTACAAAGTCAGCACCGCAGTCGAGGTTCAAAATCTCGGGCCGGAGCACATCGTCGTTGACAACCTTGACCTTCAAGTCCGTCTTGCTGGTATCATGGCGCTTGAGAAGCTCATTGAGTTTGGGGCCACCAACGCCATTCGCACAGTCAACAGTCAAACGCCCCGAGATCTTGCGCCCGCGTAGGGCACGGTAGAAAGCTTGCAGAAGCTTGTTGTAGTATCCTTCCTCACTAATCTCTCCATAGGCACCCGGTGTGCCAGCCGTGTTGATACAGCGAGTCAAGTAGTGAAGTTGTGGTGTAGTCAGGATCTTGTAGTCGACATAGGTTGTATTGGTAGCAGCGAGCGAGTCGGCGAGGGAGGTGACGAGAGTAATACCCGAGGGACGAGTATCTCTACCAGCAATGACCTTGCCAGATGATAGTAGGTTGATCTTCAGATGGTCGGCAAGCTTGAAGAAGTAGTCGGCGAGATCGTCATGGGTTGGGGCGTTGACCAGGTTTGTGGCATATGTTTCCCACTCCTGTTCGAGCATGTCGCCCTGGGGATCAACAATCTTGACACCGTTATCGACGGCCGGGTTGTGGCTGGCAGTGATCATGACTCCAATGGCCTGGCCATTCAGCTTGCGACTGCGCAGAGCGGCGAGCAGGCCCACTCGGAAGGTAACGCCATCGAGAAGATCGGCTTTCATGCGGAAGCCCGCAGTGCCGTACTTGTAGACCCTGCCGGGCACGATGTCGTGCTTCTGGGAAGCTGCGATAATGGTCTCCGGATCCATGTTGGACAAACGATGGGCGAGCGGCTGGTTATCGACAGCGACGATAAAGATAGTCTTACTGTAAAAAGCTAAGGCGTTAGACAGCTATTAAACACAATGGAGTTGCTCGTGTTTGTAGATCTGTACCTTATTCAGTATATTTGAGGTCCCAGCCAAGCAGTATGCTGTAGGTATATGTCGGGGGAGAGAGAGAACGTGTACGTGTGCGTGGCACAAGAAAGTTAATGTATCGGATAAGCGAATGGAGGCAACCAGGTGACGGTAGGACTGGCGAGCAGGGTTAAGAGGCGAAGGCCAAAACTGTGCTGACAAGGTTACTCGACCGGGTTTACCTATTTGTTTGAGAGGATTCGAATTGACCCAAATATCGCTCGCAGTAGGAACATGCTGTACACTTACACAGCACAGCACATCAGGGTCCCCCCTTAGATAGACTGTTGGAAGTTCACTAGAGGTATCTATCCGGCCCCGCTCACTCTCGTATACCCCTCTTCACCACAGCTAGGGTACTGGAACAGAGGTAGCCATTGCCCCAAGTTGCCCCGCCGGGATAGCTACTAAAATTACGTTTTAGGTACCTAAGGTAGTACTGACGACCGAGGAGGACCCTTGTAGCGTCCCTGTAGAACCGTAGCATTGGTCGATTACCCACTGTATTCCGGGTACTGTATAGGTATTTTTATTTAGCCAAGCCTTGATCATGCCTTATGACGTGGTCACCTAGCTGAAGTGGGGCGGAAACAAGGGTCCTTTTAATCACGTGATTTGGCGTATTGGTTAATGTTTCTACGACGCGCTCCTCATATTAAGTCGCGTCTTTTTGGGTGATAGGGGATCCATCTCTGATTGTTGGTAACCCACAACTCGTGTGGCGGATTCAACATAGTCTACTATGCTTCCACGGCTCTCCTTGCTACATTCGCTATATCGCTAGCCTTCACTGCTCGTAATTAGCCGAGCATGGCCTCGGAAGAACCATGCGCCAACCCCCTTCTTCTAGGATGGGTGAAAGAGTGGGTTGATTTGGCTCGAGAGCGCAATTCAAAGGGCATCATAACCTACAAGCATGCCTACAGTGCGCTAAAGGCATGCCCGGTCACATTCAATCATCCATCCCAGCTGCAACAACTCAAAGGCTTCGGACCCAAGCTATGCGATCGTCTAACCGAGCGGCTTCAGAAACATTGCCAGGAAAATGGACTGCCCATGCCTAAGAGGCCAAGGCAGTGGCGTATTCCAGGCCTCAATAACGAAAATGAGGATGATGACGCGGATCCTAGGCCGGCTAAGAAGCCGAGAAAACAGAAGCCTTACGTCCCGACCCTGCGGTCCGGTGCATACGCCTTAATCCTTGGTCTCACAACAATAGGGGAAGAGGCGCCCGTCGGGATGACAAAAGCCCAGCTTATAGACGCGGCGCAGCCTCACTGCGATGCCTCATTCACAGCACCCAGTGATCCTACTAGGTTTTATACGGCGTGGAACTCAATGAAGACATTGTTAGAGAAAGACCTAGTTTACGAGCGAGGCCGGCCTCTTAGAAGATACGCGTTGACGGACGAAGGGTGGGAAGTAGCGCGACGGATACAGAAGACCGCAGATCTGACTCCCGCTCAATTAGCAGCGCAGCAGAGAAGAGAGTTGCAGCCTCCGGTCACCGAGAACCCTCCGCCGCTGCCACCACCACCACCTATCCCGCCTACGAGGTCACCATCAGTGGAGGTAATGGAGATAACGGAGATCGAGCAACCACAGTCGTCGGCTTATGCAGATGTCGTAGCCAACGGCGACTCGACATCGGCCAGCGTAGCTTTACCAACCTTCAGACCAATCCGACTTGCTCCAGGGACGTTCACAGTCCATCTGGTATTGGACGTACGGGAGATACGGTCCAAAACTGACCGTGACTATATGCAGGAGGAACTCACAAAGAAAGGGGTCAAGCCGATAATGCGAGCCCTCGAACTGGGTGACGCGCTATGGGTGGCCAAGTGTCACGACCCCAATTTCCTCTCTCGCACAGGCTCCGAAGGCGACGAGGTCGTGTTAGATTGGATCGTCGAGAGAAAGCGGTTGGACGACTTGATAGGCAGTATCAGAGATGGTCGATTCCACGAACAAAAGTTCCGGCTCAAGCGATCCGGAGTCAAGAACGTGGTTTACATTGTCGAGGAGATGGCCATGGACTCCATGAGCTTTCAGAAGTACGAAGAGGCCGTTCAGTCCGCCATTGCGTCCACTCAGGTGGTTAATGGCTACTTTCTGAAGAAGACGCAGAAGATGGACGATACCATCCGTTATCTAACCCGGATGACGATGCTGTTGAAGAAACAGTATGAGAGCAAGTCTCTACTTGTGATCCCAACAGAGGTGCTCACCTCCCGGAATTTCCTTCCACTACTCGAACACCTCCGAGAGAAGGAGCCCACCGTAGGACACTATATCAGCTACCCAGCCTTCGCATCGATGGCCTCGAAGTCAGACATGATGACATTACGAGATGTATATCTCAAGATGCTCATGTGTACCAAGCAGGTTACCGGCGAAAAGGCGCTCGAGATCCAAAAGAGATGGAAAACGCCATATGAATTCGTAAAGGCATATGAGAAGTATGGCAATAGCGAAGAGGGCAAGAAGAGGAAAAAAGACATGATATTTGCACATATGGGGAACCTGGTGGGAAGAAAGAAAGTCGCTAGGACTCTGAGCCACAAGATTGCGGAAATCTGGAACGATGTCTGAAATGCCGCAAAGCTGTCTTCGTCCAAATAGCATCTATATTTGTACCACAAACTTAACATGCTAGATGAAAGCCAATAAGCTGTTTCCCAATCCGACTAACAACTTAATGATAATGAAACACTTACATAGATCATAAATTGGCAGTGGAAAGCATCTTATGTTATTCAAAGCACTTATCGACGCTAACTATAGGTACCCAAAGCATCCAGCACAAGTTTACAACATCGCAGGTCGGGCAACCGACTCCCTTTACCGCGGTGCATGTGCGCCCACTACAACAAAGTCAGCAATAGCTCTCCCAAGCAAGCACGGGTGAAATGCAGAATAACTACACAACGTAAAAACATCACTCACAAGCCTGCGCAACCAAATCCTTCACCAAGCTCTCAACAACCGGCTTAACAATCGCCGTGCCCCCCAGCGCCCCCATGTAACCCGCCATGCTCTTCTCCGCATACTTCGCGAGGACATCGACCTCGACATTGACACTCTCCCCCACCTTCTTCCTCGCCACCACCACCTTCTCCTGCGTATACGCAATGAGCATGACCTCCCACCATCCCTCCGTGTCATTCACCTGAGTGATAGTTAAACTCGTCCCGTCGAGCGCGATGAACCCCTTGTGCACCACGTAGCGCATGACGTCGGCGCGCTCGGCATCCCGCGGCGCGAACCGGAACGTCACCGCGTTCCCGTCCTGCGCGATGCGGATGATCTCGGCGGTCGTGTCGACGTGGCCCTGCACGAAGTGGCCCCCCATGCGCGTGTCGGCGCGCACCGCGCGCTCCAAATTAACGGCCGAGCCGGTGGTCAGCGCTCCCAGGTTCGTGAGGCGCAGCGTCTCGGGCGCGATGCCGACCTTGAAGCTAGGTTGCGCCGCGTCTGGCCTTGAGAGCGCCGTCGCTGTTAGACATACGCCGTTGATGGCGATGCTGTCGCCCAGCGCTGCGTCCTCCAGCAGCTTCGACGACGCCGGCAGCGTGATCGTCAGCGAGGTCCCGCCCGTCTCATCGTGGGGGTCCAGCTCCGCGACGGCTAGATTGGGAAGTTGTAGCTTAGCTGACTCTCGAAGACAGGTGAAACATAAGAACGAAGAAAGCCATCCTCGGAGTAGAGGTTTGGGGCAGGACGCTAGATTGCGATATATTTGGTAGTGACTTACTCCCAATCTCTTCCACTAGTCCCGTAAACATCCTGCTGTATAAGGTGGCGCAATATTGAGGGGGTGCAGGTGATACTACGTAGAATTAGGCAAGCTTAGAAAGATGGTGTTGTTAATGGTTACTGGTTGCTTGTATGTCAGCGAAAAGTGACGTGACTCGAGCAAGCTCCCAGGACCCCACTATCATCGCATTTCGTGCATGCAACCCGCGCTACATACCTAGGTAAGTAGCGAGATCGGTCTTGGGTATTTTAGCCATCATATCTCTATGGCATATACGAAAACCTAGTTATAAACAACCCGTATTTTTCTATACTCCCATGCGTCGACACAGACTAAATATTTCGAGATGGTAGAAATGCCAGGGGGCTTCATAATTACCAACGTCAGGGTTCTAGTACAGGGGTCTATTGATACTGAAGGCGACACAGCAATACAACAAGGATTATAATTCACGATGAATGCAAGCGGACCGAAATGAATTGATTTGGTTGTGCAAGTCGGCCCGGTTGAGTATTTTGTATACGCCGCAGTAAATGCTACTAGTCCTTGCAAATATAGCAGCTCTACCATAGATAATATATTGACCCATTCACGTTCTCATCATTACTCATCGCCCGTAGCTTTATGACATCTATATCGTCAGCAACGCGTATAGAAATGAAACTAGCATCATCCTAATATGGCTCCCCAGTAATTTAAACATGGTAAAACATATTTAGCTTCTGCGTCGTGATGAGACTAAATGCGGGTTCTCCCTCCACATCTTGGAGGAGCGCCAATAGCTACTTGCATCGCTCAAGAAGCAATGCGGCTCGATTGGCCTAGATGCCGCCCTCAAGACAGCTTAGCCAAGCATCGATATATCGCTAGATGCCCATAAAAAGCGATCAGCACATCTTGTAAGTGCAAGAACCCTGCGCCTGGCGGGTGGGATCTTGAGTGCCGAGAGCGTAGTCGATCTGAATATCAAGATCCCTACGGTTCTTATCATTAGGCTTCACTACTAGGGTGCACGCAACTTCCTCGTCTTGCTGAACTGTCAGAACCTCCTTGAGGTAGAATACCGTCTGTTTCCAGTGCGTATATTTAGTGTGCGGGCCAGTGGAAAAGCGAATTGGCTTGTGGCATGCGGTGAAGTCGATGTCGAACCATGCGACAAGGGCATGTACGAAGTCATCACGTCGGCATTTCAGGCTGAAGGGTATTGTGAAAGCAAGGTCCGCGGTTGTGCAGGTATATAGGTCCAGGGTGATCACTGATGCTGGATCCGTGACAGCTGCCTTGACCTCGACGGTATCAACGAGAGGTTCGGAGAGAGCCGTCTCCTTCAGGGGAGAGTAGTCGAAGCCGTATACATTATCCCAGACTAAGAGGTGTCAGTGATTGTCGTTGCTAAGGGGTCTCAAATCACTTACATCCAATCTTCTCATCTTTATAATCCCCATCTTCAATGCCGCACGCAAAGATAGTAGCTTTGTCCGGGAAGATCAGGCCATCCTTCTCAAGGTACTTATCCCTGGCGTATAAAACGGTGTCGAGCATGCTCTCATAGAGTAGGAAATAGCCCATCCACTCGGATATGATGATGTCAACCTTGGGAAATGGCAACTCAATCTCCTCCATTTTACCCTGGATAAGGGTAATTTTGTCTTCCATGCCATTGACCTTGACGATCTCCTTGGCCTTGAAGATAATGGTCGACATATCAACACCGATGACATGCTTCGCTCCTGCCTTCACGGCAAACCTGTATAAGGAGTATTGCGATTAGAGGGTGTTGTGTAAAGAATTGAGGGGGTGTAGGCATGTCTCTTACATGGAGAGAATAGCCGTACCACACCCGACATCGAGGACAACCTTGTCTTTGAAAAGATGTTTGTTTTGGACGATCGCATTCATGTATGACCGAGTTCGCACTTCATCTTTCTATTCGATGGGGGGCGCATAGGCGTTAGCATGTGAAAGTGACTTGAATTTGTTGCATAAAAGGCAGGTTACATACCAGCATCTCCTCATGAATGCCTAATGGGCAGTGGGGCTGAGGTTAGTCGCATTGCTCGCAATAGTAGAACAGTAGAAAAGGTATCGAGAAGGACGAACCATGGTGGTTGTAGCTGCAGAGGGTTTAATTGTCAGTCGAAGCCCCAGAAAGACCATTCCTATCAATGCGACCCCCACGAGTCTGTCTACTCACCTGTTAAAGTAGTGCTGCTCGGAGTGCGCCATGTCCTTAAGCTGCTTCTCAGCAACCTCAACATCCATCTTGTCGCCAGACATGGTGGGCAATGCGCAACGCTGATGCTCGGGTGGACTAGAGAAATCTGGGACAAGTTGAAGGGGGAAAGGAGTGCTGGTTGCCCAGTTTCTGAAGTCGAGGGTCGAGGGTTGAGGGAGCCTTCAAAAATATTTTTCCCCTTCTCTTTCTCAGGCTTGAATCAGGGTCCAGTCAGGTCTCTTTCGCACCAAAAAGGAAATCCCACTAGCGTACAAGGGTGGGTTTTCGGCATTACTTGTTCACCGCCCACAATGCCCGCCGCCGTCGCCTGTTCCATTCACCCACTGCCCCGCTTCCATTTTTGTACCACTATCGAATAAACACTATAATCATGTTTATCGATAAGGTATATTACTTCCTGTAGAATGCCATGAGGTCATAGTATTGAATTCCTACAGTACCAAGCACCAACATTTCTCTACTCACGGTAGTACCTACTTTGCAAGAAACCTAATGAAGCACAGAAATAGGCCGGGAAGGCATCGGCCCATTAAAGCAATGGGCCGGTGTCACTATGTTCGTTACAAGTCAGCCTCCTGTTATGATTCATTAAGTCCCCAGAAGCCGACTAGCTTCATCTAAATATACCCATTTAGGTATCCAAGCTTTCGGGCTCTACACAATAAGGCCATTACTCGATATACATTTGATCATAACCAACAACATCCCACTTCCCCGTGTCAGTGTTCAGCGTAACATTTGTGGGCTTCGTCTCGCCTCCTCTCAGGACTCCTGCCTCAACAGATCCTCCTCCGACAGGACGCGCCAGCTTATTCTCGCCATTGAGCACTGTAAAGTTAGCCAGCGGCAAATCCCAGGAGTTGCGTGTCGCGACACTCGGCGACCCATAGAATTGCGCCTCCAAACTCTCTGGCTTCACCGAGAGGAAGATATAGCCCCGGTAGTAGCCGTCCTGCCACTGCAGCTCTGAATTATTACCCACGCGGTACTGTGCTTGTGTTCGGGCAGGGATGATCGGTGCATCTACTCCCGTCGAGCTCACAGCCGTTCCCGCGAATTCGACACCGATAGACCCGTCCCCAGATTCTGGGTCATACTCTTTTTCGTCAAGCCACACCAGGTCGGAAACCTAGGATGATTAGTATACATCTCTTGAAACCTTCAATCTGCTAAGTGACTAACCCAATTTTGGTGACTATCTCCAGCCAGAAACACATTGTTGTTGATCTTGTTATCATATAGGTGTTTCAGCGTACGGTTGCGGTTCGCTGTGTAACCCTACACATTTAATTAGACCTTTTATCTCGATTTTAGCAAAATTATCCTTCAGACAGTATGAACTCACGCTCCAGTTATCGCCACTTAATCCATACGACTCGTAAATGCGCGAGAAGAGGATCTGATTGCCTATGATCCTCCAAGCTGCTCCGCGCTTCGAAGATTTCGACAACTCGTTATAGAACCAGTTCTCCTGGTGTGAGCCCATCAGGCTTCGAGAGGCATCGTCGCGGATTAAATCGATGTAGTCATCATTCCAGTCTTCGGATACATCCCGTCAGGCTTACCACACAGAGGGGCGGAATTGGGGCTGGTAACTTACCTAGAGAAGTGATGCTGCGGTCATAATTCCGAGTGTCGAGAACAATCAAGTCCTAGTAAATTGTCAGTTCAGCATGTATGCGACCTTAATATTCTCTAATCTCGCATTGGCAGTCGAAGCATCGAGGTTACATACCAAGAGGTTACCCATTTGAAAGGTCCTCCATATGCGCAAGTTGTCGTCAAGATCAACCTGTCTATTTAATGGTTAGCCTAAACACTCCTTGGTTTCGACCAGAATACGCACCGAATAGGCATCCATTCGAAATAAGCCCTCACAGCGTTCATTTTGCGCTGGTCCACGCTAACGCCGTGCCCATTTTTAAAGAAGGAATCTTCAGTATTGTTGCTGTAAAATTCGGCGTCAGTAAGTTTCGGGCGGTGTTTTAACCCACAAGGGAAACTTCGTGTTCTAAATAAACGTTGTCAAATCAGAAAGAGAATAGGTCTCACAGGCCACTCGAACCGTCTCTATATCCGTTATTCGATACCTCTATTTTCGTGTTTAGCTGTCAACGCTCTCTATCAAATCGTTCGCTCTTCACCTACCGTGATCGTCCCAAGTTGTAATCCACGCAAAATTCTGAGAGGCAAGTTGCAGGTCGGGGTCGGTACGGTACTAGGGATACTCTTTTAATTTCGACTCTGGGACTATACGAGTAACGTCAGACACACCTGTCCGTGCCGGGTTCTATAGTCGTGCAGACTGAAGAGCAACCAAGGTGGATCGTGGGCTCGTTCTCCTTTATCCGCACTCTCATAGATATAATCACCAAGGTGAACCTGACCTTTGTTAGTATAGACGGTTCATGGCTAATAGGTAGGTAGATCCTTACGAAGTAATCTTGGTCATCTTTTCTAGCAGCGTTGCCGTATGCATTGAAGTATCCATTCGCTATTATATTGCTAGTTAGCCATAATGAACAGATTAAGACATAGAAAGATGAGGCTAGCCAACTCACGATAGTTGCTACAAGAGAACACGGCAAACTTCAGTTCTGATACCTGCGCATTCGCGGCCGGGGCTGTCTTCGTGCGTCCCACTACACTTTTCACGGTCGAATCGCAGATCTCGAATTGATAGTTATAAACAGTAAACGGCTTCAACCCTGTCGCTTCAACCTACTCATTCACTTACATTAGCACTCTTTAAGAAATCTACTCTTCCTCGATACCAAAGAGAAATCTTGGTACCTTAACCGTATAGTCAATGTCACTAGTCGTATAAGCCCTACCGCTTGCGACGCTCCGTCCGGACGTTCCGCCTTCAGGATATACCGCCCAATCGACGCAAATCGGGCTGGGGTCGGCCTCGATATACGTTTCCGTGTCATGACTGTATAGGGGTACGGGGCCTTCGACCGTCACATTGCTCGCATCAGATACCAGTGACGGTGCAACTCGCGTCCATAGGATTATAGAGTCGGGGTAAGGATCGCCCGACGCTATACCATGCGTAAAATTCAGTTCTTCTGGGGCGTATGCAACATTTCCACGCTTTAAACTCCGCCGCGAGACATGCGGGACATCGATTCCAAGAGTTGGATGCCGTCGCGACGGGCTAGCATAGTTCAAGTTTCCGTCGAAAGCCCCTGCTACGACCGTAGCCTGCAGTAAGAGGGCAACGGCCGTTGTAAAGTTCGGTGTCATTTTCCTGCGCATTCCTTCTCTCCTCCACTTCTTGGATCTAGGCTTGGGTTAAGTGAAAGAAGATCGAATCTTTGTCACTAAAGCCAGATCCAGCAACAGAGAAGCTTTAAGTATAAATACGCTTCGCAAACTAGTAGGAACTCAACTCCTTTTATACTCACGTCGTCCAAACCCCCGCAACCTACTGACCTATTGCGTTACATCGTACCGCGGGGCAAGTAAAAATGCAGTTCCCGAATCTATGATTGCATATCATATGCATACTACCTACGTTAGGCTGTTCCTCGGGGTGAGATATAAGCGCAAGGTAAGGGATATCCATCGCATCATCGTATAGGCTTGCAGGGGACATCAAGCGTCATAGCATGGAAACGGAAGCTCGATATTGAATGGCGTGAATGGTCCAATGAGGCGGTGTCGGGGTTGTCTGTATGGTAACACTGCCTTGTGCTCGTTATTCCGTGAGAGAAACGTGAGTAATCCCGTGCTAATGATTGGCTCCAATAAGTTGAACTACAGACTCCCGACCGCCGCGGAGCTTAATCGAACGCATCCTGTACATGGGGATCGACCGCTCCACGACCAAGAGCTGAAAGCCGGTCTTGGCGCAGACTCCAACTGCCTCCTATGCGATCTAGGCCTCCGGAACTTAGATGCGCATATACACGGCCTTTCGCCCCGCGCGGAGAGCCCTTCTTGACGGCTACTCACCGTGTCGCAGACGTCCGCGTGCGCCAGGTTCTCTCCCGTGTGGTGGACGCGGTTCTATCCCCCTGAACCTAATAACACATGCTTTCTTATTCTATCTTCGCGGCCATGATACCGAAGAACACAGATTCCTAGAAATACTTCGCATGTTTGGATTATTATGTCAAGTTCGCCAGCCAACAGGAAACTCTGGCTTTATATGTCATGCTAGCGACGAGGAATTGCATGCCGCATGCGTACCTCCTTAATATCAAGCGGCTCTTCGATCCAGAGGCGAAGTCCATTGAGTATCTTTCCCGGAGACAGACTGCGCACCAGCGACCGAATTAGGTTTCCTTAGAAGCGACTGCTGCATCATTGAGATCAGTGCTTGGGACGCGCCGAAAGCGGAGGCATGATTGTACCGTATGTCATGTAATGAACCTGGAGTGATATGTTTGCTCCTCTTGGCCACTACCTAAGTTCTAGGTATCTAGCCATTGGTAGTAAGTTTTCTTAGGTAGGTAGGTCTAAGCTTTTTTTTTAAACCCCCTACTATCAATTGACATGTGATAAAAGAGATCAACGTATCAGAATAGCCCTCACGGCATACCTATACAGGTCGTACCGGGTTGCCTCAATCTCTTCTACAACACGAATCAGGCATTCACTCAATCTCCCTTAAACCAATCCGACAAAAACATCAAAAGAAAACTCTACTTCTTGAAAAGATTTGGATATTTCGAAGTCTAAACTGTCCCAATATGTGCCTGGTCGGTTTAGCCACGGGTGGCTGCCCTATAATTAAGTCACCACTTACCAAATTAGGTAGTCTAGATTGCCTACGGCCGCCTACAGCATCAACCATAAAACCCACTCGCCCACTATTAGTGTTCAAGTTATAGAGGGGTCCTCTTGATTGCCCCGCCATCTGTCTCAACACCCCACCATGCTTTCGAGCTCTTCAACTTTTTTTTTCTCGTTCCTGTCTGACCATCACTCGATATCTAAACCTACATGGGTATTATCTGGCTGAAGTCCCTCCCTGTGCTCATTCGTCACACTATCTACCAACCGGGGAGCTCCGTTTTCGGTGAATATCTCAGTGCGTAAATTTTTTCTAAATATTGACAACATCATATATACAACATCGGGCTCTACACTTGTGGCCGCAACCCATTCTTCAGTATCGAGATTTGAGATTGAGGATCGCCAATTGTCACTAATTGGATCTTTATCAAACAGGCAGCTAGTTCGATATGGCCGGCATTACTGCAGAGGCCGCCGCGGCGCCTCACAACACCTTTGATGTAAGTCGATATCTGCAGGGACTGGACATCGCGTGCGCTGACGCTAAGGTATCTGTACGTAGACTGTCCTGGTGCTGGATTTCGGTAGCCAGACGAGCCATCTTATTCTTCGACGGCTGAGATCACTCAATGTATATGCTGAGATGCTGCCGTGCACCACCAAGTTGGCTGACTTGGACTGGACTCCTGTTGGCATTGTATTGAGTGGAGGTTCGTGTCATACCACCTCGCATTGCCGACTTATTCCATTACCGTGACTTAAAATCTCTGACTCCGTGATAAGGTCCATCTTCCGTTTATGATGACGGCGCCCCCTGTAAGGCTTCGTATTGTACTTGTATTTTGTAAAACCCATGCTAAATCGATTTAGCTGTCGATCCTGCCATCTTTGACTTAAACGTTCCTATTCTGTAGGTGATTTCATTTAGCAAAGACATAAACACCAAGTTTTACCAGCTAACGATTACAGGGGAATATGTTATGGATGCCAATTACTTGCCTACCTAATCGACAGCAAGAATGTTGCCCGGGGCGAGGCTCGTGAGTATGGCGAGACTGATCTAACAATACACAATGTTGGCGACAGCAACGGCGCCGACCGCCTCTTTGAGGGTATAGGGGATACTCTTCATGGTAAGATATACCCGTTCACATGGCGAGGCTCTTTATATATGAAAACAAAACATTCTAACTTCGGAATAGTCTTTATGAGTCACTTCGACAAGCTAGTGCACTTACCCGAAGGCTTCACCACGATCGCAAGCACCAAGAACACTGCTTACGCTGGTATTGCGCACAAGACGAAGCCCATCTTCGGTTTGTTCTTCACCATCTGTGTCTCGCATATGATCAATCACCCTCTAACCTATGACACTTCCAGGAATCCAGCTGCATCCTGAGATATCGCATACAAACCGGGGTACTGACATACTTGCGAACTTTGCTATCAAGATCTGTGGTGCCAGTCCCAACTGGGAAATGGGAAATTTCACAGAGAAGGAGATCATTAGAATTCGAAAGCTTGTCGGCGAAAACGCCCAAGTTGTAAGCCGAATTATTCCCATCGCTTTCTTTTTGATATGATTGCCCATCTAACTTTACCTGGATAGATTGGAGCAGTCTCCGGAGGTGTTGACAGCACAGTAGCTGCTCGTTTAATGAAAGAAGCGATCGGTATATTACCCTAGGTATATGAATGCCATGGGAGATTAGTATGGGCTGACCAGTAGGTTCTAGGTGACCGATTCCACGCGATTCTTGTAGATACTGGTATGCCCTTAGCCCCCTTTCCACTCTTTACGGACACTGACATGGTTTTCCTATAGGGTTGATGCGCCTTAATGAATGCCAGCAGGTCAAGGAGACACTTCAGGAGCACCTGGGCATTAACCTCACTATTGTTGACGGAGCAGAGCTGTTCTTCAGCCGCCTTGCAGGCGTTGTCGAGCCCGAAGCAAAGCGCAAGATCATTGGAGAAACCTGTAAGCCCATCCGCGTTATTATCCTTTAAACAATTCTAGGTGTATTTCTACCACACAATACTAATTCAAGTAGTCATTGATCTTTTCGAGAAAGAGGCCATCCGAATCGAAGAGGAGGCGAAGGAAACTCCCCGTGCTGGGAAGGTGGAATGGTTCCTTCAAGGAACACTTTATGCCGATTTAATTGAATCCTTGAGCTTCAAGGGTCCTTCAGCTACTATCAAATGTGCGTCAAGACGTTGATGACGGGTAACTAGCCCGTTATAATGCCGGGCCTTGCTAACAATCGACACAGCGCATCACAATGTTGGAGGTCTACCAGCTAGAATGTAAGTCTTTGCCTATTATTTATGTGACCAATAACTAACCCGGGCCTAGGATGAATGGCGTGAGTAGAAGTGAGTGGGGGCCTACGTTGCATGATCACTGACATAGATAACAGCAAGCCCAACTCAAGTTGATTGAACCCCTACGAGAGGTAAGTTAGAAACTAGAGACGTGCGCACAACCCTTGGACTGTTACTAACTGGGTGCTTCAGCTCTTCAAGGACGAAGTACGCGCGTTCGGCCGTCAACTCAACATTCATGAAGATCTTGTTATGCGCCACCCATTCCCAGGACCAGGCATTGCTATCAGAATCCTTGGCGAGGTCACCCCCGAGCGTGTCGAACTCGTCAGGAAAGCCGATCATATATTCATTTCTATGATCAAAGAGGCCGGTCTTTACAACGAGGTTTGTTTTACTAGCTTCATTCAACCGCTGTCACTAACCCGTAGAGTAGATGTCCCAAGCTTACGCTGCTCTTGATACCAACCGAGGTGGGTAGATAGCCTAAGGAACGGTCAAACCTCTCTTTGGGGCGTTCGACATGCTTTGATTCATCATGCTAACCCGGTTCCTTCTCACAGCCGTCGGAGTCATGGGTGATAGCCGTGTTTATGGCATGATCTGCATCTTGCGAGCCGTCACCAGCGTGGACTTCATGTCCGCCGAACCCTTCGAGTTCCCATTCCAGCTCCTCAAGAACATCTGCCGTAGAATCGTCAATGAGGTTGATGGAATTACTCGAGTGGTATACGATTGCACCTCAAAGCCTCCCGGTAAGTTATGATGTTTAGTGTTGTCCCTTTCTCTCATTCCATGTCTAACTCTCGCTAGGAACTATTGAACTGGAGTAAATGGTTACTGGGAAAGGTGAAGTATTCAAAGCCCGGACCGTAGAGTTGGCATCGGGCGACGAATTAGACAAGCCCCTAAATTCATAATATCAACCATAATAAACGCACGTTCCAGCTCTGCCATTATAGCAGTTATAGGAGATACTCTACCCGGAATGAGCCGATCCAACCTAATTCGATGGCTCGAGACCGATTGGCGAGTTGTCCCTCATGTGTCTAGCCTCGGTCGTGGAAGAGGGTGAATATATGCCGGGAAATAAGATGAAAATCATACCTACTAGATACGGGATTCCACCAATGCGTTTGCCTTTTTCATCGATAGATTCTATAGACCACAGGGGTAGACACATTAAAAAAAGCAATGCACAATACGTCATTCTGACGCAGGATGGCCGGGTTAACAGTGTAAGCCTTGTCGTTAATTGATACATAGTACAATCACATAATGCTACCTAACCTGGGGATAAATAAAAGGGGCATCGAATCATACGACGACAGCGTCACCTACAGGGAACAAGCCTGAAGGAATAGGTAATTCATATCTATGTAACCCAACGCCAACATATGACAATATCACCCCCCTATATCCTAACTCCGTCAGGGACCAACCCCCAGCCAGCCGGGCCACGCATGCATGCATCAGCACCACCTCTCATGCGGCTCTCTCCACTGGACCCCCAGAATCTCAAAGATCTTTTTCTCATCCCTCCCCTCATGAACACCGAGCCCCGACAAGGCCCTATGGTTCAGCTTCATCTTCTTCTTGCGGGCCAGAAGCCGCATGCTGCGATTAAACAGGTCGTTCCCCGTGAAATACACCAGCGCGGCCCCGATCTCGGTGTCGGGGACCAGTAACAAATCGATGCGTCGCCATATGGGCTTGTAGTCCTTCTTAGAGCCAGGGAATAAGGACTCGGGCAACACGCAGCAGCCGTGCCATTTATTCCCGCCGTCGCCGTGTCTGTGCGCGGCGAGGGCGGCGGTCAGGAACCCGCGCTTCGTGAGCGTGGAGACGAGGGCGGTGAGGAAGGATTCGAGGTCCGCTGTGGACGAGGTGCCGGCTTTGGTTATGAGGATGTCGACTAGAGAACTCGGAGTTAGTTATTGCCATCTAGAGCATTATTTGTGAGGATTTTCGAAGCTTCTAGACACGACTTTCACCAAAAAGGAAAGTCTCAGCTCTTGAAATCGCCAAAACGAGAAGAAAATAGCCCCGAGATATACTCACTGTCCCCAGAGCTGTCTGCGCCCCGGCGGTAGCTGCCGCCGATGATCAGCTCGACGGAGGAGTCGATGGCCGCTGCGGCGTCTTTGACGTGGTCCCCCAGGGCCTTGACCTCGGCGCGCGGGATGCGCGTTAGGAGGTCCTCGTAATGCTCTAGTCCGATCTGCTGGTTGGTGGTGAGCTTGGCCTTTTTCCGGAGGTCCTCCAGGGTGCGGTAGCCTAGCTCGACCCACCGCTTTGCCGTCGGCACGCCCACGCCGTACACGTTGCAGAAGAGCTTCAGGGCGGCGCGGGACGGCTCGCTGCGGATGCGGTCGAGCTTCTCGAAATGCCCCGTCCGCACGATCTCTTCGATGTGCCCGGCGAGATTGGCGCCGATGTTGGGGAGCGCGGCGGCTTCTTTGGCCGTGGTTATCTTCCTGGGCTGGCGCCTGAGGGTCGCCACGGCCTTGCGGTAGGACTGCACTCGCCAGGTCTCATTAGAAAGGTTGTGCTCCTCTGCCATTTCTTCTAGGATCTTGATCGTGTCTGCGTTTGGTCCGATACGTTTCTTGTCTTTCGTACCTCCTCTCATGCACATGAAGTTATCCGGGACGAATTTGGTCCTGTTATTTTCCCTAGGTCTAGGACGGCCTTTGTTAATTTTCTTCTTGGAGGGACCTTCATCTTCTGATTCATGGGGCTCTGCGTCGCTCTCATCAAGGTATTGATGCTTCTCTGGATCATCTAGGACCGCATCGATACATGTTGCCAGCTCATCTGTGAATGTAGGGGTCGGTTCAGCATCGGCTGGTCTGGACCTTTTACGTTTGTCTATGGATTTGACGCGTTTTACTTCCGGTTTCGGTGATGGGGGTTCGGGATATGAGGACGGAATCAAGTCACTGCTTTTTTGAGAAGACTCCGGCGTGGCTCTTGCTCCGTTCCGGGCATTTCGTCTCGGATTAATTGGCAGAGATGTGTCTGAATCTTGGCTTGATATTTGCGCAAGTGTCTCTTCTGAAGTCAACCCAGGGTCTCCTGGGACCTTGTATTGGTATCTCTCGACTGTGGGATTAGGGTCAAAGACAACGCCCCTACTCAGGCATTCGATAGGATATCGGTCGTTGACAAGCACCATAGAAGAGGGGGTTAGACCGTTTACTATAAATCTCTCTATATCGGCATATGACAAATCCTTGTCGACGATAACATGAGTTGCATCGGTAGAGTCCCGTGTCCACGTGGCACCGTGCTCTCGGGCCCTGGTGATCCTCAGTTTTCGAGCAGGATTGATATCATCATTAGGCAAGTAAAAGAAACGAAGTCCTCTGAATATCTGCTTGGACTCGGGTGCCATCTGAAGCGGCTTGTCTCGCTTTCGTTTAACCATGGCGATAGACGGGGATGACGATTCCAGATTAGACTGCGACCTGAGCACCCTCGTAGATGGTTGGATTTTCCGCTGAGTAAACCTCCTATTCCTCGGCAGTTCGGTTTCCGGGACGATCGAGTCACCTGTGGTGGCACCAAGGACCGGCGAAGATGCTGTTGTCCCTCTTCGATCGTTTCTGGGGGTAACCGCTATTATCTCTAGCCCATCAGTCGCGAGTCGTAGCGTGGGATCGGAAGCTGTCCTCGCATGCCGCAAGCCTTGCAGTTTCAACTGTGAAGCTGGTGGGGCTGGAACCAAGGCGTCGGGAACAGTAGCGGCGGCAGCAGCAGTGGCAGCAGCAGTGAAGAATGCTTTGCACTTCTGTCTCAGAGCCTCTTCTTCCGCGCTCAGTGCATCCGACTCCTCGTCACAGTTCCTGCACGCATCGAGCTGCTCAAAGAAGGCTATCTTTTCTTTCAATGGGGGATCCATCTTTGGCAACACGCTTATTTATGCTTAAGCCTGGGTGGTCGCACAGAGCTTTGTTTGTCAACACAACACGGATGAGGCATTTGTAAGGTAATGTAAAAGTTAATTAGGCTCCAAGGGTAATGCTAGTCCTGCTGACAGAAATAACCTATTCTCCATTCTATGTTGTGTTTGCGGCTGCATGTAGGCCACCAAAGTGTTGTTACTGCCTGCATCATGTGTAACTCCATTCCTTAGGGAGGCGCAAATAAACAATAGGATAGGTAGCGAATAGCGTGCAATGGAGAACAACGGGGGCTTTTGTAGGACTGCTGCCAGCTGCCATCGCCTGATAATAAACATCGCTACGGTTGCCCTGGGCTTATCCTTCCAGTTGACATTACTAGGTAGAAGTAAGTAAATACATGTCATTATGATAATATTTTTAAATCCAACAATCATTACATGTGATATAATAAATATTATTAGCAACTAATTTCAAGAGTACAGCCTTGCAATTCTAGTATGGCTAAAACATAGTGACACATCAACAACACTAAGGAGCGGAAGGGCGGGAAGGACGCGAGCCGCAGCAGGTATCATCTACATGGCGCTCAAAACTAAAACCCAACATTGTTGTTGAAATCATTTGAGTCGTAAATTCTGCGCTCTTCGCGCATATTATTTCTAATACTTGAGCATTTCTTAGGACCGTCTGCGGGGTCTATATTAAACACTATCGCATTCTATCAGACAGAAACGGGAGGCAGCGGGGTTCAATGGCAATAACTCATGCAAATTCCCGAGTGTTGGGAGTCACATCGGATCCTAATCTCCTCAACTAGGTGGCTTAAAGTGCCACATCGTATACCTAGACATTATTCGAAAGGTACGCTAGCCGCACGCGCAAACCACAAGGAATACAAGAAAATCTCGGGTCGTCGAATTCCCCGGATGTCCGTACTGCCCGGATTCTTCGGTCAATAATGGCATGGCTTATTGGCACGTCAACCATATGAAAGTGACTATACTAACGCCGCTCTGATGTGTACATTAAGGAGATCGCAACACTGTCTCCGTATACTGGGCTTAATCATAGAGGAGACAGACATGATAAAGTCATAAGTATTAAAATCTTATTGAATTCCATTCTATCTGAAAATGTTCAGCGAAGGCGCCGTGAAAGCAAGAGGTATATAACGGACAACGATACAAAGGTATATGTATAATATAATGTAACAAAATTAGTAGCACAGCCCCCGTAGAATCAAGCCGGAAGGTACCATTTTCCCATTCCCAGTAAGTATCGTACATCTATACCTGCTCGCTCACGCGACAGAAGTAAAAGTCAAAAGCATCTATTGTGCGTGAGGGGCCTGTGATGAAGGGCCCGAGAATCCCCTAGCATCTATTAAGGGGATGCTGTTCTTCTCGCGCGGATCGAAAGTCGGGTTTCCTTCCATCGAGAACCGGCTAACGTCGTCGTTCTCGACTTCGTTCAGCACCTCTCTCGTTAGCTCGACGTAGTCGTACGCAAACTCGCCGATCTCTGCGTCGTCAATACCGAGAATTTCGGCCTCTTCGGAAGCACGGATCTTAAGGCCGGGGATCAAGTTAATGACAAAAAGAATGATGCATGTGCCGCCAAAGGAGTAAGCGCCACCAGCGGCCGAGTCGGCCAATTGGTATGCCAATTGTATCCAGTTCTGGTTCAACCAGCCACCTGGGATAACTTGCACTCCGTCCAGGTGCGCAATGTAGTCGGCAGCGAAAAAAGCGGTAAGGATATTGCCCACGAAACCGCCTACGGCATGGACGGCAAAAATATCGAGGGAATCATCGATTCGAAGAATGAATTTGAGTTTCGTCGCATAGTTGGCGAAGCAAGCTCCGAGAACTCCAAAGGGCACTGCAGCCCATGATGGGACGTAACCTTTGACAAGTTAGCCTATATTTCAGCTGTCTGGACTCATAAAAGCTAGCTTACCTGAACCCGGCGTAATAGCTACGAGGCCAGCAACAACACCTGAGCAGAAACCGACGGTCGACCATTTGCGCTCCAGGCGGTAGTCGAGAACACACCAAGTAATGCCACCAACGCATGCCGCCAAGTTAGTCACGACGGCAGCCATGACAGCTCTCAGGTTGGCCGATAGAGCACTTCCAGCGTTGAAGCCGAACCAACCAACCCATAGAAATACGGTTCCAATAACAATGTGCGTCACATTATGGGGGCGGTAGTTTAGTTCGTGAGTTCCATGACCTCGCCGTTTTCCGAGCATCATCGAGTCTAGGCGTATTCATGTTAGCACGGATTCTAGTCGCAGAGCGCCCAGGAAGCATCATTGTCTAGATTAAAATATCCGGGATATTTTGATCCAGCGCACTATGCCTTGAGGATGGCTAGGGGGAGTGGTGCCACTAACATGCAAGCGCTGCTGTTCCGGAGGCGATATGCACAGGTGTGCCTCCAGCAAAGTCCAGGCCACCAAGCTTGTTCGACCATCCATGGGGATTCCAGGTCCAGCACGCAATGGGATCGTAGATAAGAGTCGACCAGATCAACATGAAAACAATGCAAGGAAGCATCCGTCCTCGCTCCGCAACAGCACCCGTAGCGAGGGCCACCGTGATGGCCGAGAACATGCCCTGGTAAATAGCAAACAGAAGATCGGGGAGTCGAGAAGAGCCCACGGAAGGCTGTGCGAGTACGTCCTTAAAGCCGAAATTTGACAAGTCGCCAATGAATGAATTGGCACTATGCGAGAAGGTTAAGGAGTAACCCCAGAAAAACCACTGGAACGAGGTAACGGCCGTGGCCATAACAGACAGCCATATTAGAGATAAAGCTGACTTGCGGCGAGCAAGGCCGGAATAGAAGAAACTTGATCTTCGGTTAGCCAGTTTTCGTTGTGAAATCTCAAGGCGCGCGCAGTCCTTACCCAACACCCGGAATCATCAGCAACACCAAAGCTGTCGCTGTGATCATCCATCCTATATCACCCGACTAATTGATACCAACTCATCAGTGAATTGCCTTCAACGGAATGATTCGAGAACCAATTACCTCATAGAAGATGTTGAGATTTTCTCCTAACGAGTCGCCTCCCGTCGGTATAGTTCCATTGTACGGGAACTTCTGTATGTAATTCAGAGTGTCGAGATCGACGCCATCTATAACGGCCATTTTGTTGACAGAGCCGTGAGAGGCTCCAGCGATATCCAACGACGTACACCACCAAAATCTAACAGCTCAGGTAGGCGACTGGGATCTCGAAGGATTATAGCGACTGGAAAGGCGGACGCGGGGGAGATCGGAATGGTTCAAGGTCGAGGAGCGCGAAAAGTGACAGAGGAGGGCAGAAGTACATACATATGAAAAGGAACCAGCATGCCAAGCATATGGACCCTGACTGTCTCACAACCGACCTACCAATGCGGTAGGGGAATGGAACCAACCTACCGTAGGTCTAGGAATGGAGATATACCTACAGTACATACTACCTATAGGTACCCCGGTACATGGACGTGCCTAGTAGAGTAATAGAGACTGTACATCGAACTTGGGGAGGGAGACAGCGCGGGAGACATGACAGAGAGGTGGGATGAAGCGCCGAGAAAAGCAACTGGATCGCACTAATCGCAAGTCGCTGGCCGCAGATAACGGTAAGGCGTACGACTCATGCAGCCTACACACACGCCACGCCCACCCCCGCAAGAGGTGATGCTAAAGGACTACCTAATCCCTAATTCCCTAATCCAATGCCAATGCGAAGGTAGTCCGACTACATACGATGTACATACATCGACCGGAAAGGGGAGCCTTCGCCCCCCGTCAGCGTGGTAGTGGACGGATATTGACTCGTTCTAGAAGGAGCCCTCATGCACACCGGACAGTGGCAACACGGTCAGCGTCGCCCATAATAGCATGCGCGTTGTTGTAAATAGTACAGTATGGCGTAGGTAGCATGCGTAGTAACATGGTAATAACGGTCAATTTGGTCGACGCACACCGGTCGAGCCATGGTCTGCTCGGTTGGCTTTGCCTGTCTGTTGGAAGATCTCTGTCTTTGCTCGATCCTCGATGATCTGCGATTGAGTATAGCGAACCAATAACGGCGCACAAGAACTCGAATATAGGATATAGAATATTGAGCCAAGGAATAGTTTGGGATACACTAGGCTAGGGAGAGTGACGGGGCCAAGATAGGCTAGGCGGAGAGGACCGACACATTGACCATTATGAAAAGGAATGACATACTACTACCAACGGTATCAACAACGCTAAGTAAAAGACATTCCCGAAAATGACTACAACATACCTTTCAAGTAGGTATATCAACCGCCAGAACACTAGCATATCGAAGCTTCTTCTTCTTTTTTCTAGAAGAAGGATTTAGTCTACCAGACTAAATGATAAGCTCATTAAAGATCACGGTAGTGGTAAGAACCCATCAGCACGAGACCTGCACGCGAGGGTTGGTATGGTTGGTACACTACGGCAACGTGCTGACGGCTGAGAGAGCTATGATGCGTACGCTGCAAGTGATGGGAGATGGTGATGGTGGTGTGGGGGCTGCATTAGTGTAGTAGGTAGTGTCGAGGTAGTGTAGGTGTGGTGGTATGATGCGTGCTGATAGTTCCAGTTCCAGGTGTAAGCTACTACTCCGTACATACTTACCTGTGCGCACAGCAACTGCACCTCGGTATCGGTACTACTAAGGTAGGTATCATACTACGGCTACCTATATTTCGGAGTGCTGCCGACTGGAAATCGGGAAAGATGCATTCATTCCATCCAGGAGGGATTGAATCAACAATCAAAATCCCGCCGAAACAGCAACGTCTCTGTTTCACAAGAGCGGTGGTATAGGTGGTGAGATGTAGCACATTACCTAAGTGGTTTAGAAAAGTCTTAAAACAACTTGCAACTTTATTCAATTGTTGTTTGGAAAAGGCAATGAAAACTGCGATAAAGATCTCAGACGTGGGACCACCCCCTGTCCCGACTAGTGTAGCTTGATAGGGTAACAGTGGGACCATATAACCAACAGGCGCCAACAGGGACGAACACGACCGCACTAGACCACTCTAAGTAGGTTAAGGTACGAGCGTAGAGATAGAATCCTTCTTCGGCATCCAGGCAGACAGACCCAAGGCAGACCCAAGGTTCTGACCCAGGTAAAGTTATCGATGAATACCACCCACACGGATCCCTTGGAATACTAAGTAATGTAATACCTCTAGGTAGTGTACGCACAGGTATTTGTTTTTTCTTCCCGTCTTTGCCCCTCTCCTCCTCCTGAATGAACACTGACACGGTGCAACCCGAAGAGGAATTTATGCGTACTTACTTACATATAGGTACATACATACTTAATGTAGATCGGTGAAGTCGGTGACAAAAACCGGGTTGATGGAGACTCTCAAGTTCAGTCCAATCGGCATGAGTGAAAACGATCATCCACACCCCCAGATCGTCTCGGTGCGGTGCTGTCTGTCTTTGACAGCATACGCTACGATGTAGGCTGGTAGATCCCTCTGGGCAGCCCTGGGTCAAGGTTTCGAGGTTTTATTAACATCTGCAGTCTGGGCGACAGGGTTTGCCCAAAAGTCACACCATTCCAGCCCAGCGTCTCGGTAAGCTAAACCGTTCCAGCCACTCCCATCGTGGGGGAGGAGGAGAAACCAACCCGGTGCCTCAAAGAGAAAGAGGGGGGGAACAGGTCGTAGAACACACAAGATCTCCATTACATGCCTACAACGGAGTGCACCCGTCCAAGTGCGAGTGAGTGTGGGAGCACAAGAGCAAGCCACCTACAACAGTGCCATCCGTGCTATTTCGCTTCGTCCGGTTGATACCCTAAACGGCCTCGAAACTAGCACCGTAGCGTTTCGCTGCGCGATTTGCATGCGCCTGAGATCAGGGTTCAATATCAGTCAATAATCATATGGATAGACTCGGTCGTACTCGCTGGACCGCCGCGACGACAGCATTCTTACCGCTCGAAGTTCGGCCAAATATGTTCAGAAGGATTGATGTATCGCAGTGAGACAGTTTCAACACTATTTGAACTGAACATCCTCTTGCAGCCATGTTTGGCGGTCAGTAAACTACCCGGGTAGAGTCCTACCTAGGTACGAACCTAGATCAGTCCCTCCCGCAAGGATCGCAATGCGCCGCCCGCCCACAAGCGGTACCGCGCGTGCCAGCGGCAGTGGAATCTGCCGACTCTGACATGCATACAATATCTGCCTATGGGATTCTTGATTATTCTTCTTGGGCAGAAAAGAAGGTGGCAAGCTGACATTCCTACCAGCAAGAGTACCAAGCATACCCCTATCTAATTCGTCCCCTTATACTCCTGAACAAAGCTGGGTAGTTGAGTGGCAGTGCACAACTTACATATTATCTCTCGGCAATTGACCCGCGCATTGCAGCATGCCTTTCACGCGCCTCTCAAATTGCTGAAGTGCACACTCGCACGAGGCCTCACATGGCTGCCATACATACATATTGCATTTACGATCCAAGAGATCTAGCGCGCAGATTGTAGGTATGCGTACAGTCCAATGCATCATCGCCCAATCTAGGTAATTGAGTGGTGCCGTCGCCTCGACCACTCCTTTAAGATATTTCCAGAATGAGTACCTACTCCGCACATCCAAGTGGTCGAGATAATAGGTCAACTCCCGGTTACCCCGGCCAGAACCTCAACCAGCGCCATCCGACCGTTGCCCCATTTTCTAGATATCCGTAACCCCTCAGCGACAGACTGCCTACAACAGTCGAACGGTTTTCTGCAGCAAGCAATATTGTCTCTTCCAGCCCGCTCTCGCTATCTCTAGATAGAAACAATGCTCCGAAGCCACATACACGATGTTGCAGTGTGACTGTTTCGGTCAGCGTTTCAGGGGGTACATACAGCACAATACTAGGGCAGTCGCAGCTATAACATCAGCCATCGGCATCGATCTATTTAGGGCTAGTCTGCCTAAAGACACCTCCAAGTCAATATGTATGTTGGGAAGACTCCAAAACTCAACCAATGGGAGATATCAGTACGTAGGTGATGGCGTAGTTAACTACCGAGGGCCCTAGGTAGTACACCTAACACGTTGTTATGCAACCTACGGACCACATTGGCCGTCGAATGGTTCTTCTGCAACCTAAAAATAGGTAATCATTAATGTTCACATGGCTGCCGTAGGGAGGGCGAACGCGCCACTCTGTGACGAATCTAGTCGTGTGATATGATATACCAGTAACTGGTTGTTTCGAAATTGGGCGCAGGTGACTACCAGCAACCTAATTCCCAGTTACTAGATATGTTTAATGAGACGAGCTATATCATTCAGCCCGCCGCGCTAGCACGCCGGAGCATCGAGCATACTCATTCAGGGTCCGGACAGATAGCGTTGTCTAGATCGTAGTGCATAATCCTAACAGAAGTTTAGTTCGAATAAAACCCCCGAATCTATCAATTAGTGGCATGGGGGACCCTTAGTTGACGACTCGCCGACACGTGCTTAAGCGCAATATCAAACGGCTCTTAACGCATAGGCGCATAATAGCTGTGTTAAGGCTTTATCTGCATTTGCTCCTCTCCGTCTCCGATAGATAGTACGACTAGTACGATGCGTAAGGCTCGGGGCATCGGAAATAGAAGTGGGGATGGATCATGCCGAAGCTTGAATCGTATTCGGAGTAAAAGCGCGCTTTGGGACGTCATTCTCATGCGACTTAAGACTATAGCAATTCTTGACTTTCCAACGGAAACTAGAGCACAGTTGCTTCCCTCCTTCACAGCGTAGACTATAATCGGTCCTTTGTGAGCATTTCGTCCATTTGGGTTGGGATGCTATCGAGACTTTGAATGTTCAGTTTCGCTTTCGTATCCGAAGGAAGCAATTGATTGATCACACAAAAATAAACATCAATATTAGGTAAATCACAGCATTAATTATACTAGTAGTTTAAATAACAAGAATTGATATAAGACCGTATAGCGTGACAGGACGTATATCCGTATGTGTCGTCTTAGTCTGGCTGTATAAACACCCGCAGGCAATCAAGGGCTTGATGGAGCTCTATCCCGCAGTAGCATAGCCGCATAATGCTGCCATCGTGCTTTTTCGAGTACGCCGGCTTCTGTATGTGTATTACAGGCTCTAGAACTGCCTACCGATGTGAGGCTAACCGCAGTCGCGCCTATTTGCGTGCGGCTGCATCGCGTTACGTGACTCAGGGGCCCAAATAAATCGGAAAAACACACGGCGATAATCGCGTTACTACTATCTCATTGGTTTCCAGTTGCCATTGCTCTCCTTCCACTAACAATAGCAACGCAGCAATCACAATAAACGATCAACCGCGCCAGGCGAAATCAGAGTGGCAAACCTGCCTCACATCGAATGGAATCGTGCAAAGAAATGGGTTTAATAATGGGCCTCACAATAGGCTCCCGAGCCTCAGTGTGTCTGTGCGAGCCCACCGCAATAAGTTGGGATGATGGTTAGCCATTGGCCAATAGAGTTAATGGCAATAAGCTCACAAACGTTTCAAGTAATTTCTCATGTGTGTGCATGTGGTTGCCGCGGTATCCCGTACCTCTAAGTACTCTACCTCTTAGCAACCTTCACCTAGCAACTCTTGCACGAGCCTTCTACATGCCTTCCCAATCTCAGGCGTCAGTTACAATATGGCTTCATAATTGATTCTCTAACCTACAGTCGCTCCTTCACTTCTCTCTTTTCTTGCCGCTCTCTCTGCTTTGGGTAGCCAGTTCCCAGATGCCTAAATGTCGGGCCTGAGGCAACAAGACATGGCAATTGGGATGCCTCAAGGTTCGTCAACTAACTCCTTCCCTCCAATGATACAATTCGGAACTCTAGCTCTAACATGGGATGCAGGAAACCATTTGCGAATGGACAGCCTGGTCAAGCCCGCCAAGCCTAGAATAGTACAAATCCTGAAGCAGGTTCCTATTTCCCAAGGTTAGCCCGTCATGGGTCTCGTCCTTATTGGAATATCTTCTAAGATAAAGCAACCAGAGAGACGAAAGTCCGAGGCTCAAACCCGCCAGGCCCAGCATGACCAACAAGCGAAAACTGGCCAGAGGCATATGCCAGAAGGAAGTAAGTCAGCCCCGGACATTCACACAAAGACACGAATTCTAGGCTAACGATAACCAGTGATGGTGGATGTTCCCATTCACAGTCTCGCACCACTGCGCGAGCTAAATGCCTATCGGCAATGCCTCGGTCTCGGGCCCTCTAAGAATCTCATTAGCAGCGCCATATACAACTATGATCCCGACGTCGTCGCGGATTACTACGACAGCCACCCCTTCCCGTGGGATCGGCTTGACACCGGCCCCTTGGTCGTCACCCGGTCGCCGCTTCAGACGTCGGCTAATAGCGAGTGCAATAATGAGCACCCAATTTACCCTGGTAGCAACACCCGACCATCGACGTCTGACGAGAGCAATGGCAGCGGTACCAACACCAAGACCCCGGATTCTCACCCTAGTTCTTATAAGTAGCGTTGAGGAGGCCTCGGGCGGATAGAGGTGTCGGCGGTCGTATTGGATTCCACAATATGTGCTACAAAGATAGCCATACTTGCAGCGGTCGGAATATGGGTTGGACACATTGAGCTAGGCGACTCTATTGGAACCAGAGTCCGGTATTGCACATCTCAGATACGTTTTGGGTTGACACTAGCAAAGTTCTGCTGCCTAATATCCATTGTTCTGCACATCAATCGTTGCCTGTTTCTGATGTGATACCACTATTTTGGCAACCAAAAAGGCCAGGCATATAAGACGAAACTCATGTGGAATGTTCTCACCTGGCACATGGTCTACCAGCCAGCGCCAAGTCAGCTTCCTCTGCTACGACTCCATAACTATAATCTATCAAGGTGGTAGGCCTTGACAACCGTCTACTTTTTTCGGTAGTGTCGTTGTATAGTGGTACAGTTCCGTCCCGCGACGCCGTCACACTACCGCCCACTAATTTACAGTCTCATCATGAGTAGGTAGGTATAAGCAGCCGCATAATCAAGCGTCCGACATAACAGCATTCCTTCCGCCCCGGCACAGAGCCACTACAGCTCACGGCATAGCACAAGGATCCGCCATATAAACAGCCTGCGCACGACCCGCAAAGCACCTATTGATATTCTTGTGCACCGTATGCGCCTGCGCGCGGAAGCTCCCAAAAGCCCAGATGACCTCATTGGAATACCCACCACCGAAGTTGCGGTTGAATTGCACGTAGTCGGTATCGTACACGATCTGCCAGTCGTACGAGAAGACCCTCTCAAGATGGTCCGGGTTCACAACGCTAGGGTCTCCCACGATGCGCAGGACCCGAGACTGCCCGTTGACATCCACCGACTCGGTGCGGATCCGGTGGCGTATCACCCTCGTCTGGTGATTTTCTACCGTGAACGGACGGGCATCGTGTCGGCGGAGGAACTCGTTCGCAGCCGGCGCAGACCAGAACGTTAACGAGGCGGCTGCTGTCTCCCAGATCGAGAGATCCGTCGCGGAGTCGAGTTGCAGCGGGGGCGAGGAGGAAGGGTGGATGATGTGGCTGGCGAATACCGGGCCGATGTCTCTGATGGAGCCCAGGAGCTGGTGCACGGTGCAGTCCCGCGGGAGGCCGGTGATCCGGAGCCGGCAGTTTTCCTCGTCGGTGATTTCGGCTGGGACGTTTCGACGGAGCGCAAGGTTGCCCTGGTATGCTGGGCTATTTCGTGATCTGTTTTCCATGTTGTAGGCGGGGCTGCTTATGAGATTTCTTGATGGAGGGAGGCCAAGTCGACTCCGATGCTCGTTCAGCGAAGTCAACGGTTGCATGCTCAAACTATTCATACTAATGGATAAGGTATCTTCATCCTCGCCGGTTTGTTTTACTTCTGTTTGGGTGTGAACTTTTAGTGGTTTGCGACAAAATATGCAACAGGAACAAATAGATATGGTTTGACAAACCTCTAGGCTGATATTGATTCATGATTTGTGTGCTTTTGCGAGTTCTTTTTAGGACAGGTGTGTGATGGAAGCAGACGTGATGAAAGGAGTTCCAGTCCTCGTCAACTCTTATGTAGAGAGATACACATATGTAAGGCCATATGCCTAGGGAAGAAGAATTACGGCAACCATCATATTTAGTACTACTATATACAACTAGTATTGTATAGAAATTTACCACAAGTTCGAGAAGAAGCTACTTCGCCTAAACGACAGCCTAGAGTAGTCGAGGCATAAGCCTTTGGTCTATTCTCTCCTACTTTACTTAATTACTCCTCTCAACTCCATATAGTGTCATAAGGCACGCCCACGCAACGCCACGCAGTGAGGAAGAACTATCACGAGCCAGGCAGACAAAGAGACTCTCCCTGTATAGAGTTAGCTAGCACCTAGGAAAGTGGTTTTAGAAGACCTCCGTGTAATAACAAAGTCTATCACCTCGATCCCATTACGGCTCTCTCGAATCAAAAAGCTCGAGACGCCGGAGTAGCAAACAATGGATACATGTCTCGCCTCAGAGCCAGGGCTTCTGGGTCCTTGCTAACCTAGTAACATTTCCATATAGATAGCGAAAGATACAAACTTTTTATTTGGGCTTAGACAGCCTTAGTTCGCTTAAGACAAGGCAGTCTTCACTAAGCACCCCGAGAAATCGTGCGCTGGTTCTTATTCAAGTAATTCTCGAGAAAAGGAATAGTTAAATAATTCGCAGAAGCACGTCGAGTTTCTTTAGAAGGGAAACTAGGAATAACCATAAAGAGCTTGAGTAGCTCATGTCGAGTCGTTTTACGTAAGAATCAACGTCTACACAAGTTCGCTTTAGACATGGATTGGGGACGTATTAGCTAAGTATCATTTGTATACTATAGTAGTACTCTATGGCGAGGCTCATTATTAAGGGGTATAGAGCAACGTCGAAGCAGTCATTTATGGCTAAGCCTTAAATATGAACATAAAATCAAGAAGAGAAAACCAAATATACCATGAAGTCACTTCCAAGTTCTCCCTTGTAGTGCCAATGGGCAATACCGAAGAAAGGGGCGACTGCCAAGTATTATATGACGAGATCAAAAATCGACTCAACTTCTCCCCATTTGGGAAGCTCATCTTCCGCAGTCGAGACCAGAACTATCGAGCTGACGATACTGATGTGGAGCCCATCGACTTCATCAGCACCAACCACGGTTCCATTCACCAGAGCAATCTTCAACCTCAGAGCAGACCGGAGGAACAATTCGACGTCCTCTGGGTCTAGGCTTGCGACATTACTATCAGCAGTCATGCGCAATAGTGCCGATGTCAAAGGAATAGTTCCGGTTATTTTTTGGTGCTGGACTTCCATCGATTGGCTATGGCCTGCAAATACTCCGAGAGAGCCAACCAGATTGTCAAGGTGCGGCCATGAAGCGCTGTCATCCAAGACATCTCCTAGGAAGAGATAAATCAAGAAAGAGCTGTCGAATGCGTGCTTCTTCACCTCTATGTTTGCAATCCATTCGCGATAAGATTTACCATTAGGGCCAGCCTTGAAGACCGCGTCCAGCGGCAGACGACTTATCGACCCGTGTTGCCAAGCCATAGTCTTTGATTTCCGTGACTGCTGTTGGGTTACAGGTTTAGGGATTTGGCTATCGACTGATTGACTGGTGTGGATCATCGAGTTTCCGTTGCCCCTAAAGGCCATCGTCGCCGGGCTATAGTCAGTATACAGGCGATTAATTGCAGCCACAACCTCTGCACGGGTCTTGTTGGTGACTTCGGTGTACGTGTAACCAAAAGCCTCGTGCTTTCTAACCATATCCGATGTCCAGAATGATGTGTCATTGACAAAGAAGGGCTTCAACGGGGTCTGAGTATCCTCAATATCACCCTGGTTCTGCGTATGTGTTGCGTAAACAGCAGCCGTGGGGATCACATAGGTATCGTTATGGAGGACCTGCCACATCGCAAAAATCCTATCTACATTGGCATGATGTAGAAAGAATAAGGGATCGAATGCGGAATACGCGATAATCGCCAGATGACCCCATATGCCACCGCCAATAGTATGAACAGAATCATGGAGTGATTCAATAGAGTCATAACTGCCGTTATTGTTGTTGCTGTTAGAACCAACCCACCCTTCGTTGCTAAAGTGCGAGTAATTTCGATAATTCGAGAATAGGTTGTAAAGGCGTTGCTGGTAGGACGCGAGATGATTGTCAAACGAGGCAGCCACGAATGAGTTATTCGAGATAGCATTGGGGTCAGTATTAGGGAAAGGGGCGCGCTTTGTTTCGTTCCATTGGTTGTACTGAGATACTAGTCGGCATTATGAGTTTGGCATGATATATAATTCAGGGGGACTTACTGGAGAGTCTGGGAATATAGAGCCGTTGAAAGGTCTGAAGCTGAAACTGAACAAAGGATTCGAAATACTTTGGATACCGTTTGGGCCAGATACATTCGTAGTAGAGGAGCCACCAATGCTGAGGGGAAGCACGCTCTCTCCGGCTGGTGGTGCGACAGCCCAGTCCCAGTAAGGAATACGAAATCTTTTGGCAGCATTCTGAACTCGATCAAGATCCTCGGGTGGCCATAGTGAGGCAATATACTGTATTATGTTGTATAGTGTTTGCTAGTTAGACATGTTAGTAATTCACTGGCTGTTAAACTTGCTACTTTTGTGTCCTTACCTCATACAAGACTAGGTAAGGTCGATGCCATGTAGGAAAGAGAATTGAGACATGATGGCAGTAGCCAATGTTATCGTTCCCCGGAAGGGGAGCAACATTACCCCAGGTCAAACCAGGAGCACCATGGATGCCTGTTGTACGTTAACGTTGACTCTAGCATCGATTAGATCGTCACCCACCAGCAATCTGGTACCAAGAGAATGGAGAGTCCTGTGCTGTGTACTGCATCCAGCTTAGGGCGAGAATATACAAGTTCCACTGATCGTCATCCTTTTCGAGGTCTCGAATTTCTAGCCTGGGCTGTGGTTGGCCATCGACAAGGGGAAGGCCCCCTACAATTGAGGACTGGACAAAGTCTCGCTTGTAAATACGAAGTCTGGTGTTGTGGCCATAATCGTAGCCCTTGAGACCGTAGGCATTCGCGAGGCCAGGAGCGAAGAGCCCAAAAAGGAGCAAGACGAAAACGCAGAGAGACTCCATGGTGGACTTGGACAATGAATCGACGAACCGGCTATGTGAGTCATGTAAGAATCAGATGTTGCGAATAGAAAGCAGTCGTGACGGAAGTTGTTTAGGAATTGGGCGCACGAGTGAAAGTAAGAAAAAACCCGGGGGCGACACGTGTGAAGTGGGCTTGAAGGCAAGTCTCATGAGTAGACAGAGCATAGAGCTCTTCGCCGGTTTGCGTTGAATCTTCGTTTGGAACAATATGTAAAGCAAAAGGCGCTCAATAAGTATTTACAGAGGAGAAAAGGGGAGGGGGTGACCTACAAGGACCGTGCGCAAGATGATATTAACAACCAAGGGTGTAACACAGACTCAACGTTTGCACACATGCAGGAGAACACCGGCGTACGAAGGGAGAGATGGTACGAGGGTCTGACGAGAGAAAAAAAAAAGAGGATGAAGTCGAATTAGATTAGTGCCTGTCCGGAATCCCGAGCGATACCTAGGTAGGCTCGGAGACCACTTAGGTAGGCACCTACTGAGATGGTCGGAGAAAGGGAGAGGTGTAAGATATAGGTTAATTACGTAGGTATGTAGCTGTATTCGGCAAAGATATTAACTACCCAAGTCGCCGATGCCAGAATGATCTTTAGGCAGGTGAGATTTATAAGCGTCGGCTCGAAGTAAAAACCGCGTGATCGGGTAGATAGACATGTCAAAGCCGTAACTTACCTCTCATCTATCTCCTAATAGAATATTAGGTGTCTATTCAGAGTCAGAGGTGCCTATATATCCGTGTAAGTAAGAGGGGCCTCGGCTGTGGTTTGCTAGATCGCCAATAGTCATTGAACTGGCTCCATCTATCTAACGACTGGGCAAGAAGGAGCGAACAAGCGATATCGGGAGTTATCTATAGGTCAGTTAACGATTTCGCCTCTGTGGGTGCTCGCCGCCTCGAATGAGTGCTCAGGTAGGGTAGCTGCGTATGTGACATACCTTGTGTACGTGGGTAACTACCTTAATCAAGGCAAAGGGTACCTGCCTTCTATCCCCTACCTAAGATTAATAAGAGGTAGTACGTCGTACCATATAAGCGAATGCCTACCTACTCCTACCCAGAGCCAGTAGCTCCTCGTTCACGTCAATCTCCCGTTTTCAGTAGCATGACATGGGTGCGCATGGCTTCATCAGATGGGGTGATTCTAGGAAATCACTCCTCGATTTTATCACCACTTCTATCTAATGACCGAAAAGGTTCTGTGTTACACATGGGGTCCGCGCTTCGCATGTTGGTTTGGAGAGAAGTCCGTTTATATTGTGCTTTGAAAAGCAAACAGGTGGTAACTAGTGAAAGGATGCGCCACCAAGCAGCTTGCCCCTTGCCCCTTTTCTTTCTCTAGCCGTAGGCAGATGCGTGTCTATTTAATCCCACGGCTCCAATCAACATGATACCGGCCATACTTCGTTGGACACAAACTGTCTGGTGTCTCGGATACGTGCGTCCTCATAATATTGATCTGATGGAGTACATGTCTGACTTGACTTGGCTTAGTCCGAGTCTCAAATGCACCATGATATATTATTGGTAAAGGTAGGCAAGGCAGGTTGATATTGGTTTATTCAGGCAATATGAGAGCTACCTACGGCCAGACTCCTATTAACTCCAGTCCAGTATAAATCCACCTGTAGTAGTATCCTTGACACCTGTAAACAAATATGCGAACTTTTATGTCCCTTACGCTTAAGCGGCCACCAAAGCCGGGAGATGTTTGTTATTGAGACCAAGCCCTTCTGGGGTCTTCTGTATCAAGCGGCCTTTTCGTATAACGTCTTTCGAATCAACCCGATACTTGAGTTTTACTCCCATGGCCGCAAGTTCTACGTCGAGGTACTTCAATGCTCCTGGCACGGCTACCTTTGTCGTGTCCTCGCCCCCAATCCATTGATTCCCCTGTCCGTCTTCCCATATCTCACCTTTCAACTTGCTCAGTTCAGATCCCGGTATCTGATCTAGGCGTCTGGCACAGTTGCGGCAACGCACCGTGCTCACTACTTTCTTCTTTCCGCCACCAAAAGGTGTCACTGTTGGCTGAACCGACAGAAATGAACCGCATTTTCGACACACCCAGGTTGGCGTGTAGTCGGAGCAATTTAAGAGACGATCTTGTAGAAGGAACGCCGTGCCGTGAGCGAGTAGGGCATCTCGCTCCATTTCACCCACACGAATACCACCTCCTCGCTTCCTACCCTTGATTGGCTGTCCCGTGGTAGCCACCACCGGCCCCGTGGTTCTTACTTGGTACTTATCGTTTACCATGTGTCGCAATCTCTGATAGTATACAACGCCAATGTAAATGTCTGCTGCCAGTTCTTCGCCTGTAATGCCGGAATACATTGGCTCGTTGCCATGGTAGTTGTACCCAGCTTTCATCAGCTGATGTCCAAAATAATCTGCCGCGGGGTTGTCTTCATCAAACCGGAAAGGCGTCGAATCTTGGGCTAAGCCGTGAAGAGCCCCAGCCTTACCAGCCAGTGACTCTACAAACATTCCAATCGTCATACGGGATGGAAATGCATGAGGGTTGATGATGATGTCGGGTTGAATGCCGGATTCCGAAAACGGCATGTCAATAGCAGGCCATTTCTGCGAGCACACACCCTTCTGACCGTGTCGCGAAGAAAACTTATCACCAATGATTGGTGACCGGGGTATCCGAAACTTGATCGAGATTGTCTGGGCTGGTTCGTTACCCAATTCACTCCCAATGATTCGCACTTCTTCGATGAAAGCCTGCTCCGAGTCCTTGTACTTCTCATATTTTGTCACTCCATCTCGATTCACGAGATTTCCACTGTAATCTGCCGAGACTGTATGATAGGCGAAGATTATATCGCCCTCTTGCACAGCACGTCCTACATAAGGTAGACCGTCCTCGTCTAGCATGGTCTGCGTCCAAGCTTTCACCGTGGCCCCAGGAGCAAAACCAAAACTTTTCGTAACATTTTTTGTTGTCTTGCTCCTGCTTTCCTCTTTGAGTGTGTACTTTTTCGTCTTGTAGATGGTACCGTGACCGAACCCTCTTTCATGTGCTGATTTATTTAGAATCATAGCGTCGTCCATATCATACCCAGTATATGAAATTACGGCGACAACCGCGTTGGTTCCGTTAGGAAAATTATCAAATCCGTATGCATTATGAAGAGGGGATCGAACGACCGGGGTCTGGCCGGTCTGCAGCCGGTACATCTTATTGTCAGTCCGATATGCTAGGGCTGTGGCTGGTGTACCCATTGTCTGTTTACCCATCTGACACTGATACATGTTTCTCGGTGATTGATTAAAGTCGGAGAATGGCGTCATGTTAGCCAGAATTGAGAGGATGTTTGTGGGATCAAATTCAACATGTGTTGAGTCTCCTGACACAACTTCCTGTTCTGTGCAGGCAATGGACATGTAGGGCTGTTCCAGCGTACCAACAAAATCTTCTTTTCCTAGTGGGAGGTACTTGGTTGGCCGGACCATCCTAGCAGCCTCGGCCGACATGTAAATACCAGGATAGGAACCCCCATTAGAAGCAGGGACATAGCCAATTTCGAGCTGTAATGGTATTCCATGTGAGCCTTCCACTTTCCAGTACCGGAAGGTGTCAGCTATTCGTCGCGATTCGGATGGTTTACACCAGCCCAAGATCTTTCCGTTTAGCATTACTACCACACTTTCATCAGTGGCAGCAGATGAAGTGTCAACAACGCCAAGTTCGGCGGCAAGCTGGGGAATGGTTGTAGCGTCGACAGACCCGGTCATAATCTTGCATTTGTGAGCAAGATGATTCAACAGACCACAAGGCGAGCCATCAGGGGTGTGCACAGGACACAGAAATCCCCACGATTCTGGTAACAACTTTCGGACCGTTGTTGTCTTTAGCTGGGCGAAGAAACTGCCTCTGTGAACCATTCGGAAATGACTGATAAATCGGAGAAAGTTCAACTTCTCAGCCACGACGGTGAAACCAGACACCTGCTGGAGATCTAATCCTGACGGACTTGACAAGTTACCAGTCGAAAGGAAGTATTCTAGAGCGTTCCCGACGTTTTCGTTCGTCTTCTGGAAAATCTTGATAGGGAAGTCCTTTGCGAATTCGTCCGACGTGAAGGTCCGTGAAGGCGCCCTTCTAAAATACTCCCGTAGGCCTAAGCGCAAGCCACCCGATATCAACTCATCTAGGCGTTCCTTGATGATCTGGCCGTACAAAAATCCACCTAGCAGAATCTCTTGGTTTTGGACAGCGTCGGGATTATCTACAGCACAGTCTCCTGCAACGAGGGCGTAAAGCTTCCTGATCATCAATAGAAGTAGCCGGAACTTATCGGAGTCTTGCTCTTCGGTAACGTTAATATTTCCAAGGTGGACTAACACAATTCTGCGTAAAAATTCGGTTCCAACTTCGTAGTTTGAGAACGTGTCTGGTACTCCTAGCACAGGCCGAAATTTTTCTCCCAGATATGCTCGGGTTTGTGCCATAGTGTACACCCCATACGTCTTATACGTACGTAGGAGGAGCTCAACACGATCGGTAAGAAATGTGTTTTGAATTCCTTTGGAATCAGGAGATCCAACTAGGCCCTCGAAAATTTCTCTATCGTTGGTCTCCATAAGGGCCTTCAGGACCATCATGACGGGTACCAGATATTCATTCTTTCTCCATGAGAAACGGAAGGTGACGTTACCATCACTCAAATAATGCAGCACGTTTGTTTGAGAGGTTTCATCAGGGCGAACGGACCTCAGTATTATACCAAAAGGTGTATAGGCAGGGCCACGATTGGTGAAGCTCGGGCGGTTAATAGCTAAGGGGAAGTTCCGCCTATTCATTAACAGGAGACGTATGATTTTTTCAATGCCGTTGACGACAAAATAACCTCCTAGTTCTTCCGATTCTTCTTTGCGGGCAACCAACTGTGCGGGGCTGTTTCCTCTGAGGTGGCAATGGCTAGACTGTCGAGAAAGTTAGCATATTTATTGCACGCATCAGGCCAATAGTGCTCTCTCTCTACCTTGACCATGATCGGGAGTAGACCGATCTCTCGGGTGAACTCCTTTGCGTCCCCATTATTTATTCTATATTCGAAAGTAGCGGATAGCTTGCCACGGTAGGAAACGTGTCGTTCTCGACATTCGGCCGGAAAAATCTCTCTTTTGGTCGCAAACTTATTGGCGGGTGGGAGAAGGGACTTTTGAAGATGTACGCTCTTGTATCGTATAGAAAGCTTATTTCTTGATTGTAGGGGAGTGGTATCATCGCCATCGAGGTAGACTCTCGTCCCTATATCAGCCAGGCCACGGGATAATAGGCCGCCGTTGGCGAATATAGCATCGAAGGACTCGATATGAGGGTTGACTGCTTGTTGCAACAATGGGTAGGCGGAATGATCGGTGGGCGGGTTTCGAAAGAGGTCCTCGCGACGCAATGTGTTGTACTGGTGATCCCAGCTCGTAGAAGTTGGTTTTCGCGCCATGGCAGCAATTAAACAATTAAAGTTTGAATTGGCGTGGCTAGGGTCGCTCTGCACGCTGCAGGTTTGGACGACAAACGAATGATAGGCAATAATTCAAGGCCCATGAAAATTCTTCAAGATGTCTAGCCCTAGGCAGGCTGAGATAATTGCCGAGTGGCCTAAAATCTAGAAAAATCGTGAAATTTGAAAGTAGAGACCGGGGGACCTGAAGCTATTCCAACTCGTTCCTAGAAAAAAATCCTTATCTGGACCGAACGGCTGCTTATCGATAATTGTCGTAGCTTATCCAATGGCGGGGCCTACGACATTAACAAAGGTAGTAGGTACACTTATGTACATCTATCTTAGGTAATATTATTTGTCTAGATTACCGCCAATGTAAATACCTATTATCTATCATCTGTCCAATTTTGAATTCGGCATATACTAATTATCTAGACAGCTCCCCTTTAAGTCGCTATTTCAGGTTTTCCAAGTTTTCTACCAAGTGCCGAGGTAGGTAGGTTGCTGATATCATGATGTATGTATGTACTTAGCTGCCGTCATGCAAGTCTTAGGTTGGCTAGGATGTAAGTAAGTAAGTGGATTTACTAAACCTACTCTACTCATCCCGTTGATACCTTAGTATTGACCTTGCAGGACATAGTATCATAGATACCTAACCATTAGGTGGGCATGCTTGGGACCGTGTGTTTCCCAGGGTCTTATTAGTATTAGTCTGGTCAAGCGAGCCTCTGTGATAGGAAGAGAAAGCGTGGGGTTGACTGGGTGGGCGCCGTTCTCGTTGGTCCATGACTGAAACCAATTCAAGGCCTCTTCTCACGAGGCCACATGCTCTCACACCCCCGGGCTTGCCAAGGGCGAGTCGCTGGTTATTCAGCCCCCAACTCGAGATCAGAAACTACCATACGGTGCTACGGTATGCTCGTGCTTACCAACGAGTCGGTTACCTGGCGAAGCAACTCACAAAGTGGTATTTCCGTCGCTCTTTATCCGCGTGCTAGATTAATGCAGTCAGCCAGCCAACAGACAGTGGTGGCTTGCTTCAGTGCTCCCGGACCTGTCCGTCTCGACGAGCTCCCGCGGTTGGTACTTATATTGCATATCCCCCATGCTACTAAGGGAACAAGAGAACGAGAGAACGAGAGGACGAGAGGGCGTGAAGCACGGCGTATAGCTTGAAGCCATTCTGCAATGCGCTCGCTCATAGCAGAGTCTACCCTACCCATATTGCCTGCTAGCTCAAGCAGCCCGCATATAGGTACCTAAAAAGCTACCTACCCGTATGCACTGGTTACCTTAGCTTATTTGACCCATACTACCTAACCACCATAACCACCATAACCATCATACCTTCATACCTCCATACCTCACTAATCTCCAATCTAGATGCACATATGGGTGGTACGTAGCACTGTGGTCGAGATAGGTACTACATCACTAAGCCTGCAGTGGCTTCTTCTCGATTGCTATTATGCGTATAGACTACATAGGGCGTGTGTGGAAGTACGCAGCCTCAAATGAGGCCTGGATTCTCAACCTACCATAGTCGTTTCCGCGCTTGTCCCGTTCCCGCGCCTATATCGCACGCCGTTTATCGCAGCCTCCGTTATTATCTCCCGATCCCTTTTCCCTTTGGGTTGCTTTGATGACGGAATTGCCTCCCAATAGCACTCGCAAAACGGAATTCCTTCCAAGCAAGGGGGAGAAGCTGCCCAAGCTGTGCCATGTTAGTAGATTAGGCCAACGAGGTAGATTACGAATACAATAATCAAGTTAGAACTTGTCGATTTGGATCCGGCCTCACTATCAGGTAAACGGTAAGACGTCGTGACTACCATGTACTGTACTTGAGAGATCTACCTCCCCACCTATAGACTTAGGTACATTTAAGTAACTATAAATAAGTTTGCCTAGGAGTGTACAGCAGTAGGTAGGTGTAGGAGCCGCAGCATACTCTATCGGCCCAGGTTTAGGTAGGTACCTAGGTAGGTAGTGCTCCCTCCCAGCAGAACGATAATGGGCTGGCTCCCTTGAATTCGTCTCGCACTAAGTACCTAATGTAGGTAAACGACATCGGCGCATCATCATTATTAGACCCCCATTCTATCCCTGGACGTTTTCTACATAACAAGATAGAAAAGGTAGGCCAGAAACTCGTCTCAGAGTCTTCATTCTTTTCACTTTCCTTTCCCTTGCACCCCCATAACGCGTCACGGAGGCATATATAGCATAGGTCGGTGACATTATCTACCCATAGTCCATTATATCACCGACCTATCTAGGTAGCTTAGCTACTGGCAAGCCGCTTGCGACCGGCCCGTTCCCTGTCTAGGTACCTTTATGGGCCCAACACTGCCTACCTACTAGGTTAGGTACTTACTTGCACCCAAGCCAAGCGCAAGTGCTCCCGCTCCTCTCTGTACGCGCGCTTTCGTGGTGGCCCGCACTACTCGGAGGTCAACTACTATTTTGGTACAATCTTGTATAGTTGACGGCATAGTCGCCAGTCGCCCGTTGCCAGTTGCCCGAAGGCAGGTATCCTTTTTGTCGATGCTTGCGCCGCGACACTCCACCAGATTCATCGATAAACGAATGAAACCCCAGTCCCTTCTAGCCGCTCTGTGACGCTGTGTGGTCAAATGCAAGGTTGACCCTCATCGAGCAATTACCCCCCCAGCCAGCAGCCCACCAAAAGCCCACCAGAGCCCACCAGAGCCCACCCAAACAATACCCACTAAGCCCACCTGGCTTGCCTGGCCCGCCTGGCACCTGGTGGTTGATCACGTCCCGGTCAAAGGCACGGGGCATCTTACAGCTTGTGCGATCTCCGTGGTGGGGAACTATCGCCCTCTACCAGCGGCGTCACTCTTCATCCCACATTCATCTTTCTCAACACCGCTGGGTGTCGTCGTGTCTTCACCAGCCGCGAGCAAGCTCCATACCTTTGTCTTGACCGACCCGCACATCGCCGCGAGCGCTAAACAGCCAACAGTGCCGCTCGCCGTCATACGAGACATTTTTATTCATTACTCTGCAAGTTAGAAACACAAACTACCTTATTTAACACCTTGTTTGACACAATCCTGGTCGGATCTTTTTTTTTGTTCAACCCATCCTTCTCCAGCAGCAGCCCAGCCTTGCTGCCAACGATCCTGCTTGTTCGCAACTTGCCTATTTCTACAGCAGCCCGAATCCTCCGCCGTTCGTCACTTACCGTTGGGACCATCGCCGCACACCGAACACCCACTATCGAGCACCACTGAGCTAACACGATGGCGGGATTGTTTCGCAAGGTATACGACTGGTTGCTGAGGACCTTCTGGTAAGTTGATGAGTATTCGCCAAGATGACACACGATAGCGATCCCGCTCTCCTCCATAATCGCCGTCCCATGCGCCGTGCGCAAATGACTTGCAAACTAACACCCGCCGGCAGGGCAAGTGAGATGGATGTCACAATGATCGGGTTGGAGAATGCAGGAAAGACATCTCTGCTTCGGGTGTTATCTGTACGTGCCTGCATGCTCTAGTGTGTTGTGCTCTCGGGCCCACTGCTAACATCTAGACTCACAGGGAGGAGAGTTCACGATTGAGTAAGCGACTTACCCTTCCCAACGATACGCATGTCTTTCAGCGCGCTGCACACACATGATACCGTTGTTCCTTCCGACTGATCGATGTAGCTCCATTCCTACCGTTGGCTTCAACATGAAACGGGTACAGCGTGGTCATGTGACAATCAAATGCTGGGATCTGGGAGGCCAGCCTCGTTTTAGGCCGATGTGGGAGAGGTATTGTCGAGGCGTGAGTGCGATTGTTTTCATCGTTGACATAGCGGACGCTGTCAAGTTACCTGTGGCCAAAGAAGAGCTTCATTCCCTCATGTCGCAGAAGACCCTTGACGGCATCCCCTTGCTCGTGCTAGGTAATAAATCCGACCTGCCTAACAAAATCTCGGTCGACGAGCTCATCGAATCCCTGGATCTTAAGACCATAGCAAAACGAGAGGTCTCTTGCTACGGTATAAGTGCCAAGGAGGAGACCAATTTAGAAGCCGTTGTGCAGTGGCTTATGAAGTGGGCAAACAGATAAGACGACTTGCACCCGCCCACGGTGTTGCTAGGACTAAGATGCGGTCTTCGCCCCTCCAAGTTATCTTCCCTTCCCTTCATCTTGCAACAGTTTGGTGCATTTTCCATGCAGATCATGATATCCTGGGATCCTAAGATGGTTTTATTTCCCAGTTGGGCGGCAACGACCTGATATATAAAATTCCTGCCGCGAGCCCTGCAAAGGGCATGTTGCCGTGCTGCCAGGACGCATCCAATCTGCTCAGGCCTCACGTTACGTTAATTCCAATTCTTCAGCGGGCGTCGCCCACCCGGTGCGTCCTGGTGCATGAAGATGCGGAAAGTGTTACCGGTCGCGAATCCGAAGTCCTAGGATAAATAGTGGGCGCCTTTCTTTGGAAATATTTCGACCTTGAAAGCAGCGCTGGCGATCGGGTACGGTTGTGAACCCGCATATTGCAGGTCAGGCAACGAGGCTCTCTGTATTTAGGCGCATTTTCTGGGGAGATCAATAATGATTCATGACACAACTTCGACTCAATATATTTAGAACAAGTTTAAAAAAGACCATCGTGTAGAATTGTATAGACAAGACATTAAGGACAGCTACGCAGAGACGCTCTGTCGAAGAATGTCACTTGACTAAAAAGAAGACGAGAGGATGGTTGAAGAGACCACTTCTCCTGGGATAAGGCGTCCCTCTAACGGAGGGAGAGGGAATTAAAAGAGAAAGAGAAAAACGGAGAAGAGAGCTGAGCTGATACTTGGGTGGAATGAAGGGGGCAGATCAGGATGCTTTTGAAAGGGCTACAGACACGCGCGCGCAGCACCAGACATATACACACACCACACCTCTTCAGCAGCAGCAGTTATGCGGTGATGCGTTGGCAAAGGGTCATTAACCTAAGCGTATAGTCGCGACAGGGGCGGCAGGGAGTGATTGGCTCCGGGATGACCAAGCCGGGGAGGGGGGATGGGGCGCAACGTGGACTCTCTTCTGTCGCCCTTATTTTATTTTTTTGCGGTATTCAAGGCAATAATACATACAGTCAATTGTGCGCTGGCAAAAAACGGACAAAAGTGGGTGGTGGGTAGGTTCTGCCCATTTTTGGGAGAGAGAGGCGCGCCGCCGCCCGTCTTCTTTGGGGAATGGTGGTGCTGGTGGTGGGAATGAATGCGAAGTGGGAGTGGGAGGGTCGGATTTGTTGTCGAGTTTGCGCTGGCTGGCTGATTGATGCTGCTATTGCTATGCTGCTGCTACTACTGCTGCTGCTGCAATGCGGTGCGGTGCTGCAGGTTGCAGGTGGGCGGAATGGAGAGAATAGGTAGGTAGGTAGGTATCTGCCGAGCGAAGACTCAGTGGAACGACTGACTCGCGGGACAATTAAGAAGTATTATAAGAAAAGAAAAAGAATAAAAACAACAAAAACTAAAAAAGGGGAAATTATGAGAAAACAAAAAGGAACGTATGACAGAGTATTGTACTTAATCCAAAGTATTCAATCACTCACTCACTCACCACGCCGCCCCAACTGACAAAGCAAAAGCAGCAGCAGCACGAATTGGCTTTTCAAAGACGAGACAGGTACGTACGGGGGAATATAAACCGTTCGACAACGAGTCATAATAGGATCTATCTACCTATTTTAGAAAAGGGCCATGTAAGGTATTGAGCTGTAGTAATAGGCAGGTGGGCGTCACATCAGGGCACACGCTTTCGTCTCGCGGGTTTCGGAGAATTTTGACGTGGCAGCAGTTCATTAGACGGTTGCTGGTCTGGCGGGCTTTTCAGACGTCCCCAGCGGAACTGCAGGTGATCTCTCTTTCTCTCTCCCTTCGTTCCTGTCGACTTACCTATTTATTTAGAGTGCTGAGGCAAGTAAATACCGAGAGTTATATTAATTAAACACTTGAAACATTATTGTGATCTCTTAGATAGGTCTCTTCTTATGTAGGTAGGGGGTTCCGTATTGTATGTAACCCGACCCCCTACCCTGCCTCTCACTCGTATCTCTCTACATATATAATATCTAAATACATTGACGCCGTGGTATGTAGCACAGAAAGAGGATCCCTTGCACGTACTAATTCTAGGTCTCTCTCCACCGTCGCAACAAATAAGTAAGTAAATAAAAATATGTAGTCGTGTTTAAAGTGACATGTCCGTTCAATGGCATAAGCACATACCCGTCCTTGTTCAGTAAAAAATCGCGGGAGGCCACGGAATCACCCCCGTCTAGTCCTCCGGCTGAGCTTGAAACGCAAAAAGTGAATAATAGGTCCGTAGTGTAAAAGGGCCGCTTAATTCCTATAATCCATTCGTAGGCTCAGACGCAAAAAAGACGAACTGCGATCTCGGTATTGAAGAACGGTGCCCTGAGTCTGTGGCTGACGATGGTGATATCTCGGAAATGACCATAATACAAAGGAAACCGGATACTCATGGCAGATAGATTCATTGGCTGTGCTTTGTTGCAAGGTCATCTGTATTAAACCTGCAGCAATGACCTAAAATTCCCATCCAGTCGTGGCAATGCAATAGCTATCAGGAGATACCATCTCAAGACCTAATCCAACGGATCACAGGATCTACTTAAATACTCACCATGCATCAATTGACAAACGTTTACGGAAAAAGGTATCATGTTGGATGACTCTAGCAGATGTATGTAAGTAAGCCAGAGCTTATCTGCGTCGCCGATACCTACCTCACCCAGTCTGCCCGAATCACAAAGGTAACGTCATAGGATTTAATCCGATCCTAAACTTACATATAATACCTACCCAGACCTACCTATGCATACATACTTACACAACGGCGACGATGAAACCGTTCTGAGATGTGGCAGATGTGTAATGGCGGTCTCATGGCTATTCCAAATCCATGTCAAATCATATTACGCGTATGAAGGTGTCGCAGCAGCCCGATGACAGATGACAGATCGGGCTTGGATAAGTAGGTATGCTAGGCGCTAGGTTCGCTCAGCCTTGATAGCGGGGCGTAGGTTGTTGGTAGTTTAGTGTGGTTAATTGAGCCGGACGCTGGGCTCGCCTCGGCATTGTCGTGTTAGTTGTTAGTCAGGCTAGATACTTGTCAGTTGGCACTGAGCAAGATCCTAGCCCTTTGTGCTACCGTGATTTAATTAATAGAGGAGAGGGAGTGAGGCCGCACAAACGTCAACATCTAGAAACTTCATATATACAGACGTTCGCAGTAGGTAGTACAGTATGATGTTCGAATGTTCGAAACATCTGCTATCTATGTAGGTATGATAATGGTCATGACGGGTTCCGAATCTGTTTTGTAATTCCGTTTCTTGGATCCTACCTCTACCCAAGCAGTACCCAAGTATCATTCCCCCGGGTTCGGGTTCGGGTATTTGGGTCAGCAGTTGGAATCAGTGGTCAGTACCTAGCTTTGCAGGTGTTGACAGCGCCCAGAAGTGCCTAGAAAGGGCAAGCAAGTGGCCAAGAAGCCTTCAAGGCCACCAAAGTCAAAACTGCACTAAAACATGCCGACACAGCCACACTCAACGCCGGTTCGGGTCAAAGCCGACGTAGTGAGCTGACAGTCTATTGGCCCCTCGCCTCCTCTGCCACGCCATCTTTTCGTTTTCGTAGTGAATTAGGTAGTTGGTCTACCCAGTCCTAGTGCTATGTACCTAGGTACCCGGCATCCGGCTTCTCCAGCACAGCACTTGCAGCAGTGCCCTTGCCCTTTCCCTGCAGGCTGGCGTCGCATGATGACGATGAGAGGTCGTTTCCCCTTAAAACCTAAGCAGGCTGCCCACAGTCATCTTTTCATCTCTTTCCCATATACTTGATTGAGGATTTGTTTCTTCATTGATTCAAACACACCATTCATCATCATCCACCTATTAGAGGCGATTTGTATTCTATCACAACGCTCATCTCTATCGAACTCCACCGGTCATCGACATTACATTAGTCAACCGTCACTACCTTACTGAGTGGACCCTAGTTCCACACGTCATTTTGCATCCCTGACAAGGGCGTCATCCGTCGTACAAAAACAAATAATAGCAAGAGGTCGCTTCTCATATTTACACCTCGCGACCTAAAGTCTCTTCATACCGCATTTCCATCCATCGGTATCATAGTCACCACTTGCAGCACCGCATCAACACAATGGCACCCGTTCTAGATCAGGTCAGCGGCCTGTTTGAAAAACGCTACGTTTGCCCATCGGGTTACTACTATTCATACGGCGACTGTATTCGTGGCAGCACATGGTATTGGTACGGGCGCTGGATCTTCGCAGCCGTCATCATTGTGCTCTTCTTTTTAATCTTCTTCCTATGGGCGTAAGTACCTACCTATTCTCGCACTAAGCGCCTGTCCAAAGGTGATTATTAACATGTCACATCAGATGTCTCAATTCTCGCCGTCGCCGCCGTCAAGGACAGCGGCCCATGTACGGTACCGGGTGGATGGCGCCTAACGCCCATTATTACAACAACCCTCCTCAGGCATACAACGCGCCACCTCCAGCTTATGGAGCGCAATCGTATCCCATGGACAATCGCTACCAGACCACTGATGGCCACTACGGCCAACAATCGAGCGGCATCGAGCCGCCCAAGAACGTTTATAGCGGCGACTACGCTCCTCCTTCTGGCCCACCGCCAACCAAATAATTCTACCATTGAAGAGTTGAGAAGGAATGGTGGATCGACGAGTGCACGATGTACAGAAAAGTGAAGCAAGGAGTTCAATACTTGTGTATCGGACCAGGCGTTACGGATTCGTCTCACTTTGGGGCTATTTTTGTTACTGGTGTTGGTAGGAACACGGGATTATGAAGTTCCAAGGATGGCACTCCTTCGAGGTTGGTAACGAAAAGACACCTCTGACGAATACCTATAGACTACATAATACCTCGCATCGTTTAATTTGATGAGGGATAAGAAAGGAAACCCCAGAAAAAAATTAGGAAATTGAAGCTAATTACACATTAATTTCTTTCGAGGCGCAACGCCCAGGTGAATGCCGTATCATTACCCAATTAATCCTAACTAAAAAGGCTTACACCATCCACAATGTCTTGTTATTAATTTTGCTGACGTGGGATGGGCGCAGTGCTTCCATCCAACAAGCGCATTGCTGAGCCCATCCAACAAATACGCATAGGCAGCCAGGGCCATTTCATTGCTGTGATATCAATATCGTATGTCTCCGGATTCCCAAATCAGGTGATGAATTGTACCGAATAGCGAGCCATGGCCATAGGCGAATGCCACGTGAATGAATAAATTGATTTGCACACTATCTATGGTTAGGTAGGTACCTCTCGGAGACCATTCTCGGCATAGAGTCCTTACCTGCAGGACGTGGGGACTCGCCAAGGTGATGATCTGCAGCCTGCAATCCCTCGTTTCTAGGAGGCCTCCCGTCTGTTGTGGCCTCAGGTACCTATTGTGGAATCCCGGGAAACAATAGATAATGTTGTTAGATAACTAGGTGGGTTAGGTGGTATAGTGCCTCGAGCTGCGCCTCGTGATTCATACCTTTTTGGTATCATGCTCCTACATGTAGGTATAAAGTTTAAACATACATCCTCTTTAGATAACTTGACTTCAACGTAGTGGATTGTCTGACTAGTTTATCAACTACCCGGCTGGCTGTGAAACACTGCTGTCTAATTAGGTAAAAGTGCGATTTCCTAAAACATTCATACAAATGATTCCTTGATAGGTTTACACATCTTTTTTCTTTATTTGTTATAGAAGTAGCCCAAACTCTAATCTGCCTTTAGGTTTACTATCAGGCATTCATATATTGGAATAGAAGCTATCTACAAGATCGCCAATAGCAAGGCATCAGCACAAGCAATGTGCAGCACACAATGCTCAAAACATTCTCAATAAGATCAATCTTAGGCACAGACTAGACATGCCTAACACAAAGCATGGATAAGTCTAGGATTTACTGAGTTGGTGCATGCATTGCTTTTTTCCCTTTCGTCTTCTATCTCATCATCTATCTCATTGATGTACAGTAACCTTACGTATCCAAATAGCACCAAGGACGGGTTGGTCCGAGGTACCACAGCGGAAGTGTTGCCCCATCCCTAGCCCCCAAAACACTGGATTACGTATTTAGTCTCCACTGAATCCGTTATACTTTGACTTCACATCATGAAGATTCGACTATACAAACCTCACCTTTTCATCCCCTATTAAAAAAAAGGTAAACGGATAGTAACACCTTAAAGAAAGCCATCAACACTACGTAGGACTAGCATTTACTCTCATAACCCAATATCATTGCACGCCATGTGCATGTCTATCAGCTAGATTCTAGGTGTTATAAAGCATATTAAAGAAATTGTTCCCTTAAGCCCAGCTTAATCTCTAGTAGGGAAACATACTTAAATGTGATTTGATGTTTTTAGGCCTTGATATGCTTGTTTTTCACATAACTACTATCCTCACAATTCACCTTACGTACTGCCCAGGTGAGTAGTGGCAGGTACTTATGTGAGGGCAGTATACCAGAGGAATATGTGTATATATCGATGTATATCTACATAGCAAATGTAACTAGTAGAAGTACCTTAGGTAGTAGAACAAACTAGCACAAGGAGGGAGACTGAGTGCATATATATGGCAAACACATATTAAATACCATTGTCTCTTAACTAATACCTACCTAGAGATAGGTAGGTAAGTAAACAAATACCTTGTGCCGGTAGTAAATCAGATTATCAACAAACATCGTAGGGCATGACCAACTAGACTCGGCAGTCACGCAGCACTATTGTTATTTTGTAATTGGCAAGAACGCTCCAAGGCAGACAAAGTAAAGTTACTTGGTACATGAAACACGTGAGGTTTTCAACAACATCCGGTACAGTAAGCTTAGAAAATGCTGCACACGCTACCTCTACAACATATACATCACGGGGAATGCCCACTCGAACTAAGAAACATATCATTCTATTATCACGAGGCTTGCTGTGTATGGCCCTTATCAAGACCACAAAGGTAATATATTGGACTAGCAAACTCCATCAGCTTATTTGCGTATCTTGAGAGATTATGCTGGAAGTCAATATGTTTCCATATTCGTGAATAGAGCGCGTCTGTACCTCGCGAAGCGCTCGCATCGTCCGAATAAACCCAAGTAAACCCGAATAAGCGTGATTGCATTCACTGCGTATTCTCCCTCGACCTGCCACACTATTGTTTGTTTGCCTGCCCATTACTCGCGCGGTTGCCCGTTCATTCCCCAAGTCCTCATCCCGTATCCTCGAGGTCGACTCTATTTATCTCTCGTCTCCCCCCCCCCACCCTCCGTCCCTTCTTTCTACCTTTCTCTCAACCCAACTTTCTTTGCGATCCGCACACTCATCCATTCTCCCAGACACCTTCGCAACTCTTTCATCCCATTTCGTCTGATCATCTCGGTCATCTTCATCCCCGCCTTCGGCACCAGAAGGTTCAGCATCGAAAGGTTCAGCGTCCTCGTCAAGATGTGCGTCAGCCTCGTCGTCCTCTTCGCGTGCGGCCACACGGGTGTTGCCGTGGACCCATGCCACCTCCAGACTATAGATAGATACCATGAGCCCAGCCCTCATCCGTGTCAGAATGCCCCTTTGCAATTGAACCAGTATTGCTGGGCCTGTGTTGGAGTCTAGAACGCCCAGCACGCCGCGCAATACTACCCATTTGCCCCCTCCAACCAGTTTGCACCTTTGAATCCAGCCCTGTCTCATGGATCGAACACCCGCCCAGTCCGAGGCATTGAGGAACGCAGCGCGCCTGTTGGTAGTCGAGATCTGGCAGGACAGGCAGGAAACGCAACGGTTGTGGATCCATCGTATGCAACTGCTTCAGCTGCTCCAGGGGCAGCATGGCCCGAACTTGCCTATGCTGTACAATTCGCATCGGGAGGTCGCGCTCCAGCTGTTAGATCGTCTCCGCCTCTTGGACATGACTCTGGTCCTATTGCGCTGGATAATACGCGACCTGTGAACTCAGGCCCCAACGCGCCTGCTATTGCCGCTACTCGACCTCCCGGCATCAACAACCCCAAGGCTCCGTCTACACCGCGCCCTATTCTGCCAGCTCCTCCTCCATCGCCTGCTTCTGCACACTCTTATTCCCAGAACGGCCGCCAGGCTCAGTACCCCTCCAATGAACACTCCCCTACGTCACCAGAGACCCCGGCCCGTCCCAGACTCGGTCGCATCCCAAAGGCGGTTTTGGATGCTGCCATTTACGCAACTCATCCCATGCCGGACTCTGCCCCACTCTCCACCGTATCAGCCGCTATATGCTCTGATTACAATCCGCTATATCCCACACAGCATTATCTCAATGTAAGTTCTTCTAGCTTTGCCAAGAAACTCTCACCCGCTGACTAGATTACCTTTGCAGCCAAATGGCCATAAGGGTGGCAAAGGCGGTGTTAGCCTGGCTTCTGCTCGTGGCCCTGTTGGAATTAAGAAGAGCTTGGCCACCAAGCACGAGAACCCGCCCAAGATGCCAAATGGCGACAAGAAAGGCAAAGCTCCGGTCTACCCAAAGCAGAATTCGCCGCCTATCTCGTCGCCTGATCGACCTCGGGCTCCTGTTGCCAACATGTATGGAAATGGCGAGCAGCCGTTGCCTGATATCCGTAAGTGTAGAGTTCTGCATTAGTCTCCCATGTATCATGTCACTAACTAGACCAAGCTCTTGGCCCGGGCAACTGGCTCATTAAAGATGGCGGAGATGACAATGACTCCTCTGTCGCTGCGATTAACACCCCCAACTCGAGCGAGTGTTCGGGTAGCAGTGCCACGCTTCCCCATGACCTAGTCGACCAGGAGAGTATCTTTGGACATGTGGATGCCGCCACCAACTATGGCGACGGCGTTGTTGAGCTCGAGCCCAAGTACCCTGTGACCAACCTAGTCCCTGCCACCAATGTTCACGAAAGCCTCCAGGTTGCCCGCGAGGGCAAATTCCAGCTCGGTCCGCAGTGGCAGGTCCCCAACGCCCGCACCGCGCACAACAATGCCGGACCTTCTAGCGGCCATGTCAGCGTCTGGTCTGAGCATGAACTTGAAGTGGAGAGACCCGTCCGTCGTGGAATCTGGGAATACCACACTCAGGATACGTACCAAGCACAGAGTATCTGGGCTCCTCAGAACACTCCCGATCAGCAACAGCAGCGCGCTGCCTCCGCGAGTCCTGCACGTCCCCCCGTCCCCCCTAACAGTCCTAACGTCACCTATATCACCGATACCGTCCTCATTCAGGAGGGTCCTTTGAATGAGGATTTGACTATGTCAGGTGCTTTGGGCAAGAACCACCCCAAGTCCCACAAGGACAACCACCATTGATTCGCGTATCATTCGGATAGTTCAGCTTCTAGCCCGTTGCCAGTGAGGTGAAAGGGTAGGAACCTAAAGCACGACGTCTTGCTTTCGCTCTATTTGACAAAGAAAAAAAGAAAAGCTAAAAAAAAAAACAAGTTACAGAGGGTTTTCGATCAAGGTTTGCAGGTTATGGAAAATGACACCTGGATTTCACCCAGAGAGGAGTTAATAGGTTTCGGCAAATGAAGTTGGCAAAGGTTCGCCACGTAATTCTAAGCACATGCAAGTGCAGGCAGGGTATTCGGCTTCTTGTGGATTTGGCCTCAACAATGTTGATTTGCACCACGTAGCAATAAAAAGATGTCTGACAAAACGTGACTTTGATTTATGTTTATGTGTGTGTGCAACTGCAATATAAATGTCAACAGACTGAGTAGATAAACGTAGAACTGGGGGTACTGGACAAAAACATGCGGTTATAAGGTATCAAGTATGCATTCCAACTATACATCAGCCTGCAGCAGCAGTGCTCTCTTCATTCATCGCTGTCATTATGCAAAGTGTATGATGATATGGTATGAACCCAGACAGAACCCCCTTTGAACGCCAAGCTCTTTTCAGTAGCCAAACCAGTGCCCTAGTTTCACGTCTACAAAATGTCAAGCCTCTAGCTCCATTTTTGTAGGTGCAGATTTAGAAAGCGGAGAAAATAAATATAAAAAATTCATAAATCACTATATTCCTTCCCAGGCATGCTGCTGCGGTTGTGGATCTTGTTGTGCTGGCTTGTAGCTTCGGTATCCTGGATATGCAGCACCACCATTGGCACTCTGAGGTGGAGCTGAGCCTGATCGACTATCTGGACGACTATACCCAGAGTTGAAGTCGAATCCGCTGTTATTTCGAATCGGCGATGTAGGAGATTGGGGCTGGACATATTGCTCTGGCTCTGGGTGTCCATACCCCCCATACGAATTGTTCGAATACTCTTGGCGAGATGCTGGGTACTGCTGAGCGTAGTCATCCTGTGTACGAGAGCGTTGAGGGGACCTGTAATCCGCCTGCGGGGCTGGGGATCTTCGAGCATTGTTATAACCATAGCCTGCCTGCGCGCCAGGCGTGCCCATCCGTGGTGGCGGGTTTCCATATCCATAACCTGCCTGAGGTGCCGGCGATCCCCGGTTATTGCGGTATCCGTCGTTAGCCGCTAGGCCCTGATAATCACGATTATATGATGTGGGTGTGCCACTGCGTCCAAACTCGTCATTATAAGGTCGGGGAGTCCGTGACTGGGGGTATTGGGAATAACCCTGGTTCATGTTTTGCTGGTCGTAGCCATTATTATAATCCTGGCGCGGCGACCGTCGGCCCACTGCTCCAGCCGCCCCCATCATGTTGTTCATATTGTCTGATGGATACTGCTGCCCATAGCCCTGGTTATCGTATCCATTATAGCCTTGTTGATTCATTCCGTAGCCACCATTTTCATTGTGCCCAGGTGCCATATATCCATTCGAGTTACCTGCACCCGCTGAAAGCGGGCCATAGGGCGAGACTGCGCGGGGTGGTGTTGGAGTTGCAAGAGGCATATTGGCCCCATTCATGTGCGAGTTTTGCGTTTGGTCCGGCTTTTTCAAGGGTTCCATCTCAACGGAGTCCTCCTCAATGAGCACCTTCTTAGAGCTAGCCTCCTCCCAACTAGGCATTGCAGGTAACGCGTCGGCATCCTTCTTGTTTCCGGTATCGAATTCAGCAAATTGAGGCACACTTGGCTTCGAGTCGAAGCCGGAATGCATCGGGGCAGGAGAGCGGTATTGTTCGTGATTGGGGGGAACAAATGGTTCGTCTAGGTATTTACTACGCTTCCCACGAGGAGGGGAACAGGCACCACAGCATTCACCACAGCACTTCAGACAGTAGAAGCATTCGCAGCAGCATGACAGGCCACAGCAACAGCATCGGATAATGCACCAGAGAACAGACAGGATAATGAGACCGGCGATGATGAATAGCGCGATAACAGGCCATCTGCAGAAATTAGTTTCTCTCTAGCGAACGGTGTAGTCGATCGAGACCTACTTGCAAATCGCTGCTTGGAAACAATTGTCCCAACTTGAAAAAGCAGTAGCAGCATCAGAAATATCACTTGTTAGGCTGCTAGTGCTCTGACGCCTGCCCAATGCAGCGGTAGCGCTTCGCGAAATCAGACTCGCAAAGGCATTCCCCCAGCTGCGATCTTGGAGACTACGCTCCATCACCACCCCGATGTGTGGCATCTTCCCGGCCTTCTAGTCCAATACAACTACGGACGCGCGACTCGTTTCTCCAGGAAAGTAAAGATATCAAAATTGTAATTTGTGGGATAACGGGACCATTGGTGAGATGTGTTTGTTCGTAATTGTAAAAATCGGTAGCGGATGTGTGATCGTCTCCAAACCGTTCGAGATCTTCCCGTCCCGCAGCAAACACAGTGGGAACTGAAAATAAGTATCTGTTTCCCGGTCGTACTCAACCAGGTAGGATGCTGTTTGTAAAACAAAGATGTGTAACTACGGTATAAAAGATGCTTAGTCTGGTGACGACATGCAAGGACGGGTCAATAGTGATTAGATGGATGCTGTCAATGAATACAGTCAACGCTCAGCGATTCAAACAAAGCGATTGTGAGTAGATAGTCGAGACCAAAGCTAGACGGGGGCACTTCTAGTGAAAGAGAGAGAGGCGATAGTTGATGACGGCGAAGAGGGTTGGTCTCGGATTGTGGTCAATCCTCGACTCAGAAAAAGGAATGACTGCCGACTCGGAGAAGAAATCCGGTGCTTCGCTTGTTTGTAGGTAGGATTAGGTGTGTATTGCGTCCTGGTTGCGCTCGTGCGAAACGGAAAAGCAAGAGAAATGAAGAGCAGCGATCCCCCAACTCAAGCAGAGACAATCCAAATCAACACCCGCCTGCAATTCCGCGGCCATGCTTAACCGGGAGTGGCATGGTGCATTAGGCGGACGGGGCGTCATTGGATCCTGAAGGGTGAGCCCCCTGACAGATGCCCCGCCAAGAACACCCATCTCGGGCTAGGCAGGCAGTGTCTGTTCCTTTTTGGGACAACTTACCACTTCTCACTTACACCAGTACATATGTATACGTATGCGTCTGCACCAGAACAAATGAGACTCGAGCTGCTTTTTTTTTTCCCTTGCTATGCTCACCTGCGTGTCGAATGACCGCCCTCGCAAACAATTGACCAAGCTTTTTGCGTAGCATACAGTAAGGCAGTGGCCATTCAACGATTAGATGAGTTGACATCTTCGCCAACAGTCCTGGGTTTGTCTCAAGCCGCTCCCTGTGAAACCTCAACTACTGGTTGGACGGAGGAGGCTGTGTACACTGAAGTACCAATTAAATAGCCCCCAAGCTGCAAGAGACACATGATGTTGCCTGGCGCTTCCGGAAGCCGACCCGCACAGCATCTTCGGCATGCAGCGTGCTAAACGTAGGTGAGTGCAGAGATAGATGCATAGGTACTGTAGGTATCTTTATTTTCTATTCTTATACCTATAAGGCTGAACTGACGATGAGGAAGGTGATACCTATTCGGAGCTCTGTCTTTGGCGCTACTCTTGATTGGTACCGTAGGTTTCTACAGCCAGGACTTGTTACGTTGTTTCAAGTCGAATCAGAGCCACTGGGTTCATCTGATACGGGCCTATTATGAGATGCAGATCGACCGTTGTGACCCGCTGCTCACTGCATTAGGCCAGTGTACCTACAGTAGCGCCAAAAAAACCCTCAGCCAGTTGCTTATTGTAGATACTTAAACACCCAAACGTTCGCTTCCTTCGTTTGAAGCTGTAACAAACAACGGCACTTGGGTAGAGATGTCTCAATATAGTATCTATTTATGCGGCTCTTTCACGCATGCGGAGGTTATATATTCGAGTCAAAAATTACGCTTTACTCAGGGAATAGATACGTTAGGAAAGTATAGGTAAGTTAGATACAGAAATATGTATGCTGTATGTACATGTGCCTAGGATTCAGGGGTCTTCTCTCATGTCTTGGCACGCTAATTGAACATGCGCAAGCTTCCGTCAGCATGGTTGGTTGACCCGCCAAGACATTTTCAAGTATCGACAACCTCGTTCCTGATATCGGACATTCAAACAATCCCATCTCATCCATTGGCATATATTCTTAAGTGAAATAGGTCACCAAAATCATCTACCTACGTATTATAAAAGTCCTGAGATATTAATATTCTCGTTGGCAAATTCTAAACACCACAACACTCACCCGAGTCTTCGACATAGTCTGAGTGGACACCGCCAACCTCTTGGAACAGTCTGACTCGGCGCCAGGTGAAACAGGCATGCATTCCACAGGCTCTTCCCCTCTGATTAGGTAGTTCGCAGCTCTGCGTTTAAGCATAGAACCGTAGACCTACATGTATTGACGGCCTCGCCAACGGAGTCACGGTAAGGTTCGGCACCTTGCCCACTTCAGGATGGGTCAACTAAAGCAGATTTTCATCACTACTTCTCTCAGCCTGATAGCTAAGTCTCAACTCAACTCTCTTATTGAGTTTGAGTCTTCTTTTGTTCACCTTATACCTAAGCTTCTAGGGAGCCGCTGGTGTATTCATAAATCGGATGGTGAACACGGCAAAGCCTCAAAAGTTATAGGTTCTGTGTTTAAGACGTATTAAACCCATAGATTTTAGGCGATACCCAACGAGGACAAGGCGTGTCGTGGCCTAGGACACAAGAAAATCCCTTGAGATCTTACAGACGTTCCGGAGATCTTCTTGAGGTACGCCGTACAATATTTCACTTTCTATCTAATAGAAGACGCCTTACTAGCTTAAAATACCACATAGAAGTCAGGTCACGATGATCCTACCAGCAATGCTTCTTATAAATTAAATATCTATGACAATTGGTCAGCAATATGTTTGAAAAATAATGGGTAGTGTTTCCTTTCTAATTGAGATGCAGGTTATTAACATGTATTCCTAACTGGAACCTAGAGAGTCAAAAGAGCATTGTCATACTTGATACGATCATAAACTTATTGGATGCGCCTAGTTACGTCCGGCGAGGCAAACTCCATAACTCCAGATCGAGGAAAAGCTGAATCTCTGGTATACAAGTCATTGTACGTATAGGCGGTTCGGCTGGTGGCCCATTACCACCACGGCGGTAACTGGACGTAATACTCCTATGGGCTTCGACTTCAATAAGCTAAAGTAGTCGACGCCCTATTCTATGTAGGCCTGTCAGGTCATATTACGGCCCCACGGTTTCCCGCCGCGTGAAACCTAGTACCGGAGGCTATGCCGGCAGTCATACGCTTCACAACAGACCCGGAGCGGTCACAAGCATCTCCCCAACGTCGGCTCCGCCACCACAGGGATCACAGAAACTACCTAGGTTTCTCAAACTCTTACATCTCAAATTATAATCCGACATCTCGGTCGTGATTAAGTACACCACAAGGCTGTGGAGAGACGCGGGTCAACCCGATGAAGACTAAAAAGGGCGAGGACCACAGAAGTACCATTAGCGGCGCCTACCTATAGGGGGGAGATCGGTTTTTGGACACGCTATCGACAGAGCTGCCAGCAGTATATCAGCCTTTGTACCAAAAGGTCGTTCCAACATCTAACGAGCCAGGCCACTTCAGTCCCAACTTTTTCAAGCGACACGCTGTTATAGGGTAGCCGATGTTATAAAGGACGAGAATGTCGTAGCGATGTTAGAATAAAAGCAGAAGGACTATTCTGGCTTTATTTTCGCTAAAGAAGGTAGTTTTACGTACAAACAGCGCAGGAGTGTCGACTTGGTAATAGAAATTAGCGGTGCAGTTGCTTCGGTACGATAGTACAACGTACGCGATAGAATATCAAAAAATTAAACAGGCTAACCTTATTAACACTCGAGTTCTAGCGTGTCCCAAAACCGGGTTCCCCCCCTCATAGGTAGGTAGGTATATGTTATTGGCCGTAGACTCTAGCAGCGCTTATAAACTTCACCGCCCTACGAAATCACCTGCGTAGTCGAGGCTGGCTCTATTCAACTCAGTTCCATCGCCTGAAGTGAGAGAAGTTATTGGTCTCGATAATCAGTAATTACTGACCCTCCGTCATCCGTCTTGCTAATATCCTCATCGACCGCAAGCCAGCTACTCCTTGTAGACTTAGGCCCTAATATGAGTGGCGGCAGCTAGTCGTGTCTCTCGGCCCTTGGAATCTTTAGAGTGTCATAATTCGGGGCAACGTCTTCTAATATCAAACATATCCGGCACTCGATAAGATAATGACACTAATATAGCACTCGGGTAAGAAAATAGAGGGAGAAAGGTAGTCTAAGGCCAGATATTAAATACCGTCCGCTCGACATAGATCCCTCTATGGTTACGCTTATTCGCCAGCGACTAGGCGTGTCCCAGGCGGCTGAAAGTAGCAGTGAAGATGAGGATAGACCATCATCCATAAGATATTATTTTTCTCTCACAATATCTCACAATACAACACTCACATCCAAATACAAGAACATGCAATTCCATAAATAGCCTCCAATTTATTGCTACCAATGTAAACGCATATGCCAAAAAGTACCGCAGTTCGAAGTTACAAGACTCTCTAGGTCGCACAAAACGCCCCTATTAATCGCTAAAACGCCTGCTCAATGACCCATACCGTAAGTGTTTGCAATTGTTACTCGTGAGGAAGCAGCTCTCTAGGGAGTAATTTGTCCCTTTCCTCCTGGCTCCTGCTGCTCCCAACAACCGTCTGACCGTCTAAGTCCGGGTCATATTCCTCGCGGGCGTTCTTAGCGCTCTTTTTCTGTGTATTCGTGAAACTAGCCGACCTCGCCATCTTCACGCTCTCGTTGCTCTCATCACTCATCGACCCGTCGTCGTCGCTGTCGTCTCCGAAGCTGTCATCGAAGGGGTCTCTGTCGTCATCCTCTTGAGATATCCGCTCGTGGCCCATATCCTTCTTCTTGATAAAGCTGTCGATGATGTAGTACTGAACGGCGTTCATGATGAGGGGGAATAGCATCATGACGAAGAATATCTGGAGCCGCTCGTTCCCCTCGGTCCACCCGAGCGCCCAGTCTCCCACGCGTGAAATCCATGGTAATATCAGGAATATCAGCAAAACGCAGATTTTCATGCCGAACAGGCCGCAGAAATAGATGATCGACTGCTTTAGCCACCACCAGGCATTCGGCGGGCTGCCGTAGTTGCCAGACTGTATCGATTCATGTGGCTTGCCCAAGGGTGTGTAGGAGACGAGACCGGTGAGCACCCGGAGAAGGAGTATCAGAATGGGAATACCAATGGTAGTCTAGAAAAGCAGTACGTTTGAATTAGCTTCAATGATGTCATACTTGACAAGAAGAATAAGGTTAAGCTTACATCGATAGCCAAGTTTAGCAGGTAAAAGGAGCAAGGATTGGGGACGTAAGGAATGTCTTGTCTTCGCAGCATCCTCGCGACGGTGGGTGCTGCCAGCTCCATGGAAAACCGGCCGCTCGTAAGCATCGACATAAAGATGTTGGCCATGTGCACCAGAACGGAGCCGAAGACTTGTTTCGATACGTCAAAGAACCATATCTTGACTGGGCGTTGCGGCCGTTCTCGCCACCGTTTGTATACGAGGGAAAGGAGGGCGAGGCCGCCGAGGGCCAGTTGAACGAGGAGCGCGAAGGGTCCTAGTAATCTACATTCGCCCTCACCACCACCAGGTCCGCCACTGGGTCCTCCGCCGCCACCACTACCGTTCCCATGCTCGACTACTGCGATAGATGTTGCTGCGGCAGCTATTGTTGATGTGGTAGTAGCCGCCACGACTGCGACAAGACTGGCCATGTCTGAAGGTATCGACGAGGGGTCGGCGGCCCAAGGTACGGTCGACGAAGCTACAGCAGAGACATCGGCTGTGAAAGGTATAGGCATTTGCCACTTCAAGTCTCGCGAGGTTGGCACAGGGAAATGCCGAACCTGGTTAATTCGTGAAAAGTACGGTATGAAGATAGGTAGGTATTATGTGGATGGCGCGAAGGTCAAGGTGGAGGGACGTAGAGGGAGGTGTCGGTTAGTGACGAAGGACGATGCAGACGATGCAGGCGATCGACATTCGGCTACGGCAGCGGTACCTCTGCCCAGAGCGGGTACGGTACCTACCGTAAATTGAATGAACGGATACCTACGCTAAGGAGTCCAACGAGACTGGAAGAGATGGATGATGGCTAGTTGGTCGGTCGGATGAATTGTATATATTTCCTATTTCACCAATAGGAAAAAAAATAAATAAATAGAAAACTAGGAAGGTCGGTAAGATTTTTAGGAGGGAGCTATAACGAAGAAGTTGCAAACTCAGGAGTCGTTGTCTCATATGATGGTTCTGGTTGGAAGCCTAGGCCCTCCCAGGTGACTCCCCAGGCTCACCCATTACAGGCGATTACAGGCGCCCCACGCATATTATGGCTGATCGAATTAGGTAGCGGGCCGCTGTCATTGGCCCTATTTTTGGACAAGCTTTAAGGTAGTCGATGAGCTAAGCCTGATAGATTGAGGACTTGCATAACTTTCATATGGTTGGAATGAAACTGGTACCTTATCCCTTTCATAAGCATTAAAACGGCTCTTGTCCGTTGGCCATTTCCGTTTTCTGTCCGAGGCTACCTAATACAGCTACACAGTCTATATAGCCCCTCCCCCAACGATTACACCCGCGGCTCCGTAGAACGGGAAGCTCCATGTCCCTAAAATGATACGAAGGATCGTTTTCAGCTCTTACCTTTGTTCCTGGCTCTCAGCAACCTACATCATGTACTATTTATATGGACACTGCTTCTGTTTGAGCCTGACGTAGCAAACGAGTCTGATAAGCCCGGCATGCCTTCATCGTCTACATCTGACCCCAACGACAAATCATCGTGGGAATGATGTGTCCATGAACCGCGTTCACTCTGCCTCGGCCGACCTCGACTAACATTTCTGATATCTTCCCAGTTGTCGTCTGAAAAGTCTACAGTTGCATATCGACCATACTCTTCGTACCATTTGGTTGCCTCGTCGAGTTCCCTCTGAACGGGGTCTAAATAGACTACAGCGGCTTGGGCACTCTCCAGACTAGCACTACGCTGTCTCCACCTCTCGTCATATGCATCGTCTTCGGTATCGGTCTCTCCGTCTTGGGCCCCTTGAGCCGGCCGCCGTTTCCTGCTGCCGGTACGACTCTCGCCCCTCTGAGTTAGGTGCTTCATGAATTCTGTACCGTTCATCCACACGGCGTTAGGGTGTGAAAAATCAGGCAGCATACTATCGTGGATTTTATCCTTAACCCTAACCGTAAGATATCGAGGAGTTGAGGACTGAAGGAACGGCCGTAGAAGCGGGAATAAAGCCCAGGCAAAGCGCGCAAAAAGAAATTCACGACTGAGTTTGCCAACATGTTTGGGTTGAATTGAGGCATTCTGGTATAAATCCGGAAACTCGCCGTTTTCTTTGCCATCTTCGAGGACGTGAATCACAAGCGCATTCGGTTGAGGTTCGGTCGGTAATGTTGATAGTAGAGGGTCTCGATTAGGCAAAGTAGTAGATGGCTTCGGTACAATAGCGAACCGGCGGTGGTCGAAGAGCTGATGAAAATCGGCCCGTAGTATCGCTAGATTAGACTCGTCGTTAATTGTGCTAGTCGGGCTAGAGGCATATCTGGCCATTCCATTAATACCAAACCAATCGCTCTTTTCTGCTGGGATCAGATGGCATTTATTAATTCCGATCCGGAAGTCTGTAAGGTAGCAGCGAGTTCTTTCTTGGACCACTGGTAGAGGATCTATATCTTGTTGGCCAGGCGGGGTATGAGGTAGTTTCCATTCTAATGGCAATTCATTATGCGGAAATTGCCAATCCCCGAATGAGGGTACTATTTCATATGGCACGTGAGCTTCCTCGTGAGCTTCCTCGTCCCCATTCCTAGGCGAAGACGTGCGTGTAGGAGTAATATGCGATGAGGTTGACGGCTCTGTCCCCGGTGGCGAAGACGTAGAGCTACTAACTAGTGCTGTGTCCGTCCCAGGACCTGAAGCCGGCTCTCTGCCCTTTAGTTGTAGCCAGTAGTCTCCGGGTATAAGTATGCCATCGAGAGGTGTCGTGACGCGTTCCCTGCCTTTTTGATCGTGACTGAAGTAGGCTTTGTCGAAGGCGTTGTTAGCGATGATGGCGCCTGCAGTCAAAGCAGTCCGATGATGAAGCCCCCAACTCTGGCCCGAGCTCGATAGTCCGATGGAATCGACAGCTGGTAAGGTTAAGAGGGTGTTATTAGGGAGGTCTCCATACCCAGGGTGTTGTATGCGGACTAAGGGATACTTGGTCGGGGCGGCAGTAAATGGAGGCGGCTGAGGCGGCTGCCGAGCGAGAGGAAGGGATGCCATTATAGAATAAAATTGAGGTAGGTATGGCTGTCGTCGAGGCTTCGTGAGGTTGCGACGCGAAGTACCCTGCTTATGTCAGCCTCTGTGCGACAACACTTGAATCGTTCACAGTGTCTCAGATGATCGCCCTCACATCGCTTAGGGCAAGGGTATAAAGGTCCCCATACAACTTTAGATGCAAGCGGAGGTACAGGATCCAAGCCTTCGTATAAACCTTCACCTATGGACCTTAGGGGTGTCGAATTCAACGATGAGGACCCTATATCGATTGGCCTCATAGCACCTTCAATACCTTCAACTTCGAAGACCCCTACAAACGAACTATCTAGGTATCTGCTCCATTTATACGCTAGCATGACACATGGCCACCAGTTCTACTAGGGCAGAATGTCAAGAACAACGTTAACAAGGAGCATGCAAAACGTGCAGCTCTAAGAATCACCTAGTAGAAGCTTGCAACCTGCTTCCTTATAAGGACTATGTCAAGTTTCACAATAAGAAGACCAAGTACCTACTACGTCTAAAAGTATCACATTCCTATACAGTTTATGTATAAAAGTAAGACTTGGAAGGGTAGTTACGGATCGCAGGGCCTTGCAGCCTCAGGCACATCAAGGGCCTACGTTACTTACGTCACCCTTACGCAGTATTGCTGCCAGAGTGCCTAGATATAACTGCTAATATTTGTAAGTAGAGTCTAGCGTTTAAGGATAATTAATTCTGGGTTATCTATAGCTACTAGGCATTTTTTCTGATCTGTTTATGTTCTATACTTTTACGCTTACGCTATATTGCTTGTTGAGGTCTGCACGAGCGACTTCCTAGGAAGTCGCTTATACGGACTGTTCTGTAATGCATACATCCGTTTTACAGTAATGGTTTTTGTGTTTGTGTAATTACGGTTATACGTGCATTGGAAATTATGCAAGTCTTGCTTATGCTATGCTATGAAAAACCTTGAAGCGGGTTTTGCTCAGGACAGGGCTCAGGCCCAGGCTAAAAGCGGCGTGGCTCAGGTTGGCATCCCTTTCTGATTTGGGATGGTAAAACCCATCTCAGAGGTAGTGTACCATGCTCCAGCCGCTACGCCAACCTTCGGGGCCACATACCGAGGACATAAAGTTTGCACAGTAGCTAGCTCTATCTACTATAGACGGGTCCGTTGACTAATTGATTACTTCTCACGAGGCGGAGCAATTTTTTTGAGGATCTGCCTAGCAAACTTCATGCCATTTGTAACATATTTAAAGAGGTTACAAGCCTACGAGGTACTAAGAAGCTTGATTGCACTTCCCCGAAATAGCATGGTGGATGTAAAAGTGTTCTCAAGGCGAACGGCGTGTTTTCATTCTGATGCCGAGTTGGACATGATCTGTCCATGAAAATACCATCACTGGATCTCCCAGCCATGAGCGTGTGGCGGCGTCGCAGCCGCTCCGTAATAGAGCAGGGTTACATACGTACATACAAACTATTCTCCCAAAAGAGCCATTCGTGACTCTGTGATCCGCTCCGAATGTAGTTGTGTCAGCAGAAATAAAAAACCATTGGTGCTGAAACAGGCGCAACTAGGAACGACTTTTGCACGTTCCTTTTAAATGCTATCATGATGAGGTGCTAATGCTCATGGTCGTATGAGGCAATTTGCCGACTCAAGAGACAGAGATCTTGCTCGGCTTCTGTGGCAGAAACCCACGCACAAACGTCAATGCGGCTTTTCGTGCGTGACTAGCAACATCATCTGGCTTGCTCTTCTTTCTATCCATCACCGGGATCGGCCTTCCCTTGATCGACGACGTAGTCGTGGTGCTGGAGCTAGAGGAGGTAGAAGGAGGAGATAACGACGGGACTGCAGACATGGTGCGAACACGGGGGGTCTGGAGCCTATCCGCAGGCCCGTCTAATCGTCAATCGATACCGTATTGTTTTTTGAGCTGACCTAAACTCTCCTGGCGGGCCTGCACGTCGTCTTTTGATTCCTTCATCTTGAGCGTCTTCTCTGGTTGATGCCATAGTACTGCACCTCGGTCAGCTAACACGCCAAGCTACAATATCGCGGGGTAATGTAACGTACCGACAAGGTATCTGTTTTGGAAGTTGAAGCCGTTCAGCTTCTCGAGGGCATTCTTGGCGTCCATCGCATTCCAGAAGACGACATAGGCGGTTCCCTTTGTGTCGACTGAGATACCCTTGCGGATTTGACTTGATACCCGTTAGCTACGTGTAAAGGTATGACATGTATGATGGGCACATATGCGAGTGGCCGTACCGGATGATGCCCGTCTCGTCAGGGTCGAAGAGCTTGAATAGGTCGCCGTCTGTGACTTCGTAGCTGGAGGAAACACACAAATATCAGAACACGATCGGGCGTGAATAGCGGCATCCGGGTGGCAGCATGGGAACTAACTTGAGGTTCTTGATAAATAAGACTCTGTGTGACAAGGTGTTAGTGCATTGAGCTTATGGAGGATTACAGGTGGCTGCAAGGGGGGAACGTCGCGTGGGCGCAACTCACGGCAACTGCTCGGGGGCAAGCTTTCCGGCGCGACTCATATCTTGATGGCTGTAAGAGTCCTAGAAATTAAAGGGGGGTCCTAGTAATTGCACGATACTGGCTGTGCTTGAGGAGAATTAGATGGGGGGTTGGGGATCGGGTTGGAAGCCGATGCACGAGACGTCGTTCAGGTGTATGTAAGTAGGAGGTAGACCAGGTATGGGAGTTTGGAGAAGTGACGGGACGAGGCGACTGAGTCTCGAGCGCCCTCAGGACGGCTGTCAATCTATCCCACGGACCGATCGGGGCGGGGTGGGGCTAGTTCTTTGATCCCCTTGGGCCACGTGATAAGATAGCACCTGTGACTGCGTACATCTCGTACATCTCGGAACACTTTGGAAAGCACTGTACTATGTCTGTATTCTGTATGTACCCACACAAGGGTATCGCACGTCATTTGCCTCCTATTTATCTACCTCCTATGTGTTTATTGAACCTCGATGCTTAATGCTATAATACTGTAAGAAACATTAAATTGTTTGGCATTGTTTACTTTACGCTTAGAATCTGTCAAGACATATTAGGTAGCACACACTGCTGCAATATTTATTTATTGATGTTATCTATTGATGCTAACCTCGCTGCTTGTTTCCCGAGCCTTAGCACCCAATGTTGGAGGATTGCATACAGTAGAACACTTAGAATGCGGGTCACATGACCAATAGGCTTGTCGATGGGAAGCACAGCATGAACAGGTCCGATACTAATCCATTGGACGGAAGCAAGATAGAGTATGGCATGCAATCTGGCCCATCCAAGTAGACGATACCCAATAAAAAGCGATCCTATGATCGAACGTACCATATATTAGCCGACTTAAAGCGTGTTGATACCGAAGTATCTACCCCTTGGCGTTCATATGTCTTAGACATTTATTGGGAACAAATCATAACTATGGATATTTATTTAGTAGGTACTAACAACAACTACGGAGAGAGGATAGTACTGGACGTTCCTTGCAGGTGCCTCGCAGACTTATCATGCCTAGCTACGAACTAATATATCTGATTCCGCCCGTTATTCCTATCTAATACTGCTATCTACCCGGTAGTAGGTTATTCCACTACAAGCCAGAAGGGCTCATGAGGTAGTTAGCTTGAGACTCGGAAAAGTGACAGGTCTGTAATCGCCTTTGCAGCAGTACTGGTACTTCCAGTACTGGTACTTTGTTAAGTCTCTCTTCCTGAATGCGGACCGTTCGCGGAATGACTCCTGCCTTTCATCGTAGGCCCGGGAGATATAATAGGGAGGACTACGTGATCCCGAGATACTCTTGAACCATGGTAGAAGATCGTTATTCTGTATGCGATCCCAGTCCCAAAACACATAGGCGCAGCGTCGGTGCCAGGCGTTCACGGTCAGCATAGCCCACTTTCCCGCCGGCATATCTTCATGGCTAGCGTACCATGCCTCAAAAGGGCCATTGTCCGTGTTGTCATCGTCACGCCATGACATAAAGGACCGTAGCTGGTCTTTAGGGCATGCCCCTGCAGCGTTCAAGTCGTCTTCAGTATATTTTTCGAGTCCCACGCGTATGTAGTATTTAAAATCAGGGGCCGAGAGCCCCCGGCGTGATCTTAATAAGGACCTCTTTGAATCGTCAGAGGTTATTGTCATCAACCGATAAACAAATCCTAAACCTTGCGATAGCTGTAGTCTAGTCGTCAGCAATCGATTGTATTGTTGTCTATCAACGTAAACAAAGCACTAACCCAGAGTCGCCTCAAATGCCTCGCTACAGCGGACTGGTAGGAGGAGAGCTTGCCATACGTAGGTCGTGCGACCTCGATATCATGGGCGACAAAATCATAAGAGTCTAGATGATAGATATTAGAAAGATGAGGTGCATAGAGTGGGTAGCCAGTGGTCTTTACTTTAGGCTGGCCTTACTAACCTTCTAAAAGCATTTCGTCGAGGAAATTGTAAACGCTGCTGACCTGCTCCATCTCCCAAGGCGAGCACTCCGAGGAGAAGCAGAGAAGTGTGCACTCGCTGAGGAGATCGGGCTGCCTATAGCCGCGGATACGCCATAACAGGTGGAATAGCTCAAGCTGATAAAAGGCGCGGCAGAAGCGAAAATACTCAGAAGGTGATATAGACATAATCTCACTAGAAGTATATGAAAAGCTGCTTCTCCGAGCTACGTAGGCCCAGGCACTTGTAGCAAAGTCAGCTACCAAATTATGGATCATGTGGTGTGTGTGTGCCATCATTCGCACCAGGCCCGTTGGCATGGAACGTAATAGGGAACTATGGTCCTTGGTATTAAAGGATATGCGGGCGAAGCGTTCGGGGGAGAGATGCCGTTGACACCATGCCTCCACGACGGCAACTGAGTAGGGGATTAGGGTAGGCGTGATTTGGCGACAAACGATTACCATCTGATACTCCTTAAAGCATTCATGGACGTAGCGGCAGGTGAGTAGAGTTGGCCCAACGTTGTCCAGATTTCTGAGAATTAAACATAATACCTCGCAAGGAAGCTCCGTAATGGCTGGCATTTTGATCACGATGAAGTGTCTACTCGCAGCACATACTTTGGATGCTGCTTTGAAAGAAATGCCATGTTTATATGCTCGACGTATCTCTACTCGAGATGGGTACGACACAATCCCTGTGGCAAAGCCTTTTTCTGGCTCGAGCTTTGCGAGCAGCGTAAACAAAGCGTTATTGGCGAGGCTGGAGCTTATGTTATATATCATATAAGTATCTCACACCAGAGTCAGCCATGCTCGCCATGTAAACAGTTCTCAACAACACCAACTCAGACCTCTCATCTTATGTATTCTTTCTTCATCGGAATACGGAGTACGTATAAGATTTAATTATAGGTTTGCTGATTTTGGGCAAAAGAGCAAAAATCCGATTGCCTTTGTCTTGAGTATCTCACTTCGAGCAAGAAGAGTGAAGTCAGAAGTCAGAATCCTAGGCCACCACGTGTTACTCAAACATTGGCGATAAATTCCGCTGGAGCCCCTGATTTACATAGCGACATACCTGCCTAGTCTAATACTAACCGACACCACTAGTAGGTACCTAAGGGCACTAAACAATGTGCTGGCATGTCCACCTATGTACCTGTATAACATCTAATTAGGCCGGGTGATCCTAGTGCCCTTCAGTAAGTTTAGTTTACCAGGGTACCTACTGTGCTATAACATGCATGCATGGCTAACCAGGTTAGAATCAATACCTGATCCGTCGTGCGACAACAGAAACAGCTGCCCACGACTAACAACAAGACCTCCGAAACAAAGATTCAAAAGCCACAACAGCCCTACCTACCCTCACCCTGTAGGCTGCAACAACGGAGTGACAGGCTGTAGCCTCATTTGAAGCCCTTCGAACAGGTCTTATCCAGGACGTCACTTAAATACCGCGCTGTCTCTGCCTCCCTGCCTCATTCATATCTTCTAAGCTCGTTGGTCTCCTACATCCTTGCTGTGGCGACCTTCGACGCCCCCCCCTGCTGAAAGGCTAACTACAATACTTCACACATTCGATTCTATTCAGCAATGGTTGCACTGTAAAACGGCTCACAGCGGACCCATGCCATCTGCAACGCAACCCGGATATTCAATGGTGTCGCCATCGACTAAGAAGAGGAGACGAGAGAGTGACGGGGAGGTGCAGAAGCAGTTGTACGATCCCTCGGCACATCCACTCCCTTCAACACGCTTACTTGCCCGAGATTGACTAACTAACATTGCTTGTCCCATCCGCAGTAACACTACATTCGAAGCATCTCAAAATCTCTTATCCGCCATAAACAATGAACGCCTTGTCATACCTTCAAATCGGGGCTCTGCCTCGCTCTTCAGCGTTCCCCGGAAAGCTATCCCGGTATCCTTGAGCAAGAAGCTCCGACTCGTCGAGGACAGCCACGAACCAAACAACAACTACCACCACCATCACACACACCCTTCCACACTCTCACAGGCACATCAATCCCACTTCTCCCACGCCCACCCCGAACTCGCCTCCGCTCCTCCCAGAACCAACACCTCTATACTCCTCAGCCCATGCCACATCTGCCACCGCAAACCCACCAAAAAGTCCGACCTCGACTCCTTCGCCGACTGCACCGGCTGCAGCGAGCGGACCTGCTTCATCTGTCTCCGGGAGTGCCAAGGCTGGCCACCCGTCCATGACAACGGCTCATCCAACCAGGCCACCTCCGAAGTGGAGGGGGACCTATCCGCATCATTCACGATGCAGGACGCCGACGACGAAGAAGCCAGCCCCAACCACAATCACAACCACACTGACAAAACCGCGTCCACGCAAAGGCCAGAGCAGAAGCAGAAGAAGGGCGAGGGAGGGGAGGGCGGCTGGAATGCCAGTGGCCACCGCGGGGTCATCTGCAGCCGGTGCTGCGTCGAGCAGGGAAGTGAGGGAGACGTCGTCTGCCTGGGGTGTTTAGCTGGCATGAAGGGGTCCTAGGATGTCCCTATGAGCGACGTAAACTAATTGGCAAAAAGAAAGGTACGCCGGCTGTCGTGGTTGAAGAGGGATATCATATACATGTCACGACCACCCACTATTCTGGAGGCTACATCAGAGTCTCATGGGGTATCACGACTGTGACCACTGGCATATTTTTATACTACTATTATGATGCAGGCCAGTGTTTCACGGAAAGAGAGAGAGAGAAAGGGAGGGATTTTTGTCATCGGCTTGTCGTTCCACGAGCATATCTCTGGCGTACAACATTGCATGGCGTGGAATCGCATGCCCTAGGATTTGTTGAAGTCCATAGATACCACGGACACTGTTGCTTGGAGAGGCGCGTATGCAGCCTCAGCCACCATGTAATTACAGTGTGAAGGGAAAGGCACCCGTTTGGAAGGCTACGGTTTAATCCTAATTACATTTTGTCATGAAGACTGAAGCTGGCATTACCCGCGCTTTTGTAGTAACTTCTAGCCTGCTGTTTCTTGATATAGCACCAACCACGCTGCGAAGGCATAAACATACGATAATCTGACCCAGCCAACCTCATATGACCGTAGTCGATGAAGAGAAGTCTGTAATAATATAGAATGCGTAACGTACGCAAAGCATCTCGTTCATTATCTATGTGCCTGTGTACCCTACCGTCTTTGGGAAAGATGCAACCTAGCTCCGTAATTTCGCCCGTACTCATACATCCAACCCGAGATAGTCCCTCGACCGCGCAAGACGACGCCTTAATTGTACTGCATGTACGTCGCGGTTGAATTGAATTTCAGGTTGCCCTTGATGACTTTGTCGACGGCGCTTAGGAAATCCTTCTCGGAGGCCACCTTTCTCCGGGCGCGGATGGCAAACATACCGGCCTCGGTACATACACTTCGCAGCTCGGCACCTGTGGCGTTGGGGCAGAGACGCGAGATGAGCTCCCATCGGATGTCTCGCTCTACAGACATGCTCTTTGCGTGGATGCGGAGAATATTCGCTCTTCCCTCGAGATCCGGAAGAGAGAACTCTATCTTCCGGTCTATACGACCCGGTCGCATCAGGGCGGGATCTAGTGTCGACGGCCTGTTTGTAGCAAACATAACCTTGATATTGCCTCGGGCATCAAAGCCGTCTAGTTGTGTAATCAACTCCAGCATGGTTCTCTGGACTTCATTGTCTCCACCGGCGCCATCGTCAAATCGAGCACCACCTACGGCGTCGATTTCGTCGAAGAAGATGATGCATGCCTTCTTCGTTCTCGCCATTTCGAAAAGTTCTCGAACCATTCTGGCTCCCTCGCCAACGTATTTCTGGACCAGTTCGCTGCCGATGACTCGAATGAATGTGGCGTCTGTTCGATTCGCAACCGCACGAGCGCAGAGGGTTTTGCCTGTTCCAGGGGGGCCATAGAGAAGAGCACCCTTTGGGGGGTCGATGCCCAGGTTGACGAACCGTTCGGGCGACAATAACGGCATCTCGACAACCTCCCTTAGCTTCTCCACCTGCTCCTTGCAACCACCTACATCGCCATATGTAACGTCGGGTTTCTCTTCGACCGTCATCATGGTGACGCTCGCATCGATCTTGGGAGGTAGGGGGAGCAGGATCTGGTATTTATTGCGGTCCACCCCAACCCGCATGCCCTCCTCGATATCAGTGGGAGAAACACGCTCGCCCAGCTGAACAACAAACTTGGCTATTTGCTTCACATTAATAACATATTTGCTCTTAGATTCGTCCTTCTCGTCCGCAATGATCTTGGTGCACCGTGCTACCTGTAGCGGCTGCTCTTCAGACATGCGTTGCCGATCGGCGGCGACGTCCCATAGATGTGGCGGGGCAAGCCCTGTGTCGGATTCTTTCACACCAATCTTCTCATCCACGCTCTGTTGTTTTTCTTTTATTTGCTGCTCTAGCTTTTTGATTGCGGTCCCGTAGGGTGCGGCACCGTATGTCTTTAGGACTTGGATATCCCTAGTCCGAGTCAGCAATCAATGTCGCGGAATGCGGAAACAGTGGCGGTGCGTACTCGTCGGAAAGAGGTTGTATCTTCTTCTCTTCTATCTCGTCATCGGCAAAATTCTTCTTGTACTTCTCCCAGCTTGACCCCGTAGCGGAAGGCTTTAAAAGAGTTAATTGAGTTTCGTGTTAGTAATGAGTGATACAACGTACCATGTTGACAGTCGAGCCGGCTAGGCAAGGAAATCGTAGTCGGTGTTGTAGAATGAACGGTGGGAAAAATTACGAAGAGGCGGATGCGGGTTAAGACAGTTTGTATCGTGTTAGCTTGGTAAAGGTGTGAATGGAGAGTGATGTTGTTTAAGTTGGCGATGATGAAATGGGCAGGGCGAAGAGACGGGCGAGATGTATCTCGAAGCTTAGGCCAGCCAGCCAGCTGGAGTTGCATAAGCTCTTGCGTGCCTGGAGCGGCGCCTGGAGCTGGTCGAATGCGCGCTAGGCCCAATAGGTGCTAGCTAATCGGCAGCCTCGCAGCTACCCCCGTAATAGGTGAATTTCGGGTTAAAAAATGATAATAAATTCCCATCCCAGCCTACAGCGGGGATAGGGACCTGATATTATTATTCTAGGTATCTGCCTCTGGAAAACATCCCTCCCTCCCCACTATCAACCAGACAACTCGCAACAATAAGATCTGGGTCCAGCCAAATACTTCGAACCTGTCCCCGCGCCAAATAATTATAGAGTTTAGTCGAACGGTTTGATACAACCACACATTTATTTCAATATGGCCACCACAGCTCCTCCAGGTGGTGCCAGCGGCTCTGGCGTCTTTAGAGTATGTCGCCCATACTTGCTCCTGAAGCTTGTAGCTGACATTATGGTAGGATAAGGAGAAGCCTGTGGCCGTCAGGTCCTCCAATATCGTGGCTGCTAGAGGTATTGCTGCCCTTCCTACTAAGCTATCCTGGACCCCACGTCGCTAAGTCAAGAGTATAGCTGTCGCCGATGCCATAAGAACGTCGTTAGGCCCCCGAGGAATGGACAAGATGATCCGCAGCGGTAAAGGCGAGACGATTATCACGAACGACGGACATACCATGCTGAAGAGCATGGCTGTCATGCACCCGACCGCCAAGATGCTTGTCAACCTTTCGTCCGCCCAAGATGTTGAGGCTGGTGACGGAACAACCTCAGTCGTAGTTATATGCGGCGCCCTTCTGGGTGCTGCGGACCGGCTACTATCTAAAGGCATTCACCCCTCAGTCATCTCCGAGTCTTTCCAACGAGCCGCAGCGGCAGCAGTCCAGATCTTACACGACATGTCGCAACCCGTCTCCCTATCCGACAGCGCCACTCTTCTCCAAGCAGCCAACACTTCGCTGTCATCCAAGATCGTTTCACAATACTCAGGTCTACTAGGTTCCATGGCCGTCAACGCCGTCACAAAAACGATAGACGTCAAAACAGCCGACAACGTCGACCTAAAGAATATCAGGATTATTAAGAAAGTTGGAGGCACAATAGAAGACAGCGAACTAGTTAATGGACTAGTCCTCACACAACCAGTCATCAAGGCGGCAGGCGGGCCAGTGAGAACGGAGAAGGCAAGGATCGGTCTGATCCAGTTCCAGCTGAGCCCTCCGAAGCCAGATGTGAGTACTTCTAGGTGGACATACTGAAGGTCCTATCCACTAACATATACCAGATGGAAAATACAATTTCAGTCAATGACTACCGCCAAATGGACAAGATCGTCAAGGAAGAACGACTCTACCTTTTGGATTTGGTCAAGAAGATCAAGAAGGCAAAGTGCAACGTTCTCCTTATTCAGAAGTCTATTCTTCGTGATGCTGTCAACGATCTTTCGCTGCATTTCCTAGCGAAGCTCAACATCCTCGCCGTCAAGGACATTGAACGGGACGAGGTCGAATTCATTTGCAAGTCTACTGGCTGCAAACCCATCGCGGACATCGACTCCTTCACTGAGGACAAGCTAGGAAGTGCTGATCTAGTGGAGGAGGTTCAATCTAACGGCGCCCGTATGGTTAAGGTCACGGGCACTAAGACAGCTGGCAAGACCGTATCCGTAGTGTGCCGAGGCGCAAACAGCTTGATCCTTGATGAGGCCGAGCGTTCACTCCACGATGCGCTTTGCGTTATCCGCTGCCTCGTAAAGAAGAAGGCTCTCATTGCCGGTGGTGGCGCTCCCGAGATTGAGATAGCAGCTCAACTCTCCAAGCAAGCGCGTTCCCTGACCGGTACGGAAGCCATCTGCTGGAAGGCGTTTGCCGAGGCACTGGAGATCATACCTACTACCTTAGCTGAGAACGCTGGTCTCAACAGTATTAAGGTTGTTACGGATCTTCGGCACAGACACGAGATGGGTGAGAAGAACGCTGGTGTCAGCATCAGGAGTGGAGGTGTGAACACAAATATCGCTAAAGAAAACGTGCTTCAGCCGCTATTAGTGAGCACAAGCGCCATAGAACTAGCGGCGGAGACGGTCAAGATGATACTGAGAATTGACGATATCGCCTTAACGCGGTAGAGCGGGAGGTGGAGACAAGCTGAAGGGAATGTAACATAACGAGCAAATATGCACCCATGTCGTGGATGTATGGCTAGGATGTTTAATAGATCCCCTCGCTGTTGGATGAACACACGATCCAAACCAAGATTCAAGAAGGTAGTAGTACAGCATACCTACAAGATGATGATTGGAACACAAAGTGAATTAATTAGGTATACTCAACCCACAAATGGAGTGCCAATACCATATATAATTCCGATTTTGTACCCGCTTATTACACCGAACGTCTCCCGATCCGCGACGCGACGGTTCCCCGCGCCGGGGTGGGGCACATTGAGGGATGAGGGGCTGCTGCTGCCCCTATCCTCATACATAAGGTACATATAATAGTAATGGCGTCACTTTTTTAAGCCATTGAGAAAAGGAGGGGCAACCTAGCTACAGCTACAGCAAGCCTGCAAAACGTTGCGGCCATACTATTCCACGCAGGCTGATTAATTCATTACTATGGCTTCGGCTTAAACTAGACCGGGAATGTAGTGTAACGATAGCATTTGCAATTGAATAATACATAACATCAAACCCGTGGGAACCTTGAAGAGATACATACCTAGGCTGCTACCGTCGTCGTCGGAGTTTAATTACGCGATATATGATATATCCCTGTGTGTCTGGGACTCCGTTCCATGTCCCTTCGACTTACATCTCATCATACACTTGTAGCGTGTCGTCGGGTGTCTACTCTCACAACCCAGCTCTCGCACTTGTACTCCCCCAATCTAAATCATCTCAAACCCCGAGTTATCACGAGAAGTAGTCCAGCTGGCATCAGTCGGGCTTTCACACACACGATGGCTCCGGTCCCCAAAACCATGAAGGCTGTCTATATCAGCAAGACAGGAGGGACAGAGGTCCTGGAATACAAGACCGATGTCCCGGTGCCTACGCCCATTGACGGCAACATCCTCGTCAAGAACGACTTTGTCGGCGTTAACTTCATTGATACGTAAGCCACCCTCTACTCTTATACACTAGATGGGTCTCCCTCCTATGATGATTCACTATCATTCTCTGCCAGCGCGGAACTAGACCATTTGTTCAGAAATGGGGGAATTCATGTCAGAGAAGGCTACATATAGACCAAGGCGAAGAGAACAGACGGGAAGAAAAAGTACATGAATCGTCCTTCTGACAGAGAGATTATAGATACTTCCGCAGCGGCTTGTACCCAGCGCCGCAATTCCCCTACATCCTCGGCCGCGAGGGCGAAGGCACCATCGTCGCCGTCGGCGACGGCGACGTCCTGGACTTCAAAGTCGGCGACAAGGTAGTCTACATGGGCGACAGCGCCTACGCGGAATACACCTCGACGCCCGCCTCGCGCGCGCTCAAGGTGCCCTCCTCCTTCAAGCCAGGGACGGCGGCCGCGAGTCTGCTGCAGGGCCTCACGGCCCTGACCCTCGTGCGCGAGGCGCACCACGTGCAGAAGGGCGACTGGGTGCTCGTGCACGCGGCCGCGGGCGGCACTGGGCTACTCCTATGCCAGCTTCTGCGGGCCATAGGCGCAAATACCATCGGGACGGTGTCCACCCCCGAAAAAGCAGAGCTCGCGACCGCGGCGGGCGCGGCGCACATTATTAATTACAGCCACGAGGACGTCAAGGAGCGGGTTCTGGCGCTGACGGAGGGGAAGGGGTGTATCGCCATCTTCGACGGCGTGGGTAAGGCGACCTTTGACTTGAGTCTCGCATGTGTGGCGCGCAAGGGCACTATGGTGTCCTTTGGCAACGCGTCCGGCGCTGTCCCGCCTTTCACTATCAATCGCCTGACGGCGAAGAACGCGCGCCTGTTGCGGCCTACGCTGTTTAACTACGTTACTACGAGAGAGGAGTTTACGGGGTACACGGAGGAATTGTTCGGGTTTATTGAGAAGGATGGGCTGAATGTGCGTGTGCATGAGGTGTACCCGCTTACGGAGATAAAGAGGGCTCAGGAGGATTTAGAGGGCAGGAAGACGACGGGGAAGCTGCTGATTGATCCTTCCAAGTAGGAGGTTTGGGTAGTATTGTAAGGCTTTTTTCTACTCTCTAGTAAGTTGTAACAGAATTGTAATTCGAACTTGAAGAAGCTATGCAAGACCCTGTACTGTGTCCGTTAATAATGCTAGGAGCGTCTACGCAAAAGACAGAGTAGAGTTAGGAGGGATAAATCACTACGGTAAGTCTTTTACAGTATTCAAGGTACAAGGATATTCTACATATATATAACAAGATATTAACCTTAGTAGTTACATTATTTAAATCTTAATGAATTGTTAATTATGTTTAATGAATGAAACTATTTATTAATAAAACATAACTATTTTAGTAGCTTAGTTTACATTTTTTAACTTTATTATCATTTTTGCTTTATTATTATTTATATATTATTAAGTATTATACATGTTAAATAATATTTTTAATATTTTAGCTTAAATTGTTTAAAGTAAATAAATAGCATAAAACATAACTCTTACATAACTATTAACTAAACAAAAATGAAAAGCAGATTTCTATAAAAGAAAAACAACAAAGCCTCTCCTTTTTATGCTAAGGGGTTAAAAAGAGAACTTGATTTCGCCCGGACTTGAACCGGAGACCTTCAGTGTGTTAGACTGACGTGATAACCAACTACACCACGAAACCAATCTTTGGAACAGATTCAATTATGAGTTGGCCGTCAAGATCAATGGCTATATTGCAGTACCTTATATCAATGATATAAAAATCATAATCAATCGTTTAAAATGCCGCTATTAGCTTGCTTAGGCTTGGTTAAACCTAAGCAGAACCCGATTTTGCATAAGCCTAAACAATTTTATATATATCTTTCAACATGTAGCGAAGCGAGGTAATATTACTGTTGTAAAGGTAATGGAGCTAGTTCACACAGGAGGCACCAGGAGAGGTGATTAGCTAAGTTGGAAGCCTTTGAGACCTATCAAGTAGTAGTTGTTTACAAAAGGAGCCATCCCACCAACTGAGCCCGAACCCCCTAGATACCGCTTTACTTTACTTCATCCACGTCGCCCTGTATAGAATTCTGTTCCTTTACCGATATAATAATATACGTAGCAGTCAGTGGTTAAGGTTGGATTCTACGGTTATTTAGGTACTGAGCCTGGATCTTACAAAACGTATGACATTGTGTCCCCTCGCTTAGCCCTTGACTCGTGCGCTCGTTCGTCACAATCCTCAAGCCTCAGACGACTCAAGGTAATCCCAATGCCATCATGACAGCTCATCCTCAAATTGGACAGCATGGATCGTGTGCTTTTAATTACAGAACTTCTTGGGTTAATCCCCTTTCCTCTCAATCCAGGTACCTACGTTGTGCTAACTCCTTTTATGCGATGCCCTACGCTAGGACACTATATAAGACGATAGAGGCGATCCCACGCTGCCATTCCCCAGAGGTCCAGAGGCAACAGACATAAAGTTGCTTGAAATCGAGGCTGCTTGCCGCAAATTTACAAAAAAAAGAAGCGAGCTGTTTGTCTGCCAGCCTCCGCCGCCTCGCCTCGACTACTTACGAATCGAAGATGTTGAAGACTCTTCTCAATTTCTAAACGGGCCATAGTAGGTCTAAACAACCCTAACTCGTTCTGATACAGATCTAGACTCACCTGGACTGCGTATGGGTACACTGTATGACATCGGTCAGCATCACGCCCAGGTGGTTACTCGTCGTGTGGGACAAGGCGAGAGAGCCATACAGCACGCCCAGGGCGATGGAGTATTGTTGAAGATTACTTAAGCACACAATCGTCGTGGTGAAGCCCCAAGACGCCTCGTTCTTCAACAAGATACTCTGCAGCAAAGCTCATTGAAACATTAACATCAACATTAATAACAAAGCATTTATGTTGAGGGATATTTTTGCGTTTAATTGTTCCTACTACAACCGCTAAAACAAATATATTATAAGCAAGATTCCTAATAAATTTTTTTATGTAAAGGACAGTTAGATCACACTATTTTATCTTGCAACCAAGAATAAATACAAAATATAAGAAATAAAGCTTAGAAAGAGAGGGGCAGCATATAACCGCAGCCTGCATGTAGTAAGAACTATGGTGTTCATACATCAAAGCAACCATGTTAAGCGAGACCCCTGATAGCAAATCGCCGGCCAGTTGAATTAAAATGGGTTACCACCTTTCAACAAGCTTGGTGCCGCGTGTAATATCACTTTAATCAGCGATTATTTAAACCGTAACGGTTTTAAAGATTGTTTTACTCTATATTCCCTTGCTTAAGCATAAGTAAGCCTGATTTATTCAAAAGTAGTAAAACCTCAACTAATTATCTAGCTGAAACCAGAACAGGGAGATATAAAAATAATCAATGTGTTGGAATTGTGGTCGTACATGTTAGGTACGTATGTAGCCTGCGCGGCACCTACCTGGGTAGCCTTACTGTCCTACATAGCCTATCCTGTAGCCCACACACTTCACCTGCCTAGAACACAGAGAAAAAAAGAGTATTTTGAACCAGTCGTTTGGACCCCTTCATACGAACAGACTAGTGATAGGCTGTAGGCCTACCAACACGACGAAGACTGCATATATTTCGGTGCTCGGCAACTAATCAATGTCTGGTGATTATACTGGTGCTAGCCGCGCCACGTCGGGCTCATAGAGGAACACGTCACTCATTAATGTGCGGTAACGCTGCAGCCGTGGGTTGCAATCCCGACAGATCCCGATGTGGCCTACAACCCGCGGCGTATTTTAACCACTAGTAAGACCAACAGTCGCCTTTATCCCACGCGGAATTCCAAGGTAACAAGGCAGCTATATTGAGTGATGCACATCCACAAGTCTATATCTATGTATACTCATACCACATCCTTTCGCGCTACCCGTAATGCTTTTATGTTAGGCAAATAATCAAGCCACCATTTACACTAGATGATCTAGGGTTAGAGAATAAGATTCCTTCAAGATATCTACATGCGTAGTTAAAACAATGCCCGGAACAGATACAGGTACGATAATAGATGTCTTTCTTGCTAAAATTGGAAGTGCTGGTTGTACAATTCTGATACTTTACTGTAGAACCCCCAGGCGAGGGCGAAGCAGCAATGCGGGTCCCAAACACCGCTCAACACGATGATGAGGCGTCGTTAAGAGCTAATATAAAAGACCAGTATGAGGAAGAAGCCCTTATCTCGGCATTGGATAAGAAAAACTTTGGGCTCGTTAAATCGCTATTAGACGAGTCAATACCCAAGGACAGGAGGAATGCCTATCTTGCTAAAAGGGCCAGATTTCATTCTAGGACTGCTCTCCATGTCGCAGCCGCTATTCTAACGACCGAATGTGAGGATTATAACCTCATAGATCTACTCCTCGAGAATGCTGCGGACAAAAACGAGTGTGTCACTGCAAGAGATTCTGCAGGTTTTACCGCTCTTCATATGGCTGCGATGCGCGCAGACGTCGAAGTCGTGAGGAGGCTTGTAGATGGGGCTACGGACAAAATCGGCTATATTAACGTAAAAACAAATAACAGGATTACCCCTCTTCAATGCCTAGCCGTACCCCGCCACCCGGCTGGTGATATCAACGAGCATCGAAATATCGATTCTGTTTTATTCCTCTTAAGCCAAGGCGCAAACGCTGACCTCACGGATGACTATGGGGAATCTGCATGGGATACAGCCTGCAGACCGCTCGAAGAGAACTGGGATATTATCCCTATCTTTATTCTTGTGGAACTCGATGCCTGGCATCTTTTTGCCGAAGGGCAGCTTGAAGAGCGGCTTAGGGCTAATAAAGTAATATATTCCTGGCCCGAATTATTAATAGGCGGTAGGACAACTGGTAACAATGTAAGAACCTTTCGTGTTCGTATCGAGTGCAAAATGCCAAATTGCTTACATATTTATTGCGCAGATGCTCAGAGTTTATGTAAGTATGCAACTATGCTACGGATCCCAGCATCCAAATCCCCGTTTGTTAACAATTATAATAGTATTATCTCTTCATCATTGTTGGCCGATTATTGAAACAGAAATATTCCGATGAACATGAGTCAGAGTCGACCGAGGCTATACACAAGCCATCATATCCTGAGATAGTAAAAGCGTGTTCTAGCCTCTTTCGTCAGATTCGCCAAGAGTTTCAAGAAAATCAAGAGGCGCCGCCACGTTTAAGATCAAGACAGCCTTCTTGTACTGTACAACCCTTGAACTGCCCCGTACCCGTAAATAGCGGTGCAAAACGCTTCGTTTCGATCGTGGTGAGTACTAAATAGCCTAGTACCAGAGAAGGTTTTTGACAACTCTAGATGCCTTTTATTGACGTAAAAAAATGGGCAATCATCAAGGAACGAGAGGATGAGTTCGAAAGGTACAAGCTGAAGTATTGCATTAGCAACACCGGGAGATTTATTGAGTATCATATGCCAACCACTTTAGACGAGTATTGCAACCCGGCCTTGTCAGGGGAAGCTCTTAGCTTACGCAACAAAGACCAAGTTCTTAAGCGGTATGAAGAATTCGTCCGGGGAAAAAATTATGATACGCAAGCAGATAATGATATTGTATCAACATCATCCAGCGACAATAGCCAAGATGACCTAACATTACTTGGTGAGCTAAAGATACTTCTAAGGTCGTACATGAAGTGCCAAAAAGCTACGGAAACAACAGCGGAAGAGGTCCCACCACCGGAAAATGTTGTGCTTGTCCGTCAATCTTGGATATGGATTATTGACAACAATATCATAACAACTCAGCCCTTAGAACGGGATCCAAAAAATCTTTTCTTTAAGAGGCGTGAGATTGAGCGAGATGATCCTAGGCCAGCCGAAAGTGTCGCCTTGACCCTTGGGATGCTCATAGAGCACCTTGATAACCCAGCACTAGCAGGTGAAGGGTCCCTCCTTAAGATTTACGAGAACGCTTTACTTTTCATCTCAGAAGAGGTAAATGAGTATACGAAAAGCGCACTTGTTGAGGACATCGATCTCGACCGGGAAAACGCCATTTTCCATAAGATAAACGATCTTCGCGAAGAACTTTCTATGATTAGGTCCGTGCTCGCTGAGCAGGAGGAGGTATGGAACGAGTTTATGAGCCTAATGTGGCCGAACCAGGGACCGGATCAGCAACCAAAATCTTACCGAAAAGCTGAATATACGGGGAACCTCGTCCCTGAGAGTGCCGAAGAGAGGAGTGCTGAAACAAATGAGGAAGTGGTAGAGAGCGAGCGGTTTCGACAAATTTGGCGACCTCGGGCCAAGTTCAACAAATATAAACGGCGAATCGAAAAATTGGAACAGGACGCAGAAAGGGTCGAGCGAAACATCTTAACGAAGCTGGACCTAAAGCAAAAGCACGCGACTATAAAGGAAGCCCATTCCACAGCTGTCCTAAGCGCAACTGTCTTCGGTTTTACCATCATCACGGTCATTTTCGCCCCTTTGTCGTTTGTCATCGCCCTATTCGCGCTCCCTATTGATATGTTCAACGAAGGCAAAAACGGGGACAAGGATGGGGTATACTCGTACCACTATATTGGCAAATGGACCGGTAAGCGAGTTACTTAAGTAACTATTACGCATGTACTCTCGGATCAATTGCTAACAGTTCGATCTAGCGGCTACTGAACTTGTTTCTATTTTCGTGACTCTACTAGCAATGTGGGCCGCATTACGGTTTACAGGTCTCCATGTCTGGGGTAAGAAAGGTTTGCGAGAAACTATTAGACAAAAAGCGAAGGATATCCGCACGGCAGAAAGGAAAGCTGAAGAGGCATCGAAGGGAAAAGCACGGACCAGCGATGTCGAGAGAGGAATGTCTACGACGTACAGCAGTAGTGAGAGGGCCACTAATGACACAGGGCAAAGGAGTGTATCCTGGGTCAGCGAGAGCCCTTCTAGCTAGCTAGAGTGTGATGTAGGTGGGAAGGTTCTAGTACTAGGTTATAGCATAGCCAATATCTTTATATGCCTTTGCCTTCGTTTGCACCCCCACAGTAGTGAGATGAATTGCTGAGCAGAGCATGTGGGGTCTTAGGATCTAGTATGCTAATTGTTTTGCTTGTGCTATGGTAGTATGAAAGAAGATTCCATGGAGCAATGGATCTCCCGATCTGTTCAATTAATAGCCGACCGGTTTGCAATATAGCTCTTGGTTGTAAATTACTGCTACGCGCCCCTCTCCATACATGTAGATCAGACAATTTCCAATATTGACAACTATAGCGTGGAGAGAACAGTGCCAGAGTTCCGAGCAAGTAGTGCATTCACTCGAGTGACGACGGACACTTTGCCGTTGCTGCTCTTCTTGCTAGAGGAGCTATAGGGGCCTCAAACGTTAATATAGTGGCTGTGACGGAGGAAAAACGACGCCGTTACCCCCCACCTAGGAATAACGGTATATACGGTACGCCACAGTTGCCTCATCCGCCGTTGCTGCTGTCTCGACTTACTTAAACCATAGATATTGCCACTTGTCTAACTTGAAGATATTTCCTTAACTCTCAACAGAGTGACTGTAACCTTAGTCTTTTTAATAGAAGTATCAGTCCATTAAGCAGCATAAGTAGCCATATCGCGCGTCAAGTTATAAACCAGTATGCCAAAGAATATCTTTATTAACCAGCAACCACAAGCTCAGCCGCCGCCGATATCTCGGTACGTAACACTATCACTATTTTGGCACCTATTACCTAGACTACAGTAGCCCCCTCGACCTGCCCCAATCTCGAGACGGGCACGCGAGCGCAGCCGGCGGTGCCCTGACTGACTAAATCAGTTGGTGGCAGGTATTCTTATATAAAACCTGCTAAGTTAGGTAAGTACCTAGTCACACGTTCTAGCCACACAGGGGACTGTCTTCCCTTCCAAACCGCCCCTATTTTATACCCCCATTCAACTCCGGAAGAACCCGCCGAAAGAGAACTGATCAATGATCAACCACCAACCACCAACGGCATCATGTCATGTCACGCCGTTCACGAACCCAGCATCGAGTGTGTCCGGATAGCCTTCGGGCCGCTCTCACTACAACGACCATCAGCATTAGTACGAAGGGGGGTTGTGATGTACGAGGGAAGGGAAGGGAAGGGACTCACTTATACTCAACCCGATTCAGACTCATATACCGCTGCGACTCCGCCGCATTAACATCCAAATTGTGAATGCAATACGCCAGCCTTGCAGCAACGAGCGACCCGAGGAACATGGCCTCCTCGAAGCCATTCTTGGTCCAGTCGGCCAGGTACGTCGGCTGCACGGCCTGCTTGATGCTCATAGGCGTCTGCCCATGGGAGTGATGGCTCGTGCCGTCTCCGGCGTTCGAGCCCGGCGCATGTGCCTGGCCAGGCACCCCCAGCGAGGCCGTGGTGGCAGCCAATAATAACGGATTCACGGAGCTCGTGGTAGGCAGCTGTCCCGTGAAGGAGCCGGTGGGCGTCTGCGAGCCTGTGCCGGTGGGTGTGGCCATGTTGGAGGGCAACTCCGAGGTGAAGATTGTGGCCGTGCTGGGGGAGATGAGGTGGCGGGCCGCGAGCGTCTGCATGATGTTGTCCTTGAGCCCGCGCAGCCGGCTGCCGTTGCCCACGAAGACGATGTTGTCCCAGCAGGTCGAACGTTTGTAGATGTCGTCGATGCTCTGGATCGCGTGGTATATTGTGTCCGTTATCCGGTTGATCTCGCCGCGGTCCGCGAAGAGGAATCGCTCGAGGCCGACTTCGATGTCCTTGCGCACGCGTTTTGTTCGGCGCTCCGTCACTGTCTTGACGGGCTCGGCGGATGAATCACCGCCCATCTTGCTGTCTTCCTGGCTGCCTTCCGTGGGTTTAACGTCAGGTTTAACCGGTTCGCTAGCCGTCGTGGTTTCCGTTGTAGCTGGTGTCTCACTGACTGGGGCGTCACCGCCTACCACGGCGGCAGCCGCAGGGTCAGGCTTAGGCTCGCCGTTTGAGACCGGCACTTGCACATCCTCATGCTCCAGGTCTTCGTAGTGAAATAGATTGGTCTTCCGTTTGGAGTTGGGCAACCGACTGGGCTTGACTGTCGCTGACTCGGGCTCCTGACCCTTGCCTTGCTTCTTCGTCTTGGCCTTCTCTGCCTTCTCCTTTTCCCTCCTCGCTAGGAATTCGCGCGTGTTACCGCTCGTAACGATATTAGCCACATCAAGAACGCCTTCGTCTGCTTCCTTAAAGTCACCGTTCTCGGCGTCGTTGTCAGCTGTTAGCGCTGGTTTTGCTGGCTCTGTAATCTTCGGTGCTTCTACGCCGGTAGTTGCCTGCGTGCTCCCCTGGCTCGCGGCTGCTTGTGTCTCTGTGGGAAGCTCCATCAGTTCTGGCAAGTCGGGTATGTACGGTAGGACCTCGCAAATGGGGCTCTTTTTTAGCTGTTCCGCCATATCGTAGGTAAACCCCTTATCTTTCAACAAGGCCAATAACTTCTGCGTGAAGACCTCTCCGCCGGAAATTTCGCGCACTGGCGTCGGGAAGCCTAGGTCTTTATGGCTGACAATATTACTGTCGTAAATGCATGTGACGTCAACTTTCTCAAACCCAATGTCCACAACCGTCATGCTAGGCCACTTCAGGCCGTACTGGGCAGCGATGGCGCTGTTCAGCAGGCAGAGTGCTGGCGTCTTGGTTTTCTCGAAGATGTAGCGAGTTACAGCCTCACAGTCAGGGCGCGTCCATTGAGGCGAGGCCATAAGGACAATTGGGGTGTTGTGAAACGTTGTTGTGAGGAGGCCATGGACGTGTTCGAGAAAAGCCAAGAAGGCCGGCATGTCCACAATGCGCCCACCTACGGCTCGGCTGTTAGCAAGTTATATTATACTGCTCGTTAGATTGTCGTCAACATACCCTGCATTGGATAGATGGCACCCTCGACACTGTCGCGATCCTCAACATACTCCCATTCATCCTCATCCTTCGTGCCATTGGCATCAGTAGGCTCTGTGGTAGTTGTCGTGGTCGTCGCCGTCGCAGTGGCCCCCCCGGTCTTCTTGCGCTTGAAGGTGTAATAAGGGTAGAACTCATCACCCCCGTCTACGTCCTTGAACATCCTCGTGGGAATGCGATGCGCCGGGGGTGTGAGCTCGCTGCAGCCGAGTTGGGCCATGGTGGTCTGGCTGCCAGGGCAGATGACGAGGACCTGGTCCTCGCGCCATTTGCCCTGCTGGCTCGACATGTTGACCAAGTCACCGAATAGTGCACACGCCTCGACGTCGAGTGCGTTCAATTGCCCCTTACCGTTCCTGTGGCCGTCCCCGTTCCTGTTCTCGTTGCTGCCGTTGTTGTTTCTATCACTCGTGCCAGCCTTGCCGTGCTCGCGCAGAAATTCTCTACGCAGAGCCCGTTCTCGACGCGGCGTAGACTCTGCTCTTCTAAACCTATCTCTCTTGATTGGTGTCTGAAAGGGATTCTGCGACCAGTCGTTGCTATTTTTACCGTTGCCGCCGGTATTTTTTTCGTTATTACTATTATTGTCACCGCCTTCTTCTTGTTGTTGAAGGGGTTCGCGGTCGTCGTCGTCGTTGTCGTCGTTGTTATCGTCGGATTGCGAAGACGAGGAATCGTTCCAGTGCGGCAGTCGAATAGCCACAAGCTCGCGTGTGCCAACGCGCTTCTAGGTGCGGGTACAGGCGCTGCTGGTGGGTTCGGCGGTGGTCAGGCTATCAGCTCCGTCCTTCTGGTGGTCCTGGTCCTGGTCCTGGTGCTCTGGCTGAGAGAGCTGCAGCTGCTGCAAGTGCTGGGTCTCCTGCGACAACTGCTCTTGTGGCTGGGGTCTAAATAACCTAAAATCAGAGGTAACACCCCCCATGTTAGATAGGTTACTTAGGTAATTTCAAGTTGCCCTGAGCGCTTCTTGACTGTGGCGGTCACAGTGCCCTGTGGCTGACCCGTCGTAGTACTTAGGTAGATAGTGAATGGGCTAAAAATGGCTTACAGTGATTGGCCGCGCGTTTGTCTTACATCCGGCGGCGCTGCCACACGAGACCCGCCCCGGCGGCCGGCTTTGCGACGCCGTGGCATAGCTTGATAGCACCTTACGGTGCAACGGTTTAAGCCTTTCAAAGAGACGCAGCGAACCTAAAAAAAAGAATGAATTGATGGTTTTCTTAACCGAGAGGATGCCTACGGATTAAGAATGGGGTGTCTTCAAAGGATGTAGTCGGGTTGAAGCTACGGTGGTAGTGGTAGGTGGGTTGGAGATGTTGAAGAGGAGATAGCGGAAGAAAGATTGACTGGCGCAGGGTGAAAGAAGTATTGCTAGCGCGGAATGTGTTTATGAATTCAAACTAACAAGGCAGACGCGGCGAGAGAAAACACGTAGGTACCTAGGTACCAGAGCAACGTTTATCAGGCAGGTAGGTAGGCGTTTAGTCGCGGTCCAGTATATTGTTAGATACCTCTAGAGACCTCGCTTCACGCAGAATAGCACCTCTAGTAGACGCCCCTCACCACGTTCGTTTGACTCACTATGTGTGCGTGCCACAACCAGTAGCCAGCGCCTATTCCCACGGCGCATAATCTCCCGGCCCCCGCAAGTCATGTTCCCGTCCATATTAGGTAGAGTAAGTAAGTATGTACAGTTATGTAAACAGTAAACAGAAAAACAACGCTGATCAGGGTATTGTTATGATGCTGTCGCCTCCTTAGCCAGTCATAAGCCCTTTGTGAAAAAAACCCATGCCCCAAAAACCCGAGGCATAAGCGGAATGCTGTCCCCTCATAATACAACGATCCTTGCACATAGCGCCCATGAATGTCTTTCCCGATTCTCATAACCTGCCCGCGCGTTGCTCAAAAGGATCATGACTTAAATAAACATTTTTCTTGTCGTACATAAACACCGGAGAGGAAGCGGAAACTCGCTCATTAAGCAACCGAGGATGTTACTTTATGGTCCGCGTCCGCATCAGTCCGTTCGTCCACCGATGGTGCTGGCGAAATATGGCTTGCTCGTTTCTCGGAGCGCTCTTGGAATTCAGGGAAAAAGACAGTCTGGGAACCTGTAGGGGTCTCAAGAATCCCGAGGCCAGCCACAGCGCTTGGGGTTTGGGATACCTCCGTTCCCGTAGCATCATTTCCAGATGCCAGGATTTTAGAGGCCCTAGGCGTCGCACTACCACCTGAAATGTCCGCGGGGTCGAATTCTTTCCTTAACGGGCTGCTCACCATGCTACTAATATCGGGCATCTGGCTTCGTCTCCGCGAGGCGCGGGCAGGGCTCCGGACTGGAAGCGGCGGCGGCACTCTCTTGGGAATGGTAACTACGGCCCCTTTGGCTTGCAACACCTGCGTCCCAACCATCGCCACCCGAGTTGGCGCTTGTGCCGTGGCAACCTCAAAGACGACAGCCTCTTCATCGTCGTCTAGTTCGTCATCGTAGTCGGAGCCGTCCTCGTCTTCACTAGCATCGTCTTCATCTGGACTATAGACACTACTATTGCCGTCCTCTTCGTCGTCTGCATCGCCCTCGTTCTCGTTGTCTATTATAGGAGTGGGTTCGCGATCCCTCGTTTTGTCTCCTTTAGCTTCGACGTCTCCATTTCTCTCGTCCTTGTCCTCGACATTCGTTCTCGTTGGTGTATCGTCGTTGTTCGTTGATGTCTCCGGTATCGTCTCTTCCAGGTCTGGAAAATTAGAAAGCTTACGCAAAGAGCTGATATCAATCTTGGTATAGTCAAATTCTATCGGCTCCTTAGTTTGCAGGACTTCGTCAGATGAATGTTGCTGATGGCCATCCTCACTCTGACTCTGACTATGAGTTGGTGTAGTTTCCGGCGTCGCTGCGAATGTTTGGGTGCAGGCATCCGTAGTTTGACTCTTCTCAGTACCTACGGTCCTACTAGACATGTAGCTACCCCGATTGCTACGCGACATAGCTGTATCTACGCTCCCTCGCTTCACCTTGGGGAAGACCGGACTGGTCGGGCTTGGATGATACTCGAATTGGCTGCTCTCGGGCCGTAATTGCGTCCCAGCCTCACGAATGCCAATTCCGGCCATCTCAAGAGCTAAAACGCCGAATGGGTCCGGATCATCGGCGGTAGGGAGTCCAAAAGTAGGTGACAGGTGTGGTGTGGCCGGTGGCTCAATTGTGGCATCGCTCGGGGCTGGTTGGGACGACAGAGACTCGACGAGGGCCGTATCGTAGTCTACTCGCCCCTCGGCGGCTTTCAGAACTTCGGTTAGAGACCTTAACTGTGGCAAGCTTTGGTTGATATCTCCTGACAATATCTTTGCTACACCAAGCGTCATGCCGTAAAACCTTTCATTCTCGTCCTTGCGCTCCTGGATGACTGTACCATCCAATTTGACCTCGGAGAACTGTCCTCTCGCCTTCACGTACGTGATGGCGGCGTCGCTTAAATCTGTCCATGTGACATCGTTCTCAAGTAGACCTAGTGATACAAGTGGACCGGGAGTTAGGATAACATCCGTACCAAGCGTTAACTTGGGCCGCGCAAACGCTTCTAGGACTGTGAAGTTGTTGATAATCAGGACGCAGTCGTAGATATCTACCCCGATAAGGAAGCCTAGACTCGGTGTCTGCAAGACCAGACAAGACGGGGGAGACCAGGTGCCATCGGTTTTCCGCGCTATCAACACACCACTGCCCCCCGAGCCCGAGGTCCATAGTCCCGATCGCATTGATGTGAAAATAGCCAGTCCGACAGCATTTTGGACTAACCTAGGCGGGATCTTCTTTAATACCCTGGTCGACGATTGCGTGCTCGAGTGTGTTAGGGGGCTTCCGGGTCGCTCGTCGGGCGTCGAGAAACCATCACCTGTTGTGCCGTGTTAGTAAGGTATTAGATAGCAGAAGCTGTGCCGGGATCCCGCCATTCCCGGTTGTGCAGGGTGCCGAGCGAACGTACTGCAAAAGGATTTCAATATGCGAGCAGCCTTTTCGCATTCTTTATCGAGCGTCGTAGGCCAGAACGCTTCCTTGGCCAGTCGGGACGAGCGGGACGAGGGTATTTTGTCTGCCCACCCACGGACCCGTTCGACGCTGTTCTTGCGGGTGTGGGTGCTGGTGTAGCTGCTGGCGCTCGACCTATTACGATCCCAACTTGGGAGCAGGGACGAAACACGCTGCATTGCTGTCGGGCGGGTTCGCCGGTACGAGCACCACGACGAGCAGCAGCCGCTCTGCTGGCGGACGGGGAGGGTTGTACAGCAGCAGATGACGACGAAGCAACCCGCTAGCTCTTGGTATCGCCGGAGAATTGCTGGTTGGCCCCGGACTCAGCGAATTCCATCCAGAAACTTAATTTGGGCCGACCCGGCTAGAATAGAATTGGGCGGGAGGGGAGGGAGGGAGGGAGGGAGGGGGAAATCCTGTACTTGCTGTAGGTATGAATTATTAAGTGTAGGCACGGCAACCAATGTGTAAGGGTGAGTGGTTGTTGGTCGTTGGTCTGTCTAGGTATCTAGAGATTAGATAGATACAGTAGATGGATGGATGGATCTGTGATCGAGATAACAAGCAAGCAAAGTCGTCACTATAGCCAGGTTCCTCCTGCGACCCTGCGACCTTGCGATCATGAGACGGAACCATTGACTGACTGCTGCTCGGCCTTGATCAGAGGGGAACAGAAAGGCTGGAAGGGTACGTAAGGATGGATGGAGTGCAGATCGTCGGCTGCAGGTCAAAAGTGACGTTTTTGGGACCTTGCTAGCCCGGCGCCCAAAACCCAATGTACAGGCCTGTACAGCGCTGTACCTGCCTAGGCCCAGTCTAGCCGTAGTGGAGAGAGGTAGTGCTAGTGTAGTGTACAGGTAGCGAACGTAGTGTAGGAGCTGGAGAAATCCAGGCGCACCCCTGCTCCGGTTACAGCGTACTACTGTACCTACTGCACTGGGGTTACATTCAGGATGCTGCACGAGGAAGTATCTCCCTGACCTAAACAACGAACCATGGGTAAAGTGTACATGCGGATAGTGGTAACTAGCAGTCTCCTGATAAGTTGGTAATGGTCAGGAGGGAAAAGCAGTAAGAATATACCTATATCTACCTACTTCCTAATCCACACCTAACAGCAGAGTTGTATGTAAACAGCACCTGCTTGTAAACTAAACATTTATTAGCGGAGGGAACTATATGCGAACTAGTCAACAGGTTACCTCACTGCAGCGGGAAGCTGATAGGTTGTGTAGCCACAATAATAAACATGCCTGGCAAGCTGAGTAGAGTTCCAAAAGTTTATCTATCTATCTGTATCTATTTACCTACCTACATACCTAGGTAGTTTGAACAACCTATCGGTACACAATACGGGGCAGATAATCAGGTAACCTTGGCACTGGGGGTAATAACACAGGATGGTGCTCTCATCCACCAAACCCCCTTTTTTATTCTGTTTTGGGATGAATTTGGGGCGGAGAGGGGCGCGGTCGTTCCTTGGTAATTCAGGAACATCTCATGGTTCTGCATTAGGCGGTTATACAGTCCTATCCTGTATACCCAGGATGAGAGTCTTGGTATAGCACATTGGAATATACGTCGGGAACCCCTAGCTCAAGGTAGGCTGTTCGTATGTAGGTATGTATGTAAGATCGCAAACGGTGGTACTATAACCTTTTTCTTATATAATTAACTAAGTATATAACTTAATCTATCTTCTATATTGTTTACTTTTCGCAGGTATCGTTCAAGAAGACTTCGTTCAGACCGAATGCTACCTACCTCGGTAGCCTAGATAAGTACCTACCCATTACTTCATAGGTACAGCCACAAACAGATAGAAAGCGGTGCTGATGTCTTACCTTACCTTATTGTGTGTCGTTAGAGACAAAAGTAAGACCATTTATTAGTGACTAGCATCTTGTATTGCAGTAGCTCATATCCGAATATCTGGTAGAAGCGATGCAAGATGGAAGCAATAACCGATAAAAAAAGAAAATCATAGGCGATGGAAAATGACAGGTTATTCAACAGAATTGCACATGCACTCACTACTCAAGTACTATTACTGTAGTTAGTTCAAACGCAGTCTCTGCAGCTAGCGCCAATGACAGAGCCAATTCAAAACACCCCATCAGTAGTCACGAGAAGCTATAATTCATCTAGAACCTCACTGCAATAGTTTTGTAAACGTTCTACCCTACCCAGGGGTCTAGCCAATGCCTACCCAAGGTTAATAAAAAAATTTGACGTCTTGCCACGGCCTCGGTAAACTATTGCATGACTCGGTCTGTCTGTACGTCTGTGTGTCGTGTCTACCTATGTAGGTAGCTAGTTACGTGCGCAATGACAAACAGAGAGAGAGAGAAAAAAAAAATAGAATCCCTGCCCCCTGCGGCTTTGAGCCGAAACTGCCGGATCGACAAGTTAAGCCCGGATTCTAATTGAATAGTCTCCTCAATATCCAGAGAGTTAATCTAGGCACCAGGTTAGACAGTAGAATATCCACATACTTACGCTATAATTATCATGATACTTGCGTATACTAGCATAATAACGAGCGTTGGAATATTCGCGAACAACAGGCAATCAAGAAGAGAGATGGTAGGACAAACAAGCAAGGCTTGCTTTGCTTGCCTTAGCCAAGCCTGCTTGAATACACCTCTCTGCAACGCTGTTCTGTAGTAATCTATACATACATACGCATAGGGTCCAATGCGACGGTGAATTAACCCCTTATATAGCATATTGGGGGCTACCGCTGAGGGCGGCGGTGAGCAAAAGGCCCCTCGAATGCAACAATAAACAACGGAAAATGTATATTTTGCTTATTACTACAGACATATCACGCACGTCTCTTCACAGACATCCTGGTCAGAATTACGACTGCCTGCCCGCGGCCCCGATAGTATCACTTTTTACGTGCGCCTCTATGTGCTTCACTACCTATCAGGAGTAGGTAGGTAGTTCTATTATTGGCGATGAGGATTCAAAAAGCAAAACCGGGAATGTAATGTACGACGAAGCCCGGTCCCAGATACCCAAAAAGACCCACCAAATTAACAAGATCGACCCCTCTGTCTGATCAGCCACCATCCACGGTGTTGGGAATTTCGATAAACGGGCTGGCGGGCGGACTCTACAGTACCAACATTCTGGTTAGATTAAACAGATAGGTCCTTAATCTTTTCCTATTCTACCTATTTATTTTTCCTGCAGCACTTGAGACAAGGTTAATCCCAACCAGCGATCCCAAATACCAAGCCGATTCCACAATTGAATGCGAAATACTGTAATGTACTGTATTGTATGTACTTAGGATGACTAGTAAGTCCCAACACTACGTTTCATCAACAGATCTCGATTTGTTATCCATCGCAAGGAAGACCCTCGACTTAATCTATTCTACCCGTCCGTGCAACTCGTGGGTATAATAATTGTTTGTTGTTGTTGTTCTCTTCTTGACCGCTGGTCGTCTGCTGCTCGTAATGAACCATGCAAACGATGCTGTAAGTCATCATGGGCGATCACCAATCTCCGCTCGAGTCCATTATTGCCGTTGTTATTGTTCTTATGTTGAGGGTGTGCCGTATGCGTAGTGTAGTATTCCGGTCTCTTAAGACCTCTCGTACCATGGATGACATCCAGAACAAACCCACCCTATCCGTCCAAACAGATGATTTCTACCGTCGCTAGGTGTGCACAATCAGCTGATAACATAAACAGGCTTGCGACGGTACATCACGTCTGTCCCCCACCCTCATTCATTCCAGCAAGCGAATGCCCGGGTCTCTCTTACATATCTAAGCATAGGTCGCATACACCCAAGCCTGTCTAAACAAGTATGTGTATATCTGACAGCATAGCCGGAATGCGTATTTTTTGGACAGAACAGGTACGCTAGGTATCCACATACTGTAGATTAGTAGATAGCCCTTAGCCTCACCATCAACGTAGGTAAGTATTCGTAAGGGTGTGGTGGGTGGATCATCACCACTTAATTACTTAGATAGTATTCCACTACGCCCTATGCTACTGGGTACGTCTGCACCGCCCGCATCGTGGACCTGACTTCGACGCGCATTGTTTACGCATGTCTCATTACTGTTCTCTATCTACCCAATGTGAGACCCGCTTCGCGCTGGTTTGACAGGTACCTACGCATACAGGCAGCAACCCTTAGAGTGTGGCGCAAAAAAGAAAAAGAAGCGAAAAAAAAAACATAGGCAAGCCATGCCCAAACTAAATACCAAAAGTTCGGGTTGGGGATTACATAATCCCCACTTGGACCGGGTTTTGCGCCGATTCTAGATAGATAGACCGATTCCCACTACAGAAATATCACGACAACGGCAGGATTTGAACCTACGACCCCGAAGGGATATGATTTCTAGTCATACGCTTTAACCACTCAGCCACGTTGCCATATTGACCACTACGTTATTAGTAGTCCATGAGGATGTGGAGAGTAGGTAGAGTGTTGGTGTTGAAGACATCGTGAACCCCCTGACCCCCCACCTACGGTGAAGATAGCCAACCTATCGTACGAAATAATGTTTGACGGGTTCCGGCCGGTAGTGGAATAGAGTAGAATAGGCACGCCGCAAATGTAGGGGATTTCCGCCATGTTTAAGCCCACATGTAAGCAGCCCAGTTAATGCGGGCGCAATGGTCAGTTTTTCCCACGTGTGATGGAAGATCTAGACTCGCTCACTCGCTCGCGAGTGGGTAGTGGGATGAAAAGAAACAAAGAAAAAAAAAATGTCTCTGGCGCCGGCAAGTTTCGGGGGGCAGGAATGTGATGGGGGCAATTGGCACAGCGCCATTCGCGTCATCGAGGACTTTTCCGTCGCCCGCTCTCGTGATTCAAACCCTGTTTTGTGTTCCGTGAGGCGCTGTCTCACAGCGACGGTAAAAAGGAAGGACGGACGAACGAACATGTGACCGATGGAATCTCACCCCCAATACGTGTACGTACGCTGTAATGGTTATATTGCCGCCTTTGTGCCTACGAGTAAAACGCAGCGCAGGCCTGTTGAGCCGCACTAGGTAGTCCAGCTTATCTCACCGCCCGCCTGCCCACCGGTCAGATTTTGGGAGGCGGCTGGCTGGCTGGCTGGAGCTACGGAGTAAATCAATAAGGAGTGAGATTATATGAGGGGCACGTTGCGAAGGCGGAGATCTGATGAAAGGCCAAATAATAAGACGAATAGGACAATTGTCATTGTAAACATTGTTCATTGGGAACCAATACTACGTTCTTGTTTATGCTGGATCTCTAATAATGCGATAGCCGAATAAAAAAAGGCCAAGGTGTTCAATTTCATAAGCGTTCCCCCCTCATTCTGTCTCGTCCTCTTGGAATAATACGGAGCATCTAGTCAGCCTGTTGTGCCTGTGTCTCCATGCATGGACTCTTCCATCTCAGTCGTCCGTCAACCATGCTAGTGTAATGCAACCGTACGATCTTTCAATCAAGAAACACAAAAATATGATGCAAGAAACGAATAAGAAAACAAGGAGGGAGAGCCAAGATCGGCTGCCGAGCTCTTCCCGTCTTTCTTCCTCGCTCGGAGCCAAAATGAAAACATTCTGATTCCCTCAATCAAAAGAACGCCGCAATACATAAACATAACCCGTTACCCATCGATCCCTGAGGAAAGTTTCGTGCAATGTCGTCTATAAGATGGTGGAGTAGTCAAGGAGGCCGTAAATCGTTGTAAATAATTGCCTCCATTACGTCCGGCGTGGAGACAAGGCGGTTTGGTTTGGTTGTTCGTTAACATTGCTTGCGATTCTCTTTTTCAATATCCAAGAAAAATAGAATAAATCAAAAAATGAATTTGCATTTGAATTCGAGATGAAGAGAGAAAAAATAACAATCTCGAACGCCGGTTTCTTGGGCGCACTAACGTGGCCTAGTGATGCAAGGGTGCCTCGTGATACAGAAAGTCGAAGAGGGATAGGTGAGCGGTGCTGGTGCTGACAAGCAAACGTGTGCGTGATCCAATTTAATTACAATCCAGGTTCCTAAGCTTCCCATGTAGCGGTGAGTGATGGTTGTAGCGGTGGAGGCGGTTTTTCATCGCACGATGGGTCGGTCAATTATCAATCATCAAATCAATCAATCGATCGATCAATCGTCTTGCTGCACCAGCGCGCTTCCAACTGGGTACGGGCCACCACGGAGCACGTACTCCTCGAAGGGCTTGCAGCTGACGGTCTTTCGAGATGATCGGACCCATCGGGGTTTAGGGACTTCTTCCCAGTTCTCGTCGGTGAGCGGGTAGAAATTGTAGGTCTCGTGTGAAGGCAAGTCCTGATGTTCGCATTCGAATATGCCTTCGAGGTGCATGCGTTCCAGCTTTGGCAATTTCGTACGTAGACCTGTGAATAACGATCGGAATGTTCCCTCGTACAGATGGATCCCCCCGTGCGACGCCTCGAATGGCTTGGCCAGCCCACGACCACCGAGTCGCAGTCGAGCCAAGGTAGCACCATGTCGGGCTAGGAACTCCTTGAGATCTTCCTCGTCGCAAGACACGCCTTCCAGGATCAAATCTGTGAGTTGTTTGTACGTAAATCCAAAAAGCAGTGCTCCGAACGACAGGGCAAATTTTGAGTGCTCGCTCGAATAGGGGTGGAATGCAAGCTTCAGGTGCGATATATTGCTCGCAAGCTGCAGTATGCGACCCAGCCCATTCACAGCCCTGAAAGCCGAAGATGGCCCTTGAAGCCCGGAGGGATCGAGAGTGAGATTGAGGCTAGTCAGGCTGCTGAAGGATTGAGCGTGCTCAAACCAGTGCATGCGGTGGTTATGTATCCGGAAGACTTCGAGGGGCAGTCTGTCGACTTTGAACGAAGAGAGCTTAACTCCGTGCAGGGCGAACATGACTGCATCGAGGTTCTGGTACGTTTCTTGTCGGTCTAGCTTCCTGCAGTTGGGCCAGAAGAAGGCCTCCTGGATGAATTTGTTGTTGAGCGTAGACGGGCATTGCGCGAAGGAAACCTCAAGATCACGAAGATTGGGCAGGGCGGAACAGGCCTCGCGGAGATCGTCACGCCGCAAATAGAGGGGACCGACTTTCTTACGTCCAGATGCGATGTTCTCGAATTCCACGCGAGCCTCGGACATCAACTCGGCACGTTCCTCTGGAGGTGCTACGAAATGCTGGGCCCTACTTAGGTTTATGTTAGCTGGGCCTAGATATATATATTATATATATTGATAGATAAATAGATAGATTTCGATAGACGACGTCAAAAAGAAGGATTCACATCCCGGACCATAGCATCCAACGTCAGTTCCTACGAACCAACAATTACCCCAGCGGGGGAGGGATGTAGGCTGCCTAGGTAGGTAGTGCTGTGACAGCGGCACGGCATTTAAAGAAAAAAAAACGATCTTAGGATAGATATCCTTACCATGAAGTACTCCATGCATCGTAGTAAGACAATTGTCCAAGGAAAATATTGATTGACTGGATGTTCCCCCGGAGGCGTTCGTGCAAGGCGATATTATGTAGCCGGTCGATGTCATTGCGCCAATTGAGCGAGGTGAAGTGCGGTGATATCAAGTATTCATAGCCGACCTCTGCGAGTGTCCGGTTCACGGCGCGCAAGCTGGGGACCGATTCGAGCTCGCAGTACGAGTAGATGAGCCGGAGGAGCTCAACGGGGAGGGTCTCCATGGGAAAGCGAAGAAAAATAAAACAAAAACGAAAAAGTGAATGTTTTCGTCTTCGTTTTTATTTTGCTGACTGGTAGGGGAAAGGAAACCCAGAAATAAAAGACCGAAAAAGGCGGGATGGAGAAATATTACTATGCGTACAGTACTGCTGCAGGCAGGTTGCTGCAAAACCGCCCAAATAAAAATAAAAATAAAAATACTCCGCCAGATGACGATGAGAGGGACCCCCGGGTCGACTAAGCAAAGCACACACAGAAAACGCCGGTATGGGAAACGGGAAACCCGGTTGCAGCAGCAGCAAGTGTTATATAGGTATATATATAAGAAAAAAAAGAGGGAAAGTCTTTCAAGGCTTGGTCCTTTTCTTTTATATATATATGTATATAATATTTATTTAATTTCCTTCTTCTCCCAAGTTTTATCGAAGGAATTGTAAGACCGACCCTCCAAGCGAACGGACGGGTAGAAGGGATTATGCAGCGTACTTAACGAAAAGAGGCGGAGAGGCGTTCATTTGCGCTCGTGTGCGTTTCTGCAGCAAGCCTCTCCGATTTAGGCAAAGGGCCAGCGGGCGGCCAGAAGTATCGGTGAGAGTGAGACACACGTAGACGAGCAAGGGCCTGGGTATCTTACGGGCAGCAGCAGAAAAACCGAGCGACAGAAAAAAACAAGGGCTTTTCCCGTCGACTGACTGGCGGACGAGCCGGGTTGTTTTGGCTGGCGGGCTTGCACGGGCGTGTGAACTGGCCTGACTGTGACTGGCTGGACCCGGTCGGAATGGATCTGACGGCCTACCTACTAGGTAAGTCTCCAGCCTGAGCCTGACAAGTTATGACAGGCGACCACGAAATTCCAAGATCAGATAGACTCAGTCAAAGTAGCGGTATGGTGGCGGTAAGTGTTAAGTGTCACACCTGCAGGAGAGCCCATGTACGGAAGAATAATACCTAATACCTACCCATGCTAGGGTATCTATCTAGTTAGTCTGCTAAGTATTCTCCTACTTACATAAGTAAGTATCTATCTAGATAATATGCTAGGCAGAGCCAGGTATGTATAGGCGTGTTGTGTAGGGTATGTAGGTAGTATTATGGCTGTACGCACCCTCTGTCATGCTACCTATCTACATCTACATACATGTCTATGCGTACGTACATATGTAGGTAGGTACTATATGCTGTACATTCACACACCATACCATACTTACACTAACGCCCACCATCCCATTCACCATCCGCCATCCTTGCCATGGGGGTCTGCCCCAAAACAGACGTTACGGTGAGCAGACAGAAAAGTCCTGCACAGTTCGCCCACGCGGGCCTGCTACTGTGGCCTGCCACTATCACGTAGTACCTGCATTAGATTCCACGAGGCAGCTTGACACTGTGGTTTCTCGGTGAGCTGCGACGAAAAAAGCTGCAACGTCCCCTGCGAGCAGATCACTGTGATTCGCCTGCGTCATGCTGGGGCGCCAAGGGTACCCGGGTTAGTTTGTTGCGCCAGCCCGCCAGCAAGATTCATTCCTACCTACATACATACATGATCTTCTAGACTACTTACACGACCTACTTACACTACATACATACACGCACTACTGATATCACACTACATAGATAGATAGATAGATAGACTAAGTCGGGCTACCTAGCCCGGATGTGGTCCCCGAATCGCTACCCAACGGGAAGGATTGGTAACGAGAACAACAAAAATCAAAACAAAGAAAGAAAAAATTCTCGAAGGTGAGACGTGGATTAGGTAGATAGGTAGGAAGGATGGAACATACCTCAGGTAGGTCAGGGTGTACAGCTTGGGTTAAGTACATGATGCATGCTGGCTTCACGCGGCCAACAAACTCGGCAAGCATTCCCATTTACTCACTCCGTCAGACGTCCTTTCCGGGAGTTTGGGTTAGTCCTAGAGGTGCCTAGTTACCGGGACGGTGTTAATGGTGGATACGATGCATGGTGTTCCGGAAGAGATTTCACGCTTCTCATACCTATATGATGCTATCTATCCCACACGCTTATTAAAGTTTGTTACACAAGAAAGAGGGCCGTCCGAATGCCAAGAGGATCCCACAACACGTCAGTAGTTTAGCGTGAGATGCCTTCCCAGACCGCAAGATCCTCGGTGCCTATAGCTTGCCATGTCGTGCGCGGAAGAGGTCCACCTTGTCATCGTAGTAGAAAATTTCGCGAAGACGTAGCCGTGGTGGTGACTTATTCGCCATCTCTTCTATAAAAGAGTCGGGCTCTGATTGGCTATCATCAGACCCTTCCTCTGCAAATCCATCAATAGGCTCTCCGAACAGTTCATTAATATGATCCTCCTCGTCTTCATCCGTGTCGTCGTCATCGCTGTGATCTACACTATCCGAAAATCCAGACTGATCATTATAATCTTGAGCGCTGGAGCCATCTTCCACCTCCGTAATCTCGAAGCACTTGTGCCAGAGTCCTACATAAGCGAGTCGTATCTCTCTTCTTAGGCTAATAACATCTATAATCTGAAGCGCGAGCTCTTTCGCCACTGGCACGGGCCTCGCGTGGTGGTGGTCAATCATGTACGGTATATAGAGAGAGCGTAGGTTAGCCATCTGAGGCAGTCGCTGGAGAAGCGTGTGCTGTGTTCCATCGTGTTAGCAGATTATAACACCAAAGGAAACTCGGCGCCTGGGGAGCTTATACTAACCCAGTCTTTATACTCGATCACCATACCCAACTCTCGCAAATTCGCCATTCTCCCACTGGTAATATAAGTTAAAAATGCATCCTTGACAGCCCAATGCCTGAAACGCCCAACTGGGCCTGGGATCATAGGGCCTGTCGCTTTCGTCTCTGAGCTGTCAATAAGTAGTTTTTTCAAGCTGTTCCTATGCCTTTTAGCAGTGCACCTAAAAACCTGATCGAAGCTGACGGAAGGTTTTGGCGTAGCCTGTCGATCTAGTAAAAATATGGTTTCCATTGTGTCAGGCGCGATGGTTTCCTTCATGAAGCTGACAAGAGCTGGCGATGCTAGATCTGTGTAAATATGTTTGAGTGCCAGATGATACCGTGTTGGGTCGCCATTGGTTGGGGCGGTAGGTTGAAATTGCCGCCTCAGTGTCTTCCAGAGGGCGTCATGGTGTCGGCAATTCAAAATAGTCAGGCTAGTCATATTGCTCCAGTCTATAGCCCGTGAACAAACTGCAATTGATAGAGTTACTCTCTCCAGAGCCAACTTCTCCAACTTGAGCTTCCCATCTAATCGTTTTCTGCCCAAGAATGAATTAGGGAGCTCAGTATCGATCGGTTTCTGTGGTTGACGGGCTTTGCCTTCTTTGTTCATTTCTTCTAGGGCTTTCGCGTCAGTGTGGTCCTCGGCATTTTGCTCGGGTGCTGGGTTCTCATGGCTATTTGGGTTGGGTTTTCTGCGAACTGCAATTTTTGTGTGTCAGTTAAGTTTCGTGTGTTTATTACAATAATCTAGTGCTGTGTAGTGAATACCCCCGTAATATCGGGACTAGCCAATATATATAAGAACATATATAAATAGGGACATGAGATAATTCCAGTAATACTTACTATCAAAAACCCGACCGACCAGGATCCCTAATACGCCCCCCAACCTAGTTGTAGGGATTTGGCTCTCACCTGGCCACTTTGCCTCGTGATCAACCTGCTGGAGATTGGCGCCGTCCCAAGGCTGGGCGAAGTCGTGACGATTGTAAGCTTTTGCAGAAATACCGATTTGGAGCTCCCGCAGCTGCGAGGTAGATCGCTCAATGAGCATAGACATTTCATCCAGGTAAGCAAGCTCATCTATATCCAAAACAGTTAAACTCCTCAAAGGGGAGAGAGCACTAAAAGTCGGGTACTCTGCACAGCTCTGAGCATAGCTCTTTGATCGTGGCGCTGCGCCATCGGCATTAGCTTGTACGTAGGCACCAATAGCAGTCCCTAGGGCGAGATTCGGGAATAGTTGTGGCGGGGGTGGAAGAGCTGGAATTGTCGTAGTAGGGCTCGAACTAGTTGAAGAGATGGGGGTCGTCGATGAACTATCATGCCAGCGGACCCATACTTTCTCAAGCTTGGTCTGGCCATGGTCATCCCGAAGGGATGCAAGAGCCATAAAAACATCCGACAGCACTCCGGTAGGCATATCCCACACAAAAGTTTCGAGGTTGATCATCTTGGAAACAGCAATAGCAACCAACGTGCCTAGCATCTTGCCGCTTTCTTTGTTGATAAGATATTCCGATGTCCATTCTGTTGGACCATCGCCAATTGAGAATTTGCGGATATACCGAGCATGGTTGTTGTCTACAAGTCGACGAGAACCCTTTGACTCCTCCAACCCGGTTCCACGCCAACGTTTTACCGCCTCGGCGAATCTATTTGGGAGACAAAGCGTTGACAAGCCGTAAGACAATGCGTCAACTCCCCTAGAGTTCTGGGCATGGGCAGTGGTATCCGGCCAGACAATATCGAAGCGTGAATATATAATAGGCACTGCTAGCTTATATAGGGCGGAGTGGGTTAAGGCTAGTGAGTTTAAGTCGTTTGTATAGGTGAGCTACAATATTAGTTAGTATGTTACTTTGCTGGATAGGCAGGTAATAGGTAGAGTCGGTGCTTGCCTCGTTCAAGATTAATCTTAGCACATCGACTGGGAGACCCAAAAGTGTCAGTGGCATCCCCTTATTCTTGGTATCCTCCCATTCGCGATCGCGAGTCTTGCACTTCATAAGCTGGCTTACGGTCGGTGATGCAGAATCCAGAGGGTGGACCTCGCCAACAGAAAGTTCCAGCGACTCATAGTTCTTCTCATCCTTCAGGTGAGGGTGATGAGCTGTAAGTTCCCCTACATCTGGGAAATTCGTATCGGCATTGTTCGCCATGCTGAGGCGTCGTCAGTTGTGTTCGGCGTCTACACTGCTCTCGAAAACGGATGTAGTCGGAAGTGCTGTAAGAGGTGACCAAAGAAACAGCCAGGGCTGCCACTTTAAAAGGAATAGGCTGGAAGTGTTGAGAGACGTAGGAACGCCGAATGGTGGCAGTGTTGCGACTTGCGAATAGATTTGCGACTCGGGTCGCTGTGTTTGCCCTTGTACTTTTTTTCAGCCTCCTCGCTGCAGCCTAGGTAGTACTGTAGCACAATTTGGTTGGTTGAGGAAAGCCGCACATAATTAATTATCTCGCGTTTAGAGAATGGCAGCAAGGCTCCAGCTTAGCCACAGTTTTCTTGGAGGGCCTGGACGACTAGATCTGGTGGGATTGCTGGCTGTCAGGCGCAGAACAAAGCACGTGTACAGATAAAGCACAATCAATGATAAGTACTCGGTACTGTGGTGCGAAGGCCGTTATAACCGGCGCAAGAGGGTATCTAGATACTTGCTGCCTCTGGATGTTGGGAATGAATATCCAGGTGGACGTAGGACGTAAAGGACGCAAAGGCTGCGAAGGCTGCGAGTGTGTTAAGGTATCCGAAGGCAATGGGTGGTTGTTCTTGAGTGCAGTTGAAGCACTCTTCGTCATTCACCGTGGGGCTATGTAGGGACCTTATGCCCACTTTACGGCTCAAGTAGTCGAGAGTGGATCCTACACCTCACTACCAAGCCCACTAGCGGGTCCTCTTGTTGATAGCTTTCTGGGGGGGATGTGGGGTGACTAACGCTACTAAGTATTTACCTAGAAATTTACCTAGATAGGTACCTAGCTCTTTGTCCTAGTCTTGTTACGTGTGTAATTCAAGATACAATGTTTTGCAGCTTGTTCACTACCTGAGTATTTTTGTAGGTAGACTACCTAGCATGACAGGCTTAGGTGCCAACTTCTATCGAAAGTTACCTAGATACAGATAAAGAATGTCCACTAAGATTTCCATGCATGCGCTGTTGGTAATTTGTTCACCCTACCTATTAGGTACCCAGGTAGTAGATGTACTTACTCATACCTTGCTTTTGTAGCGTCCAGCTTTCTTGGGAGCGAAAGGAAGAGTTTACTAACAGTAAATCCAAACTAATCAACTATGCACTAGGACGAGCTACCTACATAGGATCTTTTTCTTCGCAATAGGCCTTTATCTCGGTAGAGCTATCTCTACTAGTGACTATATACTCAATGTGGATAGATAACTCTCCTTGGCACTGATTTATAAACTAACCTGAATCTTGCTACTAAGGAGTATCATGACACAACCTTTAGAACAGGGATAAAATAGACTATTAAACCCTAGGCAGGCAGCATTCTTCATGACAATACTAGATCGGACTCCTGGATATCTATCTATACAAGTGTGCAAGACAGAAGCATTCTGTAACCAGAGCTGAGTAGTTGAAGTTAACAATATTCTATCCCAATCGATGTAGGAGGAGGTTTAGGATAATGTAGTTTTTCCCGGGAGAATATAGCTAGAAAATTTATTCCTCAATCTAGGGTGTTGGGTCTCATAATTATTTCCCTATGACGGATATTCTACGCGACGACTAATTTGATATTGTCAGGCGGGCGACATTATTATAGTGAGTTCGTTAATACATACCTAAGGTAGGTAGCTACTTGCGCCCGGGTGAGAAATTGAAACACAGGTATTAGACTATGGCTAAGGACGAACAGCAAAAGATTCCATATCGCACTACACACCACTACCTACCATCTGCCGTATTTATAGGCGTCTTGAACTTGCAAGTACATATCTTCTTGTTGGGGTACCTGCCTAAGGTATCAATCAAGTCAGGGGAAAGTGATCTCGGTCAGTAGGCATCTCCCGCAATTAAGAGGTTGGTAATTTCCAAATTGGATTGTTCAGAAGACCCGACCCCTGTTTGCAGGTACCCCCACCTCACTCCTCGCCCCTCCCCCTCCCCCTCTAGGAGGTAGGTAGACCTGGTGTTCCATCTGCATACCTAATGGAGGTGCCAATCGCTGTAGAGCTTGTTGGGTACCTAACCACCCGGCCTAATCCTTAAAAATAGAGGGGTATAAGGAGGTATTTGGTTTTTTCTCGACTTGATCTAGGTACGGTCCGGGCAACAAAACAACTACTTATTCTTTAACCCAAATCGCGATTTAGACTTACTTCAATTTCAGAGCTCCCTTACCGCGCCGATAGTCGCAGGCATTGAGACACTGGGTATTCCCGTCGACCCCCGCGCGCTTGAACCCGAGATTTTAGACACCTGCGATTAGGTACCAGTCAGCGTGCCCCGCTCCCTCGACGATCTCCAACGGTCGCGATCTCAAGGTCCACGTCGCCGCTGTTGTTGCTGTTGTTGTCTTCTGTCCTTTCCCGCCAAAGGCCGAATTAATTGCTACTGCCTAAAGAGCAGCACTCTGGCCATAACGCAGCAAAACTAGTCACTTTAAAAGCCACCAATCACCTCAATCACTATTTCGTTCTCGATTCCCCTCACGTCGCTCGCCCAACCTATAATCGCACACGGCGTACACATCTATCTACCTCCTCAAGCTTTGTCGCCATTACCCCTACCTGCACGGAATACCGTCGCATCTTGTCGCGCGCTGTCGTACAAGGCTTACTTGTTGTCGCTTCACGCCTACGAATATTTCCAGTTCTCGAAATCAACATGGCGGGCTTTGTTGAGCAACTCTGGGACTCTATCTTCACTCCCGGTCCCACCCCGAGCCTCCTCATAGCGACCAACGTCACCTTTGCCTGCTTACAGCTGGTCCTCTTCATTCTTCTTATCGCAACATATAGTGTCCATTTCGTCGCCCTGTCTCTCTTATCTGGGGGGCTATGGTGGGCTATCAACTGGTTTGCGACTGAACTAAATGCCGCGAAGGCAAGGGAAGAGGAGGAGAAGACCCGGGCTGAACAAAGATCTGCTCGACAGACGGATGATAGCGAGACCGAAGTCGAAACTATCGTCTCCAGAAGTGACCCAAAATCGGGCAGCAAGGAGGTTGAACCAATTGAGCAGACCGGGGAACTGAAGCACCGTGTTGGAGAGCCCTTGTCTGAGGCCAAATCTGCCGCCAGTACTGAGGACGAATGGGAGAAAGTGTCGGAGAACGAGAACGAGAAGGACAAGTGAGCACCTGAAGGAGTCAGGAATTATGTGAATGTACGGGATGGGCAGTACGACTGTGTGTATATTGACGGGTCTACGAGTTGTTGCGCGTTGGGCATGATTGGACCGGGGATGTCTACCTAGATTTCTTGCATCGAGCTGGAGCGATTTTGGTTCGGTTACAAGGATACCATCCGTAACCATTTAAGCGATAATACCCATATTCACGATATCTTCCACCGGTCCCGGGTCTTGTATGATCCAGCATTCTGATTCTTCTCATAATTCGGAGAAGAAATTAGACTTCACATTACATATTATAATCGTAGTGTACAAATATCTCTTGTCGCGGTTAGGTATGCTAGGCAGAGCTTTAATGTACGTATCACGTGACTAGCTGTTTGGCGTAGCTTCATTAGTTGCATAGCACTTCCAAGCACAGGCACGGCTCTCCATTTTTCTAAAAAGTGACATAGAGCTCGGAGCCTCACCGTACCATATTATTATACGATAACATTAACCTACGACCAAAACAACAGCAAACACCAGCCTCTTGACGAACGAATAGCCACACGAATAACTGCCCACCGAATCCACATTACTACTCGTACTCGCCTCGACAGCGATATCGTCGACAGTCGGCCAAGATGAAGCTCGTCAGGTAAGCTCTTCCCCAACCGTCTCTACGCACCCAAGTGCTGAAACCAATGCTTGCCAAGCTCCTCCGCCCACGGCGCCGATGCTGATGATGCCTTTCCAGATTCTTGATGAAGTGTGCCAACGAAACGGTGACAATTGAACTGAAAAATGGTAAAACTTGCCACACACACAAACACATACACACACTACACACACACTCTCTCTCTCTATAGCATACACGACACACTCCACCAGCCCGTTCTAACTAACACGTGCTGGCAACAGGCACAATCGTACACGGCACCATCACATCAGTCTCGCCACAAATGAACACGGCGCTACGCGCGGTTAAGATGACGCCACGCGGCCAAGACCCTATTACCCTAGACACAATGAACATCCGCGGCTCGACGATCCGCTACTTCATCCTGCCTGACTCGCTCCCGCTCGACACGCTTCTGATCGACGACTCGGTCAAGCCTAAGAACAAGGCACGCAAGGAGGCTGCCGACCGCGGTACTCGGGGCGGTCCCGGGCGCGGAAGGGGACGTGGGCGTGGCAGGGGACGTGGTCGGGGACGGTAAAAAACAGTAACTTAACCGTCGGGTGCTAATTTTGTTGTTGTTGTTTCTATCATAATTCTGTTGATTGGTCACGAAAGAAGACGAGGGCTGGTGGGACAAGACGAGACGGAACGGAACTGGGTGAGACGAAACGAACAAACAAATAAACAATGGAAAGAAAACTGCTGCGCGGGAAGGGAAGGGCTGTCACTTACCGATGCCCCGACTCATGCGTCTGGGGGAGAGAATATGTGACCACCTCGCATGATATCCGCCTCGAGACGGCAACCCCCCGGGCTTTGCTTTAGGCCGCCGTATTACCATGGTGTTTGGGAGAAAGGATGGGATAGCCATTCGATTTTATGAGGTGTCAGAGGCTAGGAGATCACAGCACAACAGGAAGAAATTAAACATTGATACCAGCAAGCCGGCAAGGCCTTCCTCATTATGTTGTGTATCCGTGGAGTGAAGCCGCTTTTCCCCAGAATATAATCATGTCAATACAAAACGTGCAGATGAGAGAGTGAACCAAGGAATTATCCCCTAATTCTTCGCACGACGTGTCAAATCGGCTAGATGTATAATGATTATTATCTTAATGATTTTTTTGTTATTATTATTATGATTATTTTTTCATGACTCTATATCTCTCCATATCCGTATTATCTGCAATTTCTCCCACCCAGCCTGCTTCCCACTCGATCCCACAGTCTCAACCCTCCACCCGCCGCCGCCGCCCCCTAGCCGACGGATACGCTCCTTCACCTCAGCCGGCTTGTTCTGGGCACACAGCAGTATGTACGCACACCCCCTAGCAGACAGTACCCGCGGCAGGCTATCGAGGAGCCGGTCCGTGGTCTCCATGCCGTCCCTCCCGCCCGCGTACGAGAGGGCGAGGAGATACGAGTCCTCTGCGAAGGCGTCTCGAGCACTACCCCCTCCCCTCGCATTGTCACCATCACCATCACCATCAACATGACTAGGACTGCCGCCTTCCCGAGAAGGAAGCTCGGCCGTAGGCACGTAAGGCGGGTTGAACACTAGCACGTCCACGCTGTGGTCGCGCAGGGGCGTCGCTAGATCACCCTGCACGGCACCCAGGAACGAGGTGCTGGCTGTGCTCGTGTTGGCGGGAGAAGTAATGGCGCGGCGGACTGTTTCTGTTGTTGCCGCGCAGGCGTGTCGGTTCATGTCTACGGCGCCGGTGAGGATGCTGCGGGTGCCGAAGAGGGAGTGTGCGTGCGCGGTGAGGAAGGCGATTACTACGCCGGAGCCGGGGCCGATTTCTATTACTAGGGGTACAGGTGATGGTGATGAGGTTTGTGTAGTAGTAGTGGTGTGGAAACGAGATTGTAGGAATGCTGTTTCTGAGGCTGATGAGAGCACGTCGAGGAATAGGAAGGAGTCCTCGGCTGGTTCGTAGACGCGCTCGTAGGCTACGTGGGATGTGTCTGGGGTTGGTAACATATTGTGCAGATTGACGTGTGAACGGAGTTCTTAGAGATGTTCACGCCGATGTTGATATTGATGATAGTGAATTTTACTTCGTAACATGGAATGAAGTTTTTGACAAAAGTGGGTACGCGATGCTCCAATATGTATGTAGGTATGTGAGAAGAGAGTCTGCAGAACTGCACGTATTGAAGGTATCCCAACGGCCAAAATAGGTAATTCGTGACAATCATGAGAGGAAGTAGGTTAGAGTAATGATTGAGGAAATACGTTGTTAGAATAGATAGGTAGGTCGGTTACGGGTAATCCACATCTGTATGACCAGAGGTAATTGGATTCTCCTCCTTTTCCAGTTCCCCATTCGCTAGTTGTAAGAATCTCAAAATATCCTCTCCATCGCGCTCTCGAAAATACATTATCATGATTTTACCATCTCGTCTCTCTTCCAGCCAAGCAGACGATTCCCACCTAATTCTCACATACGCCGTCGGCCATCATACAGCGTACAAATAAATCCTCACATCACCACGCATTCCACCCCGGCATCCCCTCTCGACGGCCCAATCCCCCAGCGGCATCGATCGCTGACGTTCATGACCATGCGCACGAGGTTGTAGTCGTAGCGTCCGGACCCGTTGCACGCGGGACACAGCCCCAGGATCTCGTACTCGGGCGACGGCTCCCGCGCCACGCCGTCGCCGAACGCGTTGCAGTAGTTGAACCCGTAGCCCGGCCAGCACGGCTGCCGGATCGCGAGCCAGTGGTGCCCGCAGTTGCGGCTGATGTAGTGCGTTGTGAGGCACATTGCTCCTGTCTTCTCTCTTTCCTTTCCTTTTCTTTCCCCTCCCTTCACTCTACCCCCGGTGCCGGCGCTCCGGTTTAAAGTGTCTGTTCTAGGCTTTGTAGCCGCTGGTTCTTATAAAGAAAGGATGTGCAGGGGATGAAGAGGAAGAATGATAGGCGTAAGGCGTACGCTTTGGTTGCCGGGTATCGTATGCTTCGTGATGTGGTGCCGGGATAATCAATCGCTGGGTTCTCGACTCTGTCGATGGTCCCCCTGGTTTGAAAACACTGTTGCAATGGCAGAGAAAAGTCTCGAACAAGAAAATTTCGTCAAGTTACTTGGTTTGCTAGGAGGGGGAGGTAGTAGTGACTGCACTAGTTGTACAAGACAGTCTCACAATGTAGAGGCGATATCTTTGGGCATGATGAGGTTCGGGAATCAGGAATGAGTGACAGACGAAGAATGTGTGTAGGCTCGAGGACTATGCCTAATAGGTAGCTTAAGAAGTTTTTCAAACAGAAGGAGGGACGGACCATTGAGGCCAATATTAACTGCCCCGGGCGCAGGCTTCAACAGCACGTCGTACTTGTCTAGCCAGAAATGAATGTAGACCCCAACTCATTGTGGCGAAATATTCAATATTTTGACATATTTCTATTGGTATAAGCTGCGTCGTGGTACACAAGACTAACAATGATAACTGCTTCATACCGCGTGATACTGCAGTGTTTGCTTTATCATGAAAGCTCCTGGCTACACCCGTGCCACCATTCTATTGTTGGCATTGGTCCGTTACTCTATTGATGCGGTATATATGGTATCGTGAATATAGACTACAGTCATTTTTCGTGAATCGATTATCCGAGAAATCATGTTTTTATTCTGTATCCCTCCTGTCCGCCTCTGCCTCACCGCACATCTTCTCTAGCATTTCTTCGATCCTTGACGAGGTACGCTCAAGTTTAGCTAGCCGCGCATTCAAGTCCTCGTCCTGGGCCGCCTCGCTTAACATATTGCGGATCTGCTCGGCTGGTATACCACTACACGCGTGGGGTTAGTTATCATTCACATTGAGTCAGTCGAAGTGTCCATGATGTATGGCTGTTTGCTAAGATGCGGCGCTAGCCTCAACAGGGGCCTTATTGTTCTTAAGGTAGTAGATATGGAAATATAGAAAAAGGTTTCTCGGGATGACTTACTACGGAGCTAGCGAGTCTCGTCGGCTAGGTGGCTTGGTAGAAGATTCCTTGTTGGTGTCACCGCCGCTTTCATTTGTTGAACCTTGATGACGCAGGAATTGCCTTCGGATCATGTGGTGCGTTAGTTCGTCGTCCACTGCGATCTCTTCCTCTACCGAATCAGGTGGTGGAATGTCGAACACTGTCTGGATATCGCTGTGGGTAGTAATGCGCCACTTCTCCCAGAACCGCCCCTTGCCGCGGTACCTGGTTTTTTGCTTCAGCTTTGCTTCTCCTGCGTATTCCGACCAGAGCAGGCGTCGCTCTAATATAGCAATGAAGAGTAGCACCGGCAGATTGATAGTCCGAACGGTGGCCACATGAATCTTGTGGAACCAGCGCGGACTGACGAGGAATTTCATTGGAACCAGCACGAATAGAGCTATTATGTTGAATGGTGGCTGATACGCAAAAATGGCATCGCTTTTGACGCCTTCGAGCGTCAACACGGCTTTCCGGAAATGAACCTCCGCTGTTGCGTTTGCGACGACATTGGCGAAAGTGTTCGTAAGCATTGACACGAGGATCGTGAGAAAGAGCGTATTGCCGAGGAATGCAAACGTGATCATCAGTATTGGGCCAAGGAGCCAGTGGAAATCCACCTAGGGAGCATTCGTCATTAGCTAGATCTCCTAGATTTGCGTTTCGTGTTATGTAGACATACCGACTTAGATACGCCGCTGCCATCCAAACCGAACCAAATCCACAACATCCATTTACCAATAGTACTATCGAATATTATTAATTAATGATTTGACGTGATAAGTGAACTACTTACATAGGATTATGGCGACCTTCTGCCAGCCATACCATAGATAATAGGAAGCCAAAGAAACACCTAAAGCAGTACCGACATTAGCATAATACATACTTATTAGTAATGAGCATGTACAGAGATAAGGCCACTACGGCGCATTACGAACTCACCAAGCAGCTAAAAAGGTCAGTAGCGCAAAATCTGCCATCATCGCCCGTAGGGAGAGAAACACGATATTTCCAGAGAGAAGGTTAAAAGCCAATCGCGGTATAAGAACCGGCGCTCCCATTGCAAGGACATCAAGGGCCTGCTGCCCAGGGCCTAAAGAGCCCGTCCTCCAGCCATGTATACGCAGAATAAGATACACCCAATACACGGCGATAAATATGACGTCTAAAAATGACCAGAGGTTCTGGGTATACACCGACCTTGAGACTAGATTAGTAGCGAACCGGGAGCTTTTGCGACGAGGAACTCACCATCCATGCTCTAGAATCGTAGCGAACTGGTCGAGAGCCCAACCAAAAGCGTATACCGCAAATGCTATTTCGAAAATACTAAAATGATCCGGGTTTCGTTCAAGCATAGATAGGAGGTATAAGACTAATAGAATGACGAACTGAGTTATCTCGAGGAAATTTCTAGTCCGTGGCACGATTAACCGGTACTGGTTTAGTAATGGTTCCTTGTGTGGCTGGTATAGTGAGATGGGTTTCCGCTTATATCGATCAGGAATCAGGTCAAGGAAAGTTGAAGGCGTATAAACAATCTGCCCGATATAGATAGCATCGACCCTTTCACTTTTAGCTCAATAGTCACCTCGGGTTGGAACGGGAGGACTTACACTGTCTTGCAGTGTGTAGAGCTTAGGAAGTATCTGCTTCCTGTAAGAATGGCTATCTCAAGGGCAGGTAAAGTCCTATTATAGCTAAACGTGGAATCTAATGAGGCTTCACGGCGAACCTCCTCGGGGGCGTTCTGAAAGGGCTCGAAACCAGCGACGAGTATTTTAGCTAGCAGTAACAGCCCCTCCGAACCAGGGTTGTCGTCACCAAAACGCCTTAAAATGCGGGTTGCGACGATTTCGCAGAGCATTGCGCGTGTGAAATAAACATTCTGTCGATTGCTCATATGCTCTTGTTCGTGTAGGAACTGTGAGCGGTTTACGAGCAAGCAATACACTAACACAAAGTTAGCATCTCGGGGAATGTGCTTCAGCTAGGTAGGGATGGGAAAGACAATACCGATAGATATGTCGTCTAGCTCATAGAGTTTGTCTACCAAGGGCCGAACGACGGAAACGTTAAGCCGAAGATCTCCCAATTGCTCAAAGGTTAGGTAATCTTCGACTATGCTTATGACATCTCTCCGTATCCTGTGAATGGTTGTATACACGGGCAAATGACTGTGAGCGGCAGGGGTACAGCTGAAGGATGGCCCGTCTTCCACGGCGTAGCTGTACATGGCGCGATTGAGAAGTGGCCGGCGCTCATCCTCTTGGACCCGAAGAGTCCTACTCCTCCTATCCGTATCCGTCATTTCGTATATAACTACACGATAGCCTCTTATGTCGGTGCCAAGCAATTGTTTACCATATCCCTTGAGCTGTTAGGAGGAGGAAATAATAAAACAGGCCTGGATGTGATTGATGTAAACTATCACGGCGGTGGAGGCGTGGGGTTCTAAACGTGAGCTTATTCTCGTTGGGAAAGAGGCAATCCAGAACGCTGATAACTGGTCGATAACTAGATAGCTATAGTATAGTGTACTAATCTCAAAAACGGTTGGTTATTTTAGTCCTACGGATATCTTGGAGGAGGGGATAATTAATGCTAGTACGATGATAGGAAACACTACTGACCTTTGAAACAAGGGGTAGCACCGAGAGGCGGGATATCTAAGTAGACGGTGTAATAGTGGATAGTTCAAAAAAGACGTTTCTTAGATTGATCTCATTATCATCGTGAACTGCCAAGAGGAATTCATGCGCGGATGATGCCTTTTAGAAGTTTAAGATGGCACTGACAGTGACGTCGGTCCTGCATGAGGTTGGCTGGGTTAGCCCACCCCCAATATTGTTTTAGGTCGTGTACCAGCCGTGTAGCCGTAGGTACCCGCCTAGATATGTGTTATGCTGAGTTACCTACTGCACATGCCTAATCTACAGGCTTCTACAGGCCTCCGCCCCTGTACAAACAAGGCCCCCAGTTTACAGTACCAAACATCCCACATTTTAGGTTGTCTTAGGGTACTTACCTAAGCTTATCGAAGGGTCTAGGTATCACTAAATAGAGTTCAGTTCTACAGCAACAACCTGGCCTTGCTTGCTCCCGTACTTACGTCGCGCAATCTAATCAAGCACAGCGACTGACGAATTCAGTTGCCGTGTTGCGACGATGCCATGGACATCCGGCTCGGGCTCAGGATCCAATTCAAGTAGGGACGATGCCTCCAGACGACCCGTCTCATGGACCGACAGCCTCAACGGTACAGACTGGGAGCACTATAAAGACCCTAGAAACTGGATCCCAACTCTTCTAGTAACGACTACTGTTGTGGCGTCGCTACAAGTGTACCGCTCATACTTGCGCCGTATACCTGGAGCTGTCCACATCCGGCCGAATTTCTTTCGAAGGAGGAGCTTATTTGGTCAGGTCACAAGCGTTGGAGATGGGGACAACTTCCACCTTTTCCACACCCCTGGCGGCCGACTGACTGGCTGGGGCTGGCTGCGGAGTGTCCCTACCAAGAGATCTGAACTCAAAAATAGGACGGTATGTGCCGGCTTTTCCCTGTACATGACGCCTTTGGCGGCAATCCTATGTTCCTAGCTTGGGGGCGATGACTAACATATCAACTTCTTAAGATACCCATCCGCCTCGCAGGCATCGATGCTCCAGAATGTGCCCATTTCGGCCGACCCGCCCAGCCCTTCTCGGCAGATGCCCTGGCCTGGCTGAACGGATATATCCTTGGCAGGAGAGTGCGTGCTAAAGTCTATAGACGAGACCAATACGACCGCATCGTGGCCACGGTGTATGTAAGACGATTTCTGTTCCGTCGAGACGTTGGCCTGGAGATGCTCAAGAACGGGTTGGCCACAACATATGAAGCGAAAACTGGGGTGGAGTTTGGTGGCTTGGAGGAGGAATACAGAGTTGCTGAAGCTAAGGCTAAGGCTGAGAAACGTGGAATATGGAGTGGAAAACGAGCCCATTTCGAGAGTCCCCGCGACTATAAGACTAGGATGAACGCTCTAGAGGAAACGCCAAATAAACCTAAACCTAAATCATGACAGGAGCTCTACTTCGATTCGTCTTGACCCGACGTGCTCTAGAGGGACTATGGGCTTGGCTAGGGCTCTCAAACTTTGCATACGAGGAACGACGGCATGAACAACACAAAAGATACCACCTTTCAGTTCGCGAAGCCATACGATAACTCCATGCTAATATAACAATGGCAGTCAGTTTATAATCGCGACGTCACATTTCAGCCTTTTTAGCTAGGCGATTTATTCTACATATCCCGAGCTAAGTATAATTCTTGGGCATTCTTCATTGTCCTCGATGAAAGGGTAGAAATTATGCGTATACCGCAGCTGTTTGAGATGCTGCTCTTCTACACTACTACTAGTAATAGTACTGCTACTGGATTGAATAGTCTTTAATCTGGTAGTAAATAGTGTGTTTCATGGTACCTATCTATGTACGAATGCGTAGGAAATTGGAGCTATTCGCTTGTAGAATAAGAGGAAAACTTGATACGACAGCCTGTTTCTATTATGTCGAGAAAAAAGTATCTAGCTATTTCGCATGCTAGTTATACTACACTGCGAAGTCTTATAGCTGTTGTGGCATACTAGCCTAACATACTGGTATTTCTACAATGGATACAACGGCTGTTGCTTTTCTCCGTTGCAGCCGTAGTATTTTTTAATGCCGTAAAAAGTGCTTAACTCGGTAAAAGACCTTTAGAGGTGTGAACTAAGGTGAAGTTCTTTTCATGTGTAGTCCTTAGTTAAGCTGATAAATAGGGAATTATGTAATATGGATGGATCTACACGTTCCTTTTAGATGGAGTGCTTGAGTACATTAGGCCAACATCTTTAGCATATTTTACGTACATAAGTAGTCTCACAAATCATTTGCAGATCAAGTTCTATACGATTTCCCAGATGGAAATAGGATGGAACAAAAGAGGGCCTAAGGTGCTACACGGTCCAATATTACATACCTAGGTGTAGTGTAGGTACTGTTATACATCATGTTTAGCAGGACAAACACCCTAAGGCTCCCTGCACACGATGGGACTACAATAGTACTTCCATATTAACTTGATTCTGCTGCTACAGTACTGAATCAACTGAGTCTAACCCTTCATCACCGTGCCACACAATGGGGTCTCTGTGCACTACAGTTTCATTTCCGTCGAGTCTTACGCGGCCGGCAGTGCAAACGGGTGGGCACCTTTGAGAGAGCTTTTGATCTTACTAAAATTCTCGGAACCCTCTGCATCGTCACCCGGTATTTATCAGTGCTTTTCAATACTGCCTACAATACTGGGCTGCACATGTAGGTAGATCACTGACGTTTGTCAAGAACACGAGGGATATATGAAGTAGATCAAATACCAATGTTGTCTCAGCATTGGAGTGATACAGAGTAACAGGGGATGATGATGTGGCGTTTCTCAGATCTGGACCCCCCAGTCAAACCGTTACCCCTGGTTTCTCTCATCCACATCCACATTTAGAATACGGACCAATCTTAGCTGGTATCAGGCGAGTGCCAAAGTGGATTCATTTCGTTTCCTCGAGCAACCCTTTCAGATTCTTGTGACATTCTCGTGCCAATTCTTTCTTAATCTCCTTTTCCGTTATTGAACATACACAGTAGGGTGGAAGGTGAGCCTTTTGGTATTGTCGCTCTTTTGATATCATCATCTCACAAGATCTATTCCTTTCACCACACGCGTGATTTTCTATTTTTTGTTTTTCTCTCTTTCTTCTTGCGCTGGCATTTTCGTTTGTTTCTTCGGGTTCTCCAAGGGACAGTCCAATCATTCGACCCCTTTGCACGTCCCCTGATCTGAGGGGAGCGGACGGCAGCAGGCATATCTCTGACGAGAACTCTTACGAACACGGCGCGAACACAGACACAAGCAGGAGATCGGGATCAATCACCAACCTCGCTCGTAAATAGCACAATTCACTCGTTATCACCTGTTCCAGATACGGATACACAGCTCTTGACCTAAGGGGATCATTCGTTCAACGCCCCTTACTACGCTCTTTCACCAGAATCTCTACGTTGCAAAGCTTGCGCACTACCTACAACAGCGATTGGCCATTCATTCATTAAATTCGGTGGCAGGATCTACTATACTCTATTCTAGAGACCACCAGGCCAATACTACACGAACCCTTGACTACCTACGTAGCCAGTGACGAAATCTTGATCTCCTACCTGGTGAGTAGTGAAGAACCAATCTCTTACAGCTCTAGGTTTTGCTTTTATTTATGGTGCCCATCCCCTATTTTTATGTTTGGATATGATCTTTTTTATGCATGACCTATGTCCAAAAAATATTTCCGAGTGGCTCTTTGTTCCTATTGATCCCGGGGACCGTTTTGTTAGTATTGAGAGAGAGGGCAATATCAGTCTGCCTAATTTCAATGATTGATTTGAGAATGCGACGGCACTGGGTTCATGGGTTCTGGGTGGTTGGCTTGATGCAGGGCCAGTCACCATCCGAGCTTGGGCGCTGAATAGGGAGATAAGACGCTAAACACAATCACCCAATATGTTGCTAGCGTCCTGCATCGTACCTGGCTACTGTACTATGTCCCCACCCTAGCACCTGGGCAGTGAGCACTGGTACATTTACAGCATACCTATTGCGTACCTACCTAGCTACTCCGGTACCTCGACCTCGTGTTTCTGGCACACGGACCACCTGCCCAAATCTCTCTCACTCTACCGTTTCTCTTGTTCCATCTCTCCCGCCTCCAGGATTCCTGATTGATGGCAGTCCGTTTGTTATGTTGCACACTTCCTAATTGTTACTACCATCATTTCATTAGATCAGGCGAAATTGTTACCTTGAAATCCTAATAGTCCTTTTTTTCATCTATAGACAATCCCCGACCGATCTCGATTTCTCTATCGTTTATTGACGCGACGACCAATTACGATTCCTCCAGTGATATTTCCGGATTATCAATTGCCAATCCTGCGGTTCGATTGATTCAAAACACCATTTGTTTGCATACATCGCAAGAATCAATTACATACGCCCACGACTAAACACCACACCTAAACTCTCAGTTGGACGGACGCGCGCGCACGCTGCATCACCTAAGGCTATGGACCGAGTGTGATACTAGGTGTTAGCGCCAACTTTCTCTTGACCGGGGTGAGCATCTTCGTTGCAAGTGCCTCGGTCACTGGTCATTGCAGCCATGCGAATAACTTCGCCGTACCGGCCTGCTGCGCGCAGCTATGGCCGGCCTACTCCAGCATGGATCCTCGCAATGACTTCGTTTGCAACATTGTCTCAAGCTCTCACATTCAACTCGATCCCGAGTCCGAATTTCGATATTGGCGATCTTGGGCAAGTAGGAATTGCAGGCGACTTTGATGGCATTTCATTCTATGAGTTTGAGGGCCAGAGCGAGCAGGCGCTCAGTTCTAATGAATCGGAACAGCTTATGACTCGTCTGCCTAATGGAGTCTTTGCGAACTTGGTCACTGCCGATGCATCCATCAAGGACATGTGCGTATTTCAAGGAAAGGTAATTCTTGGAGGGAATTTTACCAGTGTTGGTGGCAAGGAATCCATTGGCGTAGCTGCATTCGACCCGACGACTTCCGAGATAACAGCACTATCAGGCCTCTCGGGCCAGGTCAGCAGTCTACTCTGCGATGATGATATGGTTTATGTTGGTGGCAGTTTCCGGGCAGAGGATTCATTTAACGCAATAACATGGCGTAACTCTAATTGGACAAGCTTGCCCTTTGCAGGTTTTAATGGGCCCGTCACCTCGATTGTTAAAGCTTCAAGCGGACATATTATCTTTGGGGGCAGTTTCACTGGCCTAGGAAATACTAGCTCGCCCAGCATACCGGATGCGCAGACTGTCAACCTTAACTCTGCAAACTTTACCACATACCAAGGATCTTCGACAGCAGGCTTTACCGATCCCAAAAACATCATCTGCAATACAGATGGGACGGATGGCCAAGGCAAAACCTGGCTGCTAGAAGATAACGTCCCGGGTAATTTGGCAGCTTCGTTCGGGTTTGGATTTACACCCACCAAACTTCGCCTCAGAAATACCCATCAGGATGGCCGAGGAACGAAGACCTGGATGTTTACTGCCCAACCAAACAACGGAATCATGAACTTTACTTATATTGACCCCGAGACCGGGAGGAACACAAGTTGTACCAACGAATGCCCTCTCAGCAACAACGCTAGTATCGGATACCAGGACTTCCACTTCGTGAATAACATTGGCATGAATGCATTTAGACTCGACATATCAGAATGGTATGGTCAAGGTGGTGGACTTGACAGTCTTGAACTCTACCAGGACGACATATACACCTTTGCTATTGATGATTTTAACGAACCGTCGTGTGCTAATTCCACCACTCCTTCCAAGTCAACGCAAACTGGTTCCTGGACTATTACTCCTTCAGGAACCAGCAATTCCGAGTACCTATCAGCCGTTTTGTCGAAACCCATCACATCTGATGCCGCCACAGTTGTCTTCTACCCTGATATAAGAGAGTCTGGAGATTATGTCATTAAGATTTACACACCCGGGTGTAATCAAGATGACACCTGTGACAGACGTGGCCAAGTCGACGTGTTTGGTACTTTGAATACCACGAGTGGAAGACAACACTTAAACCAGGGTCGGTCCATTTATCAGTCGAACCAATTCGACAAATATGATCAGATCTATTTTGGCAACGTCGACGTTTCTTCTAGCTCGTTCCGCCCAAGCATCACGCTATCCCCGGTAGCAGGACAATCGCTTGCTTCGAATGATATGGTCATGGTCGCCCAGAGAATTGGCGTTGAGCGAATGAATAGCACCGGTGGTCTAAATGGACTATTTGAATATGATCCAACAAAAGCCACGGTAGAGACCTCCGACTTTGACAGCTCTGCATTCAATAAGCTTGGTTCGAGTTTCGATTCTCAGTCCGCGGTTCTATCGTTAGTAGCTACCAGCAGCCGTACTTATATCGGTGGCAACTTTACATCCGAAACTGTTAGCAACATTGTTGCTCTGGATAGTAACGGCCAAACTGCATCTCTCGACGGAGGTCTTAACGGCCAAATTATGACCATGTACAACAGTAACGGAGAGATTTTCGTTGGCGGTGCCTTCAGCGATACTCAGAAAGGAGGTGCTACCGGACTCTCCCATGTTGCAGTATATAATCAGCAACAGAACGAATGGTCAGCTCTCGGCGCCGGTGTTGATGGAACTGTCATGAATATTGTCCCCATGACGTTGAATCTCACTGGAAATAGCACAGAGGAAGCCGTGGCTCTAACAGGTGATTTCCTACAAATCCTCGCCTTTGGGAGTAACGATGCTGTCAACACAAGCGGTTTCGCAGTGTGGGTAAAATCCCAGAGTAACTGGCTCCAGAATCTAGATATGCCAGTCCCATTTCTAGACGGCCAACTAGCTACTTCACTGCTAAACGCACCTAATGACACCGAGTTATACGCTGGTTCGATGTCTTCCCAGTCCCTTAGAGCTTATGGTGCAGCAACGACTAATGGTATGCTGGGAACCTTGCCCATCAAGATCTCAGCTCCTACATCATCCCAAACGAGTTCGCTCTCAAAACGCGCGTCACCTGTCAACAACACGGACGCTGTCTTCGGTGTCGTTACAGGCGCATTCGACACAAATAACGATAGAAACGTGACAGTACTTGCTGGCCATTTTATCACCCAAGCCACCAATGGATCGGCGATTTATAACCTCGCGTTCATCGACAGGAAAAATTCCGATTCCGTCACGGGTCTGGGGACCGAGCTGCCCTCGGAGTCTGTTTTCCTAACCTTAGCAATTCAAGGCGACAATGCATTCGCAGGAGGCCGCGTGCATGGCACTGTTGAGGGATCTCCCGTAAATGGCCTTATTTCCTACAATATTGCCGATAGTGCCCTTGGCACTCAACCCCCTGTCTTTGCCGGGAGCGATGTTGTAGTATCGTCTATTGCCGTCCGACCTGACGCTTCCGACCTATACGTAGGCGGTTCTTTTGACACAGCTGGTTCGCTACCTTGCCCAGCCGTCTGCGTTCTTGACACTAGCAAGAATCAGTGGTCCCGTCCGGGCTTTGAGCTGAGTGGAACTGCTCACGCTCTATTCTGGTCAAGCAGCTCCACGCTCTTCGTGGGCGGGCAGCTGAAGATCAACGATACAGATGTCTACTTGGCATCCTATGACGTCTCCAGCAACAGCTGGTCCGTATTCGATGGTGCATCAGACCTTCCAGGCCCAGTCGATGCTTTGACCGCTGCAGACGAGAAACGAGACCAAATATGGGTAGCTGGGACTCGGTCCAATGGGACAGTGTACCTGATGAAATATGACAAGACCAACTGGACATCTCCTAGCATCACGCTAGATTCGGATACGACCATCTCAAGCCTACAGATGTTCACTCTGACCCAGAACCATGACGAATCAGACTTGGTCGATGAAGATCAAGCCCTCCTACTCACTGGATCGATCGGTGTCCCCGGTTTCGGTACAGCATCTGGAGCAATCTACAATGGCACTACACTTGAGCCCTATATTCTCACATCGAGCATGAACACGACCGCCGGCCATGGCTCCATCTCCAAGATCTTCGTCGAGAAGGAAGATTTCTTCAAGAGCTCATCCAGTAAGCATCTGCACCAGCCCTTTCATTCGATTTCATTTTGCTAATTACTATTTTAGGTCGTGGTTTGGCTCTGGGTTTCATAGTACTTATCGGCTTAGCCATCTCTCTTGGATTGATGCTGCTCATCGTCGTTGCTGGCCTCGCCCTCGACCGGTACCGTAAAAAGCGTGACGGCTACGTGCCAGCCCCGACATCAATGATCGACCGCGGTAGTGGGATGCAACGTATACCACCGCAGGAGCTTCTGGATTCTCTAGGTCGAGGACGACCCGGAGCACCACAAGTATGAGAAAATATATCCCGTACCTGAATAATCAATTGATGATTCAACTTGAATCTACGGACCTACTTGGATATGACGGCTCGATGATACGCGGGATGCTATCCTCAATGACGCCAGATCATACCTTGAACAGGGGACCCGAAGAGTAGAAAGAGGAGGTTAGACCAGAAAAAAAAAGATACCCATTGACTGTCGACCATGAGATGCTGTTAATAGGCTGGGAGAAAGACAGTCACCAAATCCCCGACGATGAATTACGACAGCAATCAGCTTCCTTAATGTTTACATGTTTATTTTCAACTTCCCATTGTATCAAACTTGCCCTCACCACTGTCGCTTGTACATTTTACCACACTCGCACGTCTCGTCCCCGGCGTGGCAGGACCTGATCTCGAGATGAGTATTTGAGGAGGGGTGATAGTTGTGATGCTCATAACTGGATCAGCAGTTCCAGGATGGTTTTTGATTTCGAGGTTCAGATGGTAGACGTAAGAGATAATGGGAGCATTTCTGAGAATGTGGTTTTCTCAGTTATTGGCGGGCTTTCGAGAGAATAGGTAGTTGAACTACTAATACAATACTCATCTGATGAATACCTTGTTTGTCCCTGCGTGACAATGTAAATAATGCATATGTACATACACAAGTACCTGTTTTTTTTTTTTTTTTTTTTTTTTTTTTTTCCTTTTTCTTCTTTATATGTATTATTATTTTGTTTCGTGTAGTCAGGAAATGAAATAACTAATGCACATTAAAATGCTATCAAGGCAATAGATAGCCGTGTGAAGAAAATAAGGAGGGTAGAGACGATGGGTTGTCCTGTGACTTTTTAGGCAGATCGGAGACATGTCCCAGCCACACATGTTCGCCACAGCACCATAAAGCTGCGCTATGATTGGCTAGTCAGCAGCGATCGTTTTTAAGCTCATCCCAGCTGCTTTATCCACATTACGCTGCCGGCCTATCCACCTTCAATCTTTGATGCATACATAATAAATCTCGACTTTAATTAAACAAACTATCCTTCATCGCGTGTTCTACCATCCGCCCCTACTCCCACCCCCAAGACATGGTCACCGCTGAGAGACCATAACAGTAGCCCGTCATGTCGGATTCCGACTTCGACACTGTTCGACAGCTCCAGGCTGAGCGCAACGCTGCCGCTGCCGCGAAAAAGGGAGCGCGATCCTCCAGCCAACGGTCCGAGAATCCCACCAAGGCGAAGCTGACCGAGTCTTTCGACACCGATCTCTACGATCGCAATGGAGGCGACAAATATGCCGGCTATCTCACGTCTATCCCCACCGCCGATGGTGAGGATGAGGAGATGGAAGATGCTGACAGCTCCCGTCGCCTAGTTGGCCAGTATACGGCTACTCGCGCCCAGATCGACGAATTTGCGCATGGAAACGGGGTAGAGGAGGACGACCCCTTCGCCGGACGTGGCGAGAATAGCACACGCATCGTCGATCGCGAGACCGATTACCAAAAACGCCGCTTCGACCGTGTCCTCACTCCCACCCGCGCCGACGCGTTCGCCGCGAACCGCCAAGCCGGCGCAGCTGAAGATGGTCGCACCTACCGTGATGTGATGGAACTACGAGAACTTGAACGAGAAGAGGAGCGAGTGAAGCGTGCCATCCAAGCCAAACAAAGGGACGGCCAACTACCAGCCGATGGAGAACATCGGGCAACCTTGCAGGATGGCGACAAGGAGAACGCCGATGCTGGCTCCACTGAAGCTGTAGCAGCGGGCCGGAAGCGCAAGAAGAGGTGGGATGTATCTTCCACCGCCGTTGACGAGTCCGCCCCTACCACTACGGAAGCCGAAGCCAAGTCGAAACGTTCACGATGGGACCAGGCCCCTGCGCTGCCAGTCCCTGGCGGGGCAGAAGCACCCAAGAAACGTTCACGGTGGGATCAAGCGCCATCTGCAACCCCGATTGGGGGCAGCGGTCTCGTCACCCCTATGCACACTTCTCAGATCGGTGCCGGCGCCGTGCCATCCTTTGGGACAGATATATCTGGCCCAGGCGGCGTTCTCAGCGATGAGGATCTCAACATGCTGCTTCCTGGTGAGGCACAGGGCTTCTCGATCGCCCAGCCTCCGCCCAATTATCCAACCGGCCATGCACCACTGCATAGGGTCGCTGCTACTCCCCTACCTGCTAATTATGGTGGCTTTATGATGCAAGACCCAGAAAGCAACAGGTTGAGCGGGAGCCAGATGCCCAAGGAAATACCCGGCGTTGGGGAGCTACAGTTTTTCAAACAGGAAGATATGACATACTTTGGCAAGCTTGCAGACGGCTCGGATGAGAACAGCCTAAGTGTAGATGAGCTAAAGGAACGCAAAATTATGAGATTGCTTCTCAAAATCAAGAACGGAACGCCCCCGATGCGAAAGACGGCACTTAGACAGCTAACAGACAATGCGAGGCAGTTCGGTGCTGGTCCCCTATTCAACCAGATCCTACCTCTTCTCATGGAAAAGACGTTGGAAGACCAAGAGCGCCATCTCCTTGTCAAGGTCATTGACCGTATCCTTTGGAAACTCGACGATCTAGTTCGCCCCTACGTCCACAAAATTCTAGTTGTCATTGAACCGCTACTGATCGACCAAGATTATTACGCCCGAGTGGAAGGTCGTGAAATCATCTCTAACCTCAGTAAGGCTGCCGGCCTAGCTACCATGATTAGTGTTATGAGACCAGATATTGATCATGTTGACGAGTATGTGCGAAACACAACAGCGAGAGCATTTGCTGTCGTTGCTTCTGCCCTCGGCATCCCGGCTCTCCTCCCTTTCCTACGTGCCGTGTGTCGCAGCAAGAAATCGTGGCAGGCTCGGCACACAGGTGTTAAGATTGTGCAGCAAATTCCGATTCTGATGGGTTGTGCCGTCTTGCCTCACCTGAAAGGGCTCGTGGATTGTATCGGGCCCAACCTGAACGATGAACAAACAAAGGTGCGAACTGTCACTAGTTTGGCCATTGCCGCCCTAGCAGAGGCCTCTAACCCGTATGGTATTGAAAGTTTCGATGATATTCTCAACCCTCTATGGACAGGTGCCCGCAAGCAACGCGGTAAGGGCCTTGCAGGATTCTTAAAAGCCGTTGGGTACATCATTCCACTCATGGACGAGGAGTACGCCAACTATTACACTTCTCAAGTCATGGATATCCTACTTCGAGAATTTTCATCACCTGATGAGGAAATGAAGAAGGTAGTTTTGAAGGTTGTTTCCCAGTGTGCAGGAACCGAAGGAGTGACAGCCGGCTATCTCAAGGAGCATGTTCTCGACGAGTTTTTTAAGAGTTTCTGGGTTAGACGGATGGCTCTCGACAAAAGGAACTATCGACAAGTTGTTGAAACAACAGTTGATATCGGCCAGAAGGTCGGTGTCAGCGAGATCCTAGAACGGATAGTTGGAAATCTCAAAGACGAGAGCGAAGCCTACCGCAAGATGACTGTCGAGACTGTGGAGAAAGTCGTCGCAAGTCTCGGAGCCGCCGATATTGGCGAGCGGCTCGAAGAACGACTAATCGACGGTATTCTCCACTCCTTCCAGGAACAAAGTGTTGAGGATGTCATCATGTTAAACGGTTTCGGAACTGTTGTTAATGCATTGGGAACGCGATGCAAGCCCTATATACCACAAATAGTATCGACCATCCTGTGGCGTTTAAACAACAAATCAGCAACAATTCGTCAACAAGCTGCCGACCTCATCAGCCGCATTGCTATGGTCATGAAACAATGTGGCGAGGACGCCCTGATGGGAAAGCTAGGTGTGGTGCTATACGAATATCTAGGTGAAGAGTATCCCGAGGTTCTAGGTTCTATTCTCTCAGCACTTCGTGCTATCGTCACAGTTGTCGGTATTAGTCAAATGCAACCTCCTATTAAAGATCTCCTCCCCCGTCTTACACCAATTCTCCGCAATCGGCACGAAAAAGTACAAGAAAACACTATAGATCTTGTTGGCCGTATTGCTGATCGAGGACCGGAGAGTGTCAATGCTAGAGAATGGATGCGAATCTGCTTCGAACTTCTAGACATGCTCAAGGCACATAAAAAGGGTATCCGACGAGCCGCCAACAACACATTCGGTTTCATCGCCAAAGCTATTGGACCTCAAGATGTGCTAGCCACTCTCCTAAACAACCTGCGCGTCCAAGAGCGACAGTCCCGCGTCTGTACAGCTGTCGCTATTGGTATCGTGGCCGAGACTTGCGCTCCTTTTACAGTCCTTCCCGCTCTCATGAACGAATACAGGGTGCCCGAGTTGAACGTGCAAAACGGCGTGCTCAAATCCCTCTCCTTCCTCTTCGAATACATCGGCGAGATGGCCAAGGACTACGTCTACGCCGTCACCCCCCTACTCGAGGACGCCCTCATCGACCGAGACCAGGTCCATCGGCAGACAGCCGCCTCCGTCGTCAAGCATATCGCGCTCGGCGTCGTCGGCCTGGGATGCGAAGACGCCATGGTCCACCTCCTCAACGTCATCTTCCCCAACATCTTCGAGACGAGCCCGCACGTCATCGACCGCATCGTCGAGGCCATCGAGGCCATCCGCGTCGCCGTCGGCCCGGGCCTCGTCATGAACTATGTCTGGGCAGGCCTCTTCCACCCCGCGCGCAAGGTCCGGCAGCCGTACTGGAGGCTGTATAATGACGCTTATGTCTACCAGGCCGACGCGCTGGTGCCGTATTACCCAAATTTGAATGAGGAGGGGATCGATAGGCCGGAGCTGGCGATTGTGTTGTAGATGGGGCCTATCTGCCCGTTTATAGAAGGGGGGAGGGAGGCGCGCGTTTCTGGCTTTTGTTGAGTTTGGGTTCGGGCTATGGCTGAGGCTGTGGCCGGGCCGGGCTGTTGATTGATTGATAATACGGGATATGGCGTCATGGAGTGCTGTGCTGTGTTGTGTTGTGTTGTGTTGTGTTGCGGGAGGGGGAGAGGGAGGGCTGTATAGTATTCACCTAACATTACCTAGGTAGATTGGACCTGCAATAATAAAATGATAAAACGGAGAGTTCCACGAAGTTGATTGTCTTATTTACAATATGCTTATATGTGTGTGACCCGCCTTGTTCATGTGTATGCATTTGTTTGCGTTTGACGGTATGTTATACGGTTGTTGGTGTTCCTGTTGTCGTGCATTGATTTGTGTGTCCTTGAGTTATGGAATCAAGCCATCTATAGACTATGTACACATCGTGTGCTAAATCGGAGCTAGGTGAACTTATAGACATAGGGATTTCACTAAGTTTTTTTGGCTCTTTAAGGGTGAGTATACTGAAATAAGGTCATATCATCTCTTAGCAATAATAGCCACTTAAGTTTCCTTTCTGCCTGTTCTTCTGTGTTCCTAAGTATTATATTTAATAAGAATACTAGCATTGAGCTGGGGTTTCACATATTCAGCCCATGGTGAACGTTCCGGTGTCATTAGTCTTCATTCTCGTGAATTTATAGAATCTTTTTGGCCATCAGCTTCCTCTCCACCCAGAGAGCTCCCGCCTGATGACCCTAGGACGCCATCGTCGGCTTCAGATCCAAATGGGAGATACGTAGCTCGGTCTAGCTATCATGTGTTCATTTAGTTTGATGTCATATAATGGTTTGAAACTTAAGCTTCCAAAATAATACAGGAAGTATATGACCGTGTAACTGGCTTGGCGGATAACCGCGTCAAATTTCTCACCGTTTACTCGTGTCGAGCAAAAACGCCTTCGCCTACAATCGTATGCGTAGACTCACAGTAAAACCACGTATATATCGAGTATGTGTGTTAGAGAACGTAACCACCAGGAGGATCTCACAGGTCACTAGACAGAGGAGACCGTCCCTGTATATAGTCAGATGGCACCTGGGAAGGCAATCTAGAGGGCCTCGCGCAACAACAATGGTCACTACCTATCCCTAGAGTACGGCTCCTGATAATGTACCTACGTGAATATAGAATGTAGCCGAGGAGTTGACTGCTTAGTTGAGAGTAAGCAGTAGATATCTGGTAGGAACAAATATATATAATATTAGGTATCTGAAGAAGAACCTATAGAGATTAAGTGACGACTCTACTACGACGTACAAATTATTACTTGTCAGAGACAAGCTTCTTTTTCGTATCCTCCTGCTGCCTCGTGGATTCTTTTGGTTTATACTATTGGTATTAAAATCACACATATATATTCGGATTGGCCGGTTTTACGATTCCTTGCCAGTGGAAGCATATAGTGGGATCATCACAAGCACTTCTATGGATCGGTTTCATAGGGTTGAAACACCACGATATATTAATTCAATATTTTCTCCGACGTTGCAATTCACTTTCCACCCACCCGGGTGCTCGTACCATAAACTTTGAATGGAACAATGGAAGAAGTGCGAATGCTAGGGTGGGCTCTAAGTTCCTGAGGCACTACCAGTGGCGGCTAATATACGAATGTACGAATATCGTTAGAAACCTCGCCTTTGGTATGGCTACAAAGCTACCACCAGCCGAACCCGTCTTGCTGGGTGAACGAGGCTGTGGGATCTAGGCGTCACTGGTTGGGTTATCTACTTAGAGACCGTAATTTAAAGCTTTGATCCTATACGTATAAAACATTCGAGTATGCATCAGGCTCAAAGCTTCTTAGCAAACATGCATCACCACTACGAATCGTACGAGTTCTGTTGGAGTAGGTTGGGATTTTTTTCTCTTGTCTGCTTGGTCCATTTTTCTGGCCACATATTTACATGGTCAACAGGTAGGTAAGTATTTCTTCCTTGAGCTATTGTATTCTTGACTTGTCCGTAGATGGATAGAATAGGAGCTATTCTCGCCCCTGCTTATCCTGCTCTCGTAATATCCCCTTATCAATGCTTATTTGTGCAACGACAAGACCCGAATAATAAGATTTGTTGTTTCTGGGTCAACCCACGTTTTTCTTACCGGGCGGGTAATTAATGATTTCCTACTCACTACTCAGCAAGAGTAATCAATCCAAGCCAATCTGTGCGTCGTCTACGCGTAAGGCAGAGCTATACCGATGGCTATTAACCATCTTACATGTGTTTGACTAAACAGGCAATGTTGTATTTTTCTCCTTTCCCCAGATATTTTAGCGGGTTCGTATTAGTAGACACGTTGTTAGGATCCTATTATGTCTCTTGGCCTTTGGCTTTGCCTCCGGTAGGTATGTGCACAGCGTACTCTAGCACGCTCAAGGGGAAATAGGCTGAACCGAAAGGGTCGATGTTGAAGAACAAGAGGTTAGGTCGGTCTAGTATAGGTAGTAGTTTAGGAAGGGGTACCTATCTCGGCACATGTTCATGCATGCAGCAGATTATTTTACTAACTAGTCACCTTAGCCTGCCATAGGTGCCAGGGAGAAAAGGATCTTGCATTGCATTTGCCTTTCCCACTCGTGTCAGATAAAGCAGCCGATATTTGCCGGGGCTAATTTCAATAAGTTTTGTTGTATACGGTTAGTCATCTATTAAACCCCAATAGCTACAAGGGCTAGAGTACCATAGAGCCTCTAATACACGACTATGTCAGCAGGGATAAATAATCAAAGTCGCACAATGTCAGCAGAGGTTAGCATTTGGTGGCCTGTTGATTTGTGTTGTGTGTGGCACAATGTCTTGGTCGACTCTTCGGGCGACCGGTAATAAGGCAAGTCGTATAAGTTGTTTCTCCGGGGAACAAATCCACCTCTTAACTACATACATACCTACCTAGTCTAGGTAGTTATGAATTGTTATGATAATTAAGTTGCCGTATCCACGCTGGTCACGAGGATTATAAAAAATTAACCATTGCGCCTCCGAGTAGGTTTCCACTCAAGTAAACAAACAAATCACCCGATAGTAGTTAACTTCAGACTAAAATACTAGTAAAGACTGACGGTAGTTTAGTCAATTACCTAATCGGCAACTTTGAAGCTAGTGTGATATTATATTGTTGGCGGAGAAAATCCTTTGGAATTCAGCAGCGTGCACTGGTAGGACTCGATGCTAGGGGGTGTGGGTGGGTTTCCAAGGAGCCGAACCCACTTGCTGACCTCCGGTTCGCGGGCTCGCGACAAATACATGCAGCTCGCAAGACTACTGTATGTGACCGTCGACGTGGCCGGGTCTACATACATACCTACGCATACACTAGAACTATGCGTATGCGTAGGCTCGAGAAGGGCGAGAAGGGGTTCCTGACTTTTGGAGGGAGGGGGAGAGGTCCGTTTCCGTTCTCGTTGCTGTACATGCGTACGTGCATACATATATAGATACGTACATACACACCAGAGTCGTGGTGATACGACCTGCTTGCGAATTACCGAGTCAAAGGATGAACAACCCATCCAATCTGGGTATCGTATTCGCGATAAGAGTGAAAGAAAAAAAAAATTGCTCGAATGGTAGGCCTACACAGCACACGGTCAAGGGATTATTGCGTACGTACGTATCGCCGTATGCGCAGGGCGAACATGCAGGTCAGAACATCCCATCACCTCCGGCCATGAGGTTAGCAAGGGCACTTAGGAATAGTGTAGGCGCGGTGCAATAGTAGTGGTGTCGAGGCTTCATTGTAGGAGCAATACTTTCAACAATGAAATCTTCAGCCGGCCGAGATATTCGTAGTGCGAGAGTATCTGATGAGGCTGTAATTAAACCCTGCAGCTCATCCTTGTGAGTGTGATTTCTGACTATCTGGGGAGGTTTGATAAGAGCGAACCACAGGTAAGATATGGTCGGCGACCACTTTTAGTCCGTATTGTTTTTCTCCCCGGTCTCTTAGCTAAGCTCTTTTTTTTTTTTTTTTTTTTTTTCTCTCTATGTCTCTCTCTTCCCGTCTCCGTTTCTGTTTGTTTGCCAGCTCTTACTTGTATTCCGGGGAGATACTGAATCAGTTGTGGCCCCCTATATGCATACTTACATACCGTAACCCGCACACACTACTGTATACTTATACATACATACAGTACCTAGGTCGTCGGTCGTCCATGAGGTGGATATGGAGGTGGATGTGGATTCACCGGCTTATAGTGAGCTCTCCGCAAATCTCTAGTGTATGTAGTGCTGCGGCGGTAGTGCTTTGCCAAGGCTCCCAGGTTTTCCCGCACAAATACTACTAAGTAGGTACTGCTAGGTGTGCAGCAAGCAATCTTACACTGTACAGGGCCGTCCGGCAGATACTGTCGTATTGTGCCAAGACAAGGCGAACCGTCGTCTGCCGTGTGGGCGTTGGGACGTTAACATTGCGTGCCTCGCGGCTCTTCCTCGCTTTAATAAAAAAAGCCACCGCGAGGCTATCGAGTCTTGTCTATGTCGGCCTGCCACTGCGACGTGTCCGTTGCTACAACATCGTGGCGTCTCCGCTGGCGCCGCCACCGCCGCCGTTGCCGTGAGGGTCTCCTCGGAACTGGAATTGGAATGGAACTGGAACTGAGGACGAATAGGATAGGATAGGATAGGATAGGGTAGGTCAAGGTTTGGGTGTTCGGATCCCCTGGTTACTACTGTATGCTGTATACCGTGGGTAGTACGGTACGGTAGTGTTGGAGATGTTAGAATACGGCCATCTGGCTCGCGCTTTTGCTTAAACGGGGTGGAGTCAGCTCTGTTATGGGCAATGGACTGTGGGCTCGCTGTGGGTAGACGACTGCAAAAGAACAAGTGCAGCATTAGCGACGCCAACTGTCATCCAAAAGAGTCATGATCGTCGCCACTAGCACCCGCCCACAACGGCCTGTAGCTTGGTTCTGCGCCCTGGGTGAGCCCGATGGGGGAGGGGGGTGGCCCTGTAGTGGTACGCTGATAAATGTGGATGCGAATCTGAGACACACCCATGCTCCTTGGCGCTGATGGACCGCCTGTGACTGGTTCTCGTACGTCTTGGCCTATTCCGAAGTGGGGGAGCAGCAGCCCCTGAGCAATTTAGTCCGCCCGCCGTAGTGCAAAGCCGATGTCATCAGTGGTGTGTGGTTTGGGAGGAAGAGGCGGAAAGAGGCTGCGGATGTGACATTTCGGCACTTGGGGGGTTTAAGGCTTTGGAACCCGGGTTAGCTGTCCACTGATCGTCGCTATTATACCTACAGCGCTGTCTGTATTGCACCACAGGGCTTCGATACCTTACCTAGTTGGTTGGACTTGAGTCTTAAAACCTACAGTATTACTGCCTCCTACAACCAATTGCCTTCTTTCCTTTCTATGTACACTTGCTTGGGTATAATTTTCCCTAGTCTGTTTGAACTAACAACATGCTATTTGATATATAGCAGCAGGCTATTATTGCTGTTCACAACAGAATGCCATGCCCTCCACCAAACTACCTATGAACTAGCTATAGTCTATGATTTGGAAATGACAAATCATATAGATGGCAGAAACTAGGTGGAATGAATGGGTTTTTAGTCTAGTTAAGACTGATCCAGTTTGATTGAAGTCTTCCTCTATCCCTGCACGACACCCTTTGGTCGGTCACTAAAGCGGAATAGCTAGGACGACGGAAGCTACCTAGAAGATGAGAACCAAAACTAAAGCGCTGCGAGATAGGCTACGCCGCCATCCCCACCACCTCGAGATTTGCCAGCTGCACGCAATAAATTGAATAATCTCACTCTAATGAAGTGTTTTCCCTGTTCGGAGAATCCTCTCTCATTACGTACAGGCGACGGGCAGGATGCACACATGGGCATGCGTAGCGAGTTTTCTGTGGGTAGGTCATAGGTCAGAAGGTAGACAGGCCAGGAAGGTAAGTAGGTACGGTACTGTAGGTATTGTAAATTCATTCTTCCAATGGATATTGGATAATGAACCACCCCCATCTCGCATCTCGCATTTCCATCTACACCCACATCCACATCCAACATCCACATTCACATCCACCATGCAGGGCGGCGATGATAACGAGGGCCCCATAACCCGTCGCGGCGCGCGATGAGGTCATCGTCTAAGACACCAAGACCACCAAGACGGGTCGCTGTCACCGTCGTGGTGTTGACTGCCTAATAAACATCGTATTCTAGATACCAATAGCGAAGGCCTTATCTCGGGGCCCCGCGGTGTTATTCGGGTCCAGGACCGAATCGCCAAATCACTAAGTTGCATCGCCTTTTATTACTGATGCCGTCGTCGAAATTGTAGGTGTCTAGATATATACGATATATACCTGGCGAAGTGAAACAGACGCGCACTTCTTGCTGAGGTGGCTTGAACGGCTGCGTCAATTGTTCCAAAGATTCTATATTCGACCGAGGGTTTGCCCGCACCCGCGCCATGGCTGCTGATGGTGAGAACCAGGTTCAACCAGGCTCATTAAAGTCATTAAAGACGTCGGGACGCCGTTGTTGACCACATCACACTAAATACAACCCATAACATGGATGATGGATATTGGATCGCATTGGTGCATTTCAATACCCTGCCTACTTCAGGGTAGCCACACAAGTGTCCTTGTAAGTTGATATCACCTGGCTGTGTTCATTATCAACTCTCGGTATTCCAGTATCGTACCCTAGCAGAGTTACTGTAGATTTCAAAGAGGCTACTACCATTGTGTTTGGATGAATTTCAAATAGGCACTTAAGACACGTAAACGGTTGGGTGGTGGTGTTACCGTATTACCAAAATGCCGAGAATAGATTCTTCGTCACAATTCTCCGATACACCACGTCTTGATGTCAGGTACAATGAACGAACGAGAACAACAATAGGGTAAGCTACTATATTTCTGCCAAACAGGTGTAGCTATGTATGTAGGTACAGCCTATGTATGTAGATGGGTTATCATGCTGCTGTATGTAATAGCCACGGCATGACATGGGATGGCAATAACTCCGAAGACAACAAAAGAAAAGTATTGTAAGACAGAGGATTCAATACCTAGGAGCATGTCCCTATCTTCCTTAGACTGGCATCTGTTATGCGCAATTGATAGCGGTGCTGCTTGTATGTAAGTAAAGGAAGAATATGATCTGACCCCACACAAGTCTGGGGGTGTATACTCTACATACCTACCTACATAGAGATGCGGGTTTTATGCGCCGCCATACCGTCATGCTGGTAGTCATACCAGAGGAAGGGGCTGACAGCCATCGTCATGTAAGTAGGTACTTAAGTAAGTATGCACAATACCGCAACCCGGATTTTATGTGTATTGGCAGCTAGTATTGTTTTGAAGCGCTTGAGTGGCTATTTCAATTTCTTGCCATTCTTCACGCTCCCTATGACGAATGCTGCCATTTTAGACGCGGTTGGTGCTGAAAGCCAACATCCACAGCGCGCATAGCCACCTACCAAAAATATACTCGGCCCTGTCTCAAAGCCCGGAGCATTATGCAATGCGTCCCGTACAGTACTCTTTTACTCGATACAAAAGAGCACACGACAATTTTGTATGATTGAGGTCTGCCTACGACTATACACCTACTTAGTATACGACTTTGTACAAATGAAACCACCAATTCGGTAGTCTATAGAGTATAACAATCTGATAATTTCAAATTAAAGTTAAATGACCAATTTTTTTCTTATTTCTCTTGGCTTGCTAGACCCGAATGAGGCATAGCATTTCAATTTGCGTAGTTGGCGTCCACGAGCTGACGATGCTCAGGTGGCTTGGAAAGTACCGGTACTTGACTGTTTTGGGGTGGGATTTTAACAAGGATGATGCTTAGCCCTGCACATGTGTGCTCGCTAATGTACCGGGTACAGCACAAATGACGTAGGTACGGTCCAACCTTGCAAAACCCCTCTCCTCAGGTCCAGCTCATACTTTATTATTCTCATACTGTACGTGCTTGTAGCAAAAGCAAGAGGATACAAATAGCCTTTCAATGAGAGACTCACTCATCTCTATTTACAGTGACAAGCGTCATCACAAGGCAAGAAAGAAAACAAGCAAAAGAAGAGAGTTCTGATTGGCCATATTTTATGTAGATATTCTATCCTAAACTCAAAGAATACACCAGTAGGTGTATGAGTATAGCAGAATACTAATACACAGGGAAAGGGACAAAAAAGTAGGTAGGCAAAGAGGAGACCCTGCATGATGGCTAGTGCACGTACACTAGCAATGATGCCCCCATCCTCCGCATCAGTGGCGTCAGCTAGCACTGCCAGTGACTCGTTGGGTAAAAGAAAGTTACCAAATATTTTTTTTCAATCTCTCTTTTAACCTGGGTGGGCATGCCTATTTTAGCCATCTAAGTTCCTGACCACAGTACCCACGAGAGTGGAATTAGCATTGATGACGGAAAGGGGTATATGTAAAATAGACGTGGCCGTAGGTATGAATAGTAGCTACGTAGATTACCTATATGTTGCCGTCCTTATCCCTCGCTCCCCGGGATAGAGAGACGTCCTTCAACTTGGAGTTTATGTACTGTATGTCGTAGTGTACTACCTGTGTATTGTATTATGTACACTGAACCCCTGATCAGCTACGCATGGTTCTGATATACATAGACAGTATAGACAGACCACAGAAGTATGTAAGTACTACATCAACAACAATAATGCGTGAACCCACCAGCACGTCAATTGTCTAGCTAACGTATCCTTGTACAAGTACGCGAGTATAGCACTTATCCGCCCTCCTCATATTTATCAACCTGTTATGTAAATAGGGTAAGGAGGTAGATTTTAGCTGTATACGTTGTCCACTACTTACACAAACACATAACGTAGTATGTAGGTACATTACACTGGACAGGTACTCTATTCCACAGTACGGATTATACCCATGTCTACTGTACAGTTACCTCACTACATACCTTATTCTCCCGAATACCCATACCTATACCTACCTATCTAGATACACCCATACCCATACACACATACATACCTACAGCTACACCTACCTACTACAACACAATGCCCACCACATCCTAGTATGTAACTATCTAGTTAGATAGACTCTCCGTTTTATTTGGCCGTACCTTTTCTTTTGCTCACCATCACCCATCCCGCCAGCTGGTACCTACCTAGCGTACACACTACCATCTCACGGATGGGGTTTATTTGCCTCCATGCTAATTCGATCCTGGCACCCCATCGACACAGTATCGATATTTCATCCAATCACCTCGACCAATTCTTCCATCTGGGTTGACGGAATAGGACCCTGGACCTGATACCCTCCCGGTCGTGTTAGACAGAAAGACGCCTTTCCCTAACCTTGCGACCCTGCCCACTTTGGGAGTCTTGGAGACATCAGATGGACAAGATCCCAACAGACACTAACGAATCTGTCAGTTGACGTATCAAGCGTTCGTGCCATCATATCTATACATACGTAGTAGCGCCGCGGTTGTCTTGTGGTTTATGTAAAGCCTGCTCCCCCCTTTGGAACTTCTCGCTGGATCTTGTTTTGTTTCCCTAATTTAACTGTCACCACCTCGAACAAAATAAAATAAATAAAAAGCAGTAGAAACCATTCTCAGCCTCGATACAACATCTCCGTGTTATCGACGACGACGACAGTCAGACAGACAGACAGACCAGCCTCGTCATCGTCTCGTTCAGAAACACGGCCGCCAGACCACCGTGTTGTCGTTCTACATCATCTCATCTGCAAGTCTGTCTTGGGTCGCTGTACAGTGTCCGTTCTACTCAGACGCACTCCGACCTCCCAGATATCTGGCAGGGCTTGCTGATCTTTGACTCTTCGGTCTTGAAACGAGCCACTCCACTCCACATTCTCATGATCGGTCGTCACCTAAAACGGCTCCTGTCAAATTGGGCACCATCTTTCCCTCGTTCCCTCTCCCTCCGCCCCGGAGCGAGTCTACAACATCATTCGGCCTCCAACTCTGCTACACTACTGTTAAACCCTGCTGCCCCAGGACCGTTTCTCTCCCATAGGATATTGGGACTGTCGATCCATCTCTTGACCGTCGTCACTGGAGTGTCCTACGGCTCTTGAAAACTGCCTAAGCAGGCCAAGCTCGCGACTCCACCCGTTCCCAATCACTGGAGTCTCTGTTAAGCCTCGACGGCTTGACCTGGTGGGAAGTACACACTACCTGCTAGCCTCCTAGTTGTACCTGACTACCTACCTACCTATCTGTATTCAACCGTAGGGGTGTTCCCTGACGGAGTCCCTTGTGAGGTCCCTACGGCCACACACACCATACACTTACACACACACCGCAACACAAACACACTTAAGGCACGCTGATCCCCCCTCTACAGTCCGGGGCGACCATCTTTCACTGGACCTTTTGAAAGAAAGGTCACCCATCTCGGCTAGGTGACACGAATCTGTCTCCTTCGGGATCTTGCATCTGATCAGCGCGAACTATTTGGGATTATTATTATTATCTTGGACACTGACGAGCGCATTGTTGTGTCGTTGTCTATTGCTTCTTGTGGTATCGTGTTGAGAGCTTCACGTCCTGGCAACTGGTACTTGTCCCTTCATTGTCGACGATGACTATGACTCTTGACAACCAGTCACGACTCGGAGCTTTTCACTTCGGCCACATGTCTTCCTACTCGAACTCACCCCATTTCACCAACCCGTGGGGCTCGGGCTCAGCCAGCCAGCATGGCCATCACGGCATGTACTCACAAGGCGGTTTAAACACCAACCTCGGGGCCCTCGACTCTATGGCGAAGCACCATCCCGCCAATAGGCCAAGTGCCAATACTAGTGCCTCAATGGCGCCGTACGGAAGCATTCCCGTGACGTCTTCAGCAGCAGGTAGCACTCACTTGGCGGATGTGTATGAACAACAAAACTTACTCAATATGCCCCAAGATCTCTTAAGCCTCAACCGAATGCAGACAACATCTGCTGCCTACGGAGAGCCGTCGTATGCCACGGCAACGGCCTCTCCCGTACACGCGACATACTCGGCATCGCCCAGTTCTTACGATAGTGTCTCCGGCTATGCCCCGGCGCCAATGCGTTCAACGTTCGCTCTTGCGCCGGAAGCCGACAACCGAAGGTATTCTCAATCTTCAGTTTCCTCTTTGCCGTCAATAAATTCCAGCGCGGACGGTTTTATTCGGCTCCACCGGAATTCAATAGTTGACACAGATCACAGAGGCATCCAGCCTACAGACGACCGAAGAAGCTTCGCAGATGCTATTGATGCAGGCCAAGGAATGTTGGCGATGAGCCAGGAAACACCGCGAGCTATCTACCCACCTAACAATCGCGGTAGAGGTTCGACCGACTCGTACGGGTTCCCGGCAACCCATTCCACAAACTCGTCTATTTCATCAGCGAGTAACTATAGTGGCGGTTACTACGCGGCATCAGTCGACTCAGTTAGTGATTATTCGACTGCAGGATCGGATATTGAATCTGTTACCTCACGAACACTGCCTCGACCCAACTTAATGACTCAACCTCCTCCGGCGCCCCAATCGATGATGGGTCAGTTTAGCTCTAAGGTTTCGTCAAGCACACAAAAGAAACATAAATGCAAGGTGTGCGACAAGCGGTTCACCAGACCCAGCTCTCTGCAAACGCACATGTATAGTCATACAGGTGAAAAGCGTAAGTTTAAAATAAAATGGGCCATCGTACCGATGGAAAGTTGCTAATGGGGCATGAATTAGCATTCTGTTGCGAGGTAGAAGGGTGCGGGCGGCACTTCTCAGTTGTATCGAATTTGCGACGACACCGAAAAGTCCATAAAAACGATGCTAAATCCGAAGCCGGATCAGAAGACCACCAAGACGATCATTCAGACTGAAATCGATAATTCACGTTATAAACAATTTTGAATTGGGCCATGGTTTAGATGCCTTCTATTGGCGACTTGTTTACGAATACTTTGACAAGGATGCCTACTGGTCGGGAAAACTTAGAGGAAATTGGTCACCAATGTTTCGTTTACCCCATATACATACTGGCGATGATTGGGATGAGAAGGCATAGTAGTGTCAATACGCGGATTCGGCCTCCGCAGCTATCGAACATAAACTTTTGACGTTATTGGTAGTGTCTTGGAAGGGCATTGACGACCTTTAGAGATTGGGCGCAAAGACTCATTTTATGGCATTTACGGTTTCTCGTTCTTCGCTCATGATCGTCTCACAACACGGCGGCTGTTATCTGGGTTCGGACTTCTGCGAGGAGATACCCTCACCATCGTGGCGTTAGGGAGTTATAATTTACGAGGGTATATTACACGATTTTGCATTATGCGGGTTTGATGAACGGGGCTGTTTACGAGTGAGCTTTGGCAGAGACGCGCACCAATCATGCTCCATTGACGGAAATCACGAAAAGAGGGCGAGCACGTGAAGAACGACTGCTTTGTATCAATAGCCATATCCAATCGTATACCCAAAGAGAAGGAGAGACTTTGGATGGGTCGCAAGTTATTTTCTCCTGGTAGACATGGGGATTGGTGCCACCAGACGAAGAAACCGACACTCTCTATGCACATGTAATCTAATAACTGATAAATACAAGCCAAGAACGGCAAGTCCGACAGAATTAAATATCAATTACCTGCTTTTGTCCCCTTGCGACAACATGTGAATCGTATATAATCTGTCACGATGCTCACGATACTGGCGGTGATCGACAAAACGCTCGCGATTCTCAAACCTCTTGCTAAGACTTCTAAGACGAATTGTCACATGCCACCTCAATCCAAGAGACACATTTCCACCCCGACCCCCTCTCTTTCCCCCCTTTTTTTCCTTGTTCGCTTTTTCCTGGCTGTCTGTCTCATACCGGTCACGGTAGCTCATGTGAGAGATTTTCAAGACCTCGAAATGTCAGTGGTCGAGTCGGGCGTCGAGATCCTGGTTGGATCGTCGCCGCACAGGGCCCCACATCTGGGAAGACGTCGCCTCGAACCGAACCGAGACAGAGCCCTCTCTCTCTGATTGATGCCTTGCATCACTGGCCAATTGCCAATACCTACGTGAGGACACATACACAAAGGTAGGTATAGGTATACATACATAGACACATGCGCAACCCACACCCACATACGAGATGGCTGCCGTGTCCTGTAGATATGCAGTGTTGATCTGGGGTAGGTAGTTTACGAGATTTGATTAGGCGACCCCGTTTGTCATCTTTTTTCTTCTTCATCTCGTCTTTCTGTTTTGTTTTTCCATTGATTGTTCTACCTATTTCCTATTTCGGCGCTATTCGGAGGTATCAGATGAACAGCTGTTTTAAGAACCAATTCCTCGCGTCGTTTCATAGATAGACATTGGATAACACAGAATCATACTGTGCTCGTAAGTTTTAATTAACAAGCTCACGGTATCGGTCATTAAGCCAACCCACCTACTTAGCTCGAGTTATATGTATGGAGATGGGTATAAGTGTCGGTAGGGAAGGTAGATAGATATGAGCTAGCAACCCCTATACTACATGCCTAGCTGGACGGGCTGGCATCTTTCGGCTGGCATCTTTCCGCTGTCACGTCACAGGTATTATTAGGTAGTTACATGTGTTATGGGGAGAGAGGAGAGGCGGGGGATAAAAACCGCGTCATCACGAGCCGCAGTTGTCTGAGAAACTTGTACAGACGGGGAAGGCAAAAAAAAGAGTATGTAAGTATGCATCTATCTACACCAACACTAAGACACGGAATCCGTTTTTTCTTACAGTCCCTACCTACCTATCTCACCTAGATAATATGTCAAACAAAAGAACTTATCAAAGCAAGACACTACTGTAGACACAGCCAAATAGGAAGTCCCCCATCCCCCATCTCGAACTGACTCGCGCGCCAAATTGCCAATCTTGACCCTTACCCTTACCCTACACCACTTTAGAGGCCGGGGGGGTGCGGCGTCGGCGAGCGAATGGAACGAACGAAGAAGGAAAAAAGAAGGAATTAGACACAAGCGGTTCGGTATCTGTTGCGCCAATCTGCAATCTGTGTATGGATGTATGTAGGTATGACTGGGGAACGATGTCAGAGTTGTAAATTAGACCAGCAGAAAATCCCAGAAGGCCGGCCAACAAGATGCCTGTTCGGGACGCGGGATCGACGCTCGCTAAGCCCCGAATCGACAACGACCTCGAACATGAAACACGCTCCCCTCCCTAGCGTGCAGGCTAGCGTACGGGGGCAGACCGGGGGGAGAGGAGGGAAGGATGGGAAGGGAAAGGGAAGGGCAGAAGCGCAAGAGGGGACCCTCAAGGATTGGATTTGCTTATCCACAAATCTCTATTTCGAGCCGTAGCGTCGTAGTGGTTAGTTAGTGTAGTATAATAGTGTCTATGTAGTATAGTGCAGGCTTACGTGTATTTAGTGCGTCCGAGACAAATACCAAATCTAACCATTTAAGTTTCTGGCTGTGCAATGACAACATTCGGGAGAGGGAGGATTCCAATTTTTATTTTGCCACGGGAAAAGGGGGTAAGTAGATAGAGATTTTAGTCAAATACTGTATTATAGGTTAGGTAGGTCAGAGGTAGGTGCTTAAGGTACCTGGCCTGCAGCGCAGTGCAGCAGAATATAGGTGGAGCAGAAGAGCCCTATGGTAGTGCCTCTTAGTTGGGCTAGCGTCACCATATGCCATATGCCATATGCCATGGTGGCATGCACCTCGGCACGAGCGAGTTCAGAAGAACTGTTTGCCACCACTTACCGACATCGTCGACGAGGCTAAAAACCAAGGAGAATGGCTGAAGTGTGCGCGTTGGCTATGCTATCTTATCTATCTAAGTGGTAACGAATTGGCGGCTGTACCGATATCGAGACGCGTGTTTGGAATGCATACACAACGTCTACTGTACGTAAGTACATATGTAGGTAGGATCATACGTAGTGCCATATTGTGGAGGTTGATTGATTGATTGATGGATGGGTGGATGGATACCTAGCTGGATGGGTCAATATGTATGTAAGTATAGGCGGAATGGCCGCGTGCTGGCCACATTCCACATTCCAACCAAGGTATGCCTACATACAAACATACACGTAGGTACTGTATATTCGGACCGCATTCCTCAATCGAGCTCTTGGCCTAATAAGAGCCGCCTGTAACAAATATACAAGACATTGGAGCCGCCGTGGGATTGGATCCCGCCGCCAGCACGGACAAGTCTGTCTGAATGAACATCACGACCCTTTTTTGTTGTGTTCTCCTCATATCATCAGACAACGGGGTTTACCAGGTCTTGTCCCGTCCAGGACGGATGGGGCTCCATCTCGACGCCTACTGCTGCCTCGGTGTTTAGCACACATGGCCATGTGACTTAAACCAGACCCGACCGGCGGTCCCTTGTGACGACATCTCTTGTCTGAGGGCTCCCGGAGACGAACCCTATTAGACGTCACAGTCGCTGACGCTGCAGCCTCTCTTTCTTGACTGCTGCATGGGCCGAATTGAGCAAGGCGCCTACCCAGTTTAGACCGAGAGCCCTGTGCCGTCATAATTCCATCAGTGGACCGGGAGCGCACGCGCCAGAGCCGCCGCCGAGGGAGGCCGATGGGAGCCATTGGCTTTTTTTTTACCGTCTATTTTCGTAGATTGATGACATACCGACCTACGTACCTACAACCAGGGCATAGAGTGGCACAGTTGGGTTGGTTGGTGGGACAGCAGTAACAACAATAACATCATTAACATGGGATTCGTCTAATGTCTCTCGAAGGAAGCTTATTATTAGTTGCACCTATCTAGAGTAGTGTAGCAGTGGTGGTGGTTGGCTTGCTGTGGTTTGGCGTTGGCTTGCTGTGGTTTGGCGTTGGTTTGGTTTGGTTTGGTTTGGGTATAGTTTTCCAATTTGGCGACTGGTGGTTGGTCCCTGGCGAGACACGACCCCATCGCAATGACGACACCGGTCTTTGTCCTGCTCACGGGCCGATGACGTTGGGTTGCGCCGGGGGGTGACCAGCCGGCGCTCGCTATGGATCGGGTCGTTTGGCTAATAAGCCAACCGGGGCGGAAGTGGACAGCTGGCGCTGCTGGCACTGGGTTTGCGACGGGTCTGATTGGCCCAAGGGCGAAACTCTAGGGCAAAAAAGCCAAAATCTTCCCTACATACAGCTGTACATACCTACATACTTAAACACCATCGTACAGATACCTAACCTGGACACACACGTGTATAGGGTACAGAACAAGGACCGACCATGAAAATCTACCTATCTTTGTGAGATCTTCAGGGTCCTTTTCGATGGCGCATCTCATCTCTCACGGGCAACCAAAGCGGCGGACCTGGCTTCCCTGCTTTCCCGGGCGAGGATGGACCTGGATTGGATTAGGTAACTAACCTCAAATCCATCATCCATCCCCATTGCTGGCTGCTTGGTACGTTACACGCCTGCCCGCATTTGCCTCGTGGCTGATTTTTGCAAAGCTAAGCTCGACTACATAATACTACTATAACTATTATGTATGCCTACGCATATGTACAATATGCGGTAAGACGGAAACCGGTACGCAAATTCGCCACCGCGCTCCGACTTATTTTCTCTTTTCTTACTTTATGTAAATGGAAGTCTGAGGAGGTACGTACTTACAGACGTACGGTACTTAATAGCACAGTAATCGAACGCGTATATAGTCTCGTCTGCCGTAGTGTATCTGCGACACGTTAGGCGCGGCAAGTCGGCCACCCGATTGGCGATTCATGCCGTATCTCTCGTCAGCTGAGAAAGCGGGCAGTGTGCGAATCCAATCATGCAAAACCCACCAATTCTATTTTGTATATCTACGTAATTCTCGTAGCGGCAGGATTCCTAGGGCGATTAAGACTGCTAGCAGCTTTCTCCCTTACCGCACTTTATGCCGTTTCTTACTTCGTTGTTTCGCAAGTATGAACGGAATACACGATATTATTACTGCCTAGTGTACCGGTAGTTACCTAAGCCAACTTACACGGTGCGCATGTATCACATACCTAGTCATTCTCTGCCCGGTATGTCCGAATTAGGAATTAGGTTTACTAATTAGGATAGGAATACAGATTAGGTCTGATAGGATTCAATATGAATCTGCTGCCTAGCCGGTCTCGCTCAGTTACTCACTAATATCGCCACCTATGGGGTGCAGTAGTGTTCTACCTACGTTACGATATCAATGGATTTGTATCTACTACTGTAAGTAGTAGTTCCTAAGGAGAGCCGGAGTTTGGTGGATAACTTGTTAGTACGTAGGAGCTTGAACTTAGTGCAATACCTACATACTTACACTGTAGACCCGGCTCGGCACTTGCACTGTTAATCATTTAATGATGCGTTTAGCACCATACTGTATAATATAGTTGCTCAAGTCGCAGCATCTTGCCCACTTGAGAGAAACTTGGTGTTTGAAGTAGAGGCGACGAATCAGGTACTTCGTTATATACATTCATAAATACTTTACTTTGATGAAAATTCGCCTCAAAGCAATATTGCGCGCGCCTCAAGAATAAGTTGTGCGTTGCATGTGTGCTGCATACTATATCACCATGTAGGCATGTACAGCATATCTATCTACCTCTACCTAAGAGGGGGTCCGGTTCGGGAAGCGGTGACAAACCAGGCAGAAGAAAAGTAAGACATACCTATGCGTACCTAGGTAGGGTTGGGGAGAGCTATGATGTCATGGAGCCGGGGGGATGTGTTTTAGTTTTGTTATCTGATTTGCTGCAGGCGAGAGGGTCCCCTCATCTGCAAGTCCCGAGTCCTGGAGAACAGGCGCGAGAATTATTGGTGCGCGACCAAGTAAGTCACGGTACAAATACCTCGAATACCCAGGTACCCACCCCATTCCGCTCTTGTGGCGGTCGAGCCAAGGGCGGAACACAGGCGGGCTGGCTTTCTTATGTGACCACCTAAACAAAAACTAACTACTGACACTAAACCTACACTAAATACAGGATTGGAATTGTACCTGAACCAGCCCGGATCTCATTTACTGTGATCAGACTGTGATGTTATGGTTTAGATATTGTTGGTTTAGGTTGATGATATAATACTTTAGTCTGCTCCCTAGGTAAGTATTAGTTAGTAGGTTATACTCAGACACGGGTAGAAACGCCACGGTGTATCTGCGCCATAGACATACAAGCACAAGCACAACTACTCCATGTAAGTACCTATCTAAGGGACTGACTTACTGTACATTTTATGTGATACAACTTTCAGGGTCTTTTCTTAAAGTGCCTACCAGCTGAGACCACAACAATGCGTGCTTTGAGGGGAAGAGAGTGAGTTTTACGACGATGGGCTTTTGATGTAAATGCCATTTGAGCCTGTGATGGGAAAGTCGGTTTCTCCATCGGCGCCCCCTTTTTCCCTAGCACACCCCTCCCTCTCGGTTCCCCATATTTTTCTCTCGAAGGGGTCAGACCCCATCTTGAATAGGGACAGCGAGACAGCACTAGATATGCGTATCTGGACTACATTTCTCTCTTTGCTCTTGTTCATGCATGTGCACTGTTTAGTTTCGTCACTTACAATATCACATTCGAGCTAGCTACATACAGCAATACTTCATTAATACAGTACCAAAGCCAAGTTCACTTACAAAGTACAGAACTATCTATGCTGTAAGTCGAACTACCTAATACACCACGATTCATGTCATCTCCTACGCCCACTATACCGGGAAAATTTACCCATAGCAGGAATATAGTATGCTGACACTATCTAAGTAAGAGACCGGGGGGGCGACCATATTGAAGGAGCCTACTATGTATGCTGTAGGTAGGTAGGTGTACTATACACAAGTCTCCTCTAGATAGCCAGCCATCCGAAAAGGTAGTGTAGTGTGCTGTGGTGCCTATCTCACCGCTACTCAATCACCATATTACTGTTGTATCAACGGGTCTTCCACGGCACGCATGCAGCTCCGGGTCAGAGACACGCACACACCCACCTCGGCCTGCTTGCCTGCCTACCTACTTGTTGCTACTACTGCTGCTGCTCGATCCTACATACAACAAGTCCACCTCTCGAGTGGACGGGGAAGCTCGCTGACGATACCCGGATCACTGACCTACCTACGCATGAGGTAGGTACAGTACCACCTCCCTACTGTACACCACCTAGCCTACCTACCCTACATACGTATGGAAGGAAGGAAAGGTATCGTATCGTGTAGTGTGCGCAGAGTATGTAAGACTCTAGTCAACCATCCATCATCTCATCCTGCACAGGACGTAGATCCTTTCCGCCCCCGGTTACGTCGCCGCGGTAAGCGTTAGATATCCCTCGCAGAAGCCGTGATGCAGTACTAGTACGGCACGTGAAGGCGTACAAGGCGTGGTCACTGCGCTGCTACGTGCCTACTGCACTCCCGTGCACCATCCGTATGCTGTAACGTATTGTATGTTGTGCTTGCTATGGTTAGATACGTAAGTTGGATTGCGTACCGTAGGCACGCAGTTCGAGTTGACTGGCTGAACCAGTCGCCACAGGTACCGTGAGCATGAGTTGAGGTACCAGCTTCTCTGTGTAGATGTACTGCTAGACTAAGAACACCTTTACCGCCGTGTCTCCCCCCTCTAGAATGGAAAAGGGGGGAGTTGAAAATACTACTCAGCTAGTGCTTATAAACAAACCATAAGAAGTCGAAGTCGAAGTCGAATCACTCGGGAACGAGGGAAGGCTGTAGGTAATCCTTCGGTGCACGATCCTACGTCGCAGATCCTAGGATTGCGTTTTTCATGTCCATGCGTATACCGACGTTTCATCCGCTGTTCTCACGTCGCCGTCGTCGGATATCTCGTCTCCCGTGGTGTTGAGGCTAGCATTAGTCGGGACACCCTCATAGTGACAGAGGATGATAGAGATCTCGCCGTGGGAGTCTATGAACAGATGAACATATGATGATGGGCGCTGTCAACAGATCTTAGCTGTCAATCGCAGCAACTAAAGCGGGTGATCGTCAGGGACCCGACGCGTGGTTTTCCAGGAACAACTGCGCCATAAGGGGAAAGATGAGAGGGAGATAGTCGGTGCTAAGCTACTGGCATATGATCAGTTACCTAGAGTACTCTATACAGCGGAATCCGGGGGTGTCGTGGCTCTTAAACGAAATTCTCTGTAAGTTACGTACATAGGCGAGTCTGAGTCCTAAGGAAATGCGGCTTGTCATCTAAAGATGCTATCAAAGATGCTATCAACGCTGCTATCAGGCTGCTCGTGGGGACCATGTTGGTGCAAACTGCCTCTTCATGTATACTCTACGGTTGATATCGTATACATTATTAAAACTATCAGGTACCCCCTGTGATTAGCCATAGAAACTAAAGGAAAGAGTTCCATGAATATGTTATATTGCGCGCCTACCTGTTCTTTCTCGTAGCTATATAATTCTTTTAAATCTGCGCAGAAGTATACGTGAATTTTGTTAATAGCTAAACGACGAGTCAATGGAAACTTACTAAATATTCATACTAGATAGAAGTGGTTATTTTAATAAGAAGTGAGCTCATAGGAGTTATAAACGTCAACCTACTCTACTCGTAGAGCATATCTGTGATTACCGAATATACCAGAGCTAACAGCCACATAGTATTGTTCCCCTTCTCATCTGCAGAATATATTATCAGTCGAAAACCGGAACTGTTTGCCTGTCATGTGTATATCGTGAAGGGCTCGCCTACCCGCGTCTAAAGACCCGTCAAGGTTTTATTTGATCCCATTTAATACTCAACAGGATGATGAAGACACAAATAGGATAGTGAGATACACCCTCGGAGTGATAAACTATCATTATAGATGTCATACGGGTTTTGTGCTGTTTAATGTAACTGCTAGTTCTTCTTAACACCCGCTCGTTGTGACGTATACATAAAACCCTAACTTTGATATACATATAAGAGCTAATTGCGTCGACATGCCGTAAATTTTCGCTATACTCCTCATGCGATACGCAGTGGATACGCGAAAAAGGTTTCGTTGAAGGTTTCCGGGCTAGCTAACACACCAAGAGAGTATCGCGGCCGTCAGAGATGTGTGTCGTGCGCGCAGACGAGGTGCTTGAGCGTGAGAGAAGCTTCGGATCTCGTAACCCGGCACCGGGCTTGAAAACAACATTCCCAGAATAATGCAGAAAAATGCAGGCAGTTAACGTATAAATTCTATCGTAGGCGGCTGCAATTCAACGTTACTAATTCGTGTCAATCGTAGACCATGCAGAGGGTTGATAATTCCGTGGAGCGGCCGCCAACTTCGATAACTCCGCCCGCTTAGCTGACTTGATGGTATCATCAAATGCATGGAATGCATTAAATCCGTCGCCTGGTCGTCTTCGACGGAGACTATTTCAGCATATTACGGGAATACCACCGTCTTTTTGTAAGCTATAGCGCGCAGGCTCATGCCTGAACTAGAAATCGAGTTGAAATCTTGGAGCCTAATATTAAAATAGTATCGCACGATACTGCCTGTGAGCAGATGCGTTCAATATGTGGTCTATGCATGACATGACGATGACGAGCTGGGAAAGTATATAAACAGAAGGTGTTTCTGAGGAACATTGGGAATAGAAGAAATCAATCCCGAAGAATAGACTGAAGACCTAGGCCTTCGAACATAGAGATATCGAGGGAGCTACTATACAGGACACACTGTCTAATAACTATATCCCTACCGGTATTTTATTAAATCACTAAAATGGAAGGTCGGTACAAAGCAGCCCACGCGAACCCCAAGGGCCCAGGCGACGCGAGACCAACAGCCCTACAAATCATCCAAGACGAGCAACGCCTGGACGGCTCCCTAAGCTCAAAAGTGATCCTGATCACAGGGTGCTCCTCCGGCCTCGGCGTCGCAACAGCACGCGCCCTCAAAGCCACCGGGGCCACGCTCTTCCTCACCGCGCGGAATCTCGAGAAGGCTAAAGCGGCGCTCGGGGACATCCTCGACGACGACAACAACGGCGACGATGGCAGAATCCACCTCCTCAAGCTAGATCTCGAGTCCCTGGCTAGCGTGCGCGCCTGCGCGGGGGAATTCCTAGCGAAAAGCGACACGCTGAATGTCCTGATCGCGAATGCGGGGGTAAGGCTGGTGCCAGAGGGCCGCACAGAAGACGGGTTCGAGGTCCACTGGGGCACCAACCACCTCGCGCACTTCCTGCTCTTCGAGCTGCTCAAGCCGGCGCTCCTCGCTTCCTCGAGGCCTGAGTTCCAGTCGCGCGTCATCGCCGTCTCGTCCACGGCGCATCGCACCGCGCCGCTCAAGTTCGACGACTTGAACTTCGAGAGGCGGAAATACGACGGCGTGGCGGCGTACGGGCAGAGCAAGCTTGCGAATGTGTAAGTTAACTAGTTAACTTGTATTTCTGAATTTCCGAGGCAGGGTTTCCCTGCTCTGGTCTGATCTGATCTGGGGGCTGATTTTCTGCGGCAAAGGTACATGGCGAACGAGATTGAGAGACGATATGGGTCTCAAGGTTTGCATGGTTGGAGCGTGCATCCGGGAGGCATCCGTACCGGGCTACAGAGGCCGAACCTGCATGATGTCTTCGTGCTCCTGAAAAACGGCCCGATACATAGTTATATGTGAGTGACGTAGAAACCCATTCCCCTCCCGTCTGCTAGCGCTGCGACTTAGAAAGGGAGAAAATCTTCCCCCTTTTCTTCAGGCTCTACGTCATGAAGCGCTGCATATGTCCTTAGATAATTTGGGTTCTCGTGTGAATGGCACTGCTGACCTATGTAAAGGTATATGCAAAATGTAGACCAGGGCGCCGCCACGTCTGTGTGGGCTGCTGTGAGCCGAGACCTTGAGGGTAAGGGCGGTAAATATCTGGAGGAGTGTCAAGTGAGCGAGGGGCTTATAGAAGGATCGGACCATGTGGGCCCGGGTCATGCTCCTTGGGCATATCACGAAGAAGACGCGAAGAGGTTATACGATGAATCCTTGAGGTTGGTTGGACTTGGTGAATGATTGAGCGGGAAGCTGTCGACTAGTGATGAAACGGGTCGAGATGGGGCTGCTAGATATACCCTTGCGCTCGAGGAGAAGGATGGTGCATAATAGCCAATTTGTACGATGAAAATAATTCGAACGTCTCAGCTCCGAGTCTTTCTCTTCTTCCTGGTGGATTTTTGCATGTCTGAGGGCTCATCATGCTCGACCTTGATCTGAGTAACAATAGCCGCCGCCCGGCGTTTCCTGGGATTGGGTGACGATTCATTCTTTATCTCTTGCTTGACGTCCACCGTGATATCGACCGATTTGGGATTTGCCGCGGCTTGTTCTGAAAATGATTTCAGATTCGCTGTAAACAAGACTGATTGAGCCCATCCGGCTTGTGGGCCCCATATCTGGCGGAAGTGGTCGCCCACGGAGTGGTACATAAGTTTTGAAAACGTCTTAGTCTTGGTCTTCCCAAAGTGATAATCGCGCTGTGCGATCTGCCATACGTGTGTATCGACCGGGACGGCCTCGCTCCAACCTAGCCCCATCAAGCATACACAGTCGGCGACCTTGGGCCCAACACCAGAGAGAAAGAGGAGTTCTTCGTGGGCTTGCTTGTATGTAATGGGTTCGCCTTGAACCGGAGTTGCGACTGCTGCCCAACCGGGATTCTCTGGGTTCGTCAAGCTTTCCAGCCATCCTTCTGGTTTCTGGGTCGAAACAATCATGGCTGTTTCAGCAATATACTTAGCTCGATAGCCAAACCCAAGTTCTCTTAGGTGGGCCTCAACCTTTTTGCCGGTTAGAGCTTGGGGCGACGGGAAATCGTGGAAGGGTTCATCCCCTATATGTCCTATGAGAGGCCCATAGTGTAAACACAGCTTATTAACCTGTTTAAGGTATTAGCATCCTGCTAAAGCCTGGACATACATGGTCATACCATGCCTGAGATGCGTGAAATATGGTTGTTACTGCTGCATATGAAAGATATGAGAGTCTCCCAAGCATCTTGAGTGAGAATGCGAATTCCAGTGAACTTTGGCGCTTTCTTCTTAAAGTTGGCATCTGACCCAGACCACTGATCGTAGAGTGCAGCTAAATCGTGTTTCAAACTGAAATAATGTCTGAGAAGAGCCTCTGTATCATCCCCTTGCTGTGTATCTATAGCGCCTATCTCCTTAGGTAAAGGTGCAAGTTTGCGCGGACTAGTCTTGGTCTTTGGCCAAGTCACTTTGTAGTGTAAAAACGACTCGTCCTGCTTCAATGACAACAAGCGGCCATGCAGTACACAGTTCCTGCAGAATTATAATTAGAACAAAGCTTGATATTTATATTTATAATGATGAGAGACAAGAAGATTCAATTGTTTACCACTCATCATTAATCTTCTGCCACCGAAAAGACTGTCCACAGCGAAGAGTTGTATCAATGCACAGCTCGGTTAGACTAAGGGGTAGCTTGCGCCACTCGGATACACGGAGTGGTGACATTGGTAGAGAGTACTGATGAAGTTTATTCAGCTAGTGATTATGTTAAGGAGTGAGCAGTGTAGAAGAGAAGAGGAATGCACACAGAAAGACGGGCTTGGAGAGGATCCTGTTACGATTATTAGTTTTAAGTCTAAGTTGAAGTTGATGAACAGGATCGGAAATTGATTGATAATTGAAGCTGAAAAAGTCCCAAAGGGGCAAGTGACGCTAAGGCGCGATTGGACCGGTCTAGTCCTAATACGTACTAGTTATGTAGTTCACGCTAGGTGCTTAGGTAGGTAGTGTACCTGCCTACAGAGTTCTCCATCCAACCAAAATTTCTAGTTTCTCCAGCCTCGCGGTCGATCTTGCAACGCGGCTCATCAAGGAGCTCTGCATTCCTTCTAGATCGGTTTGCATCACCCATCATACACAACATCCCTATCAACTAGTGCCCTGCTATTTGATCGACCACTGCGCCAATTCATTCCCATCCGTATCCAAGCTTCTGTGTCGCCATGAACGCAGATAGCTACTCTGCGCGAGGTGAGTTTACCCAACCTCCTAATCATGTTTAGCAACATCCACCCACCCACCATCATAGCAACCGTGCCCTTGACTGACTACTAGCCAATTCTAGATGGCCGCCTAGGCGCATCCCGCGACTACTCTTCCCGTGATGATAGACGGGATCGAGGCGACCGTGGCGATCGACGTGACCGAAGACGCAGCAGATCCCCCCGACGCTCCCACCGCGACGAGGATGCTTACGCCTCCAGCCGAAGCCATCGAGACCGCGAGCGCGAAGATCGATATGGCGGCGGCGGCGGTGCTGGCCGTGACCGTAGAGGAGAGCGAGAATGGGACCGCGACCGGGGCGCTCGGAGGGAACACCGCCGTGATGAAGGCGCTCCCCGTCCGTCTCGTCGCGACCGTGACGCATACAGAGACGACCGCCGCGCTGCTGGTGGCGACCGACAGGAACGAGGTGCTCCCAGAGACCGCGATGAGGATCTCTTTGCGCAAAACCGCCGCGGTCGAAGTGCCTCGCCTCCCAAGAAGCGCGAGCCCACCCCAGATCTTACCGATGTTATCCCCGTCCTCGAGCGGAAGCGTCGTATGACCCAGTGGGACATCAAGCCCCCCGGCTATGATAATGTCACAGCTGAGCAAGCAAAGCTATCAGGCATGTTCCCGCTGCCAGGTGCGCCTCGACAGCAACCGATGGACCCGACAAGATTGCAGGCTTTCATGAACCACCCAGGCGGTGCCGTGAATAGTGCAGCCCTGAAACCAGGCAACTCGCGACAAAGCAAGAGACTGCTGGTTTCCAACCTGCCGCCAGGCTCGACTGAAGAGAGTGTCACCAACTTCTTTAACATTCAGTTGAATGGTCTTAACGTAATCGAAAGTACCGATCCTTGTGTCCTATGCCAAGTTTCGAAGGATCACTCCTTTGCCCTGCTTGAGTTCAGACATGCTTCTGAGGCCACTGTTGCCCTGGCCTTAGATGGCATATCCATGGAAGCGGACGATTCCATGAACGGAGCGGCATCTGCCGGTCTCCAGATAAAACGGCCAAAAGATTACATCGTTCCAGCGGTGCCCGATGACACACCTTACGAGCCTGGGGTTGTATCAAAAGTAGTTGTTGATACCCCTAACAAGATTAGTATTTCAAACATCCCCCCATATCTTGCAGATGAGCAGGTCGTCGAGCTTCTTGTGGCGTTTGGAGAGCTTAAAGCCTTTATTCTCGTCAAAGATAATGGCACCGAAGAATCTCGCGTAAGTCCGGGTTGCCATTCACAATTAACGTATACGTCTAACTGTTGTCAGGGAATTGCATTTTGCGAGTTTGTCGAGCCTGCTATCACAGACATTGCAGTACAAGGTCTACATGGCATGGTCATCGGTGAAAAGAACCTCAAGGTCCAAAAGGCTAGCATCGGTATTACCCAAGTATCTGGTGTAGAGATGGGTGTGAATGCCATGTCTATGCTTGCTGGTACTACGGCCTCTAGCGACGCAGAGATAAGCCGCGTAGTACAGCTGCTCAATATGGTAACACCCGAAGAGCTATTAGACAATGACGATTATGAAGGTAAGTCTCCATTATCATCTTCCAGATTGACTTAGCTAACCAAGTAGAAATTTGCGAGGATGTGGAAGGAGAATGTTCCAAATTCGGCAAGGTCATCGCGATGAAAGTACCGAGGCCTATTGGAGGTAGTCGACAATCTGCTGGTGTTGGTAAAATTTACGTCAAGTTTGATACTACAGAATCAGCCAAGAAAGCGCTCCAAGCATTGGCAGGAAGGAAGTTCGCCGACAGGACTGTGGTTTCAACCTATTTCCCAGAAGTAAGTCTTACACTACCACCATAGTAACAACACTTTCTAACAGATTCTTTAGGAAAATTTTGAGGTCGGGGCATGGTAAAGAAAACCAGCCCATTTCAGATCCCGGTCAAATTGCTTGCATAATCTGATACCGGCGGCAGTGTGATTTTAGGGAGTCTAGGCAAGCTTTGCTCATCAGTATTTGTGTAAAATGCGTGTATTCTACTATAACTCAAGCACCGGAACTAAGTTCGTGGGGTCAATGAGACTATTCTGCAATAGCATTGCGGCGGGATTTCAGGCATCTTTCTATCCTAGATTTTTCCAAAGGATATGTGTTATGCATGGATCATTAATATCGTATATCGTGCAGCACAAAATGAAGCAAGCATTACACTGAGATTCAAAAATTGAAGGCATTCTATATTTGAAGCACACGCGTCACAAGTTGTAAAGCAGAATAGCCTTGCTCTTACGTCAAGCTACACCTAGTTCACATTCTTAGTCTCGGTACACTGACGTCAACTACGGGACTTTTCATTGGCTAAAAATAACTACCTGCATACTGAGTATGCGATCCGTAAGGTAGGAATGAAGGCTCAATAATGGCACCTTGATCACTTACACTTCGTTTGAAACTACTCACTTCCCGGGTAGTACCAATGAGTAAACTGGACCTTTAACTCTTTTTCGCTGAGCAAAATTGATGCGCTCGACACTATGAGCACCCCATCATTGACAGAGAGCCTACTGGCCGATCCCCAGATAGCGAATCTCTACCTGCGGGCAACACAATCCCAGTTCCTTGTTCTGGGCGGCCAGGGACGCCTCTCTCGGGACGCTCTCAGCGCATGGCTGTCGCAAGACAGACTGTATGCCTTAGCATATGTCCGGTTCATCGGGGGCTTGATCTCCCGCGTCAACTTTCCCACCCAGCTCGACGCAAAGGGCACGAGCGCGACTCTCCAATGGCGGATCCTCACTCTGCTACAGGGGTGTCTGGCTGGTATTATGAAGGAGCTGCAGTTCTTTGAAGAGACTGCCGGGAGCTACGATCTCGACTTGGCTGCTATAGGGCCTGGCGAACGCGTATTTACCCCGAATACGACGACGCAGGGCTACATTGATTTATTCGACTCTTTCACTGCTCGGTCTGGGCATGGGCAGGAGGAGGCGAGGACCCTATTTGATGGATTGGTGGTTCTGTGGGCGACGGAGCAGGCGTATCTCGCTGCTTGGACTTATGCGGAGGGGTATGGTTCTCAGGCTACGGATTCGGATCTGGGGAAAGACTTTGACGGTGGTGCGCTGCGCAAGCATTTCATTCCTAATTGGACCTCGCAGCCTTTCCGGGATTTTGTGAGGGAGATCCGCGACTGCTTGGATGCGTATGCGCAGAATCTGACGGGAGAGGATAATGCGGATGCGAGGTTTGTGACGGCTGCGGCTATGACTAAGAGGGTTTTCGTTCTGGAGGAGGGCTTTTGGCCTGTGGTAGGTGAGGAGGAGGAGATTGCATAATTGTTGATTTTAGATAGGTATGTTTCTTCTTTTGGAGATGAGGTGGCTAACTTTGGCACCTGGCTCCTCAAACATGATGATATGGGGGATTTTAATACAGCGGTCGCTGAATAGTAGACATGTTAGGTACCTAGCTAGGGACGGTCTGTGCAGGGGTATAACACAACTTAAACATCAACATCTACATATCGAAAGAACTATGGAACCTAATATTTGAAGGCTTTTAAAAATCATTAAAAATTCTTAATGAAAGATATATGTCCATCTTGAATATTTTGTAAGAGCATCGGTACCTCTGAGATGGGTTTTACCGTCCTGAATCGGAATGGGAATTTCACCTGAGCCATGCCGCTTTTAGCCTGAGCCCTGACCCGCTTTTGCACAAGCCAAAACGAACAAGCTTGCATAACTGCGAATGGACGTATTATCGTAAACCTTTGAATTAAACCGAAGGGGACCGTTTTATTCCAAAACGGATTCGAGTATTCATTATGCTGTACAGGACCCTGCAAATATAGAGTGGCTTCCTAGGAAGTCGCTCTATAAACAAAGCAGCTGAAGTTGAACGTAAGCGTAAAGACGCAGAATGCCAACGCGAGAAAGTAGAATGTAAACATGGCAGCAAAGACAATTAACAATTATAGGTGATCCAGCCGTACCTAGAGGCGTTCTACTTGGTGTGCCGTAACAAGAAACCATTACCCTTGAAAGCTATACTACGCTTGATGACGCTGCTAACGATACATCTTGGCCCATGAAATAAATGCCTTTCTATTGGTGGTGAATGCCGCAACACCAACGCTCATCTCTTGCTCTGTTGTCCATACGTGTCCTAGCATAGTGACTAACCTAACTACCTACTTTTTCTCTATATGTGTGACGCTTTTCGGACCCAGACTACTAGGTTCAGCGTATTATTAAGGGGAAAATGTCCCACGAAGCATTAGGCTTAGTTCTTTGTCATTATGGCTTGTTGAGTTGGTGTACTTTGGATGCCCAAAACTTTATTCATCCTTTTCTAGTAAGGACGTTATTAGGAGGCAATTAACATAGACTAAGTCTATTGATCTGCTGTTGCTACCAACGGATCATCTTGGGCCTCGCGAAGAATATCCGTCATCTTTGTATACTGCCTCATATCTTCCTTCTCCCAACTTTCACCGTTAGGAAATACCACGTCACGCAACTTAACAAGCCAAGGGATCAACAGCTTGTAGTGCGGAGTGAAGTACGCCGATACAATCTGGTGGAAGCCTTGCTTGGCTATCGTTCCTCTCTTCAGGGTGGTTAGCTTCATCGAGTTTGCGTAATTCCACTCGTCAAAATCAGCAACCCCTGTGCGATCTCGGCCCTGTCCGTCGTAATGGATGCAAATCCAGAAGAGGACCCAAAAAAAAGACTCAAGGTCATCCATAAAAGAGTGGTCGCCACCAGAGAGGACCCCGATTGCCATGAAAGCCCTTGTGCCGGTCTTTTCTTTAGCACCTGATGCTTGCAATCGATCAGTCTTAATAGCAAGATCGAGATCAATTAAAAACGAAGGCCAAGAAGGGTTCTCGTAATCTTCATTAATTATTAGATTGTTGATCGAGATATCCCGATGAAGAAAGCCAGCCTTGTAAAGAGACTCGTGTCCTCTAATACACTCCTCGAACGCCTTCAGCAAGGCCACTCGGGAACTTGCCTCGTAAATAGGTTTCCCATAATCGCGTAAGATAATGCGTCGGTGAATTCGATTCGGAAGGGGCTGAATTCCAAGTTTTATAGGAGACATCGAACCTGAATAAGACCGCTTGCCGGGCGGGAGAGGGGCGCCAATTTGACTAGCTGAGCGTTTTGAGCCTGTAGAGCTTGCGCGCGACTGAGAAGACCGAGCCAGGCGCTCTTTGCCATAGTTGCTAGCTTTTGTGACGTCTAATCCTCTACGAACATTACCCTGAATATCGTCGTCGTTATCTTCGATATAAACCGTCGCGTGGGAGTAATACCGCGCGACATTTTTCACCTCTTGTTCTGTTGCTCTTTTAAGGAATTCGCCTTCATCCTCACGCTCTAGAAACTGCCATGAGTCCTTAATAACAACTGGCTTTGTTTTGTCTCCGTTGAGGTGCGCTTTCCAGCAGGTAGTTGCACGGCCTATTACGCCTGGCGTCCGCCTCATAAGACTGTCGATTATAAGGCGCTCTGTCGTACCATCTCGCTTAATATCAATATATTGCTGGTCATCTAACTTTATTATAGTAGGATCAAAGCCAAGCAACTCGTTGTCCATCCAAAGAAAACTAAGGATAGTTGACACAAATAGCCGCCCTTTCTTATGAATGTCGAATTTGGTAGATGCAATAGCGCCGAGCCGGTCGAATTCCCAGAGCCGCATCCAACGTCCGCATAAGGTAAAAGCTAGGACAAAGCGGCGAGTGGGTTGGGCAGTGAATACTTCCTTCACATACCTCCCTAAATCAAGCCTCGCCTTAGAATCCGTGTCTTCTTGGGGATTACGTTTCAGCTCTCCAGGTATTAGAATGTGTGACCAATTATATTTAGTGTCTTTGTTGGCCTTCGGGTCGTCCACGAAGCCAACGTCTAGCTTACGCTTCGCGACTGAGCCGTCGAGTGGTTTGTCTGGCTGAGCCAGCGGCCTCCGCATAGTTCTCGGCCTATAGTCCTCTGCCCATTGGGTGATTTGCTCACACAAGTCGGCCAGCCAGGCAAGGACATCGCCCTGGCTCGCATCCCCTGGCCATCCAGTCCAGCAACCTTCTTGAAAGCATGATGGTGTCTTATCGATACATTTCTGGAAGATCTCTGCAGATGCCACGTCGAGGTTTGGGATATTACCAAAAAAGGCATCGTGAAAATTCGGAACATCAACGTACATAACGCCGAGTTCATCTCTAAGTACCTTATCTATATTAATGCATAATTCAGAGGAATTTATAACGCTGCTTGTTCTGTACACGGATGGTGCCTGTGAGAAAGTAGAGATAGGTTTTCGCAGAGAGATAGATTCAGTAACAGCGTAGTAGACTTGTTGCCAGATTTCGACATCGGATTGGTGGGGGTCAGCGAGGACGGCCGATAACAGAGGCTTGATTTGGCTGAAGGGGATAGTGTTGGACGCGAATGCGGGAATGAGTCTGGAGATATTTTTACGAAGGGTATTACGACTTCCCTGGGAAGATAGGAGGCGAGCTGCTGGATGGCTCCAAAATGCGGAAAGAAGCACAAGCACAATGGTTTGGAGATCTGGGTACCTACTTATTAGAACAGTCGATGGGGAGTAAGCTTACAAAAAACAAGAAAAGACCACTAAAATCGTGCATTTACCTTCACGGTTGACCGTATCAAGTTCGGCAGGATTTTGAACAATCTCGTTTAATGACGCGCGGCTCGATTCAAGATGTGCACCAAGAGGGTGGGCTCGAACAATATCTAGCTGGTGTTGGTCCATCCTATGATAGCATCGTTGCATTCGGCGATGGTAATTAGCAGGGGAGAAAGTTGGCGAGGCGCATTACATACCTACACAATCAGCGATATTTACAGTATGCTATTGCATGATTGCCCCAATAGGTGAATGGACCAATTGGAGCAATGTCTCCCTTGTGACAAGGACTAGGATGAGGGGCTCATACCCATGCTGTAAGTGTGGATAAGTCGTTGAACTTTATTAGGTAAGCTATAGCAAATCCCACAAAATCATGTTGTCGGGACAACAGCTGGGGCATACCAAAACAGTCAACAGTTAAAGTTGTTAGGCATTGATTAATTCATGCAACCTGCTCCACATTCTCGCGTCTTTTCTTCTTCAACAACTAACTAATACCACACAACTACAGTATCCGTTCCGCGCAGACCACCAAAAATACATATGCAACATGGCTGCCGGCGACCTAATTGACTTCGACGTGATCGAAGGGCAAAAAGAAAACATTCAGTCTCTACCGGGAGGGCGGTCAGCTAAGAAACTGGCCGAAGTCTTCTCACCTTCCCCTCTTCACAAGCTAGAAACACCCACACCCGCCGATACCAAAAACATCAACGACTGCATCAGAGCCGAATACGAGGCCGAAGTGGCTGCGCTATCCGAGTCTGACGACCCCCTAGACGTCTTTGATCGGTATGTGCGGTGGACGTTTGATGCATACCCCTCCGCCCAAGCAACACCCCAGTCTCAACTTCACACACTCCTAGAGCGCGCCACCAAGGCTTTCATAGGGTCGGCACAGTACAAGAACGACCCCAGATATCTAAAGCTCTGGCTTCATTACATTCACTTCTTCTCCGACTCTCCTAGGGAGACCTTCGTCTTTCTGTCTCGACACAACATTGGCGAGAGTTTAGCGTTATTCTACGAGGAATATGCTGCTTGGCTTGAAAGCGCTGAGCGCTGGGCCCAGGCAGAGGAGGTATACAAGCTTGGTATTGAGCGAGATGCGCGCCCTGTACAACGTTTAATCCGCAAGTTTGGCGAGTTCGAGCAGCGACGCGCTCAACAACCCGACGCGACTGACGAACCATCCTCCCCTGCCTTGCCTAGTGTTAGACCGGCATTGGCTGCCAAGATGGATCCATTCGCAGCGGCGGCCCGCCCAGTAGACCCCCAGGCGCCTCGGCCCAACATGGGCGTCGGCGGACAGTCCGCCAAACCAAGCAAGTCGAAACTCGCCATCTTCTCAGACGCAGACGCATCGCAGCCGGCATTGCCGGCCGCCGGGGAGGGCGCGAAGGGGTGGGACACGATCGGGTCGCTCGCGGATCGTAAGAAGGAAAACGTGATGGAGGCGAAGCCGTGGGCGGGGGAGACGCTGAAGACGAGCGTGAAGAAGAGCAGCGCCGCGCCCAAGATGGCGGTGTTCAGGGATCCGGTAAGCCAATGAACACCTTCCTCATCCCACTCTCCGGCAAACCGGCCGATTGTTGATGATCATAGGACTAATTGCTGGCGGTTTTTGCCCATTTGTGTATTTCAGTCTTTGGCCAGAATAGCAGAGTCTCACATTGTCATTGCTCCCTCCAAGCACCAAGTGATTGTGAACCCTCAAAATGGTAAACGAGAGCGCATTTTTGTGAACCTCGAAGCTGTGTACCCTACTCCTGAGGAGCCCGGTACCGAGCTAAGTTTCGAAGAGCTGTGGGCAGCTAGTCGGGGTTGGCTGGATGCTGTTTACTTGGACGACGAGAGTCTAGTCGATCTCCAGGATGAAATACCCGATGAGAACACTCCACCACCAGTAGAAGCTATTAGCAGAGCTGTCAAGCAAAAACTGGTAATTCACAGGGACACCGTAGCACTTGACGAAAATGGGGCCTTCAAGGATTATCAACCCAAACCAGCCAAGGGTAGAAAGAAGAAGGTAATGGAAGTCAACGAGACCCAAATCAGTAAGTTCCTCATACTAAGCGTCGTTCGTTACTCATTTGTTTGCTACCATTGCTCCTGCTCGGATTGGCGTCTCATACTACCATGCTTTGTTCTTGTTTCTATGTCCTTTTTTCCTCCTTTGAAGTTCGATTACTAATCGCCTCTACAACAGTCAAAGCAAATCTGGACTCTCCTTCACGGCCGAAAATCAAGAAGAAAAGAGCCGCATCATCGGCAGAGCCTACCATGACAATTCACACTAGGGCTGCAACTGATGATATTTACGATATTTTCAATGCTCCCCTCAAGCCAGCTGGTGAGGGCGTGGAAAGTGATGAGGATGAGTACATGACCGATGGTGACTATACCAGCGGTGGAGAAAGCACCGGCACCACACGGCAAATTGGTACGAGTGAGGCCGATGAGGATGAGACTGCCGATGACAAAAGTGTAAGCGAGTGGTCAGAGTTTACCGCCCGGAAGCACATACCAAAAGTCGACGGCGAGGATATAAATTATGATGATGACGAAAGTGAGGTAGAACTCGTCGATCCTTATGATTTGCCGCAGCCTACCCATAATGAAGAAGAAGATGATCTCCCGCCCACACCCGAAGACTCTCCGCCTAGGACGCGCACTCGGTTCATCCCGATCCCGCCTGAGGACTACGAGCCACCGACACGGCCGTATAGGGACCCGGCCGAGGTGGCTAACAACCGCCTACCGTTTATGACACCCATTACGGAGCGCACAGAAACCTCAGTTGGCTTATACACGGAAGCGAAATCAACCTACTACTCAAAGACCCCGTCCAGGATCGATACATTGGACACCACAGCCGAGGAAGACGAAGACGATGAAGACTTCGAACCTCTCAGTAGCCCACTGAGAGAGGTCTTCAACGATGCTCACTCACCTGTCAAGATTGCCCAGCCTCAACTCACCAAGCCTAAGCTTCAACCTAAAGCACCTAGTGCCGCTGTGATACCGAAGGGGCCCATCATCAAAGAAGCTCAATGCAACCCCGTCGACGCCGCTATCAGGGAGGAGATCCTAGCCAAGATGCACCCACCCCTCACCTCCTATGCCGGCTTCTACGACCACCGTAACGAGCGAAGCGACCGCGGCAGCGAGATCCGCAAATTCGCCAAGGTCGTCGGCAAGGGAAGCTGCAGTAGCAAGAGCAGCAGCAGCAACGAGAAGACGGGCCCCATCCAAAGCCCCGTAGTCCTCGAGTTCCCCGAGCTCCTGTGCGAATACACGCTCAAGCGCGAGCTCGGCTCAGGCGCATTCGCGCCGGTCTACCTGGTGGAGAACTCGTCGCCGGAGAACGGCGGTGGCGAGGGCGAGGGGGAGGGGGAAGAGGACGAAAACAGGGTCGTGGAGATGGGCAAGGGCGTCTTTGCCACGCGGCAGCGCGCGGCCCTGGAAGCCCTCAAGATGGAGCAGCCGCCTACGGCCTGGGAGTTCGTCATGATGCGCCTGGCCGCCGACAGGCTGGGGCCGCAACACCGCGCCACGACCTCTATCTCAGCGGCGCATGAATTACATCTTTATCAAGACGAGGGCTTCTTACTACTGCCGTTCCACCCTTACCCCACGCTGCTCTCCGTGGTGAACTTCTTCCGCGAGCAGCCCTCCGGCGTCATGGACGAGCCGCTGGCCATGTTCTTCACCGTCGAGCTCCTACGCACCGTCGAGGCGCTGCATTCCAAGCAGATCCTGCACGGCGACCTCAAGGTCGACAACTGCCTCCTCCGTCTCGATAACAGTAGCAGTAACAGTGACACCGACCCCGCGTTATCTAGCCAGTGGTCCGCGGACGGGAACGGCGGCTGGGGGGCCCGCGGGGTCGTCCTGATCGACTTCGGCCGCGGCATCGACATGCGCGCCTTTACCAAAGACGTGCAGTTCGTCGCCGACTGGCGCACCACGAAAGAGGACTGCGCCGAGGTGCGCGAGGGCCGCCCCTGGACCTGGCAGATCGACTACCACGGCCTCGCCGGCATCGTGCACTGCCTGCTCTTCGGCAAGTACATCGACACCGTGCGCGCCGACCAGGGCGGGCTCGGGACTTCCGCGGGCAGGAGATATAAAATAAGGGAGTCGCTGAAGCGGTACTGGCAGACGGAGATCTGGGGCGACTGCTTCGACGTCCTGCTCAACCCCGGCTCGCATGTTGAGGGCGAGGCCGATAGGAGTCTCCCCGTAACGAGGAGCTTGAGAAGGGTCAGGGAGAGCATGGAGGGCTGGCTCGAGGCGAATTGTGAGAAGGGGATTGGGTTGCGCGCTATGGTGAATCGGGTGGAGGGATGGGCGAAGAGTAAGAGGTAGTTGGTTAGTTGATTGATTGATTGCTGTTATGAAGACGATGAGAGACGAGAACCGCATTTGATTGACTGGGCGTTGGCGGCGATAGACGGGACTTGGCTTTTCCCTTCGAGATATCCATCACCAGTTTACATTTTTTTAGTACTTCTGAGTATAATCTTAATTTCTTTTATCCCATTTGAATTTTATTCAGTCTCTTTGGTGATTGGCATCGTAAATGACTACCTCCATTTACTTATTGATAATGCATACCCGGCCTATCATTTAGCTAGCTGTGCTACTACAAAGAAACTTGAGTAACTTTTATCCCTACCCTATTAAACCTTCAGACCCACGCTTCAGACGCCGAATATACATATACCTAAGTAGGTAGTAGCTAAAATTTTACATATGGGCCGTATTAAGTTTAAGCTTTTCGGAGTATGAATAAAGTCTGACCCATGACACCTGACGCCTGACGCAAGGTTTAATCGGAGTTATCAGCAGCACCCTTTTTACCCTTCGTGTTCCTCCACCTCGGCTTCGTCTTCGGACCCTTAGCAATCCTGCGATCAACTTGGTCTTGAATCTTAGTTCGCTCGCTCGCGCCCTGTGCCTGCAGCTTCTCTTCAAGCGCGGTGAATTCCTCTGATGAGGCGTCCATGCCGATGAGGCTCTCGAGTAGCTTGATCTCGTCTGCCCAGATCTGTTTGTCCTCGACGCTCTTGCCGTCGGGGCCCGGTCGGTCGATGGGGGTCTCCAGGACCATGGGCAAGTCTGCGAAAGAGTCGTAGTTCACGACGTTGTGGAAGGCGCGTAGGCCGAGGAAGCCTGTGCCGATGTTTGCGTGCAGATCACGGTTAGAGGAGAAGGGTGCCTTGCTGTCGTTAAGATGGAGAGCACGCAGGTAGGAGGAACCGACGATCTCGTCGAATTTCGACATAGTGTTTGCAAAGGCTTCAGGTGAGCGGAGATCGTAGCCTGCTGCGAAGGCGTGGCAGGTGTCGATGCACACACCCACGCGGGTCTTGTCGTCTACGAGCGCGATGATGTCGCGCAGATCCTCAAATGTCGAACCGATGACATTGCCTTGACCAGCCATGTTTTCGAGGACGGTGACAACTGTGCTCGTCGCCTTGTGTGCCTTGTTGAGCTGCGCTGCAATACGTCCGATTGCGTCCTCGCGAACATCTCCGTTCGTGTTGCCTGGGTGGAAATTGTATAGCTTGATTCCCAGGGACTCGCACCGCTGCAGATCATCGACAAATGCATCGTACGCCTGTGTCGCCTTCTCCTTCTCGGCTTGTGCTAAGTTCACTAGATAGGAGCCGTGGGGTAGGCAGTGTCGGTGAACCTCGAAATTGTGCGTCTTAGAGAGGCTCTTGAACCCGTCACGGGCCGCCTCGGCAATGGGTGGATTCGCCCATTTGCGCTGTGATTTAAGGAAGAGGGCAAATGCATTTGCGCCGATGTGCACGGTGTTTGTGATTGAGTTCTGTACGCCTATTGGAGAGTAAGTTAGACGACCATCAGGGAGATAGTGATTCAACTAGGGACGTTTGAGGTTTGCATACCACCTGCGCTGCTAACATGAGCTCCAATGTACATGGCCTTCTTCAGAGAAGCAATGGCGGTGCGCTCGGCGAGGGGCATTGTGTCCCCGGACTCAGCCTTCGCTTTGGCTTTCGCTTTCACCTTAGGTTCCGCCTTCACCCTGTTAAGATTACGCGCCCTTGGCTTCTTCAGCTTCTTCGGCGCAGCAGCTTTAGGCTCCTCGGCAGCAGAATCTGCCACTTCTTCCTCCTCCTCTTCTTCTTTCACCTTGAGTGCGGCTTTATGCTTCTTGGCAGGTTGAGACTCGTCTTCTTCTTTCGCTTCTCCTGCGTCTTCTTGTTCGGAGGTAAGGTCGGGCTCAGGGCTCGGTTCGACGGCTTTGCGCTTGGCGACTCGAGTCTTGGACTCGGCCTTGGGCGATGTGGTTTCGGTTTTAGTTTTAGCTTTGTTAGTCTCCGCGGCCGCTCCCTTTGATAATCGGGCAGATTGGCGAGGAGGCATTGTGATATCCGCGTGATGCGAAGGGCAGCGAGCGATTGTGGTTCTGTATAGCACGAGTTGAGGATGATGGGAATGGGAAAACAGAAAGATTGAATAACGACCTGGTTGATTTCTTGATGCTAAAAGATGCGATAAGACTACTAGTGTGGAATAATCAGGTACCTCGCCTTATCCGACGCGTCCGGGCCTGGTTGCAGGTAATGCGAAATCACGTGATATCACTCTATACGACCGCTTACAGCGTATCATCATACAAATCCGACGTTACCCATCCAACGCCTAAAACTTCAGTATGGACTAAAAGCACGAATGCTTTTACCCCTTCCTCCATGCGTCTCATCACTGTAGGCATCAAATAATGAGTCGCTCTATCTTGGTCTTTGTGAACTAATGTCTGTTGTCCTGACTTTAAGGAAGGATACGGTAGCCTCTAGTCACCCTCAGGATAGCAAGCGAACCTGAAAGCCAACAACCAGGCTACGACCCAACCTCACGAGGTGTGCCGAACCATTAGGTTTCATCTTTTATTCAACCCAGTCTATCTCGATAATTTTGACCTTAGACTTTTCCCACTCAATAGTTATCGAAAGCGATAGATTCCCAGCTACCATAATGACAAGCACAGAGTTGTGCGATTGTTGTAAGGAACTCGTTACGGTAATATGTAGTAATCCTCCTTGCACTTTTGAACGTTATTCTCCCTACGAACAGGCGAAGATTACTAGCCCCCACGCATGGACGAGGAAGAGCAGCCCCTACGAATGGACGAGGAATACTAGCCCCTACGAAAACGTTGCGGGATGCAATCTTTGTCGATTCTTAGTTCAGGTCGATCGTTCTCTTCACTTCCTTCCTGACCGTTTCCCAAGGAAACTGGACATGGTTTTCGAGAAGTGTTACGATCATGGGCACCCAAAACACATAGCATACATGCATTTCCGGAGGGAAGAAGAAAGACCTTGGATGAGGTTTGTGTTATGGGTTGATAAGGGTGTGTTAGTAATATAACTAGGTGACCTAACTAATTTTTAAATAGCGTGTGGAGAAAACGAGCCCACTAGAGATTTGGGCATCTCAACCGAGCCGCCGATCTTCACAAATAATCCATACGAAGCCATTCCCTTAATCAAGAAGTGGCTAATAGAGTGCCAGCAATTTCATAACGATTGCTCACAACATATGTGGGAGAAGAGTGCAAATAAAGAGGAACCCGTCACATTACCTTCTCGGGTGCTATCCGTGAAGAATCTAGACGATATTAAACTGCTGGAAAGCGATGGGTTGAAAGGTCGTTATTGTGCATTAAGCTATTGCTGGGGTCCTGATGGAAAGAAGAACCTTAAAACAGTAACACGGAATCTTGAGGACCATCGCCAAGGAATACGCTTTTCGGATCTCCCAAAGACATTTCAGGAGGCTTCCATTATTTGTCACGAATTGGGAATCGACTACCTCTGGATCGACTCCTTGTGCATTGTGCAGGATGACCTCGAGGACTGGGATTGCCAATCCAAGGTCATGGGCTCTATATATGAAAAATCATTTCTGATGATTTCTGCGGCGGGATCGTCGGACCCAACAGGAGGTTGTTTTATAGTGAAAAGAGGGTACGCCCCCGCTACTGTTATTTCCATTCAAACCGAAGACGAACATGTAACACGCCTACACCTTCGGTTAAAGCCGAGAGATGAAACCAAGCCGTCGTATGGGCCTTTGGGGCGCAGAGGATGGGCTTTACAGGAACGTTACTTGTCCCCGAGAAAAGTCTTTTTCATGCCCGGCGGAATAAGCTGGGAGTGCATGACAACAAGTCTGGATGAGCGATCTGCCGTATTTGACCTCCAAATATATGAACGTAAGAGTTGGTCTTTATTATTACGTGAGTATAACCGCTTGCAGTTCACCTACATTAGTGATCGACTTCGGGCGATTCAAGGCATTGTAGAGAAAGAGGTTGGGAAGGGGCAATATTCCTGGGGTGTCTGGGAGACCGGTATAATGGAAGAATGTCTTTGGATGCCCGCGACTGGAGCCGCTTTAAAAGTCGTGTCTACCGACATCCCTACTTGGAGCTGGGCAAGAACTATTGGAGATAAGGTATGGACGACATGTAGCCAGGATTTTATTTCAGAGGTCGGCGTCAATTTCTATGATAAGGATAGAAATATTTTGTGCGTCTCGGGGTCACTCAAGGACATCTACCGAATTGCTCAAGTTAATGATTGCTGTACTGCGAAGCTCAATGGGGCCTGTACGGGTCTACCTGACGGCCCCTTCGTGGAGTCCTTCCTTGCTTCAGGCAATTACGGCGACCTACGCTGTCTTTACGCATTTGAAGACAAAAGTGGCCAAATTCTTGGGTTTGGCGTTTTCGATGCACAAGAGCCCTCGCCCTGCGTTTTTGCCCCCTGGGCATTAGTAACGAGAGAAGATACTTCATGGGATTGGTATGTATTTTAAATTGTTGTGTGCCGTATTAAGACTAACAATCCGCGATAAGGTTTTTGGATTCGGTTCAGAAGGCGTCTTCTAGCACATGTAGCGATAGCACCGATTCAGACCTCGCAGAATCCATAGGTTCGTCCGTGGTCGATATTGAGGAGTGCGGCAAGGTTAGTGGCAGTTTCAAAGCATTGAATATTTTAACATTCTAATCATATACCCCCCAGGATAACTGTATGGACGTTTTTCTTGTCATGAAGCAATTAGTTCATTATGGGTTACTACTCAAGCCGGTTGATGATGAGGTAGACATGTTTGAAAGGATTGGGATGGGTATTATGTATGAAGCGGGCCAGGACGAAGAGGACGAAGAGGACGAAGAGGAAGAGGACGAAGAGGAAGAGGACGAAGAGGAAGAGGACGAAGAGGAAGAGGAACTTCGTGTCTATAAGATTAGGTAATCAGAGGTGGGAAAGGGACATATTCACATGTATAACCTTTCTACTTAATTATATTAGGTTTTAGCTGCTATATGTATCTAGAAGCACATAGGTAGTAATGCGATAGTGAGGGTAATACACTTTCTAAAGCGATTGTATTGATGGTTCTAGTAAGTAGTAAGTACATTCACTCTCTACTTCACTGGAGAATTTAGTCTAGCTGGCTTTAGGAGTCGTTGGGTGTTAAACTAAACGTCATGTTGAACATTGTAGTAGGGCAAAAGTTTTAGTTTCTACAGAGGTCTCGCTAATGGACATCTCACTAGGTATCGGCGCCCGTAAATCGTTACGTCGAGGTATTATATATCTTATTCTCTTATTTGTTTAGAAGATATTCGTGGGTGTCCTGATGCGCTGAAACGATGAACAACGGAAATTGAACAACTGTGAGTGAATAGGTACGTACATTATCTATATAGGTCTCTATTTAAGTAACACAGGTAAGCTTAAGTGGTTGGGTTCAAGTATGTAGATTCATTTGAGGAACCTCGCCTAGGAAACATTTCTCCCCCACAGATCGGGCGCCTTGTAGCCAATGGGCTTATGTAGATAAAAACGTACGTAACAAAATACGTTCGTCGGGACTAAAATAGCAACTTACCCCAGCAGTCCTCACCACGTGCTTGTTATGGCTTATTGAACGGTAACTGGGTATTCAACGACTTTGGTGTCAAATGTCTCGACTGCGTATGTATGCAAGGACAAAACTCTGCTAGCTTAAAAGAACGTCCCGGATAGGTACTTACAATCGCCGGCGCCGGCGTTACCTTGCCTCTATGGGAAATAGTCGTCTACTCTAATAATCGTTACTCCGAACCAATACGACATGTATACTGATCATCCCGTAGGATCACTCCATCCCGCGGATTTTTATATGAAGCAGTTAGATAATTTCAATTACTCAACCATCTCTCCAATACTTTATAAATCAGCTCATTCACAAGTACATAGGTGTATGCTCCAATATTCATACATATTCCGTTAGTGATTACTAGCCAGGTCCGGGTGGTGTCTTATATCCACCCACACACGGGGAGCATTCGTCATGGTCTGCAAACGCGGCAATGCAGTTAAAAAAAAAGAGCATATAAGGTCGTCTCGGAGCGTCGAATCTGCTCACGCGACCACTTGCAGAATTCGGGAAAAATTGAGTGATTGAAGCTTCGCCAAGCTCTTGGTAGACTGTTGAAGCCTTCTTGGCTCGACTTTCCTGCATGACAAGCGAGCGTTGGTCGTGCTTGAGCCTCGGGAGGCTGTCTCGGCGACATTAACCCCCCATGGGACCCAGTAAAAAGAACGGGGCGTAAACTGTTCTAGAGCTTGAAACATTGATTGTCCGGGCCAATCAAGTGCTGGAATTCAGCTGAACCTGCCCTTAGTCCCTTGTTATTGCCACTTTGAGAAAGTCTGTGATCGTCCTATCCCTGCCCCCTGTACAGCCGATCTTGCACCAATTCTCTAGCTCCCGGCAAATCAACAGAGTCGAAGGCACAACGTGGGCGTTTCCTGGGACGTGATTGGCTAGATGGTTCCATCGCAAGCCAAATAAGGCGAACCAGACCCTGAAGACTTGACTGTCGGATCTTACACTAATAGCATGGAGCCAAGGTAACACCGCAGCCGATGTATGCCGTCACTCGTCACGACAAACGGTTATCAACCGTAGGTATGTACGTACAACAGGCTTCAGTCAGCCGGTCGAAGTGCGACAAGCGACCACTATTAATAGCAATTGATCATTGCGATTCACGATAAGTATACCTTCTGCATTGGTATAATAATCGATATCTTGCAATGTGGTGTTACTGCTTAGAAATCGCGACTAAGACAGAGTCCGAGTCGTTAGGTCTCGTTAGCATCCAGATCCATGGAGCGTATACTCCACATTCACGGTACTTGCGGAGTCGTAGGAACTGAGCCCCCCGCTGGTCGTCGACTGTATCATGCGACACACGACATATTTTGGAGCACTAAAGTTACGCTATCTACCGAAAGTTGCGAGGCGAGAAAAAAAATATCTAGGTACGCTAGGGTGCACAGGGGTTATACCTAGGTAGTTCAGCACAGTATCTATACGCTAGGTCGATGCAGGTAAGAATATGCTTTCGTCGTGCATGCTCCTGCTCGTGCTACCCAGGTAACGCAGCTCCTACTATGGGGGTCTGTAATAGTGGGAACTGTATAATCTTGCTTTAAAAGTACGTAGCTTAACCTTCTCTCCCCTCAGACAAAAGTATGGAGGACTGTCTCTTATAAACAGACATCCCTTCTCTATTCTCGGTGTCTCTCCCCCATCTTTATCCCCAACCCATTGAGACATCCCCATCACGTAGCCACTTGTCTACACATCATTCTTTTATTGCCCTTCCATCGGGAGAGCAGGTGCCTATAAGTCGTTCTCGACGTTGGCAAAACATAACCCTGCTTTATTCCTGTTGGCAGTTTATCTAGCCTCGGTATCTGCCCATCATGGCCAACTTTCTTCGTCGTCATAACGAACACGACCCTCCTATTGGAGAACTTCCCGTTCCTCATGGACCTGAGACTGGCCGTGAACACCAACACTACCCCCGCCGCGCTTCCACCAGTTATGCCACCGACTATGAGAGGCAGATCTTCTCACACCTACTTCAACCTGATGACTCGTACACTCCCGAGGGCGTTTACTGGGCCGACCTTCCCTTTGCCCAGCGCTTTACCTTCGTCAACAAGGTCAGCTCAGAAGAGACTAAGTCAGAGCTCAGGACAATATGGTCCATGTTAAAGAAAGACCCCCTGAGCCCGCTGTCCTGGTATTTCCGGAACTCCGTACTCCCTGGCGCCGGCTTGCTCCTCGAAGGCTACGTCTTGTTTTCAATAGGTAACCTTCAACCACTGTTTGCCGATGTATGGAAGAGCTGCTGGGGAACCAAGACTGTGTGCGACAAGAACTGGGTAGCATCCGTGACGTACCTCGAGATTATTGGTATTATGTTTGGCCAGACTGGCGTTGGTGTATGTTTTCCCCTCTTCTTTCCTCTTTCGAATCATGTTAACGCGTTTCTCTCTAGATCATTGGTGATTGGATTGGGCGAAGATGGGGTCTAATCCAAGACGCTGTCATCATGTTCCTCGGGTTGTTACTACTTACTGGCTCCTGGGGTGTTACACTACAAGGCTGGGTAATTCTTTACGCCTTCTCTCTATTCTTCTATGGTACGTATTGATCTACCCTATCCTTCTAAGGCAATCGGCTGACAGCACTTAGGTATCGGCGTTGGTGGCGAATACCCAATCACTGCGACATCGTCTATGGAGAACGCCGTGACGGCCGGCAAGCTATCAACTCGGGAGGACAGACTTCATCGCGGCCGAAAGGTCACGTTGGCTTTCCTGATGCAAGGCTGGGGCCAGTTCTTCAACCAGATTGCCTTGACTGTCCTTTTGGTCATCTTTAACCGGGGCACCGGTGGCGAGCCGCCATATAGCGAATTCGCCGCCCAATACACGTTCCGAATCTCATTCGCACTCCCCGCGATCGGCACCCTGTGGCTCGTCTACTACCGTACTTACAAGATGAAGTCGGCTTCTAAGCACCTAGAAAAGGCCAAGAAGAAGGCCAACGTTACCGGATACGACGTAAAGTCGCTCAAGATCACCTTTGGTCACTTTGGCGGTCGGCTACTCGCTACGTCTGCTGGCTGGTTCTTCAACGACGTTTTCTTCTACGGAAACAAGCTGTTCCAAAGTAAGTTGACAAATGGTCTAGCATAGCTAAAGAAATTTCATATTAACCTTTTACTCAGGTCAATTCATCAGTGTCATATCTAACAACCCTAACTCCCTTCTCACTACCTGGAATTGGAACTTGGTCAACGTCGTTGTTTCATTGGCCGGCTACTATGCCGCGGCCCTGTTTATCGACAACAAGATGTATGGCAGGAAGACCATGCAACAGATTGGTTTCCTGGTCTGCTTCCTTGCCTTCGTCATCCCAGCTTTCAAGTACGACTACTACACGAGTCCCGCAGGAATCCACAGCTTCCAAGCTCTGTACTTCCTGTCATCGTTCTTCAACCAATTCGGCCCCAACTCGGTCACCTTCCTCGTTGCTGGCGAAGTCTACCCGACCCAAGTGCGCGCCAGTGCCCACGGTTTCTCGGCCATGATTGGCAAAGCTGGTGCTCTCCTCGCCTCGGTACTCTACAACTACATCGATACCAAGACCAAGTTCCTCGTTGTACCCTGGTTTGGTCTTGCTGGTATGCTTGTCACCTACGTCTGGCTCCCCGACACCACCGGTCTCGACCTGAAGGAACAGGAACGCCGGTGGCAATACATCATTGAGGGTCGTCCTGAGGAATACCACGGAATCGCCATCCACCCTCAACATCTGTCTCTGTGGGAGCGATGGATGGGTGCTGGAAAGAGCTACCACCCCGATCTGGATATGAAGGCTAAGATCCGCGACCTCCGCGCCGAGTGGGAGGAGAGGAGAGCGGCCGGCGATGCTGAGTCGGCGGACTTCGTACAAGACGACGAGGAATTCACGGAGGATATCCACAACTACTTTAACGGCAACGCTCCGAACGCCTCCAGCTCACTAAAGAATGAAAAGTTGAAGGGAAGCAGCTCGGGATCTCATTCGCCGGACCGGCAGAGTGGCACAGAGATCGTCGATGAGAAGACGGCAAACTGATTGAAGCATTTAGCGTTTTCATGTATGAGTTACGTTGCATCTTTATGAGTCAGGAATAATTATTGTTTGAATACGAATAAATACCCTAGGTAATTTGTCATAACTATATTTTTTCACTAGGATCTGTGTGGTATTACCTTGTGACGTTGTGGCATGTTAATGATTGGGTTGTAGAAGACTGGACACCGAGGACTTTCGAGATGTCAGTGCAAGCCGGTTATTTGGTGGTGAGTTGTAACACAATTCTAGGTACCTATGACACAGTATACATTGAGGGGCTGGGTAGATAGAAATTGAGAGGATTGCTTCATTTTTAGTACCATCATACTCGTGTATCTTGAAGTATACCTAGGTTCCCGTCGCATCGGTTCTGGCAGATTGATAAGATAAGTAGACTGATTACCTAATGCATGGAGTTTTTTAATGGTTTGCATCTCAAGTCAAGTGATGGCGCGCGACAAAGGCGTCTTAGCGCACTTGGCGCCCCGTCGCGTCCCCTAACGTACGGTTTAAGTGGTGAACGTCACTGAAGATATCGAGGGGCATGTTTTCCTATACTAGAGTTGCCTATTTTATTTTATTCTTTTTTTTTGCTGCTAACCAGAAAGTGCCAATGTAGGCGCCACAATGCGAAGCGATAACATTCTTATTTCATCGCCTACTTTAAAAAACACCGAGATCTCGAGGCACAATGCCGACAAAATCCGTCACCCCCCGAAGACAGCCGAAGCAATCGAAGCTCAGCTTTAAGCCGGCTTCACAGAACGGCAACGCCACGACACCCAATGGAAAGAAGAGTTCCGCGAATGCAAATGGAAACATATTGAATTTCTTTAAGAAGGTTGAAGTCGAAGAACAGCTTTTCCTTCCCGGCGCCTCCACTGGCATTTCCGCCGAATCCGAGCCCGAGCCGCCCATACTTCCAGTAGACGAAGATCTCTATGGTGTTGAAGAGAGTGTTCGGAAAATAGAATATGAAGGAAGCCCACATCCTCCGAAACGGCGTAAATTAAGTCACGATGCCGGAAGATCCCCACGCAATGTTGCAGAGTCGGAGAATGGTGATCGACTGGGGCAGGAGGCGAATAAGACAGAGAAAGCATCGTCAGAAACTCGCCAGCGCGGACCAACAAAACAAAGACGTGCGAGGGGCCCTTTTATGGCCGACTCAGATAGCGAAGATGAAGATACAGCCGGAAGGCCTCCGCCGCAACGCGCAAGCGCCGTTAGGATAGTACACACCCCAACCGTTACGGATAAGCCTGATGTTCCTCTACCACCACCGCCGCCCAATTTACCCGTCGATGAAAGCTGCCCCGATCCCCTCGATGAACCCGATATACAGAAAAACGATGCCTATGCTGACCAATTTAGAGATCTCGAAGATATGGAGGGCCTCTTTGGTGGTGACGAGGACGAATTTGATGCTGATGGGGAAGAGTTTCGCGAGCGACGATTCATGGAGGAGCAGGCGAGACTCGAGGCCGAGGAGTTCGGAGATTCTATGGCACAGGCCTGCCCGATATGCAACACTAGCTTAGACGGCCTCACACCAGAGAAGGCGACTGTTCACGTCAATGCCTGTCTTGACGGAGCCCCTATATCCGCATCAGTGCCAACACCGCCACCTCTGGCAGATACGGTGGACGCCCCGGAAATGAGCAAGCGGTTCGCTAAAGCTGCCGTCCCCCGACCGGGACAAGCAAACCCAATAAGTCTTGGAAGCAGCACGAACAACTCTACTTCTGCTTTCAGCAAATTAATGTCTGGTCATGCTGAGGACTCCGCCTGGGCGTCCGCTGCTGCGGCAGAGCATGCCTCTAGAGGCAAGCCTGCATATCAGAGAACATGTCCCTTCTACAAGATCATGCCGGGGTTCTTTATTTGTGTTGATGCCTTCCGCTATGGTGCCGTCAAAGGGTGCAATGCCTACTTTCTTAGTCATTTCCACAGCGATCACTACATCGGCCTCACAGCGAATTGGTCTCACGGCCCTATATATTGTAGCAAAGTGACCGGCAGCCTTATAAAGAACCAATTGAAGACGGCCTCCAAGTACATAAAAGAGCTTGAATTCGAGGAGACCGTGGAAGTACCGGGTACAGAGGGCGTTACGGTCACTATGATACCGGCAAACCATTGTCCTGGTAGTTCCCTCTTTCTATTTGAGAAAAAGATCGGAAGGGGGACAAATCCAAGAACCCAACGAATACTTCATTGTGGTGATTTCCGTGCCTGCCCGGCGCAGGTTGCTCACCCTTTGCTAAAGCCGGATATTGTGGACGCTATATCGGGGAAGGTAAAGCATCAGAAGATCGACGTTTGCTATTTAGATACAACGTACCTTAACCCTCGATATTCATTCCCCCCACAAAACGATGTCATCAAAGCTTGCGCGGACTTCTGCAAGTCCCTATCGGGCGATCCAAGTATGGCAAACGAAGCATTCGATAGGCTTAAGCGGGAGAAGGGCAGTACAACAGTCAGCTCATTTTTCCCCAAAGGAGAAAATAATACCTCAGCCACCGCCATTAAAAGCGAGGACTCAGATACTAAAGCTAAGGCCAAGGCCAAGAACGACCCGAAGAACAGGCTCCTCGTGGTCTGCGGCACGTACTCGATCGGCAAGGAGCGGATCTGCAAGGCCATCGCGCAGGCGCTGAACACCAAGATCTTCGCGTCGGCGGCCAAGATCAAGATCTGCGCGCAGCTGGGGGACCCGGAGCTGACGGCGCTGATGACGACGGACCCGCGCGAGGCGCAGGTGCACATGCAGATGCTGATGGAGATCCGCGCCGAGACGCTGCTGGACTACCTCGAGGCGTACAAGCCGCACTTCACGCGCGTCGTGGGGTTCAGGCCTTCTGGGTGGAACTTCCGGCCCTCCTCCACCAGCAGCGGTAATAGTAGCAGTAATAGTAGTGCGACCCCCGGCGCTGTCCCTACTACGAGCATTTTGCACGGCGACGCCTGGAGGACGCGGTTTAAGATGGGCGATTTCGTGGCCCAGAGAGGGAGTACGCGCGAGGCCATGTGCTTTGGGGTCCCGTACTCGGAACACTCGAGTTTTCGCGAGCTGGCCATGTTTCTCATGGCGCTGAGGATTGAGAAGGTTGTCCCGACGGTTAATGTTGGGAGCGAGGTTGGGCGGAAGCGCATGAAGATGTGGACGGATCGGTGGCTGAGTGAGAGGCGGAAGGGGGGTGTTGTGAGGGTGCTTGAGGAGGAGGGGGAAGATGGGAAGGATAGGGGGAAGGGCGGGAAAGGTGGTGGGAAGCTTGGGCTTTGGGATGGGAAGGATGGGAAGGGAGGGGGAGTGTATTGGTAGACTAGTTATGGGTATTGTATATATAAGTGATGATTCTACGGAACGAGACTTGGATGAATGGATGGATGGGTTATATTTGCATTACACGGCCTGACCAGTAGGTCTCACATAGCGTTAATTCAACCAAGAAGCAGACTTAGCGCGTTTGGTGCGAGGGCACCGCGGGATATCAATTCATCATCGCTCTATCTGGCCACTATATGTATAATGGCTACTCCTGCCGAATTCATCGTTACGTATGTCTATCTAGCGTGACACCCCTTGCCTACCGCCTTTCTGATTGCGCTGCGTGACCCTCCGCTTAAGTTGGTAACGTGCCTAAGGCATACGATCGATGTGTTTTGTTTTGTTTACCTCGCCTGTCTTATTAAGCCATGCCTTTTTGTCCGAGTGCGATATTGCTTCGCAAACTGTTGATTGCTGATTGCCTGCCTGCTCCTTGTACGACGTCTAGACTACCTATGGCGTGACGTCTCACTTCCCCTTTCCGGCTTGGTTCGCGGCTTCTGTGCTGGTGTTAGAAGATGGCTCAAAAACGACGAGACGAGACGAGAAGGGGCTCGTTTAAGTTGGTGAGGGGAGAGGAATGGGGTGGTGATGGTACTGACCTCTTCTCGTGGCGTCCTCGAGGAGCGGGACGTCTACGGCGGCGGCGGGGAGGTGCACGTAGCGCACGACAGAGCCGCGGATGAAGACATTCTTAACGGAACTCTTGGGTTGGGTTAGTATTTGTTTACTGTAAGTGGTGGTTGTGAGGTGGTTGATGGCTGGAAAAGGGGCTGGGTTCGTAAGATAGAAAAGGAGGTGGATTAGATACGAGTTAAGTAGGGGGAAAATTGATAGCATGGACGGCCAAACGTAGAGCTTAGAGACGTACTAGATGAGGATATTTGAGCTCCTCGACGACGTTTATGTCCTCGAGCTTGATGTTGAGGTATTGGTCAACGCTCTTCAGTGTGCCCCGTATCTGGATATCGTTCTTGAGCTCGACCGTCACTTCATGGTCGATGAGCGTCTTGAAGAAGCTACGGGTTTGGTCTATTCGTTAGTTACGATACTTTTCTAGTTCTGGATAATTCAGCATGCGTAGCGGAATCATAGACTCTTGGTAAAGGATATCATGGCCCTATGAGGACGGCCGACCGCAATCATATTCAGTCTAGTGGTGGTGATCCGGGCCACCAATACACCGTGAGAACACACAAGAGCCGCATAGCCATATCTTCTTCAGGCATAAAGTACCGGTATTTGTCACCCCAATGAGGGATCATATTCTTCCTCTATCTTGGACCAAGGCTATAGGGCGACCATGCGTGTGATGCTTGGTCAAACGCCCTACCCCTTGCACAAAGGGTGAAAGGTCTGGCGGCACATGGGATGATCTCAGCCTTGTCCGGTATACACGGGCGGACAAGGCCGACTACTAGCGAGGCGAAACCGCGCTAGGGGGTGCATCTATATCCCTGGCTCTGCTCATCCAATCCTCGCCAGTCGACTCCTAGGTGATGAGACACCAACATGACCGGCGCTCCAGCGTGATGAGAAAAATTCTGAATAAAATTAAGGGAAATGCTCACCTGAAGAATAACATCTTACGAAGACCGCGTATAAGCTTGAGTAGGTATAGGGGTGAGCTAGGGGGCTTCGGCGTTGGGATCGGATCGTTTACTTTCAAGTGAATATGTCCGTATAGGTGGGTATGTAGTATGTAGGTAGGTCAGGTCGGGTATCCAGATCCAAGTGGGCCGTAGGAGTTCACCGTAATCACGTGATTTTTAAGGTCTACAATAAGTACCTAAGGTACCTAACGGTAGGTACTTTAGTAGTATATTCACTGCACCTTAATTATCGCGACCTCGTAAGTTTACCTAAGGTACATATACTTTGGTAAATCTTCAGAAGGTGAGATGAAAGGATTTTCTTATTTTGTGTAGACTTGAGTATTACGAAAAGGAATCAACGCCTTTCACCACGTGCGGGTACTAGGATGCCCAACTCTAACACAACTAGATATGGTACCTACCCACTTGCCACATTCCAATGACCTGTGCGCGCGGTTAAGTTAAGGAAGGTTCGGGTCTCTGTTGTCTTGGTCCTTATTCCCGCTGGAATTAATAAGATAGGACGATTCTTAGCAAGCCGCGTCATGCTCAGCGGCAAGCAAGCACCGTTTCCCTGGTTCGTTCATGCAAGGGCCCGATATGTGGAAGAGAGACTGAAACATTTATCTAGGTACTTGTATCCCTTGCCTTCCACTCTGTTATACATATAAAGTTATGTACGGAAGTGGATAGTTACACAAGGCTAACCGTTAGTACTGACCTAGACCGCGGTTCAAGGGTAAACTTACCTCATGGTCTGCTCATGGTCATTATTATTATCTCGTGTACCAGCCGTGTGGCGTATGAGATACAGGAATAGGTGAGACATCATAACTTCGAACCCTGCCAGAACCGTGATTTTCTCGAGGTGGAGAATAACAATAAGAAGCAAGCATGAAGCTAATAGTTGCCCCTTGTAAACAACATTTGTAGAAAATCGGACAGTACTGATCGGATATAGGCAGTCAATACTTCGATACTACTTTGTTTTGAGGTTTCTGGGCACATATGTTCGCATATCTCAAATTTTTGGGAAACACAAAAAACTGATACTCGGGAAGTGTTACGCCTAGGTACGTGCTCGCACAGACTAGCGTAACGGCCATGCCCTACGGAATCTAGGCACAGTCCGTCGAAGGCTTGACCCTGAATGTGATATAGGATACAATTTCAACAATTACTTCATTAATATATCCGAGACCTCTACTGATGGAGAATACTCGGAACGTATATGAAGGCAAATCCACTTATAGTAATATTCACAATTTAAAGCCTTTTCTGATATACACCGGGTTTAACACCCGCGGGCTACCTAGTAGTTATTCGAAACCCCTGGTCTCACTGGTTTGTTGGCCGCGAGGCGAGATGTCCTACCTGCCTCGCTGTCAGATATCACCTCAATGCTGATGTTTACCCTCACATGTTATGCGGCTTGGCAACCTATAAGTTTGCACTGTTCGGACGGAGGTTTTGTTAAGGACACCGCCACATCAGTGACTTGTTACTATGTCTCCCCCGAAAGGGCAAGGACGGAGTTATAAAACTGCTAAGGGCGATGGGGTTGGATGTACAGTACCTTTGTGTGGGTCCCTCTCGGAAAAAGAGCATCACAGCACTACCTTACATCAGTGCCTCTTAGCCCGGACCTACGCCTCGAATTATGAATTTCTATTGCGTGCGTATGTACATATACTTAAAGGATGTATGTTATTTTCATTATATGGGGACCTAATATGAAATAGACAAACTCAATACTTTGGTAGAAACCATGTGTAGTTATTGTAAGCTATGAAGAATTCATGCAAGTGAAGGTTAAGGTTAAACACTATCAACAATAATGAGGTGGCTGATGAAGTCTCCCAGCCACCAGCGAGCGGAGGGGGGTGCTGACCAACATACGACTAATAACAGCAAGCATTGACGTCGATATTAGTATACCTACTGTACAAGAGAATATAACAAGTCATGCGACACTTTTGTGAGATAGATCTTCCATGACCGGAGGAAAGAAGCAGGTATGCGGCACAGACTACATCCGAGGCTACGGTCGTGGGATGGGGATGGTAGGAAAAGGTAGGCATGTCACGGGATCAGAGGACAGACATTGATGCCCAAAAGACGCCCGCCATATATTTGCTCGAACATCGCCGACGTGAATCCCGCCCGCTCAACTATGGTACCGATGCCAATACGCTGTACACAAGCAGACGGGACTGCAGCAAGTACCGGTAGTATACCTAGGCATGCTATATGTATGCTCGACTGCCTTACACGATGGCCAGGCAGGCAGCAGGAGAGAAGTGGGGAGTTGACGCTCCGGTAGGCAATGCGGAAGCGCACCGCGATCGCATTGAGAGACTCTTTTTCGTAGATGATGTGCGTCGCAATCGGACAGGCGGTGATGTGACGGGTTCAGAAGCGATGCGTTGGCGGCGCTTGGGTGTCGGTGGCCAAAACCTGGCCCTGGATACTTGCCTGCTTGGGTACCTCTCATACCTACAATCTACAGTACTACCTACAGTACCTACCTACCTCGAACGCACCCGGCCTAGAGCACCTACCTACATGTGTAGAGCACCTAGAGCACGGTACCTAGGTACCCGAGGTACATACCCAAAGTTCGCTGTTGTACCATGCAGGTAGAGTGGCTCCGGCTGTAAGGATTGAAGGGGTACCCTTCCCACCAGGCATGGCGTGTGACGGTACTAGGGATACGTACCAGCAGTACTTGCAATGTAGATCTGTTTTGCGGGCCCCACCCACCAGATTTCAGCAGGGCAGCTGATTAGTCAAAAAGACCCCCCCATTAAAGCACCAGGCCCCTCATTGCCTTTTCTTAAAAAATTCACTCGCTTCTGCCAATTTTTCACCAATCAATCTGCCCTCGCTCGCCTTGGTCCACCACTTGCGAAATTTCATCGAATCAATTGCCAGTCTCTCTTCTTTTATCCAACACAAGACGAGCCTCCCCCCAGCGAAACACCCATTCGTCTATTCCTGAAACCTAACACCCTCGCCTCGCCAAATCAGATCCAGCCATTCCCGGCAGGTCAGTAGAATCCATCAATTGGAGGGCGTCTCTGGTCGGAACTCTATCAGAGCCCAGCAGCCCAGCCTAACACCCTAATACACACGCACAACACCAGTGTCTCTGTGTATGCCTATTGCCGCATTGCTGCACTGCTGCACCACAGTACAGTAAGAGGTACCGTTGCAACTTGTGTGGGCACGCGCCGCCATTACGCCAATCGCCAATCGCTGCCTCATTGTCGCACCCGCGTATCGTACCGTACCATATCGGTCTATCTAATCTTGATCTGATAGAAGCAGAAGCAGGCCAACTGCTTGCTACGGGTCCTGAAGACGAAAGAGCCTCTCTTCCCGCACTTACTTGCAGCCACAACCCGCAACGCACAAAGTTGCACAAGGTTGGGGGCTACATAGGCATCTGTCAGTCAACCACGCGCGAAGCCTTGGAAACAACAGGTACCACAACGTTACTTCGATAAGAGCCTGCGACAATCCACAGCCCTATAACCCAGTGCACTTCTTGCCCCGCGCATAACATAACAGGAACCTGGGTACAACATCTATAGGCGTTTCTCCTTCTCCCTCTCCAAGTAAATACCTAGGTAAGCCCGTCAAGTATTTCATTGTTATATATTTGATTTGATTTTTTTTTTCTCCCTCGATGTCTCTCTTCTTTTATTCGTTGTCATCAATGCGTGCTAGCGGTAACGGCTCCCCTCTTGCATCCATTGCCTATTCCTCTTTTGTTGCTGTCTTCTTACATACGACGCCTATCTACCTGTACCCCATATTCCTTTCATGATGCGATACCAGACCCGGGGTTGCTCTTGATCAGCTCCAGCCAGTCAGCGACTCAGCGCAAAGACAAAACGGCAGGGTCCTGGAGAGACCCAAACACCCACCCCATCCTACCCAACAAATCACCACGCTCTTCTGCCTCTTCAGTTATTATTTGACCCTCTTTGCGACAACGTCTAGAAACCTATCACTGCCAGTAGAACTATTCTTGTTATTACCATTGGCCACTGCCTATATCAGGTGATTGAGACTATCTGCGGATTCATTCATTTCACTTCAGTAGTGTTTGTTTGATCTGTCAAAGCCTCATCCTCTGCATCAGTGATCGCCTCCTATTTTAGACCCCTCAACCCGCGCGACTTACACACATACATACACTCTAGTAAGTGGGTGAATGCATTCCACCCGCCCTGCGCAACCCCTCCCCTCCCGGAGCCACTACACCCCCCGGCTCATCGGTACCGACTCCCAGCTCATCTTCCTTGGTATTTACTTTGCTGTCTTTCTGTCTTACATGCGCGGTCACGGCCAGCCCGCAAGTTCTGTGCTGCCTGCCTGCCTGTGCAGGCTTGACTGTATACTGCTGCCATGTTAAGACGCGATGACAAGTTGTACAGTAGCACAGCACTGTACCGACCCCGGTACTGTTTGCCGTACCGATTTAAACAGGGACTGCTACTATCTTACACTGATCTGACTTCTTCCCTGTCGCTATTCCTGCCGTCGTCGTCATATACTTGCTCATGCCCTGCTGCTCAGTGGCCCAGCCAGCTAACGTTGTTATCTTTAAGACCGCCTAGACATCCACCAGTTTGGCAACCCACAGGGCGAATCCAAACACTCGGGAACTGGTTCGAAAAAGGTATGCACTTTTCCCTACTTTCTTCCACACCAACCAAACTTCCACTACGTGCATTTCCCCATCTGCTCATCTGCAACGATGCATTCACACACCACCAAGGGCCATGCCAACTCGTCTTTTCGCCCACTAAGGCAATGTGACGATTGGACATACCCTCTTTCAAGTCGCAAACTCCTCCACCTAGGACGCCATCCACCCGTTCTTGCGTAACTCGCATCGGGCCTTTCCCTTTTCCTTCCTTGTCCCTTTTTCTCACCCACACCCTCTCACTTCTGGTGTGGCTAAGTGCTCCATTTCCCTCCCCAAAATGAGTCCACCCATGTGTTGTCCAACCTGTGGGAGAAATGTATGCGATGGGCTTCTTGGCCAATCACCCCTGTCCAAGCCTCGAAATGTTCGAAGGCGTATCTTCTCCAGTTCTTCTTTGCAGCCCGATTCTTGCCCTAGCCGTCAGGCCCCAGTTGTCGGGCAGGGTATGCTTCGCCTTGCGCGACGGCCGGTCCAGATGTTGGACCTTCAGTCGCGCTGAGCTGGTCGACAGGGTGGACCTGGCTCGTGCATATTCCGTCATGCATGCCAGCGCATCAAGTAGTGGCCCAGCACAAAGAATCAGCACTGTTGCCCACCCCTCCACCCCCCTCGCATCACCCGAATTTCCTTCATATACTTAATACAGCATCTCTAATGCCTCTGGTTGGACAGATCCCCACAATCAAATAGCCGTTGAGAAAGCTCTAGGAATCAAGCATCTCGAGAGCTGTTTCGCCAGGCCTATTCGTCACTGGGATTGAATTATTCAAAGTAGCCTTGCACATTGCCGAGCACTCACGTGGGTTGTGCTGCTTCTTCTTTTTAAGCCTGAGCATCTGAGGCACAAGGAAGCCCGCCCCGCAAAGCCATTCAACTTGCATATGCCGTAGAGGCCGGCCACCTGCGTGCACCTACCACATCACCCAGTGCCAGCGCATCCACGCATATCCAATAGATTGGGTCGCATTCTAGCCTACTTCATCGCGGCTACCCAAGTGACGAAACACCCTCCCAACGCGTCTGCCCTACCAAATATCCCACCCTTTATCTCCAGGCGCAGAGCTATCTAACAACGGCTGCTGCAAGGCTTTAAGTTATACACAGAATCCACCGCCCATAATCACTAGCGACAGCCTAATTGAAAGCTCAGACACCGAGCTCTCTAGATCGAAACAAGCAGGGATATTGAATTCCGGATATCGCAAGTTCTTCGCCGCCAGTCCGCCCACTATCTATTGCCAATAATGATGGAGTACGCGCAATACCAGCAACCACCGCAGACCGCACATTCTGGTTACACGAGTTCAGGTGCTGGGAACAACATCACATCTCCTACGAGTCACAGTATACACCAGCACGGTGTTCAGACTTCACCTATTCTACCTTCACAACATCAGACCTCAGCAGCTGGACAAGGACACAACATGTATCAAGCACAGTACGGTGTACCTCAGCAGAGCATGCACTATGGTATCCAGGCTGCTGCAATGGCCGCAACCGCGGCCGCGGCCGGTGGAACGGGATACTCTAGCTACATATCCGACCCCAGCCTTACGCAAAGCTCACCTAGGATGACTACGGGCACAAAGAAGGAAGCTCGGGACCCTCGTTCGCCACAGCAAATGAATAGTGTCAACCAGCTTTCCGGACGGAGAATGAGCCAAGTCACAAGCCCGGGAGTTCCCAATGCGCCGATGATGAACCACACGGGCCCCCGCTCGGCCGTAGCGCCCCCCATGCCACCGGGCCAGACGATGCAGCAACCGCAATCCCCGGAGATGACAGCGGGTGTTGAAGAATCACCGCTCTATGTAAACGCAAAACAGTTCCACCGTATTTTAAAGAGGCGAGTTGCACGTCAGCGCTTAGAGGAGGCCCTACGCTTAACAAGTAAAGGTCGAAAGCCCTACTTGCACGAGTCTCGGCACAATCATGCTATGCGAAGGCCTCGAGGTCCCGGTGGCCGTTTCCTTACTGCAGAGGAAGTGGCCGAGATCGAGCGTAATAAGGCCGCAGGCGATGACAAAGATGGTGCTACTGGAGGATCTACGGGAGTTAAAGCAGGTTCTAAGAGGAAATCAGAGGCCAACTCAACAACACCCAATAAGAAGGCAAAGACGACAACGGAAAGTCCCGAAGACGACGACGAAGAAGACGCTGAGGACGACAGTTAATGCAACTGGCCCAGGGCCACCCCAATGTTTGCTTTGTCAGCTCTCACGATGTTACGACTTGTTTGATTCTTTCTGCCTATACCACTTCGTATCTAGGCTCTTCCAGGGGCGACGGGAATCATGGCGGGGGGAGTCACTCGGAAATGAGGGAGCGTTGTTTTTATACTGCTTTTGAAAGAAATAAGCCAACGCGAGTTGGCCTTCTCTCTCGTATAGGGGACCAGGGTTTTCTTTTCCGTGGAGTTTCAACGGCATGTCGGCAGGCGCCAGGACATTCGCTCTCGATATTTTCCTACATGTTTTCCTCATCGCCCACGCGATATACTTCGCCCCTCTACTTGTTACTCTTTAATTTTGACTGCATGGTGTGGAAGCTTTGGTTGGTGGATGGGTTGGCCAGGGAGTAAGACTGCATGGATGAAACGCGACGACCGGAAGGATACCCCACTACACTTCCCAGTGTTGAATTATTTATTTTAAAAATTGTTTGATTCACTCATGTCTACTATGCCGAGATGGACGGGGGAATATGTCTGTTCTTTTTGCTATGAATTATTGTTCCTTCGAATGTCACACATAGGGCCGGCCATCAATAGCTGGCTAATGTGTGCCTGGACGGACGAGAGGGCGTTGAGCTGCAAAATTTGCCGGGTGAGGAAACATATCTCGAGTCAACCAACAACAACAACAACAGACTTGTTCGAATTTGGAAAAAAGGGATGGCATGACACCATGCCAATAACAGGATGGAAATAGACATTTCACTAGCAATCCACAATCCGTCACCGGATGAAGGAACAAACAAACATATGATTATACGATCGAGATAAGCTCAATGCCACCGTCATAAAGCATGTTGCCTTTGCGATGGTTTCGCACAGCTGCGCGAGCAACTAAGTTTTGACTGCCGTTGTGATGTATTTCTGCCTCGAGGCGTATTAATTAATGACGTAAAGTATGAACAAGTATGCCGACTACCTACTACCTAATCTAGGCTAGACTACGTACCTAGTAGATTGCATATGTACAAGTACTATAAGAGGCAAGAAGGTCGAATGGTATTGGTCTGGGCGATGTATAACGCCCAGATTTTACTAGGTGCGTCAAGTTGCCTTATTGCCCGTAGATTGAAGGGTGTATATGAGTGCCGATTGCATAGAGGTAACTAGATCGGGGCTAAAATTAGGCCATTTCGCTTCCAAGGTCAGACAGATTTGGCGAGGCATTATCCAGTCTGCAAGCCAAAGTCACGACATGTTTATACCGCAAATCCCTTGATTCAACTATTCGCGTATATACACACTAGTATTACGCCCGGCCTCTTCCTAGTGATAGTCTATAGCTATGTACTTCTGTACATACTAGCCACCATTACGAATGAAAATGGAAGAGGCTGGGGGTGTGGTTTTGGCCGCCAAGAAGCGGTAGTAAGTAGACTAGCCTGAGTAGCTTTCTACGTTCGGCGAATACCTAGCTTACCCCACGACGGGGGCATCCAGTAAATGTCGGTTTTTGGGTGCTCTGGTTTGTTGTCGTTGCATGTCTGGCCAGGGACAGTCATCTTATTACTACCATACCATACGGGAACCATATATGTCTTCTTGCAGTTGAACATTTGTTCCGGTTACAGAACGTAGCAAGCAATTATAATAGGGACTTCGTCCAGCCAGTACCCACGCAAAAGCCGAAACAATCCCCTCATGGCAATAGCAGGGGTGCACGTCTCTAACTTCTGGGTAGGTAATACTATTAGGTATGTATGTAGGGTACAAGTACCTACAAGATAGATACAACATGACAAAAGAGGGTCTTTGATCCGAGACAGGTTTTGCTGGGTCATCATCATCGTAGGTAGTCCGCGCCGGCGCCGGTAATAGCCGTTTGCTTTCTCTCTTTCTTCCTCTCTAGCTGCGGACAAGGCCAAGGCAGGCAGCAATACTATGTAGGCATGAGGGACTCATAACGGCGGTGAGCCTTTTTTATTTCTTTCCTATTTCGATTTTTTAATCCTTTTTTTCCCCTCGTCGGGGCCAGGCTAGGAGGGGGCCAAGGAAGGACAGAGGAGCTCCGCGCTCCGAAAACGATCTTATCGAGTACCTATCTAAGTAAAGTACATAGGTAAGTCAGCTCAGATACTTACCGAGGAGACAAGGACAGAAAGAAACAGAGGGGTAGCAAGCAAGCAACGCGACGGCGGCGGCGGCGAACGAAAAAGTCGGTGTAACCACATCTTGCAGCGGACGGATGCCTGCATTCTTCTTTTTTTCGCTCTCTCATCACTGTCATCATCGTCGATGCATGGATGGATGTAGGTATGTATGTATGTAAGGCGCGGCAGAACTTTCTCGGTTACGTCTCTCACTCCATGCCTACCTATTCCCCTCTGGACTTGTTATTCCCGCTTTTTCCATTAGGATGTGCGAAGGGCGCAAGTATGCGTACTAAAAAGCAGGCCCTGGTGCACCCGTTTGTTCGCTATCCTGGCTGTGCTCTCTATATAGCTATCTATCTGCTTCTAGTGTGCATATAGAATTGTCTCGTACATGATAGAGTATTCTCCCGTCACTGTAATTGTAACCATGTATGTATGTATGCCCTCTCTAAGGTGGCGTTTTGGCGTCGTTTTGACGCAGCCAGCATAATACGGCGGGACTCGCTAACTGACCTACATACGTACGTAGATACCTACATAGTGCCCAGCAGAGAGATCACCGCTACGACCACAGCAGGGTACAGCACCTACCTACTATAGGCACATCTCACTCCGCTTCGGATTCCAAGATGGGATGAACCTCATACCGCTTCAGTCCGGGGAGGTCGTCCTGGCCGACCCAATATTCGACCCTCCAGTGTTCGCCGCATGCCGTGAGTGGTCCATGGACGACTAGGTCTCAGAACTGTGTACACGATGTTTTCCACTTCGAGAACCGTCGTGTGTCCTATTACGGACTGTTGGGTCCCGTCTCTTGCCCGTTTCTGGTGCCAGAGTGGATGGATGACCCCGACCGGTGCATGAGATGCCTGCTAGGTATGGTATGGTACATACATTGACTGTAGTGTGTATGCGTTACATACTTACTAGGTATGTAGATAGTAGATGGTGGAGAGAGAGAGAGGCGGGCGAGCGGCATGGGTTGTAACGGAGTGGGGAGGGTGTATAATACAACACATACGCATAGGTAGTATGTTCTGAGTGTGTATGCTGTGTGTACAGGCATGTCGTCTCGAATGAGTCGATCAGTGGCTGAGGCGGCGGCGGCGGCGGATTCGCAATGCACCGCTCTTGTCGTCAATCCGGGCACGAATCAGGATGAAGATGACCGCAGCAACGCCTGAGATGAATGAAGCCCGACGACTAACCAGTGAATACCTACCATTGTCTCTACATACTACTAATACAGTACATAAACATAACGGCTTCGGTCTAGTGCAATACCGAACGTTTCGGATTTCTGAATCATTGTCTACTGGACACGCGACGAAGACGCGCTAGCTTGGACTATCGATCCAAAAAAGAATAGCCGGGTATGTAGGATCAAAGTCGGCGCCTAGATAGTTAGATACAACGTAGCGTCTCGATAGTAGTGATCGTCAATTCGCAAGTAGGTATCATCACACTTAGAGCCAGGAACACCCGATACCTATACGTAGGTGCTCTTTTCACTATTCCGTCTTCTTACGTACATACAGAGTGATAAGATACAAGCATTATTAATTGATGAAACCCCCGGACTACCGAGGATGGGAAGCTCAGCTTACAGCTTATACTCGTACTATCCCAGGTCGGAGCTGTCTTTTCAATGTAGACAAATGTCCGAAGAGGAATCGGAGAAAGCTACCGTAATACCGAATATCTTACTATGAAGTACTGCCTACTCCAGATGGCTTACATACGTCGATAGTTTTTCAGCCTCAAGAATTCAATTCACCTTTCGCCCAACCCCATTTTCAACGTCCTATTTCCGTTCAAGGACCAATGATTCCATTCCATCCCGTCAACCCATCACAGCTCCCATCCCGAGAGAGACGTTCCTCCACCCCATTTCCTAATCCCGTAACAAGCTCATCCCGGTCGGCCACGAGAATGAGCTCTGGCGAATCAGGGCCGACAGAGGGCTTCTCTGCCACCTGATTCGACGCCCGTCGCTCCAGATCTCATCAAAGACGTCCACACCCTAATCGCGCTTAAAGTTCCACGCTTGTTTCGTGTTCCTGGCGATCTTGGCTGTTGGAGGGCCAGATGACCTCCCGACTGGACCGAAGCGCTTTTAAACTACGGTAGGGGACCTGGGAAGTATTAGTATTGGCAGTGTAGGTCGGTAGATACTTACTTACTTACTTAGATAGAGAGAGAAGTGATTGGTACCATGGACGCGACGAATCCCCGCCACAGCAATTACAGAATAGGTACTATACAAGTACTATGAGCACACTGGATACTATTCCAGACAACAACGAAAATAGCGTAGCATTCAAATCTCGTATGGGTACGGAGTACAGCTGTCATACTTCCCTACAGCTTACCTAGCTTAACTCCTACGCGACACCCGAGAAACTCGAAACCATGTACCTAGGGATAGATAGGTAAGGTAAGGTTAGAATTAAGAATTTAGAATTTAGAATTTCCCGTCACGCGCCAAGCAGCCGCATTCGCATTGCGCTTTTATGCTAGCTAATTACCGACATCCCTCCCGCCGTCACGCTTGGCCCCTCCCTCAAACCTATACTAACACTAACCTAACTATCTAGATCGCGACATTACGCCCAGTCTAGCCATCTCTCATCTCCCTCACATCGTCATTTTAACCCACCCGCAGCCTCATCGAGATAAAATCGCGTGTTGTCTCAGTATGTAAATAACAACCTGCCATTTTCGGTCCGGCTCTTATTAGGACAATCCCCTTCTTACCTAATGTATTTTTTAAATGACGTCCTTTAGCTTTTAGATGGGTAAGTCAGTCAGTCAGATGTCACCTTCTTCTCTCTCAGTGTAACATGCTGCTGCGGGCTAGACTTGCCGTGTGGTTATCTAGACTATTCTATCGCGTGTAAAGAGGTGTCTACGTACAGCATACATACAGTAGTAGGTAAACTATTTTCCCATTTCGGCCCCATTCCCGGAGATGACGACCTGCAGCAAGCAAATGGGCTACAAACCACGGGGCGCGTCCGAGCCCTCCTACCTACTTCCTACCTACATTGACATCGCGCGCACGCTCGCAACCCCGGAAATGGTGGTCCCGAGGAAACCCTCGTGCTTACACCCTACCCACCCTCCTAGCCTCCCATCCTCCCTCGCAGGAAAGCACGTTCCCCCCGGCTTTCCGTGTGTGTGTGTGTGTGCGTGTGTGTGGGATAGATGTCGTGCGATTTATCGCTAAGGCTGATGGGATCGCCGCTGAGCAATCTCGCTATCCCGTCGCTTGGCGTCCTTGGCTCGACCATGTCAGGCTTTGTGTGTAACGTTGATTCGAGAGCTGGTGTAGGGCTAGATGTGCGGAATTAGGTAGGCAGGTATGCGTAGGGTGTGAGACGGCTTGGCGCTCGATGAGGCTTTGGGAATTGACTATGCTGCGCGGTCTGCGCATGGCGTGAATATTACCTGTACTGTTGTGTGTTTACATATACGTAATCGTCGTTTCATTTTAAAGAGCAGAAACAAAACAGAACAGAACTGCAGCGATCACAACACTACTCAAGTAGGGGATATGACCTGCCTGCCTACAGGTATTTTTACGTAGTTTCGGTTAGAAGTGTAACAAGTCATCGTAGCAGGCGTCCACGTTTGTAGAGAAGAATATTTGCCAGTTATAAAAACATGGAGTTATGCTGAGTATTTGGTCACCTATTAATATTATCTATTACATTTGTTGATTGTCACGTACACTTGGCTAATACTTATCGGAAGAGCACTAAAGCAGGCGCTCTTTTGTGAGAATACACTTGTTATAATATTAAGGAGCCGAATAAATTAATCAATAAGTGAATCGCACCTATATTAATTATATGTAAGCCGCATGCCAGAGACCTTGTCGTAGTTAAGCAATTTTCAAAAATTATTAACCATACAGGCAGCTGAAGGCGAGAATCAGCCTAACTTCTAACAGAATCTGCGTGTCGCTCTATGTAATCTAAGAACTTAGCAGTAATACAGGCAATGCGACGACTGAAGCTGGCTCTATTGCACACACCTCGCATAAACGCTGCCGTCGATCATCTAACGGCTGGTCTTGTAAATGCACCACCCCCTTAATCGCTAGCGTAGATGAACGACATTCAATCTCTAGCATCTATATAAAGAGTTTGGAGGAGTCAAGCATCCATCAAGATATAAAGCTGGCGAATATAATTGTTTCCAAGATTACGCCCGGATCGGATTTTCTTCAAGTTTGGAGACTTCGGGATATGCCTGTTCAAGCTCCCCATCATTGCCGCCATGTTTTCCTAGTATTACCTATCGCCGGGGATTCAACACTGGCAGGCGACGCACTCCCACTGGATATGGCGCTTGCTTGCTCACGAAAAGAAAAGGGGGGGGATGGTTGTATTTAAGCACTAGAACTAACACCCTAGCCTTGTTTGTGAAGAGGTGGCGAAAAGAATTTATCGTCACACAAAATGTTTGCTAGGAGATAGATCACAATTCATAAAGAACACCACCACTCGAGACTTCCGCGGTAAACTACATACAGCTACACTATGTCCTTGTAGGTATCTATCTTCCCTTCAAGGAATGCTAGCTCTCCAAAACTAAACTAAGTGGCAGAACTAGTATAGTCTCTTACGGACTGCTAGGCGTTCATACCAGACGTTCATACGGATCATCAGGAGACTGTATAAACCTGTATAAACACCTGTATAGACGCCCATATAGACAAAGAAACCATTCCTGTATATAGGCAGTGGTTAGCACTTAAGGGTAGTTAGAAAGGCCTTGCGCAACAACAAGAGTCTTTTACCCACCTCAAGTACAGGGTCCCTGACATAGTCCACGCATATAAAACTTAACTCCCTGTAAAGCAACAATACGTTAATATTGGCATCACCATCAGTATGAACCGTGACAGTATGCCTATCCGCAGTATATCGCCGTATATGGCGGCCATCGCCATCACCTCGTATTCCAAAATCGCTTTCCGGTTTAAAATAGGGTGAGTGGTGCCGTGCGCGTGGAAATAGAGGTAGGTTGCCTGGTACATCTTGTCTTCCTAGTGGCTTAGGTCGAGGGAATGGTGAATATATCTTTGGCCTAATGATGGATTGCGATGCGGCTCTTCTTAATACATTTATTGGGGTTCTCGTGCGTGTTATCAACTAGAATTTGATTCTCGGTGTCTTTCTTATACATTGGTAGTTCGGGCTGGGGGTGGCAGTATTCGTAGAACTCAGAGCTGCCGTCCTTGATCGTCTTACTCTCCCCCAATATCCTATGCTCGGTCTTCTTTTCCACCAGCCTCATCAGCGTTCGACTGATTCCCACATCGGAATCGTAATCCCCGCCCATTGCCCTTAATGTTACCATCCTGGAAGATTTCCCCCTATTTATTTTTCTGCCCCCTTTGTCAGTGATTTCTTGCCATTCCCCAAACAGCCCGTCAATGACTCCCTCTTCCTCCTCTAACTCAGCTTCGGCTTGCTGCGAGATCACATGAGCACAAGCAGCCCCAACTCGACTAGCTTGTGTCCACTGTGCCTTCAAGATAACTTCAATGGCACTCTCGTCCCCTGCACCCCCTTCAAAAGTAACCCTTCTGGTCGCATCACTCTTCCTGCCGTCGGTACGAAGTATTGTAATATGGCTAGACTCGGGCTCTAAGCCAGCCAAGGTCTACTCCAACTGCGGGTAGTCTCTGTAAATCGTTATTTTGGACTCTTATCAGTCTACTAATGAGTGCTCGCTTCCTCTTTAATCTCAACAATAGTGCAAAATGATCCTGTAGTGACCGTCCTAGCTTTGCTCGTTGGTTGATCAGCGCCAAAACTCCGAGGAAGAGCTCATCGCTTGAGAAGGATAGTCTAATGGGAACGGCAAAGTCCTAAGAGGGCTTCTGCGAGCGTCCAAGCTCCCGCTCAGGGTTATCACGTGGCAGTGTTTTGCGGAATACCTAGCACACGTAAATAGGTGTAAGTCGAGAGAGGTTAGATAAACGTAACGGTACGGGCCTTGGAAGGGACAGCGGATTGTGGATATTTGGCTGATTCCGGCTTGTCTCTCCTGGATTTGGTGGATTTACTAATGCTTTGGGCAATCTCCAGCAGTCTGCCACGGCTTTCTCCGCGATTCCACGGTTCTTATCTGCTTGGTCGCGCCTCTCATCATGTCTATGCCGTGGTCAGCAACGAGGTTCTAGATCAAATCACACGGCCTGCTAACCTCAAACACGGAGGATTTAGAACCGGGGAAAATATTACATGATGGCTCGAGACTGCTCACAAAACAAACTGAAAACTAGAAACCTCATGTGCAGCTCCATTTCATTTGATGACTGTCAATACTATTTCTCATGGATTCGATGTATTTCTTGGTGAGGAAAATGCGTGCTCTATCCGCTCCGGACTATTGTAAGCTGGAGGATTTCTCGTATGTGTTCGCCTGCATGGACAGATTATGGTATCGCTGGAATCCTTGAATCTCTGGGAAATAGCCTCTAATTGGTTTTTGAAACATCTCATATTCAGAATATTTGACTCGGGCTATTCTTCGCTCCCTTTGTTATTCTCTGGGTTAATTATCTCGATGCCTTTTCTCGTTGCTTGTTTGGCGACTAAAGCATTGACCGTGTTTGAAGTCGCGCCGGCCTTGCCTAACACTGACCAGAGATTCTGACTATTATTTCTACCGTTGAGGTAAATGCCTGGATATCTTTTGTAATGTTGCCTGCTGAGTCTATCGCGACGTTGATCGACCCTAATATTTATATGAGATTAATATAAGACGTTTGATGCTTGTCTGGGGTACTTACCAATGATGAGGTTGTAGCCGTAGATATTCCCCACCAGTACTCCACCTTCGTTCTTAACATCTCTATTGTCTATATTTCCCATTCGGAGGGGTTCATCCTTAAGCGGCAAGTCCTTTTCACCCATGGGAGTATCTAGAGGAGTATCGAGAAGCTGTCTACCCATTTTGACGTTTATTCAGTAGTGATATTTGAAAAGGAAATCGACTTTTGCAAACAAATTTACTTTGTGTCAATATCAGAAAAGGCCAGGGCTATTCTGTCAACGGGTATTCCAGCAAGGCTCGGATCAAGTGCCAAGAAACAATGGGACATAGTCGAGATGGCTTGCCCTTTTGGTAAGTTTATGCTAGCTACATGTTATAAACGAAGACGGTAGTAACTTTAGATATTGATAAACTTCTTATTTCGACGTCATCTAACAACTATGTAACGACTTTCTAGGTCTCTAACCCTCTGCGTTACCTGTTCTGCATTCCAAATAAACTATTTCTTCTAATATCAAGTCAGAGCTGATCTTCTTGTCATGCACACTTAACATCATACACATGATATTGCCGTAGTATGTTGTATGATATCAATATTTAGCTTGAGCCTCGTAACCCGCATCAGCGGCGTGAAAAGGAAAGTCGGTGTGGATAAAGATAAAGTCTGCGCCACGGCTTCTCGGAATTAGGTCTGAATAGAGAAAGCTGGTGAGTAAAAGAAAGTTGCGACAAAGCACTGCATTTCTATACTGAAGCCATGCCACGTTACAATAAACATGACATAGACGTACACAGGCGTTCATAGCCTCACCGTTCTTAAGGGTCTTAAATTCGTAATTACCTCTAAGGTTCTGAACAATAGGTTGTCAGAAACCTAGATGGATGCACCCTTTGGAGAGGTTGGGTAGTATATTACAAACACACGTCATTCCATTCGGAGAAGCCATAGATACATCGGTAGTCTATTACCCATGCTAGGTAGATAGTGACGGTATTATGGGCTATATCGAGGGTTACAATCGGCTGTATCTTGACTAATATATTAAATTGGAACAACAGTACCTCTAGGCGTCTCCGGCTGCCTGCGCGGTACTATTTTTGCCCTTTTATTGGCGCTAACTACATGCATGGAGCCGAACGGTAAGCCTAGGCAAGGAGCCGTACGTGTGATTATCAATTTGATTATAGGTATGATAGAATAGTAAATAAAGTGAGGCTCTGCGCGGTGAAGAGCTCAATGGTTTTATATTTAGCCTTGCTATTAATCCACGGACTTGATGGCTATGAGAGGCTGCTCTTCACGGCGTTTCCTTCTAAGTATATTCTCGAGAAAATCCAAGCGAAAGGCAGCTAACATAGCTCTCATGGCCGAACGTGATAGGCAGCCTGAAAAGGCAGGACTAGGAGATATCCTCGCCCAACCTCGGGATATGGAAGCGGAAGTTGAGTAAGTGTATCACCCACCAAAGCACTACTTGCATTTACTTACCTAGGCTCTAACCGTGCTAACAATTTAAACACAATAGTATCATCTTTGTCCACGGCCTTGGCGGAGATCGAATTAAGACATGTACGTGGCATGTGTATTCGAAAACTCTTAATTTGTGTATAATCGATCGATATTGATGTGCTCCACACAGGGGCCTGCGGTGGCCAGCCCGACGGGAAATTGTGGCCAAGAGACCTCCTTCCAATAGACTGCCCTACAGCTAGGATCCTGTCCTTTGGGTACAACGCCGATTTTGCCAAGTTCTACCCGGCCCCAGAGCCCATCGCACCGGAGCTGACGATCGATGACTACTCGACTTCACTTCTTGAAGCTTTGAAAACGTTGCGGGGGGAAACCCAGTCTGTATGTCATAGCCTTCCTCTCCTAGGCCGCAAAACTTGTTCGCGTTACTAAATGGATGAATTGTATTCACATAATAGGAGCGGCCGATCATATTCGTAGCGCATAGCATGGGAGGATTAGTAGTTACCAACGCGCTCTCTCGGCCTCACGGCACTGATGTGGCCAAACAAGGCATTGCCGACTGCACCATTGGCATCCTCTTCCTTGGGACACCCTTTAAGGGGTCTCCCAAGGCTGACTATGCAAGCATCCTTCTCGCCATCGTGAGTTGTTTTCTGCCAACTCAACCGGCGAGTATCAAAGACCTCAGGACGCGCTCCCAAAAACTATTAGCCATCAACATCGCATTTGCCAAGTTCCTAGAGGGTAGACACCGCTCGAAGGGAAAACCTCACCTAGAACTGGCCTGCTTCTTCGAGGAACTCCCGCTGAACACGATGACGGGCCTTATCGTGCCTAGGGAGTCGGCGACCTGGCTGGGACAAGATGCGCAGTCTATCCAAGCCAATCATGTCGACATGTGCAGGTTTGAGGATAGCTTAGGATCTGGCTACAAGAGTGTTGCCGGAAAATTGAGCCAATGGGTTAAGGATATTGAGAAAAACAAGACGTCAGGCCGCGGTGGGGGAGTGGACGGCATTGTCGCTAAAGTTTGTCGTATCGTCTTACTATCTCTCTGAAACATAAGCTGACAAGCGACGTGGTAGTCAATCGGAGCGATAATGGGAGAAGTCAACAACCGAGGTGTCACAAATCAGCAAGGACTGGTCATGGGTAATGCTTACGGTACTTGCGAGGGCGCAATCCGGCTTGTTGGTAGTATCGTACGTACACTACTTGATTCCCACCCATTTAGGCAATGGGAGATGGGCAATTTCTGACAATGCCGTGGTATAGACGTACAACAACAGCCCAGCTCCTGGCGGCCGGCTCCTAGTTGCCTTTTGAACTCTAAATCCAGAGTCAAAACATCGCGCAATCAAGCGTCACTATATCTCTGGCTCAGTCTAAGTAAGTGGTGGTGGCAGAATATTAAAATCTAGGAGGATGGCCTCCTTAGGATTTGCGGTGTAGGTAGTTTCTAAATAAAAACGTGGAAGGCCAACCGTACCGCCTCGCAACTAGCCACCTGCAACGCTTTCGAAGTCTTTAGAAGTGAAGTCGAACATTCGTTAATTGTTAACTCTGTAGAATAGAACTCAGTTATAATAAAAGCTTGGCATATGGGGGTCTTCTGAATCATCGCATAGTAATTACCGAGAGAAACAGAGCACTCGAACCCCTAAGGTATTGATCTTAACGATGATGCCTTTACTTGGATTGACTCACTAGATAGGTATTTCACTACCTGTCTGGCTGGGAGATAAATACCAAGTCACTATAGCCTTCCCCCCTTCAAAAAAACGTTCTAAGGTAAAACTAGCCTCTAGTTATAGTACTGAATTTCTTTAGAATACTGTATTGATGTTTTCCAAAATAAAAACTGAGTGATATACATGGGAGTCAAGTGAAAGCATAATAGTATAGCTACTACTTTTGGCAGCTGTCGACTAAGCCAGCCTACAGCTGGTAGAATTTTGTATAAGACATAATGGTAGCGGTGAAAGCGAATGTTGGTAGATCAGTTATGTTTACGCTTTGTCACAAATGGCCCTAATGAACCTCCATATACCTGCCGTCCTGCAAACAAATGTGAAGGGAAGCCAACCACCCATCTTTCTATCTTCCAATCCTTCAATCCAGCCTTGATAACCGCATTTGACGTCATCATCATTAGCTGTGAATTATATGTTATAAGGAAAGAACACCAAGTTACTAGCTGAAATCCACTGTTCTCTATTCTCGGCGATCATGGCTGCAAATGAAATTGTCGAAGCTTTGCAGGGAGGCTTCCCCAAGGCTCAGGTAATGCTTCCTGGTACTAATGAGTTTTCCACTCTCAACACGTCGTATTTCTCGAAGGCACAGGCCGAACTTCAGCCAATGGCCATATTCCTACCCAGAGATACGGAGGATGTTGTCAAGTTCATACGCATTATTGGGCCCCATGCGCTTCAGGGCCGCGTGAAGTTTGCTGTACGAGGGGCGGGACAGCAACCTGCGCTTGGATGCAACAACGTACACGATGGCATCACTGTCGACTTGCGCAACTTGACCGGCATCCAGCTCAAAAATAATGATACAACTGTCTCGATTGGGGCAGGTGAGCGCTGGGGCGACGTTTACTCCACACTGCAGGAGAAGGGGCTTGCTGTCACCGGTAGTCGTTCTAGTATGGGTGGTATTGGTGGGCTTGGTCTTTCTGGTAAGGATTCACGATATGCCTTCTTCCTTTTATCTGCCAAAATGCCGCGCCCGGTTACTGACTTAGACTGTACCAGGTGGCCTCTCCTTTTTTTCCACCCGTGAAGGCTTTATCACGGATAATGTGACAAATTTCGAGGTCGTACTAGCATCCGGAGAAGTTACCAACGCCAACATTAACGAGAACACGGATCTATTTGTCTCTCTTCGCGGTGGTGGAAACAACTTCGCTATAGTTACCAGGTACGATATGCGGACCTTTAAGCAGGGCAAGTTTTGGGGCGGCACCGTCTTCTACTTTGCCAATAGTTTCCCAAGCCAGGTGGAAGCCTACGTCAAGGAACTGAAAGATCCGAAACCAACCGACGAGACACACATCATGCTTGGGGCCGGCTATAGTACCGTCTTCGCTAAGGTTAGCGATATTGTGTGCATGAACCAGGTGTACTATACCAAGGAGGTCGAAAACCCGCCAGTCCTGGACCCTTATGTCAACATGCAGCCTCAGATGGATCATTTGAGATCGGTTCGCATGTTGGATCTTGTGGATGCAGCAAAGGAACAAGCAAAACATGGATCATCAACCTCTAGGTGAGACCGCCATGACTCGTCTTCCGCCGTTCATCCTCCAGGAATCCGAACTAACCTAGCTATTTCCTATAGAGTCTCGTACATGAACACCACCATCAAAGCCGACGTTCCTACGCTGATGGCGGCATATGAAACCTATGTGAATGCACTCGGGCCTCTCAAATCTATCGAAGGCCTCACCACATCGTTGACACTTCAAGCCTATCCCAAGTCTCTGCTAGAAAAGACGGCATCTGCGGGCGGAAACTCGTTGGGAATTAATCCACTAGACGGGCCACTCATGTCGATTTTGATACTGTCCTTCTGGAAGAACAAGGAAGACGACGACAAGATTCGTTCGACATTTAAGGGTGTTATCGAAAGTGTCGACAAGGATGCCACGACGAGGGGGACTGCGGTGCCATACAAGTACATGAACTACGCGGCGCCTTTTCAAGATCCTATTGGCTCGTATGGCGAGGAGAGTAAGGCCAAGCTACAGGCAACTAGCAAGAAGTATGACCCTGAGGGTTTGTTCCAGAAGGGTGTTGTAGGAGGCTGGAAATTGTTTGTTTGAACGTAGATGTAAATATGTTCAGAAGGGAGATAACAATTGTAAGCGAACGCTATAGGATGGTTGATTTTATTGATTGATTTGCCTATGCCTTCTGTTCTGATTCCATACCTTTCTGTGGGAACGATAGCTTTAGCCTAGGGCTAGTTAAATTATACTTGAGGCATTGCCAGGACATTGTCGCTATGTTGAATCATGCGCTTGCGAGACAGCTAGAGATCCCTGCAGACACGTTCACAGTTCTGCAATAGCAAACCGAGCCATCTAGGGCGATACTTCTCGACTCTTCAAGTACCATGCCAGCGTGGCCGACGAAGATCCTCAGATTAATTTGATACATCACACGGGCTTCGGGACTATTAACACTGCTTGCTACTGTCGTGGGAAGTCTGCGGATCCTCCGGCCTGGTCTCCGCTTGACCCGAATGCACGGCTCTAGGCTCGTCCTCAACCTGGTTGATTAGTTGATAACATCGGTGATGCTTCGCCAAAATAGACCGAGGGGATTCTGCGGAGTAGCTTGCACCGAGTCATCTATGCACCTAGACAACAACGAAACGTTGATAAGCATAGTGTTGTGTATTCGGCCCACCAGATGGTAATGCTAGCATGAAGAGGCTGTTAGGATCAGCCGACAATGATGTGACGACAGAGGAAGAGAATATGGTTGCTGGGGTTTGGGCATTCTAGAAGGCGATGGCGATGGTAAATGCGAACTACGTTCCCATGGTGGTGGACTCGAAACTTGAACGGGGACGCATAGTCATTCAGAAATTCCGAAGGAAGACTCATAGTAGTCCAACAATACTTATCTCGAAACGATGTTGGCTATACATGACTCGGTAGCAAAAATAGGTTCTTTTGCATACAAATATCGATGTGACAAGGGCTAATGTTCAAGGGCTTGGAAATAAGATTCAATTCCAAGATCAATATAATATTAGTTCTTAAGGGTTTCTCGAGGGCCACGATTCCTTTCTCTTAGAGTTGGAACCAGCGCCTCCTTCTATGTATAGAAATGGCCCCTAACACCGTACATTCGGGTGATGTATTTGGTGTGGCCGCACATGCTAGTCCTACCATTCGTGGTTGTAGCTACCTCCGCCTTAAGCCTCATAGCTGCACCTCATGGGTTAAATATATCATCTGCAGGCGGGTTGGTCTAGTCCATGTGACAGTTGAAGTGTTGGTATGGAAGCCTCAAGGATTAGAAGTTCTGGCATCCAGAAATAGAGTCCTCCATACCACACTCGCCCCCAAGAAAGCGACCTTCAAATAACCCATACCCCATAAAACCTGAGCGGGCTCACAGATTAAGGTTAACTTCGTAACACTTATCACATAATTAAGTGGATTGAAAGTAAGAGTTTAAGGAATATAAGTTTAAAACGTTTTAATATCAATTAAAATTAAAAAAGTCGCTTTAAAAACTTATAAGCCCATTTATAATGGTTTTTTAAACGTATAATTTAACGATTAATTTAGCTCATTAAAGCAGCTTACAGCCCGCTTGTTATGTTAAAAAGAAAAAAAACTTAGCTACGCTTGCTCGACCTTGTAAAGAAAGGTTATATAGCTAGCTTTACAGCTTTTAAATAGGCGTATAATAAAACAGCTGTTTAGTAAATTAGCGGCTTTGCTACATTGTTCATACTGTAGAAAAAACGGTATGCTGCTTTATTTTTACCTTTAAAATGTGGCCTTAGTGCAAGGCAGCTAAGCATGTGGTTAAGTTCCTTAAGTGCTTTGCCAATCTAGTATGCTAAGTTTGCCGTATAGAACATGTACTTGATAAAATATCACGGAACTGAGAACAAATCAGCCAGGATCGCTTAAAGAAACCTTTTCCGTATTGTTAATTATTTACTGGCCCTTATTATTAAAGTAAGCATTTATGTTGACTCCAGTGTGAACTGCCCTAATCTAGTAGAATAATCCAGTTTATCTTGTTTGCACTGGATAAGTGGCCAGCATAAAGGCCGCCGTCAATAGCTTGGGCCCTTCTTTCCGGGAGATATATTGGAAAATCTACCGCTAAACCAGCCGCCCCTTAAACTAGGCGTTAGGTCCAAGCCCCAAACGGTAAGGCAGATCTCTAGACCACGACATCCAAAAGGCTATGAAACTGATACGAAACAGTCTTCTCTATAACGGTAGTTCAGATGTACTTAACCCCTCTCCCAGCGCCCTCTTCCCTAGGCTAGCTCATCTTTCAGTTGCCTCACTGTTACGGACTTCCAGGCGTTCATACGGATCACCAGGAGGCTGTGTAGACCTGTATAGACAAAGAAGCCATTCCTGTATATAGGCAGTAGTTGGCACCTAGGATAGTTAGAAAGGCTTCGCGCAACAATAAGAGTCTTTCACCCACCTAAAGTACAGGGTTCCTGACATAGTTAGAGACTTAATGTTAAATACATTTAACCGCCCCTAATCGCATAATGTACTGGAAGTATCTAGATCAAGCTGTCGGTTTATAATACCAGCGGACCCATGCCACTCGAACAATAGTCCGACATCATATTATCAAACATACAAAGTCCAAGGCTAGAGATATAATTTCCCCTATACGAATTAATGCTAGTTATATATATAGTTCCTTCAGTACCTAAGGGGAAGGGTGTTTCACCCCCCTTGATGATCCGAGTTTGAGGCTACTTGGTGACATGATTGGTTGCGAAAAATCTTACAAAGTCATCAGCATAGAGTTGGCGTGTTGAACTTTAACGCCGAGACTTCAAACAGGGTTACATTGAGTCTACAACAGCAAATAATAGACGCGTACAAGATAGTGATAGGCTACAATGCAGCGGCCACCAGTGCGTCAAGCTTTCGTAAGATTACATTAGCTATCTTAGGAAACCTTGACCGCCTTTGGGAACTCAGAAGTTTCGTGTGTAGCAATATACACCATTGATCCCATGTTACTAACTCATGATTAGGCGCCCTCTGTATAGGGTAACGGGATTACCCTTGCCCACAGAAGCAAACTCTCCGCATTAAATGTCACGTGGCCAGGAAGAGTTTGCGAGGTCTAACAAACAAAAGCACAGTATAATCCCACAACTAGCTAGAATACACGTGTACAGGCGTAGGAGTGGTATCATGGGCCACGTACACCGTTTTACTGCTTTATAATAACCACTCGTTCCGGTGTCTTGCGCAACTTATTCCGCTCCTTGCGGCGGGATCGTTGCCTCCGCCAAATGGTAACAGACGATGTAATATGACACGGTAATAAAATCTCCTAATGCAGTGCTGCCTCACCTACCGATGTTGTTACTGACGCGTATGCCAAAACAAAGAATTTCACATAGATATGCATAGGCCATTGACACCGTGTTAGAGCTGGTCTGTACAACACAAAAGTCCATCACTTGCGGCTCCAGATAATACGGCCCGCGGACTGAGAAATTGCATTTACATTTAACTTACGTATACAAGGGGGCGCATAACCAAGCAGCTGGAACTTGACGGAAAGGGCCAAGCTGTGGCACCCGAGACTTATTACAATGTTAACAGAGTTAAGAGGATTTTAAGTTAGGATGTTAGTATCATGTCTAAAGGCTAAAGATGCCGCTACCGGTAGGCTGGTTATCGGGACCTGATCGGCGGAAGCTCGAACGAAGGATCGACACCGCTCTTGATCTGCGCGGCGTCAAGCACCGCGCTACAGATAAAGTCGGAGGATTGAGGAACTACTTAGCGCGCGAGAGCTGATATTTAGCATAGTGGGTGTAGATACCTCGTGTTCTAGTGCGGCATTCTCCCCACTGTTGAAATGCCGGAGGATCGTTGCCGGCTCGAGAGGAAGTTGTATCATTAGTTTACTATCCCACACGAGATAGCGCCGATGATTTGAAGGCGGTCTACTACACGGCCGTGGTGTTACATGCACAACCGCTTTTACCTAATCTAGAAAATTTCCCGTAGGATGAGAGTCTATTCTTGGCGTTTCAAAATGAAGGGTATGAGAGTCGCGTCATTGACGTGTACGGTAGATGGTATCGCTAGTGGTGGTGGTTAGACATACTATCCTTGGACATTGGGAGAACGTAATCCCCTCGGCGCTCCGTGCAACGTATATCAGATGATATTGTTGGTACCATAGGCCGTCGTCGTGAGATGTATGCTAAACATACATCTAGCAGCCCCCAGGGAGGCGTTGAGATTGTGTTTGGATTTGGTTGCCATAGTTGCAGTAGGAAGAGCCGAGCTTGATCATATCTACGCGATGGCGGCTTAACTATCTCTGCGTTGTACTCTCGAGCAAGGGTATTGCTGTACTTGGATGCACCAGTCTTGAAATAGGTCGTCTATCGAGTGTCTATAGGCCATAAATAGCAGCATGCGTTCGTCCATGGCTCTGGGTTGTCTTGGCAACGCCTTCCATGTATCAAGTTCAGCCTGCCTGACATGAGCGGATGAGGCTGCCGCCAATCATAATGCGAGTCTGTTTGAAGGGCACAGGTTCTTGGTAACGGCCGCCACGAGACTGGCTGTGCTGTCTGGGGTAATGTCCGATCTGGGGCGGGTAGACGGACCCCATGAACTGTTAGATGAGGGCGCTTTCCCTTACAATCAGGCGCCTCGCTCCCACTGGTAAGCGCGGGAGGGGATATATACATGTAGTTGAAGTTTGGGGTGTGTAAGTTGGTATGGGTTAGTGAAGGGCTTGGAGGCGCTTCGCCGACCCGGCGGTTCTGTTACCACAGCAATTGGCAGGGCCTCGATACAGGAAACATTACCGCGAAGCGCCCAGGAAGAAGATTGGAACAGAAACGGGGAAGCGCCCATTTCTACTCGTTACGCGTTTACAGCATGCGCCAACTGAATGTGTATTAGTTGGTTAGCCTTCTAAGCAGCCTACATTATAGCCATTATAGCTATGTAAGTATGTATGGAGGCGTGGGGACGTACACATGCGCGCGCTGAAATCTCAGCTATACACGGATATGCACAAATAAAATGCTGACCAACGGCAGGTCGGAATTAGCCGTAGTCAGGGTTGTGTGGTCTGTGGCGCGCGCTCTGATCAAGGAGGTTCCCACCACATGGCCCCAGGGCAGGGCTGGTAAAGAACAGATACAGGCTCTCGAGGCATAGAGAAAGATGAACACCTAGCAAGGTAGGTTTGGTGAGCCGCGCGCTGTAGATTGAAGCAAGCAGACGGGCGACAATGACTGTGGTATTGTTGCAGTTGGGCTCTGTTTATTTTGATTCTCGACGAGGACAAGACCAGCCAAGAGAGAGCATAAATGCATTGAGTGTCCCATGATGAGTGGCTAGGAATATCATCAGTCAGCTTAAATCATCACACGGTCATCTATCAATTGATAGACATCACCACTGCCACTACTACCACCACCACCACCACCACCACCATCACGACGATCCGAGAACCAGAGAGTCGTAATTCGTGTAAGACACGCAGCGCGGACCGGCCCTTGAGCAAATCTTGACGCATTGCAACCCGAGTCGACTCCCACACCCAATCCCCATATTCCATATTCCATATTCCATATCCATATCTATCTCCATCTATCTATTTACTATCTCTGGATACCTGTCAACCCTCTCAAAATTTCCCCGTTTATTAATCGGGATCCCCACACACATCCGAGTACACATGAGCACTCCCAGTCACACACCTTTCTCGCCAATATCACCAATCACCTTCCGCTCTTGAACACGCACGTACCTAGTAGCCCATCACCGGATCTCATTTTATGCGGCCTTTAGCTAGCAGGGTTATCTTCGGTCCCTTCCATTCTATCCTATATATCATATCTCATCTCCTCTCGGGAACCCCAGAGAGAGACCGGAGAGAGAGACCGGAGAGAGAGATAGAGAGAGAGACGTGTATTTTCGGCAGTCAGGTCAGTAATCGTAGCGGCCGAGTGATCGGTGGTATTCCTTATTATTGGAGGGAGTCTGTTTCCGTCAATCTGCCTGTCCGTTTCTGTCGTTCGAGAAGAGCCAGAAAGATGAATGGAGGTGATGAGCGGCTGCTAATAATAGATTAGGAATAGTGCCGGCGCTTAATCCCCTGTACTTGAGTACGTACTTGGGTCCATTTCACGCCAAAGGGTACCTGGATACCTCCCTAGCTGTCCACTGTATCGCTAGACCGCTGGACCCCAGCACAACCCCGGTGCAACCCCACGAACCTCTGCGACAGGGGATCTCCCGACAAACACAGTACCTGTAATCTCTACCAGGGATAACTGGACGCTTGATGCTGTGTACTTTTACTCTCTCCCAGTCGTACGGTAAGTCCTTGTCTCCATTATCAAGCTCTACCTGCCACCGTAGTCTCAGCAACATCTTTTTTGTTTGTTTCATTCTATTCATTACTGATGTTGATGTTGTTTCCCTCTAGCTTAGGTGCTTACATAGTAGTTACGGTACACATACTAATACCAGGTAGTGGATAGATACATGTAGTGGAGAAACAGTATACTATTCCCTACCTAGCCTACCTACCTAAGTATACTGCAACATCTGTCTCTCCACGCTTCAGGTTTCTTCAGGGCTTCACACTGCAGGAGAAAGCAAGTGAAGCTGAGGATCCTTCTTTGTTTCATGTAAGCCACTGGCATACGAGCGACTGAAAAAAGACTGAGGCTAAAACAAGTCTCAAGCATCACCGAATAAGAGCCCTTCTTTTGCCTCGTTACTTTTTTTGTTTTTGTTTTTTTCTTTCTTCACTCTCACTCTGTTTCTCTCTCTGTCTCTCATCTCTCGGCTCTCATTGGTCGTTGCATTGCTCGCTGCCGCTCTGCCAGCCAATCCCGCGCGTTACCACGCAATCCACCCACCAATCCGATCTTGTACTTACTTACACGCTGCTGGACTGCGTGAGACTACGCGCGAGCGTGCAGCGCATAGCCCATAACATCTCGAACCCCGGCCGCTTATTGGTTGCTGGCCACTAAACCCACTACTTGCCGCCATCATTTCATCGACTTGACTTGACTGCGGCCTCGCTCGCGCCGAGTGGTTCTCGAGACGCTCCACCATCGAGAACGACGCCAGTACCTACATACAGCGTGCAGTACAGCAGCTCAACATCCCTGCCCTGTCCCTGTCCGAATCGCCAAGAACGCCTGCCTGCCTGCCATCACTCACTAGATAGGTAGACAGACTACAGACAGACTAGGATAGGCACCTCTTTTTCTTTACTTACAGCGAGCTGTACGGCATAGGTAGCGCGCGTGCGTGCTCTCGTTCTTCTCTACACCACACTACAGTACCTACAGGGCATTTTCATTCGTGACTGGACCCCGGCTGGTCTCGAGGCCACACCCCATCTAACACCCCATCTACATTATACATTATTACATCCTATATCCACACAGAGAGCAAAGCCGCCATTGCGCGCCATCGAGCTCATCCGCCCATCCACACCCATCCCTCTGGATTCCCGTCACATTTCCCTGTTTGTTTGGCGCCTCTGGTTTCGTTTCGGTTTGTCCTTGCACCCACTCCCCACGCCGTTTGACATTAGACACCCCCCGGTCACCCCTGGCCCGCCCCCCGGTCTGCCATCATCCCACATACCTACTACCTAGGTATTATTATTATATTATTGTTATAATCTCTGCCTTCCCTCTCGTCCGCTTACACACTTCTTTGTGAGGTGCCGGCTTTTTTGCATTCCCCACGGCGACGTCTGTGTGTCTCCAGCTTGTAGACATCTCACCGTCTTGTGTGTATCTGGTCAACACCGGGAGTCATTCACTTGGCTTGAGGAAGAAGAAGAAGAAGAAGAACATCTAGCAGGACACAGCTCTCACACAACCAGCTCACCGTCTACTCACTACCGCTACCATAGCCTTGGAGGGACTAATACCTAAACATCGCCACCATGTCTACAACAACTAAGCCAAAGCTCGCGCAGTTGAAGACGCCTGTCACTGCAACCTTTCCGTCTGAGCTTTCTGCTCTCTCGGCATCGGCTAGGACGCCTCTCTCGGCAGTGCCAACTTTTATCAAGGAGGAATTTCCTGGGAGCGCCAGAACACCCATCAGCCCGCCTACCGCCTACATGGATTTTTTGAAGGTCATGTCAGCTCAGTCACCTGTCGTGCCAGCGAAGAGATCAGCATCTGGGAGTAGTACTCCAGAAGAAGACTCGGCACCGGAATCGACACCAACTACAGCCAGCAGTACGCAAACAGACTGCTCATGTAAGTGCGACGGTCCTAAGACACCGGCCGGCAGTCCCAAGATCAAGTCAAGCCCATACACAAACCAACCCATGTCTGCGCCACCGATGAGCGTAACATCGTTCCCAAGCTTGAAAGTGCCGCCATCACCGGCCGTCTCGTCCGCCGTGGATTCGCCCATGAGCGCTTCAATGATGTCACCATTCAGCGCGCGCTCAACATCAACGCGGTCACACTTTGACTGGGAAGCAGCACTAAAGGCTCGGTACTCTCAGGACTGCAGGGCACACAAGTCCCAGAGCAAAACCGTACGGCATATTCGGGAGGTCGTGACACGGACGGTCACTTACACGCCTCGAATGAGCCCCGCCCCCAAAGGCAAGCGGAGGAGAACGCACTCGAACTGCTCGAAACTGACAGCAACATCGACAACGACGACAACAGAGATAACTACTCCTTCTGCTTCATCTTGAATGAAGATAGCACACTCATGAAACAAAAAAAAAACCCCCCCGAAAAAAAATTAGTTGAATCGGACTGAACTGGGTGGAATCTAGCCAATTAGGCCGAATCATCAAATCATTTTCTTGCTACGATCTCACTGGTTATGACCTCAACTCAAAACGGGCAATACCTCATTTTCCATTTGTTCATACACTACACCCTTACTGCCTATCTTACTGGCATGGTTACGACTCCTTTACCAAGCCAACTCGCCATCCCACCGCACCCCACCCCCACCCCCAATAATAGAACTGGGTTTTGGGATTTACCAGATACGAATTTACGTCACATGGGTTTTTATCATACTTTTATTTATTCACACATCGCGAACAGCGTATTCGGTGTCGGAGGAGTTCAAACGGCGTTGCTGGGCGGCGTCTTACAAACAATTCCCCAGCTCGCGATACCACACGGCGGAACGGTCCGGGCAATTTCTTGCCTCTTCACGGTTATCCCCTTTTTTTTTATTACTATTTATTTACAGGGTCTTCTTGGGTGATACAATTCCGGGGAAATGGGAACTGGGGAACCGGAAAGGGATTGAAGAAAGGAAGCAAAGGGAAAAGACAATCGAATGGGGAGGAAGAAGGGGGGATGGAAAGGCAGGGCTGGAAGAGAGATGGAGTGAGGATTAGGAACGAATTGAATACCAGCGCACGCCATTTTTTGTTGAGCTGCGAGAAAGAGAGACAGACATGGTATGGTATGGCGGTTGGCCCCCCGATGTATGCATAGGTACTTGTATACTCAGCCTGCTTGCGAGCAGCAGGGTTTTGTGGCGTGCGGAATTTAGAGAGCGAGATAAAGAAGACCTCCAATGATATCCCATAACCACCCACTCGTCACTCGCTCACCACACCAATTACCCTTCGCCGGCGCGTTGCTCCTAATCTGTTGGGTCCGTGACTCATCTATTGTATGTATGCTATGCTTACACCGACAAACAGCGCGAAAAACGACAATATGCACCTACCTACCTGAGGGGACCTGAGGGGAATGAGAAGGGAGTAGGAGTAAGAGTAGGGGAAAGCTTTCAACAAATCAAATCGCGCGCACACCTTAGTCTGTAAGCGTCCGTAGCCTCCTGCAACCGCGCTGCACTGCACTGCAGCGGAGAGAAGGCGACCTCAAATGCGACCTGGTATTTTGTTTACTTTTTTTTTTTGGCCTCGTCTCGCTGGGCCGCTCGCTGCCCCTTCCCTTCCCTTCCAACGAACCTATTTGTTACACGTACTCCCTAAGCTACACTATTTTATCGCATGTACACTAGTCACCATTCACCACTCATACCCGGAAAAAAAGGGAGATAAAAAAGTAAACAAAGCTAACAGCAGTAGCAGCAGCAGCAGCGACTAACACGTGTTTCTTGCTGCGCACTGCTTACTTTCGGTCGAAGTCTGACCTCTCTTTGGCTCCCCTCCGGTCCCAGTCCCCATTCCCATTGATGGGGCTGGCTGTCAGTTAGTTAGTCAGTCAGTTCAGTTCAGTCAGTTATGATGTAGTTACACACATACCTACATAAACTAGCTACCTGCTAGTATACGTACACTGCTCATAACGTACGTACCGAAGCGAAGCGGTCCGCTATCTAGCTCTACCGTAAAGCCAGAAAAACGAGCCCGAAAAAAAAATTACCAGGAAAAAAATACCGAGAGAGTGAAAGTTACCCGAGTTGGGACCGCGATGATTGGCCGCAAGCCCGTATTGTTGGTCCGCGAGGAGGGGTCTATCGAGCCCGACTGGCTGGCCGTCGGGGCGAAGCTAGTCCCCTCTCTTCTTCTTTCTCTTCTATGTATTCATTCTATCGCTGTTCTTCTGTTCTTCTGTCAAAACTCACATTAAGTTCTCACAGCACGCAGTTGAAATCATCTAGATGGGTCTAGCTTGGCTACACATAAGTTTTATTTGCGTCTCTCCTATTCGCACCTAAATCTCACCCCCCCTTCTTCGTGTTTATTTTTGTGACCACGCGAGAGAGCGACGGCTAGAGGTGGCACTCCGGTGCTAGCTAGCTCGCTAGCCGACCAGTCAGTGAGCTCGGATGCTATACAGCAAAAGTGAGACCTGGCTCTCTGGTTGGACCTTGCATATCCCACTGGTGACGACCAATGTTCAATGACGACGGTGAGCCGCGAAAAGTTGCGTCATTTCTTACAGTACACTCAGTTCCCATCACCCACTTCACATTTCGCCACAGGTATTGTTGGGAAGCGGGATTCTCCTCTTGCTTATTCGCTTTCTTTTTCTCTTTTCTCTCTTTTCTCTGCCTCCCTTCGGAGCACATGGGGAAATGTTGGTAGGTGAAATCCTGTTTTTGACATGACATCGGTGACTAAAAAGACAACGTCGAATCAAACGGCTCGCCTCTTTGGCCCCCAAACCCACATCTGGAACATCCCAAGAGAACCACACGTCTGTCTCATCGGATCTTCTTTCCTTCCTTCACCCCCTCTAAAAGTCCTATTCAGACATACTACTTTCCCCCGCAAACACAGAAGGCAGAAGTAGGGTACCTAGATAAGATGAAATAAGGACCGGCATCCGAAGCCGATGGGATGGGCAGCTAATTAGCCCGGGACCACCTCCCCCGTCCTATATAGTATGTACGTAGCCTGGTCTAATTACCTCCTCACCTCAGTAGCATAGCATCACCCAAAGGTCTGAAGGCTAGTCTAAGTGACTTAGAACAACTATGCTAAAGCAAATTATTCGATATGAAAGGGAAAAAATGGTGACAGAAAAGGTAAGGTGCGCTATGATACTTAAGAGCGTAAGGGCAAAAAAGCAAAAAAGAAGAGTGCGTAGGTTTCTGCGTAGGTAAGCGTTGCGCCCCAGAAACAACATCGGGTTCCCGATTTGACGCGTGATTGGCTAGCGGGCCCTTTATCCCAGAATCCTGGGAATTGCGTCGTTAGTGGCATGGGAGCCCCATTTTTTAAGCGCCTGTCCTGCTGATCGACCTGGCCAATTAGATGCTGTGCGAACAGTGCTACTCAGGAAGAGTTACCAGGAAGTGCTTAGGAGGCAGCGGAGTGGCTGGCGGGAGGGGTAAATTAATGGGACACCTTTTTTGTGACGTGCATGGGCGATTCACCCCCCACCGCTCCGACTTCCTGACCTTCGCGAGCGTCTATTGGGTGCTGCCCCAAGCATTTAAGCGCCCACGACATGGGGCATTTTCAAAGTAGACCTGTGCGCTCGGCCATCTCTAAGCTAGGTAAGTGCCAGCCATGTGTACACATATGTGTAGAAACCATCTACTCCCCCCTGTTCGAGGAGGAGGTAGAGAGACGACAGGCTAGGAAGGTGATGAAAATCATATTACACAGGTAGGGCTTTTATTGTGAAAAAACAACATGGATCGCAAGGCATCTCACCTCGATGATCGCGAGAGGGAGCCAACGTTTGCTAGCACAGCAAGGGAGCTGAGCTATCTGCCGGCGGTGAGTGAGCAATAATCATGTGGTTGCCTTGTCGATTCCCTGTCGAGCCATGCGGATGGTTGCCGTGAAGCGACCAGACCAGCCGCTATATCTCATTGATCGACCGCGAGGGCACCCGTATGCATGAGTAACGCGGCAGGTACAACTTGGAGAAGGGCATAGCTACACTGGAAAGGGGTGTCCTTCAGGTCGTAGTAATAATTCATGACAACAAGCTATAACATAGCCCGATAGATAGGGTAGCGCATCCCTACGTGTGTTCCTCTGGTGAACATCCTAACTAATTACTGGAGGGCTGCACTCAATTCCCGTCACTTCGGCGGTGACATGAGCTTCGCACTCGTCTCCCCGATACGGCAAGAGTAAGCAGTGTACTCCTAGGATACCTAGGAGGCGGACGCCTTTGAGTCATTAAGTTGCCTACGAGGCCAACGAGACGCCTGCTAGCTCCGCCCGTACTCTGATCGGGCAAAGACCCAAGACCTGTTAATGCAGTGGTGATGTGACGGAGCCGCAGTAGCTTAGTCGACCATTGCTCGACTGGGGCGTGCAACCTTGTGGAGCGCGGCATTAGTAACATCTAAGACTCTCGAGAAAGCCATTTCGCAAAACACCTATTATGTGCTCCCGTCTATCCCTCGCCGTGCGACTTGCGTTCCAATGCTGTTTTTCTTTGTACAATGTCAATAGTTGGACCCCGTACTACCATCGAGATAGTCTTGTGTTGCCGACTATACTGGGGCATATCCCGGTCTTAGTAGAGATATTATACCTGTTCCCAATCGAGTATGTTTCTCTGCATGAAACCAGCTAATTCTCCGAGGGTAGCCCCTCCGAAATGGGCAAGAGCACGTCAACTGCGTAGATAAACTTGATTGTAATGAACACCCGCTAGAAGTTTCGAACTGGGATACAGCGAGTACAGGAACGATGAAACAGAAGATGCATATCTCCATGCAACAGGGTCATGTTTCAAGCTATTGCCCTAAGATCCCGTCCTGAATGCTTCCTGCCACATGCGAACAGGATAGCGAAAGAAACGAGGTGCAACCTAGGACAGCATCGCGTTTAAGGCTATGTCAAAAGCTCTCTGGTGTTCCGTTACGGACCACTCGGGAGCGGTGAAACACTCGACGCCTGTTTGCTAGATAACCTATACGCCGTGGGATTCACTCCCCGGATCAGAACTGGATGTCCCAGTTGTGATGGGTTCTATAGCAGCAAGTTCTCCAGATATTAGAGTTTACTGTAGGCCCACAAGTTGAACACTAATCTGTTGGTATTTGTGTGATACAACGCATGCATCTCGCTTGTCGGTCGATCATTGAGACGTCGTTGTAAGACTAGTACTTACGTAGGTATGTTGGGCCAACACGGGATTTGAGAGAACGACTCCTTGGCGATGGTAGTTATGTCGTGTGAATAGTATGCCCGGTCGATCTTTAGACCTAGAGGTCGTAAAGTTCACTCGTATGATCGAATGAATAGAGAAGTAGGGTTCTAGACAACCCCAATATCGGCTGGTCCTTGCTAGATCTCCCTGACCTCCTTCGCAACTGCATTGCATAGTGCTACCCTCAACCCAGCTCCAGTAAGAACGTGGATCCAGAGTCTTTGGGTATCACTCAAGCGATCATTGGCACTTTTGACTTCGGCGAACATGCATTCCTTCTGTGGTTCGATCCTCCATAGTATCAAATCAGGAATGCCACCTCCTCTCTGGCCGTATTCCTGTGCCATCACTTTACAGATAGTAGCAAGTGCAGTACCATCGAAGCAATCAGCTAGCTCAAGTAGGTCCTCTAGCTCATAGTCCCAATTGAGGCCGACAACACACGTGCGATTCTCTCGTTCCCGTTTGTCGACCTCATTAATCAGTTTCGGAGCTCCTCCATTCGCAATCTCAACTAAGCGGTGGTTGATTTCCGAAGCTCGGGTTGGGTAGAAGGCATCTGTATGTAGATCTAGGGGGCATGTCTGATAGGCTGTTTGGAAAACGTTCGGGATGTATAGAAAGAGGATGTCAAAGAAAAGATAGGCGAAAAGAGTCCGTATAATGCCTCCCTCAGCATGGTATCCTTTCCAACCCTGGGTCCTATACCAGCTCAGGCACATAGATTCAACACTACATTCGCCTTCCCCTTCTGCTTCGTCTACCCATATCGTTTTCGTACTTGGCCCGCGCCCGTTTTTGCCCGCAACATCTAGCCTCTTCAGTTGGATGCCCTTGGCATAATGCTCTTCTGGCTTTTTCAGGCGAACGTGACCAAAGTCATGCTGTAACCTAACAGGGATCTTGAGCTGCTTCTCAAGCTTGACCAATCGCTTTTGCAGATCGTAGTGATATTTCAGATGGCAGTCGGGATCCTCAAGGGCTCTCTCGCAGGTGGCCGCCGCTATGGCTTTCCAGTGGCTCTTCTGCCTCTCTGGGTCGGCGAATACCGGATTCGGTAGTAGGACGTGCATATAGTGCTCCTCTAGAAGAGCTTTCCGTTGATACCAGGATCCCCGACGTGCCAGATGAAAAAGGCGTTGATCCAGTAGCTCAGTTAGTATTTCGTGCTCCCGTCGATGCTCTTTTAATCGTCCGAGGGTGTAGGCAGCTTTATGGACTATGCGTGTATATGCATGTCCAGGGCTAAGTCGTCGTAGGTAGGCACCCTCACCCGACTCATATACTCGCTCTTCCTTTTCCTGTTCTGCCTGTAGAATACTTTTCCATCTCGGATAAATCGTCTCGAAGGTGTCAACTACCTTTTGAAAGCCTGCCTCCGTAACGGGGCCGTTAAACTCTAGAATATTATCTACTATATACTCGGATCTCATGGCAGTTTCGAACTCCAAAAGCTGCGCCCGAGATGCGAAGATGCTGGATGATCTGCTTACTATATAGGATGGGAAATTCCGTCTCGAAATTTTAGCCAAGATAATCGTTGTCAGTGACTTCTCTGTCCACTCTGTAGACCTGTAGAAAACGAGATGAACTCGCTCAAATAGTTTGAAAACAGACGAAGAAAGCCTCACGCAAGGGCCAGTGATAGCCAATATCTTGTCAAGAAAATGTTTTCGCCGATTTCCATCGTCTCCAAAACAGGGACCCGGTGACTGCGCATCGGGCGTGTTTTGTCCAGACGAGTCAACGGAGCCAGGGGTATCGGCCCTTACAAGGCCCATTGATAACAGGCCCGCCTGTTGACTGCTGATTCTGCAGATGGCCTTTGCTATATCGGCCTTGTTTCTGCCTTGGACTTTTGCATCCTTGGCCAAAGCCTTTACTTCATCTAAACTTAGAAGTGATACGGCCTCCTCCACACTGTCAATGAAGTCTTCGGAATCATCGGCAAAAGTGAATGTGTCCTCGAAAGCACAATGCTCTTGAATGAAAATGCTAAGATCAGACTGTGATAGCCTAGGAGATGGTTGCTCGGACAAAGCTTCTCGCGGAAGATCTCTATGTTTCTGCAAGGTTTTCACCGCCGCATTGGTATCGGTAATGTCATTATAGTAGTTTAAGCGAGAAATACGATGCCACGAGGACGTCTTCCTTAGGAACAAGCGCACATATCTAACGAGGGGTTAGAACACAGGGATTCGAGAACTGGGCGCTTCCATGCATACAAGAACTGAGCCTCGTAGCTAAGAGATCTCCACTCTTGAAAAACTCTGTTCTCTTTATCGTCAAAGAGATGGGCCTCTTCGCTGAGAACAGTATCCAGAGCGAGGTTGAAGGCGTCGACATAAAGTGAGCTTTTACCGCGTACCCAGGCTCTGGAATCGAGCCTCGACGAAGCACTATCAGAATCATTCTCCTGGGAGGCTTTAAAATTATGGTATTCCTCAAGGGCCTGCTCGTCAGGCTTGATCTCAGGCAATGAGCTTTCGATGGCAGTTGGTCGAGACACTTTGCCATCTTCAATCCCGGACCCCTCTGCTACGTCATCATCCACGGGGTCGGGAACAATGCTATCTTTTCGCGGACCAGGTCGTGGCCTTAGTGGCGGGGTATCAATTTGATACTCATCTGAGTCCAGGTCACTCTTCTGTGTCTCTTCTCGTTTCACCTTCTTTTTGGGCCGGTCATCTCTAGCCTGGGTAGGTTTCTCTTTTAAGGACGAGATTCTTTGTGAGGCGAAGTGACCCTTAGGATTGGCCCTTTTGAGAAAGGCATCCATTATGAAACCATCATAAACATACGATACGTACAAGCGGTAAAGATGTGCAATGGCCTTGTGGGATTGAAGCAATGAGTAATAGCGAGGAGACAAAGAAAACGCGAGCGGGGACGCGGCTGCTTTAGATGGGGGCTGAGAAAAGGTAACGCGCGGTCACGGGATAGCGCGTCGCTAGTTCTAGATAAATTAATTACTTCTGAAACCTACCTACCTAGGTACCTACGGTATCTAAGCACAGCACAGCACAGCGCATTGTCCCGCTCCTACCCGCCATATTTGACTCGACCTCCCCACGGTAACTTCCCACCCACCCTGCCGCTCGTTTCACCTACAACGCACTCATTCCCAAACCCCTACCCTTCCACTATTCATTCAACCATTCAATTCACCCACCATGGCCGACGACATCCCCCAAACCCCAGTCCCCGTCCCTACGTACGGCCAGCCTCAATCCGCCGCGCCCGCGCCCACCGTCCAGCCAAGCGAAACCTCCACGATCCCAGCAGAGGTGCAGACCATCGCGCCCACAACCGAGTCCAGCAACAAAGACGTCACAATGATGGACGCCTCCAGCATTGACCAAGCTCCGGTATGCTGTCCCCTTCCACTCCCTTTCCATCCACTCCCTTTTGACTCCCCAATCATGCCGGCCGTCGCGGACAGGTAGAACCAGCTAACAAGAAGACTGACTGACTCTATCTGTTCGCAGTCTCCGGCGCCCGCCGCGCCTTCAACCAATGCGCCCAGCCCTGCGCCAGCCCGCACCGGTACGCCTCTGCGCACCAATGGCCAGGAGAACACGTCGCGCGCTGCCTCCCAGCACCCCGACCCCGCTTTCGTTATGCCTGACGCCGCCCCGGCTCACGGTGCACCGGTCCGACAATATTTGAATAGTAGAGTCACTGCTCATCTACTTGAGGGCATGAAGCAGCTAGCTAAGGACCAGTGTGTTTAACCTGCTCCCTAAACTGCCGATCTATTACTTACTCGTCTCCTTCAATTTAGGCCCAAAGATCCATTGCGAGTTCTAGGCGAGTTCCTCATCGAACGCTCTAAGGAGTTTGAGGCATAGAGCAGTAGATATGATGTCACGGATTGCATAATTATGGCGTTTTGGGGACCGGAAAAGACGGCCTAGAACAGGCTTATAATGCACAAACACGGGGTGTTGGATCATGACGATACCATTGCTTTCTAGAGGGAGTTTTACAGATTTGATTATGAGATTCTTTGGCGATCTCAATGATAATGGCCGTATTCATCTATCTCGTTTGACTAGAGCCAAGTGATTTTCGGGTGCCTTAAAAGCAATACCTTTCCAGATCCATGAACTCCATGCCCACGTCATTCCATGTCACCGTATCATCTCACGTCTAAGCGACGATGGTGCTGGCGGTAGCGCTAGCGTACTTCCAGGTAGGGGGAAGGACACCGACGGTCTAGTAGGGGTTAGTACACTGATTTAACAGACGGAAGAGTTTGCGTTGAGAGCTTGCCTTGTAGTAACTATTCGAATAGTTAGTAATCGCACTGAGCAGCAAACATATTGACGGTGTTGTAGTTTTGGAGAGATGAAGGGAACGACTACGAAAGGGAACATACCGAGCCAAACGATGGATTCGCGACTCCACCAAGATAAGGCGGAACTTTGCGTCCTTGTCCTTTCGGTTGCGTTCGAGGTGCTTTCGCACGGACACAGCCTAACGCTGTGTTAATAGCCATCCCGCATTATTAACTTCCAAAAGCTCAGCTCACCTTCTTGATCAACATGTAAAGATCCCTGAAAAGAACGTTAGCCCTAGCGAATAATGAACGAGTTTGCAATAAAACTTACTCAGGAAGCTCGGGAGCGAGGCCTGTTTAACCAATCACACTGTCAGCCTGAACCAACGAGTGGCCATGTTATAGCCCATGGTTGATGATCCGATTTGATATCGGATATATTTTTCTGTTGCATTGTCGAGGGGGGTTTTCAGGTCATACCATTGGACCTATGGATATGTTAGCCTTCTATTCCAACTTCAGACGTAACACAGCAGGGGGAGAACTAACTTGAGGATACGGAGGATCTTGTTGCCCTTTAAAGTCATTTTCGTCAGCCAGCGCTCCATCACAACCCGATTGGAAGAGAGTCTCGTACGGTAACAGCCTTAACCTGGGCAATACCGTGGGCATCACGGAGGATAACACCTATCTGACCTGTATCCTTGAATTAACACCCGCGCTCATTCCACTTATCCTAGATTCTTTTTTCTGCGCTTACTGGGCGTAGAGCCCTTGCGAGCAAGCTTGATGATGTTCTCCTCGACCTGGGCTGGGGTGGCCTTGGACCAGCTGGGAGGAGCGCGAGAGTACGGGAGGGCAGAGGCGGAGATACCCTTTCCCTTGCCTATTAAGAAAACCGAAAGTTAGCAATTGCCGCGAGAGGAACCCGGTGCTCGCAGTCCAAGCAAGAATTCGCGAGTCGAAGTTTCGCTCGGCATCCTTTTTCTCGCGCTGCCCTTGCTAACATCATCTTGGGTATATGAAGGCGACGTACTGTGAAGACGACCCATCTTGGCGGTGTTGTTTGTTGTCGGCGGACACGGAGTCGGAGTTGGGCGAAAAAGGTGGTTGTCGATTTGTCTCGGTCGAGAGAGGTTGAAAAGGTCGCAAGAAAGTCGGATCGTGGCTAGCAATTTAGGTGTGCGAAATTTCAGGTGGGTTGGCGAGATTTGTGGGTGTCGATAGGGAAGTAAACTAAGTGGTCAAAGCTTTTTGGCGTCTCCACTAGCGCTCCACCAGTACTCAGCCAAGTTCATCTAAAGCCGAGAATCTGCCGCCTGTTGCTAATAAGATAAATTTTATTTTAGAGCATGAGCTTCGCAGACTTTTCTTCCTCTCAAGCTTAAGAGAGCGAAAAGAGAACAATGCCCGTTCCAGATCCTCTCACCAGGAAATCTATGTTTTCGGCTTGGATACGTAGGTAAATTGTTTGAAATTACCATTTGAATGCATTTGAATCATGCAGCAATAACCTCAAGGTATGTCTAACTGAACTCCATCTACCCCAACAACCATCTACCCTTTGTTTCCTATGATGATAAACCACTTTTTTTAATTTCTGGTACCTCTTATATCATCGGGTCTTCTTGACCTGAAATGTATTGAACGGACTTCTGATTCGGATCCATCTATCTTCTTCGACACATCAATCAGCTAGCTAGAATCTCGCTAACTATTCAACAATAGGGAACCCCATATTCCGTAACCATTAAGTTACATACTCCGTATTGTGACTAGGTTTTCAGACCTTAGGCAATTTCATAGATTTCGACGTCGTGAAGGGACCTTGGCTGGCATCGACGCGTAAGAAAGTAGATGCCCTAATATCGACTGTTGAACATCTTCCGCCTCCAGCACCTCCCTCCTAGCTTTACTAAAAAGAGAATCAATGAAAAATAAAAGATGATCCATAATACCATCTCAAGAGATTATGTCCAAATTGCCCACTCCCTGCCAATTCTATGATTCCCTCCCTAGTATCTGGATCACCCCAGCTAGAAGCCATGACGTCTCTACGCGAAATATCATCCCCCCAACCCAAGACGCGTCTAAGAATACACCTAGATAATCCACCCTAAGAGATTCCCTAATCTCAGCCTCTACTCCCTACCACCGCTGCCTCTCCAAAATTTCTCCCGAGACAAAGTTTAATGTGGACCAGCTAGCTGGGACCTCTCCTCCGTCCACGTTTAGACTAGCATCAAAAGCTGGCAACCCCAATACGACGGGTCCCGACCGCCCGCCCGCCGCCATTTTTCATCAACGGCGTTCAAACAAGCAATCACATGTTCTCCGTGCATGTCGTTTCTCGTACGAGACCCCGGTGGACCCATCCTATGCGTCTTGCAACATGTCACGTGGTAGATCGCGGGGTCTACCCCCCTCTTTGGTATAAACCTTTGCTCGAGGATACCATGGTCTTCGTCTAGACAACCCGCGAAGCTCCGATCTATTTAAGTGCTATCTAGTGTGCTGAGGACTAATAGAGAAGCTCCAATCTCGTTAAAGGAACGTCAAGGCGCAATCCGAGGATGGGCGGTTTGCGTTCTACGGTCCAACGGGATATAGGTACGCTATCGAAAAGTACAACTGGCATAATTTTTTGGGACCTATGAGAAAGTCGAGGCGAATAGTTCTACGAAGTTTAGGGTCCAAATAGGGAGCAGCCACTTAGGAGACTGTTCCGCGTTCCCGTAGGTTGTATTCGGTAATCGGAATGCGATCACGGGATATTCCGTATTTATGGCGTGCCAACTACTGCTGATCTACCGGCCGCCCCAACAAGCAGTCTTAAAAACGAAAAGTACATTACGATTTCCGCCGACATGCTATCATGCTACCATCACGCGTCCACAGCACGGCAATATTTCTTGTGCCTAATCATTATGTTTTGATTTCTCAATAGCAACCTTGAAATCTATCACCGCCGTTTTTACCCAGACCATTTCCCCGAATCATCCCGATCATCAAAAAATCATATGCGTAACGTGTGTGTAAGCAACCGAGGTTCTTTGCTAATTACAAGTTGACGGCTGTGCGGAAGTTGCCACCAGCGTAGATAGCATTGCTTCCGAGTTCCTCCTCGATACGGAGGATCTGGTTGAGCTTGGCGAGACGCTCGGAACGGGCAGGAGCACCAGTCTTGATCTGGCCAGATCGGATACCCACGACGATATCGGCGATGGTGACATCCTCGGTCTCACCAGATCGGTGAGAAACCATGACTCCCCAACCGTCGGCGTACGAGTCCTTGGCAGCCTGGATAGACTCGGTCAGGGTTCCGATCTGGTTGACCTTCAGGAGTAGGGCGTTAGAAGCCTTGAGCTCAATAGCCTTCTTGATGCGGATGGGGTTGGTGACCGTTAGATCGTCAGCCACGATCTGGATGTTCTGAGTCTTGTAGAAGTAGCTCCAGGCCTCCCAGTCATCCTCAGCGAAAGGATCCTCAATGCTGACAATGGGGTATTTCTTGGATAGTTCACCGTAGAGAGCAGCAAGCTCTTCGTAGGTGATCCACTTGGTGGGGTCACTGTCAGGGTTCTTGAAGTCCAAGTCGTATTTCTTCACATCCTCCTTGTAGAACTCGCTAGAGGCAACATCCATGGCGATGTTGACTTTGCCAGTGTAGCCCGCTTGCTCGATAGCCTCAGTGATGAGGTCAAGAGCCTCCTCAGCAGTCTGAATATCGGGGGCAACACCACCCTCGTCTCCAACATTTCCTGCCGACTGGCCATACTTCTTCTTGGCGAGGGCCTTTAGCTTGTGGTAAACCTCGGAGCCCTGGCGCATAGCCTCAGTGAAAGACTCGGCGCTTGAGGGGACAATCATGAACTCCTGGAAGGCCAGGCGGCCACCGGCGTGGGAACCACCGTTCAAGACATTCATGAAGGGGACGGGGAGGACATAGGGCTTCTTGGTACCAGCCAAGTCAGAGACGTGAGCGTACAGAGGTACACCCTTCTCAGCGGCGCCAGCCTTGGCAACAGCAAGACTGACTCCTAGGATAGCGTTGGCACCGAGCTTGGTCTTGTTGGCGGTACCGTCGAGCTCGTTGAGGAACTTGTCAACAGCGCTCTGATCCTTGACATCAAGGTTCTCCTTGATGAGTGCGGGGCCAATGGTCGTGTTAACGTTCTCAACAGCCTTGGTCACACCCTTGCCAAGCCATTTGGTCTTGTCTCCGTCACGGAGCTCGCAGGCCTCATGCTGACCTACGGAGGGCGAATTAGTCGAGCTCGTCCCGTTATCTAGAGCGGGGATTACGCACCAGTAGAGGCACCCGAGGGGACGATAGCACGGTGGAGACCCGTCTCGGTGACAACGTCAACTTCCACGGTGGGGTTGCCACGGGAGTCGTAGACGGAGCGGGCGTGGATCTTCTTGATGGCCATCTTTTGCTACAGGTCCGTGATATTTGTTACTAATACTGCGTTCCAAGGGTCGGTTAGTCGCTATGCAAATAACAATAGACTAAGAATTCGGGCAATACTATGCTCAAGGACGGACGTCGATGGGGTAATGGGAGGAAGGAGGGGGGATAAGCAGGGGGGAAAGCCGAGAGAAGTAAATAAATTGTCTCAATCCGGACCGGGCGACTTGTCGACTTGGGTGGCCGAAATATACCTCAACGCAAAAGTCTAGATGGGCAAGTATTTGGTGAAAAACGAAGGTGAGATGGCGGGGTAGTGGCGCAAATTCGCTGGTTGCTTGGCTCACGAACTCAAAGTGTTGTTTACGGGGAGCTAGGGGGTGTACATAGTAAACAATGCTAGAGATACTTACAGGTTAAGGATGTATCTGAGGTCTGCTCTACGACGAGAGGGAGAGTAGGTATGGTACAGAAAGCAGCGATATGAAGAGGGAGAAGAAGAAGAGAGAGATAAAATCAGACAGGTAGATAGAATATGTAGGCTAGGTAGTCGGAGAGGCTATAGCTCTGTATTAGTGGGCTGTGGTTAGCCTGGCAGGGTTGGAGGTTGTAATCCCAGCAGGACCCCCCATGGTAGTACCTACCTAAGTATGAGCAATGAGCAAGCCCTCAGGGTCTGATCCGATCCTGGTCTGACGTACTAAAAGGAGGGGCACAGCTACATGAGCCACCAACCAATCCAGGTGCAGGAACGTGTACCTATTCTGCATTCGATATCGTAAGAGCATTGAAGAGTGAAGTGGGGAGCTAGCTCTAGCAGGTCCAATCGATAAGAAAATTGTTGAGCCAAGCTGGGTCCGTAAGAAACCTTCGGAATGGCTGAGAACTCCGGAGCCCTCCTCAAGGTCGTCCCGCGCCCAAGGCCAAGGCCCTCCCGCTCGAGGGGCTTGGATTTGACGCATCAGCCCTCGACGCGGCCAGGCACACACACTAGCAGCAGTCTAATTCTACCGGGTAACCAGGATAACTTGGAACCAATAACATATCTAACAATTACATCGAGGCGAGCGTAATAAAATCCAGTCGGTACTTGGCACGGCCGACCATCCTTCCGATTTCTCTACTTTTAATTTCCTATTCTAGTAGGAATATGCCCTACGGATGATCAGAAGATCAGGGTCCGGGCTCCAGATGATTACACCACCATCGGCCCGTCCAATTTGAGATATTTTGTTTGCATCCTTGCCGAAAGCGGACATCATCAAATATCTCGCTATTCGTATCAGTCACCATTTTACGGGCGGCGCCGATAGCTTTGCTTCGGCCCTTTTGCTTAGTCTCCCGACTTGAACAACAAATCATCAATTGGATGGTGGTCACGGAAAAAGAATGCTCATCTAGAAGATATGAGTCTTCTTCGATGGATTCGGAGCGACAGGATGTACCCGTATTTCGTAACGAGATATTTCCCTTTGCCTTAATTAACACTCACCGAATATCTCGCTCGTTATTAGGTGGTGCACCATGCACTTCTCGTCAAGAGTAATCTAGACGATAACGACGGATAGGAATGCTTGTGGTTAGTAATTCTAGTAATTATACTCTAACTCAACTAGAAACCTTAGATTCGAAGCCTGTCAATATGAATAACATTGTCTTCTCTCCTACAATTGATCATGCAATACACATTGAAAGAGGCCCGGTCGGAAGCAACACCACTAATTTTGGCATTAATGGGCCATTTGGATGTCTCCCAGTGCTTGATATTTTCTATGAAGTTCCGGAAAGGTGCTTTCCCAGCCACCTCCTACATGTATGTGCAATGCAGAGGCAGCAAGGCAGCCTATGAGACAACGCCTTCGGCCGGGTGCCTTCCTTTTTTTTTCTTTTTCCCCCTATGAAATCTGCAGTAACATATCATTTCCTGATTCATCTCAATAAAAATCATGATAGCTTATGAGAATACACCGAGACGCACATATAGGTGGATATAAAGAACGATAAATAGACATTGTGGAGGACATTCCCGAGAGGCACACAGTTGGTACGTTGTGATTAGCCACATGGCTTATAGTTCTTTTACATTTATCATGTCCTATCTCATCTATAATGCTTCTTGGATTTTAGATATCTAGAATGCATCTTTCCATTTACCACTTTGTGAGAGGGTAATTCAAGAGATGTATGCAGATTAGAGCGAGCCGAATTGTGAGAACCTATGTTGATCCATGGCTTGCTTAGCTGTTTCGGGGCAGCTTATTATAAATTGGCCTTTTTGTACCCGTTTTCCTTCACCCAAGTCGCGACATCATCGCGATCCCTTTGTAGCCACGAAATTTTGCTGCGGATAGCGTCCTTGCTCTGCGCTAGTGGCTGGTCGAAAGACTTTGTGTCAATGTCCCTAAAGAACTTCTCGACTTTCTCAAGCTGCTCAGGTTTTGCGAAGCTCGACGTGCATATTGTGACCATCGAACCCAGAATCGGCGGGTTACCGCTAAGACGTTTGTAAATCTCGGGCCATTTCTCAGTCAACCAGCTGAACAAAGCCTCCACACCCTCAGCATGGCTGCGAAGACCACTTGTTGGGAGGTATATGTCTTGACTCTTGACCTCGTTACCCAAGGTAAATTCAAGGGTTCGTTGAATTAGCTCGGGGTCCTTGGCACGGCCGACGCAGCGTAGAGCTGTGTTGCGCTCATCGGTGTTATTAGATGTCCGGAATATATCCATAATAGCATCGTACTATCCTAAGTTTAGTTCAACTGCCGTGTCGTTAGGGATGAGCGAGCTTACCTCTTCCTTTCCACCATACTTCAAGGCAATACCGAAGACGCTGCCCCGAATATTCGGGTGAATAGCTGACTTATCACCAGCCTTATATTTGGTGAACATATCTTTAGCCGCCGTAATAATCTCCCTATCGCCTGCCATACCGGCAGCGCCAAATAGCATCGCTTTAAATTGCTGCTCAACATGGCCGTCTTTGTCTGAGAATGACCAACCGAGCTTATGAGCTCTCTCGCTAACTAGTTCCTTAACGAAGGCTTCGAGTCCGTCCTTGACTGCCTGGTCTTCGAAAATCCACGCTGATTGGACGGTCGCCACTCGGGCGATAATTTCGCTCCATACAACGAAGGAATCTTCGGTGTCGAATCCCTTTAGCAGATTGAGCACTCCTGATGTCTTCTGATAACCGGAGACTGCGAGGGCACCCGCATCGGCGATCATGCCAGCACGGTCTTCAACCGTTAATTTTCCATCCTTAGCAGACTGACCTAGCTTTGTCAATCGTTCTGGGCTGTAAGAGGTTCGGTAGATGCTAGTGTGGTTTGCATTGAGTTTGAAGAAGTCCAGGTCTGGTAGTTTATAAACACCTTCTCTCTCTGTCAAAGTTAATGACTCATCAACGCCTGTCTTAGTTCGAAGCCCAAGGAAGACTGGGTACAATACTTTGTCCTCTTCGGGTTTCGTATCACCAGTCCTAAGGAACCGGTTTTGTTTTACTAGAATCGAGTTCTCCGCCGCGTTCTCCGTAACTTGGACAACCGGAAAGCCAACGTTCTTAGTCCAGATGGACATTATCTCTCTAACGGGTTTACCACTGGCATCTTCGAGAGCTGCCCAGAGATCGTCCGTTTGTGTGTTACCATAAGCATGCTTTTTGATATAACGTCGAACGCCCTCTAGGAAAACGTCCTCGCCTAGATACGTTGAGATCATGCGTAGAACACATGAACCCTTAGAATAGGAGATAGCGTCAAAGATCTGATCAACCTCGCTGGCACGCTTGACTGGTACTTCGATAGGATGACTGCTTCTCAACGAATCTAGGCCGAGAGCGCTCTGGAGGTTATCCGCAACGTAGTTCTCCCAAACTTTCCATTCGGGATAGAAGTGGTTACAGCCTACCCAAAGACGTTAGCCCTACGCCACTATTTTATAAAATGTATACTGGGAGTGATTAACATACTTAGCCAACTCATGAGTGTCGCAAAGCCCTCATTCAACCACAAACCTTCCCACCAGTCCATGGTCACTAGATTTCCAAACCATTGATGGGCTAACTCGTGCTGGACGACCTCAGCAACTCGTTCCTTCATGGCGGCACCACTGGCCTTTTCGTCCAGCATGAGATCCACAACTCGATACGTGATCAAACCCCAGTTCTCCATAGCGCCAGCGGCAAAGTCCGGAATGGCAACCATGTCCATCTTGGGCAAGGGGAAGTCGGCGTCAAATATTTTCTCGTAGTACTCTAACGTTCGAGCAGCTAGTTCAAGAGAAAACTGCCCATGTTCAATATTTGAACTTGGAGGCGCGTATACACGGATGGGCACCCGGAATTTCTTGGTCTCGATATAGTTGAGCTCTCCAATGATAAAGGCAACCAAATATGTCGACATAAGTGGGGTTGGGTTAAATTTGACTGCCTTCTTTGTTGTTCCGCTCATTTCGGAGGTCACCTCGGTTTCGGAAGCAACATCCATGTTGCTCAAGCACGTCAGATTCTTGTCCGCAATGAGGGTTATAGTGAATTTAGCTTTATGCAGAGGCTCGTCAAAACAGGGGAAAGCTCTTCGGCAGTCATTGGCCTCCATCTGCGTCGTAGCGAGAATGCCCTCAGAGCCATCGGGCTTCTTATAGGTAGAGCGGTAGAAACCGGCCATTGAGTCGTTAAGTTGGCCGGTGAACTTGATCTCAAGCTGAGTTTTGCCCTTTGGAACCGCATCCTTCAAGTCAATTTTGGAAACTTGAGTTGCTTCATCGTAGGTGATAGCTGAAGAGGATGTCACAACGGCATCTCCCGACTTGATATGAGCACTGTGGATATCGATTTCGATAGTATGGAGAGAGATAGACTTCGTATCTTCTTGTACATCGAAGTCAATTACAACTTTGCCCTCAAAAGTGAACTTCTGGAAATCGGGCTCGAGGGTGACATCGTAGTGGGTGGGGATCACGTTGGTGGGCAGCAGCTCGCGACCCATGGTGGGATCGGGGTTGGCGCCGCCGAAATGCTCGGTATCACCAGCCAATCTGCACATATTGTGTCTTCGATAGGAGCAGTACCGGACGAAAGAAGTTGAAATGGAGGTAGGCAGTCGGGAGAGTCTTATATGCGACCCTCTTGGAGCTCTTGGAGGGGTAGAAAACGGTGAGAGAGAGGTGGTGCTTGACGTGGCTTGAGGAATCGAACTGAACACAACGTAGCAGGTTAGCTGAACCGCCTCACCGCTAGAGCCGAGGTTCCCCTTACCTAAGACGAATAGCACTTAAATGGTGATTCCGTATCCAGTGGGCGGCATGTACAGGCTGTGGTCGCGTGCGGTGTTGTAAGCGGACTCTAGTAGTAAGAGGGGAAGCTCGAGAGACAGACTCGAGGCGGGTGAGAGAGCGAAGAGACATGGAGCGCACTGGGGAAGGATGGTCTAGGACGGGTCTAGAGAGGATCTATATAATACAAACAAGGTACAATGGAATACAAGTCAATATACAATATACAATGCAGCAGCAACTCTAATAGTAGGTAGGTACAGATAGTACAGTGTTTGGCAGGTAGGGATTCACAGGACTAGGTAGTATCTACCCACGCACATTAGTTAGTGTGCGCACAGCTGGACAAATAGAGGGGTAGGAGGGGCAGTTGGGAGGAATCCCTAACCGTGCAGTCATGTGGCGGCAGGCGGCTGCTTGGGAATAAGAAAAGGTGCAGGCGGAATCCGTGTATTGTGGGTGCTGCTTTCTCTGTCATCGTCTGTTGGCCTCAAATCTTGCCATGTTCTAAAGTTTTAGATGGCGCTAAGGATGGGGTGTGCATCTACTCATCGGGTCTAGTGTTGTATGATAAGAAAAGGGACGTACATTGAAGTACCACTTAGGCTAGACGGCGCTTGGGCATGGGCGCCAATACCCACATGCAGTCGATTTGGTTGGCGTTACATCCATTTATTACAAGCATGTCGGGGACATGTAATACAACATTGTCCAAAAGAACAACAAGACAAGCCTCACTTACACAGTCTTGATTGTTTAGTTTCAGCTTTAGTCCCTTGCTGCAAAATCTACGTATATAAGTTTCACTACTTACGCAACTCTAATTTGTGCTTATGATAACTCGACATCAAAATCTTGGAGGACTTGTCGTACGGTACCATGTGACTCTATCTGTGTATTGGCAATTGGGTTTGTAAGACCCACGTACATATGCCCTAATTGCGGGGAGGCGGACATCTTACCGTTTTATGGAGTCGATATGGGGTGGAGATATTGTATGTGAGGTGGGAGTGAGACGACACCTTGCCTTCCAGAACTTCTAGAAGTAATACCATTATGTTTTGTATTCATTCGCCTACTTACTTAGGGAGGTCAGACACACATCTTCTGCATAATGGGTTCGAATATAGGAGGAAACCCTGGTTGAAATGTATACAATTGTAGAATACACGTACTATAGACATTATACATAAAGTGACCTGCCTAGAATAATTTAATCCCATTACCAGCAGCCTGCTTCATAAAGAAGCCCTTAAGCGGGCCCAACGTATTAACAGCACTCAACCCCCACGATCGCAGGGGCACGAGCGGGCCACTCCCAACCGAGTACAGCTTATGCAGCTTGTCAACGACGCCGAGAAGGACGTGGTTGGCGGCGTATCGCTCAGCATTGTACGGTTCGAGAGACGTGCGGGCACCGATGTCCTGGCCGTGCGAGACCGCGTAGTCGATGGTCCTGGCCAGGCTCTCGACGTCGCCCTGCCCCTGGTTGAGGCCCTGGCCCGCGAGCGGGTGCACCGTGTGCGCGGCGTCACCAACGAGCGCCACCCGCTCCCCAACGTACGTGTCCGCGTGCCGCATCTTGAGCGGGAAGGAGGCTACCGTGCCTTCTTGGACGCCAACGACCTTCTGGGGCGTCGCCTCCGCGTCGAAATGAGTGTGAGGCAGCCTCCACGCTAGTTCGTCTTCCTGCCCTGTGGTTATGGTGTGCATGAACTCGAGATCCACCGGGTTGAGGCGGAAGGCCGCGTTGACGAGGGCGATGAAGTCCTTGGCGGGCAGGCTCTTCAGCAATGCGGCGTTGGACGGGGTCGTGGACCAGACGAGGGTCGAGTAGTTCCCCGGCAGAGGAAGCATGGCGACGGGCCCTGTGGGGAGAAACCTCTGGTACGCGATCTTCATGTCACCGCCGGCCCACCCGTCGCCTTCTAGCTCTAGTGTCGCAACAACACCATGGCGTTCGTAATTCCAGCCCTTACTGTCGATGCCGGCAAAGGCCCTCACCGGGCTGTTTGCGCCGTCCGCGCCCACGAGGAGCCGTGCCGCGAGTTGCTTTCCGCCGGCTAGATGCACGATCGGCCATTCCCGGAAGTCCAGCTCCTCTGTTTCCTCGCCCAGGGTGATATTCTCGACACGGGCGCCGTCGAAGGTTGTGATTCCGCCTAGTTCGTCGATGCGCTTAAGGAGGCCCGATGTGAGGTTTAGGTTCTCAATCATGTATGCGATCGTCTTCGATTCCGGAGCCGAACCCGGCGCCCAGTCGAACTCGATGCGCGCATCCGACACGCCGTCCCAGACTTGCATCTCGTGGTACGGCTGGACTCTGTCTCGTTTTATGTGACCCCATGCGCCGATCTTGTCGAGGAAATTGGCCGAGGATGGGGTGAGTGAGCTGCACCGGTTCGAAAAGCGATTAGAAGGTAGTTGCCATGATCGTAGTTTGCTTAGGTCCTGGGCTTCGATGAGTGCCACCCGTAGACCAGCCGTAGTAGGATTCGCCTCTGGAATATAACATTTAGCATCGAATTTCTCAATTCGCCGTCACAGGGACGTACTCAGTGCAGCGAGAAGACTGAGACCGGCAGGCCCGCCGCCAACACAGACGACATCGTAGATATCGGGTTGGGATGTGCTTGCGTAGGACCTTGCCAATTGTTGTCTTAATTTTCGGTTACAGCTCCTACATATACTTGGTGTCAACCTGCGTAGACTTCGACTTGTAAATATGAGCGCTTCCATGATATTTGGCGGCATGGATAGGTAGCTCGTTAATAGTGGGATGATGATGTTTGTTGAACATTGCCCATGCCAAGACTCCGAGGTAGCTAGTCCAGGATCTTAGTTCCAGGGTAGGTAGGTACCTATTAAGTTGTCGCTGACCGAAGTTTACCCACCACCACTTCAACATCTTCAACATGTGACGGGCAAAAAAAAGTTATCAGTTCAGCATTATGGCTTGCAGTTCAAATGATAGGTAGACTTAGATTTCGAAATGGGGAATTTGCTATATTACTGTCACTCGCCTAACAGAACAAGCCAACAAACGCTGTGCACAACCAGTCTACCGTCTCTTTCCGTCCAATACCATACTTAAGGTACACTAACATGCTTAAGCGCCCATAAACCAGATACGAATACAAACATAGCGAGAACCTTCTCTTTCCCAGACTTTCGTTCTACCTGATACATTATCTTGACAAGAATATCCACCTACTACCAATTGCGGAATCATTGCTCAGTATGCGCAGGGCTCGAGGACGCCGAGGCAAAGTCTTCATTGTCGGTCTTGTTAGCTGACGCTGGCGGGCTAGACTTAGCAGAACCCTCACCTCCTTGTGAGATTCCACTGCCAGCACCAGGCTCAGCTGCCTCATTTCCGACGGGGCCGTTCCCTCGATTCATCTCCCAGCTCTTGAGGTCGTCTTCGGCATCGTTGAGGACCTGTCGAGCAGCACTGCCCTGCTCGTACACCCTGCGTGCGTCGCCCGGCGTCATTGGGGAGTCGTCAAGGAGGGCGAGAAGACGCTGTCCGTGCTTCGCGAGGATGATCTGTTTCTCGGCGCGTTCTATAACGGCTGCGAACTCGGCGTCGTAGGCTTCTCTCAGTTTCTTACGAGTCTACACAATTAATCACCAAATGAATTAGCAAGTCCTTAGTTCAGTGCGTTGTCGAGAAGAAAGAAAGATGGAAATAGAAAAATGCACGCACAATATTCGTCAGCTGCGCCTCTGCAACCAAGTTCTCCGCTTCGGCCCTCACCAGCTCCTGCTCAAGAATAACGAGCCTCGTGCTCTGGGGCTCCTTGATCTTGAGCTTCTGGATCTCGTCGGCGATCTTGCCCTTGCTGTCGCGGCTCGGCTGCACGCTCTTCTCCGTGTTACGGATGGTCTTGAGCACGCCGCGCGCGTCGTCGAGGTTGTGCGCGTAGCTCTCCTCCTGCGCCCCCAGCTCGCTGAGGATGACCCCGACCTTGTCGCTGATGTCCGACACGGCCTCGTCCTGCGTCTGCTCGCCCCACTCCGACAGCTCGCGCGCGATCGTGTCGCGCTCCTTGCCCGCCGCCTCGTGGGCCGAGATCAGGTTGTTGGTCGACTTGATGAGGCGGTAGAGGCGCCGGGAGAGCTCCGGCTGTATCGACCCGCGCAGCGACGCGAATGAGAACCCTTTCCGATGCGTGGGCGAAGACATGTTATTATTGCTCTTGCCAGAGCGTATGGATAGTGAACGATTCCTAGCATTTGAGTTAGCCTGGTTTCGGTGGTAAGGCGATGGGATTCATAGAAAGCTCTAAGAAGATCGGTACAGGTATGTCGAGTCTAGCGAGGCTCTGCCGCTCGACTTTGGTTGCGGCGTGACGGAGGCTAGAGCTGATCGCGGTAGCTTTCTTTCCAGCTCTGCTACCCCCTTGGAATTGCTCCTGAAGAATAAATCCATCCTGTGACCTACATGGTGTTTTTCCTGAATTGATCAACCAAGTCTCGAAGCGGTTTGTTAGACTAGAACTATTGATGTATTAACTGACTGCACCTTCCATGCTTCTACAGCTGCTGCACAACACGCAGCAACGAACCATAGTCGTCCCCTAGACCCCCCATGTTGGAAGTATCGAGTCACTTACAGCTTCGAATCGATAGGCGTTTGTGTACCGTGTCTATGGTATAATAGCGAACTTAATTATCCAGTATGTAGATCATGTACACATGCGAACAGGGATCAGATAATCTACGTAGCACATGTATTGTAGTCTATCAGATATGAAGATTTATTCACCGTGTCACCGAGGATCCTGAAGCTTAAAGGAACCTGCGAACTCATCTAACACCTACCTACGTCATGACCGATTATACAATTGACGGGCCTAGAGGGGGGATAAAGGGCACTAGCACTCGAGATCACAAGCTATAAGAAAGTGCACACACCATTGATGTCATTGGTCTTAAGAGGTTGGAATTCGACAACACCTATAAAACAGCGCTATACCCAAAATGAACAAGAACTCCAATTAAGCAATCGAACACCCACCCCTCCAGGCTATGATCTAGAACGCATCGCTATGACGATACTGTAGGTATGTAGTTCCATACAATTCTCCAAAGCTGTAAATCCAACACTTTTTGTTCCAAAATTACAAAATCGTAAGTAAATCCAATACATGTACGTAGAAGTCGTAACAAATTATCCAACAGTTTCGAATGAGCGAACGAGAATAGATAGTTGCTGTGGGCGTACCCGTCCACAGACTTACACCTATCTCTAGGAAACCCAATGACGTAAGAGGGGTGCGGCTGAATCCGAGCACACCCTCATCGGGAGCAGTGCCATGTTAGGTTGAAGTGGTGGGAGTTTCCACCAAAGCCGTGATGCGCAAGATGTAGGTATGTAATCGCGTGTCCATGAGCAGTCGTGTGAAGAATTGGTTTGTTTGTTTTATTTGGCAGATGATACCGTTTAGCGGTATCGGACCTGGCTCGACCGCTCATATACAAGCGGACCACTGCGTCGGTAGGTGCTGGTGCTAACACGGGGGTAGCTGACGCGCGCCGGCGTCGCTACTCGTGTGGTGTGGTGGCGATGGTGGTGGTTATGCTGGCGCACGGGGATGATCTCCTCGTGGTAGTAGTATTTGCGCGTGGGTTCTGAGCGGAAGCACATATCGGCTGCGTTGGAGCGGTGGGAGTACCTCGTGATGGTGGTGGTTGTGTACGGCATGAAGATAGATGAAAGTGGTTTGTTTGTTGGTCTTATAGACTAAGTTGTAGATAGAGGGCAAGTAGACGAGCGAGTCTGTTGTGAAGGTTTAAGTAGGTAATGAGCAAGGGAGCTGCAGGTGAGCTGATTGATGATTGGAGATGGTGATGCGAGGCTTGCGAGTCCAATTAGACAGCTCGAGAAACGCAGACCTTTATATCTGATGCAACTGAGAGCCTCAGGTTGGAGAATTGAGTAACCCCATAGGCTTACGGTGAAGATCGAGGAGGACCCTGAACTGCCTGCCAAGACCGGCGAGGACCCTGAGATCGGTGAGGTGAGCCAAGGCCAGACCGGGCGAACGAACACCGCCCCCCCAGCACTGCGTCCCGCTGATCTGGATAGTGCTTATTTGCGTAGGACAAGTGATGATCACGGCGTCCCCATGCCCTGCCCAGTACTGCCCATGGAGGCCAACCGCTTGGATCCCTCGACGGCGGTCTGTGATGTCCTCTGGGCTGCCGGAACACGAGACTCAATCCGATCAAGTTACGTGGCTAAAATCGCAAAGCACGGCCTTGCCTGCTGAACACGAATGCAAACATCCGGGCATTCTCTGCCTGTGGATTCCGAGATGAGGTAGTTTGCGCTGTGAAACCTGTTTTCGGCGTGGATAATTGACAATAACATGCTCGGTATTACCAAGCGACTCTGCCCCACCATCACGAGCCTCATGTTTACTTATCTGGTCTACAGAGGTCCTAGCACACCTCTTGGTGGGTGGAAAATCGGGTGCCACTCACAGCGATGGGGATATGTGTATTATCAACAAGTGGTCTCACATATTGTGTGGCGAGTTTCTTTGCATACCGTTACACAACCTTTCTACCAATCGCATTCGCCATCTTCTTGTTGCTAGGCAGAAGTTCAACATAGATCTGGCTGACTTGGTAAGATAGGTGGCCTTAGACATTCTTCCCGCTATCTATCAACCTCTCAAGGCTAAGGCGCTATTTGATGTAGGGTGGCATCGTGAGTCTGTTGAGAGTAAACGTGCCTAGCGCAAGCTCACACTCACTCCTCAGTCCTAGAGACTAACCAGCCTATGATGTCGCTGCGACGTCAGCACGCATACCCCATGCTCTGATTTCGTGTAGAAGTGTAGTTTTAGACTGGTTGCGGAAGTGAACTATTCCAACTCGCTAGCTATTTAGAATCCGGTTCGCGGATTGCAACCCTTGCTCCCCTGCATATGCTAACATCACCTTTCAATGCTACGGTAGCTTCGTGCAACGGTGGCGATGGAAAAACAATTAGATACGATTTTTGCATTTTACTAAAGCAGTTGTTCTCAGGGAACCTATCTTGCTGGAGGCTCTCTTCTATCAAGCCCATCATTCAGCATACCCGGGGGTCCATATACCTAGGTTCGGCGGATAGGCGACTTATTAAAATCGTTTTCAATCCTCTCTGCGCAGCAGTCCCTGTGTTCCATGTCCCATTTTTTATATTCTTACAAGAACGTCTAGAAATTTCCCTTCCCCGTCTGCACTTGGATCTGTGTCATCATTTCGTTGAGAAGCTCACATCCAGCTTGGAGAGCAGCCACATGCCCACGAACACCGCCACTGTGCTCGAGAAAATGACAAATGGCTTGCGAAGAGCGGCAGCGGTTGAATACTCATATGATACAATTAGTTCGCGGTCTCGGAGTTCGTCCACTAGATTCCGTGCCTTGATCGTGAGCACAGTTCGGCCAATCGTGTCCAAATAGGTTCGCACGAGGTCAACACTATGACTAGTGATTGATGACTCAGGGGCTGTCGTGTAGAATTTGACATTCCTGCCTAGCTGTCAGCATCAGAAGCGAAGAGGCTTAGTTATTGACACTTACTCTGCGCCTTCAGGTAAAATGACGCGGACGTCAATATGCTCGTACTCAACACCCTCAGCCTGCTTGGGTCCCTCAATAAGGGGTATGTTTAGTAGGAACTTCCCGTCTGCCTTCTTTAGATAATTGCTAGAGTCGGCGTTCCAGCCAACTGTGAAGGGATATTTCCAGCCGCCAAAGACAGGGTACCGAGGCTTGAGCTCGAGGATAGCCTCGCGCTTCGAGACACGGAAGCGAGATGTTGACACGTTGCCAATAACATCCGTGAAATAGGCATCCTTGCTCCCAGCCCCAAGAACGAACTTCATTTCCTTCAGAGCGAAGGTTTGGGGGCTGAAGTATTGAGACTGAGCCCACTTGACGCGACTGAACTGAGAAGAGAGGTTGGCGCCATAATGGAAAAGGGTATATCTTTCCTCGAAGGCAACATTTCCTCCCCAATGGCTGACCTCGATATCACGCTCAAGCTGCGAGATGTGGGTTACGGGCTTATTGAACTCGTATCGCACGTTGACGGGCGAGCTTGCACCAGCGGGCACTTCGGGGAAAGGCCCGTATGTAAGTTTAGATCCCTGCTTAATAGGGAATTCTTTTGTTTCTCCATTTCCGGCAATCTTGGTGTAGTCTGGGGCATCGGAAGAGGGCAGCTTCACTTCGGTCTTCTGCTTCAGTGTAGGATAAACCGAGGGGCAATAGGCAGAGAAGGAGTACACCAGGTATTGTTTGTCCGCTTGCGCAATCGATGCTGGCAGTGGCTTCAAGGCATTCAGATAGTAGAATGAAATGCCAAGTGTCTGCTGGCCGTTGGATGGGAGGGGAGCAGGTAGTTTGATTCGGTAGAATTGCGTGTCGCTGTCAAGTTGACTATTAGCAGAAGCTCAATTGAAATGGTAATACAGCATGTGAGGCGAGGCGCAACATACCTCAGCGGATCGAATTCGACTGGGTCTACGGAGAAGCCAACAACATCCGAGTTCTTTCTATCCTTAACCTCGAAACCCCCGACCTTCTCCATCTGTTTGTTTGTGAAGGGTAGGAAGTATTCATCTTGAGGCTTCGTAGAGAGGTTCTCGATCAACACGTTTATGGACTCCTTCACGTAGTTCTTCTCTAGTGAGATGATATGGACCAGGTTCGCATTTTTAAAGACCTGCGGCGGCGTGAATGTGGACGGAAGGACGACCTTGGATACGGTTGATTTAGCAATTGCAGTATCGGCACATGCTGTGAATAGTAAGGAAAGACTCGCAGCCACAATGGCAGTGAACTTCATGGTGAAGGAGTACCGAAGGGAGCGCTCATCAATTGAGCAGCTCCGGAGTCGCGCACAAAGTCCTGTATGAAAAGAAACGGAAAGAAGGAGAAAAGAAAGGAGTTGGGCAAGCAGTGAGTATGCTGGTGATAGCCCTCTTGTGTTTGGTTGTTGGTGATGTCTTGGCTCTGGGGACAGCTAGTGTACACCTCTCCAAAAGTTAGAGCTTACGTTGCTCGACTGCTCAATGCGCCCGAGGCAGGACCTTGTCGCTCCATTCACTGACACGCTAGCGTAAAGAGGTGCGTGTACCTAGGTACCTCTGGTAGAGCCTTGGCGCAGCACACTGTCCCGACTCTGGTAGGTACATTTCGGAGCTGGGGTAAGAATTGATCCGGTAGGTTATCTGCTCTAGACTAAATTTAGTTAGCATATCCTACCCCACACTTCATAAGGTATCATTAGTGAAGTTCACTACTATCAGGCCCTGTGATTGGCCTTAATTGTGCTGTAAGCCCTCAAAGTTAGCTCTTACAGGCAATTTATCTAGGAGCCTCCCTGGTGACATGTCCTGTCTGATCAAACTCCAGATTGATTGAACCAAAACACATAAAGAGTTTGCCAAGAAACTAGCCACTATGTCGGGCTCAGAGAGTGAATCTCGCTCCAAGACCCGCAGCTTAACCTCTGGAGTTAACAATTTCCTATTTTAGAAGGATTTTAGCTCTAGAGACCTGTTTTAGGAGTCTGTTTCGGGAGTTTGTTGCAGGAGTTTTTTTTTGCATACGGCACTAGAATCTCAAGGTTAGTCGTATTTTAAACATACAAAATAATCTTATTATCTAGGCCTTTGTTTTTGCTCTGCAAAACATATATATGAAACCGGTTTTAAAATGAAGCTATTTTTAAACATGTTTTTTTTTTTTTTTTCTGTCCCCTAAAACAAGCCAAAATAAAGTTTTAAAATGTAGTTAAAATGAAAACCTACAGCTATATATATAAAACTTTAAAATAAAGAATAGCTATAATTATAAACCGTTTTGTCCGTTGGAAACTATTCCTTTTTTTTTTTTTCTTTTTCTTTGTTATACACTTTTATATACTTACTCCAGCGGCTGTTTTTTTGCCTAGCATTTTTGGAAAAATTTTAGCTTTAAAGACATGTTGTAGGAGGCTGTTTTAGGAGGCTGTTTTAGAAGTTTGTTTTGTATAGCAAGATATATATATTAAACATTTAACAATAAAATATTAAGGCTAGTTGTGTTTCGATATAACTTTTGCTTATGCTTTATTATTTAGGCTTTTGTTTGCGTTCTACAAAACATATAGAAAAGCTGGTTTTAAAATAAAGCTACCTAATTAATATCTAGTTTTATAATTGCTTTATAATACCTATATTTTTAAGACTTTTTTAAGTAAACTTAAACAACAACCTTTTGTTGGTTTTGTTTTTATTGGACTAGGTTTTGGACTGTGTTCTTTTAGCTTTAGTTCTTTTAAACTGCATTTTGGACTATGTCCTTTTAGCTTTTGTTCTTTTGGCTTTTGTCCTTTTAGCCCTTTTAGCTTTAGTTCTTTTATAGCCATGCTTTATTTGTACTATTTTTTTTTTAATAAATAATACCGATTTAATATTTAATTGCTAGGGCTTTTTGGTTTGCTTAAGTTTAAAAACCGAACTATAATACTACAAAAATAAACTTGTTAATGTTTATAATGTTTTGTATTATAACTTTTAATGCTTTTTGTTTTAGAATAGGTATATTTTTGTTTTTATTTTTGTTAAATTGTTTTTTTAACAACTGGATTATAAAACGTACACTATGTAAAAAGCTTTTACTAAAAGTTTAATGCTGCTAAAATATCGCGTATAAAAAAGCCTAAATAGCCGCAAAAGTAAATTTTAAGTTTTAATATAAGCTAATTTGCTTAATTTTATTGCTTGCTTGCTATTTAGCTTTATTAATAAAGTTATATATATAATAAAGCAGTAATACGCTAAGGTTAAGCAAAATTAGCATTAGTATAAATACTATAGCAAAGGTAAGCAAAATTAGCGTTAGGTTTATAAAGAGATTAAGCGTTAGGTTTGCAAAGCTAATTTTAGGCCCTTGTTATATTAATAGCTGTTTGTAAGTTAAAAACTCTAAATTCAAGTTTAAGTTTAGCTTTTTTATATGCAATTTATTTATATTTAGCTTATGCTGTTTAGCTAGTTTTAAGTATACAGTTTATATATGTCGCTTAAAATAACTTTTTTACAAAAAAACAGCTTAGCAATCATTATAAGTAAATGGTTTTTTTCTAAAGTATATAGCTTATATATGCTTGTTAAAACTATTTTTTTCTAAAAAAGCAGCTTTATATTTGCTATAAACAAATAGCTTTTTTCTAAAGTATATAGCTTGTATATACTTATTAAAATTATTTTTTTTTAAAAAAGCAGCTTTATATTTGTTATAAATAAACGGCTTTTTTTTAAAGTATATAATTTATATATGCTGCTTAAAATTACCTTTTGCTAAAAAAACAATATTGCATTTATTATATACAAACAGCTTTTTTCTAAAATATATAGTTTATATATGCTGCTTAAAATTATTTTTTGCTAAAAAAGCAATATTATATTTGTTATATATAAACAGCTTTTTTTTAATATATATAGCTTGTATATATTATTTAAAATTATTTTTTTATAAAAAAACAATTATATATTTATTATAAATAAACAGTTTTGCTTTATATACAAGCCACTTATATAACTTACAATTAAATATTATACTAAAATAGCTATTATACTAATTACAATTTTTATAAAAGCATATAAACTTATTTTAATAATTTTTAATATTATAGTTATATGCTTTAATATTTTTAAAATGTTTATAGTTTTTATAAAAACAACAAGTTTTACTTAAAAAAAACTTTTTTAAATATAACTTGCAGTTAAACATTATGCTTAAATAATAATTATTAACTATATAATATATATATAAGCCTATTAATAACTAAAACATACTATAAACTAAGCATAAAAAATTATACGCTTTATTATTAATTTATAACTTAACTAGTAGCAAAACGCTATATACAAACTATTATAGCAAGCATTTAATTTTTTTTAGCTATAATTTAATATTTTAAATTTTATTACTTATTATATTATAAAAAAAAGCAAGTATGCTATTTTATAAAATTAACTAAATAGTTATGCTTATATTTTATATAACATTAAAATTATATTTGTTTTGCTTATAATTGCTTATTATAATAGTAAACTATATAGTTAAGCACTTTTAATTTTAACTAAAAATATAATTAAAATTTTTATTAGCAGTATTTTAATATTTTATTTTTATTATAATACTATATTAAAAGTATTTTTTAATAGTTAACTTTATTAAATAGTTAATAAAAAAAACTAAAAAAAAACCTATTAAATTAAAGCTAACTTTAAAGTATAGTTTATTTAGGTTTAAAATTTTAGCTTTTAGCTACTGTAGTTTAAAACATTACTAATATATAATTTTGCATAAAAACTGTTTAAATATTAGATTTTTTTCGTTAATTTTTAATATTACTATAGCTTAATTATATTACTTTAATATTTTAATTTATATTTTTGTTTAACTAAAAGTAATATTATAATTTTAAAATATTAGTTAAGCAAAAAAAATATTTTATTTATAAAATAAATAAAAAACTTTTTTTTTATAATTATTAACTAATAAAATTATTAAATACTTATTAAACTTAGTTTAATTAATACTATAATTTTGGACAATTTAAAGCAAAATGTTATATAATTTATTATATAAGCAATAATTAAATTAGCAGTATTTTTATATAAAAAATTTATTATAAAGCTAAAATATTTAATTTTAAAATTAATTTAAAAATTATAGCTTTTAATATAATAAAAACTTTTTAATAAAGCTTAAGCAAATATTAGTTTATAATATTTTAAAAAGCTTTTAAAACTATATATTATTATTATTAATAATTTATTAAAATTTATTAAGTTATTTTATATAGTATAAAGTATTTATGCTATAAAGAATATAAATTACTATATAGTTTATTAAAGCGTAAAAAAGCTATTTTAGCTTAAGTTTTTTAGTTTTAAAATTATACTAATTATGCTAAGTATATAATTATTGCTTTAATAAAGCAAAAATAACTAAAGCTATATATTGCTTTGCAAAGTTTATATAAAAAAAACTTAAAAATAAATTATTTTTTATATAGTTTGCTATAATAAAACTGCTATTATTAAAAAAAAAGTTTGCATAGTTATATTTTACATTAAAAAAAAAAAAAAAAAAACTAAAGTTAATTTGTAATAAAAGCTTTATTTAATTATAAAATGCTATTAACTAATTTTAATTTTTAACTTAATTAAAAAAGGCTAGTAAGTATTTTAATAACTTTTTAATATATTATTAGCGTATTTTTTGTTTAGTATAAAACAGTAAGCTAAGTTTTTTAAAATATTTTTAGCACTTATTAAATATTTTTTTGCAAGCTATTTTAAATAAACAAGCTTTTAAACCTTTAAAAAGCCTTTAAGTTATATATATTAAGTTTAAATCGTTTTTTTTTTTTGCTATTTATATATAGCTTTGTTTATTTTGTGTCTGGTTGCTTTTTTTTTGGATTGGCTTTTTTGTGATTGGCTTTTTTATATAGGTATTAATAGGGCTTTTGTTAACGGTATTAAACAGCTTTTTATCGACAATATTAGGTTCTGTATAAGTATTAATGAGGTTTTTGTTAACGGTATTAAGTAGCTTGTTAGGGCTAAAGTTTAAAGCCTTTAAATTATTGTACCAACTATAGTTAGTATTATACTTTTTATTCTGCGTTTTATATTTAGTATTCTCCAAGTTTTACACTTTAATGTTATAATTGTTAACAGTATGATTGCTGGCAGCAGACCTAGTTTATATATTGTAGTAGTGATTAAAAGAAGCAAGAATGGCTAGTGGTGAAAATAAAACTGTAGTATAACTAAGAAAAGATAGAGGAGATAAAGGTAGTAAAGAAAATAGGGGTAGTAGGGAAAATAAGGGTAGTAGAGAAAATAAGGGTAGTAAAGGAGATAAAGGAGGTAGAAATTAAAGAAATAAAATGTATGTTCTTAAAAATATTTTAAAATGGCTGGTAAAAACAATACTGTAGTGTAACTAAAAAGAAATAAAGGAAATAAAAAAGGTAAAAATTAAAGGCAAAATATATATTTTTAAAAAATATGTTATTTAAAGTATACATTTGTTGCTTAAAATATACTAAAGCGTAGTTTATTGCTTAAAAAATACTAGGGTATAAATCTGTTGTTTAAAAAATACTAAGGTATAAATCTATTGTTTAAAAGATACTAAAGTATAGTTTATTGCTTAAAATATTGCTTAAAATATTGCTTAGAAAATACTAGGGTATAGATCTGTTGTTTAAAAAATACTAGGGTATAAATCTGTTGTTTAAAAAATACTAAAGCATAGTTTATTGTTTAAAATATTGCCTAAAAAATACTAAAGCATAGTTTATTGTTTAAAATATTGCTTAAAAAATATTAAAGTATAGATTTGTTGTTTAAAAAATCTAAGGTATAGATTTATTGTTTAAAAAATACTAAAGTATTGATTTGTTATTTAGAAAATACTAAGGTATAAATTTATTGTTTAGAAAATATTAAAGCATAGTTTATTGCTTAGTTGTTATAAAAACTTAAGGTATTAAAAAATGCGCTTTAAATATAACTATAACCTACTTAACCTATAAAAAGCAAAAAACATTTTATATTATAAGCATAAGTATTACTTGTAAAACTTTAACTATTACTTAAATAAAACTATATATACTTTATTTATTATATATATTTTATATATTATATATACTTTATTTATTATATATATATACCTTTATACTATAAAGTTTGCGTAAAAAGTTTTTAAGTTGCCCTTTAGGCCTTTATTTTGCATTATTATTTTTTTTTTTAAGATTTTAAGGTTGCTAAAGCATGCAAACTAGCTAAAACTATATTATTACAAACTAGTTTATTTTGCTATTTTTATAGCGCTTATTATATTTAGCAAACATTTTAATTAATATTTATAAATTAAAAAAGAGTTAGTAAACGTTTTTAAGCATTAAAGCATAAATAAAAAAAAAGTTTTAAAGCGTATTAAAAAGTTTAGTGTGCTTAAGTATATTAAAACAGCTATAAGCCTTGTATAGTAGTATTTAAAAATAAGCAAATATATAAGCAAACGTATATTTTTTATAGCTTTTGCTAATTAAATAAGAACAGTTTTCTGCTTTAAAATTTACTTATTTGCTTTAAGGCTAAGATAATAGTGATAATAATGACGACCTAAAAAAAAGCAATAACGAAGATAAAAACGCTAACAAGGCTTAAGTGCAGCAAGCATTTAATTAGGTGATATTGATGTGAAAACTATAGTTATTATAACAAATACTATAAATGTAATCTAATAGGAAAGGGATATGTTTTTTAGGAGTAAAAATATATATATAAAAAACTGTTAGAGTTGTTATGTTTAGGACTAACAATAGTTAATAATAATAACTACCTAGCTAATGCTTTTTTTTGCCTTTATTTAAGTGTATATAAAGTTAAAAATAACCTAGCAAACGGTTTTACTAAGCCTTTTAATAAAGTAAAACATATATAATTTTTACAACTATTAAGGTTAATAAATTAATAAATTAAATTAGGCAAATAGATTAAATTAGGCAAATGGATTAAATTAAGCAAATGGATTAAATTAGGCAAATGGATTAAATTAAGCAAATGGATTAAATTAAGCAAAATGGATTAAATTAAGCAAAATAGATTAAATTAGCAAAATAAAAATAGATTAATAAAATAGAAATAAATTAGCAAAATAAATAAAATTAGTAAATAGATAAAATTAAATAAATTAAATAAAATTAAAAAAATAAAATTAGTAAATAAAAATAAAATTAAATAAATTAAATAAAATTAAATAAATTAAATAAATTGGCATTTAAATAGATTAGCACTTAGATAGATTAGCACTTAGAAATGAAATTAGCAAAAATAAATTTAAATTAAATTAGCAAAAATAAATTAAATTAAATTAGATTAATTAATTAAACTAGTAAAAAAATAGTAAAAGCTAGGCTTTTATACTAACTTTACTTAACTAAGTAGTTAACCTTTAAGAAATGTTTATTACCGGTTAGCAGTAAAAGCTAAGCTTATTTTTAAGTATTTATTTATAAACAACTATTTTTAAGAACTTTAAACTATTTAATGTTTTAAAAGTTTTATTATTTTTTATAAAGTTATTTTTTGTATATAAAGTTAAAACAGTACTTATGCTTTACTTATATATATATTAATTAATTATATATGTTTTAGTTATTAGTAAGTATTTAATATATATTAAAGTTAGCTTAGTTTTTTTTAAAGTTAAAAAAAGGAAAAAGAGTTCTGGTGGGTTTTTTTTGGTAGGTTCTAGTTCTAGTAGGTTCTGGTCCTGGTCTTAAGTGTCCTGGTAGGTCTGGTCCTTTTACTCTAAACGAGGTGACAAAACAAAAGAAAATTTTAATTTATATATTTTTTAAAAAGATTACATAGTATTAGTAAGTTAAAACTATATTTTATTTTTGGTATGTTTATACTTTAAAAGTTATATTATTAAAACTAGTAGCTACTTGCTATTTTTAAAAAAGTAGGTTTGCATTTGCTTTGCTTATAGTTAGCATATAATTATACTTATATTATGCTTTACTATTTTTAGCGCAATAGTAATATAGCAAACTTATTTTAGCCTATAAAAGCAAAAAAGGGTGTTTAATTTTGTTCTATATTACTTTTTTATTTTTGCGTAATATTTTTTTTCGAATATATCTACTAAATTTATTTACTAAATTTACTTACTAAAAATAAAAATAGTTAGCAAATATATATATTTTAGGGCCACAACTTTTTTGATTTTTTTTATATTTTATAAAAATAACTTTAAAGTTTAATTAAGGCTATAGACCTAGAGATAACAAGAATAAAGACAAAGATCTTAGGCTTTTAGATAGAAAGGTATAAGCTAACAAGACTTTCGAAAGCTGTTAAAGCTAGAAAGCAAGCTAAATCAACTAAATTTAACTTAGTTTGTTTAAAACTACAATAAAAATCACTTAGAAAAGTTAGTATATATTTATACCGCTTGTTAAAAAAAGTATTCTGCTGCTATTTTTATATTTATATGTTATTATTTTTAGCTTTATAGGTTATAATAACCTACGTTTATTTAATAACAAATTAGTTTAGTAATAAAAAAATAAAAAAAAAATAAAAATGTATAAACTAAAGTTTAATTTGCTATAAACGTTATTTTTTAGATTTTTTGGTTATTTTTAAAGCTGCTAAAAAGTTTAAAAAAATACTAGTCTTTTTAAAAAAATATATTAAATAGTAAGATTATATAATATAACCTAAGATAAAAAGGGTTATTAAATTATTTAAATAGGCTAAAATATATACTTTAAATATAAATATTACAAATTTTACAAAGGAAATATTTTATAACAATAAAATATTTAGCTATTTAAACTAAGCTTTAATAACTTTTTATAAAAAACTACTTTGCAAAATGTTTGCTAGCTTAGCTATAATAAGGTTAAATTTATTACTATAAGCTATTTTTAGGTATAATTTTTATAATATAATAGTTTGCTATACTTTTTTTGTTTTTTTTGCTTTATTATAGTTAAAATATTTTATTTAAATATAACTTTATAAGCTAATAATCTTACTAAAGCTTTTAATACAGCTATATAACTAGCAAATAAACGTTAAGCAGTAAAAGCTATTTTGCTTTTATATAACTAAATTAAAAAGTTTTGCTTAAATAGCTTTTAATAATAAAAAAAGCTAGTTTTCGAATATTAAATACTAATGCTATAAAAGCTAAACAAAGGGCATTTAAAGCAACCTATATATTTGTTTAAAAATAAATACCTAAATAGTGCATGCTTTAAACATAGTAAGCAAAACATACTATATAAACATTAGCAAAGTATAATAATAGTAAACTATAAAAAGCAATATTTTATTTGCATTAAATATAGTAAGTTATAAAAGTAACATTTTAGCAAAATATTTTTGCTATAAGTTTGTAAAAATAATGCTTGTTTTTAGCAATTTTAGCAGTAAATATTATATAAAGCTAGCTTGTATATAAAGTAAAATAGATTTATATAAAGCAAGTTATAATATTTATATAACTTGTTTTACTGCTAGTATAAGCTAAACTTAAAAAAAGTATTAAGCTAGGCTTTAGTTTGCAGCTAGTTTTTAAACTATACAATTATACAAGCTAAAATAGTTATATAGTTGTTATATTTATATATTTATAGGCTAGATTAGCGTTAATCTTAATAAAAGTAATAAGCATTTACTATATAGCTAAAGCTAACAAAAGGGCAGTTTTTAAACTTTAGTAAGCTAGCAAGCACTTTTAGCTTAAGTGCTTACTAGTTTTTAAGCTAAATAATATATATGCTTAAATAAAACATGCTTAGCTTTTATAATGTTATTAGCTAAAACATATAGCTTTTTAAATAGTTTTTGCTATTTTAAAATAGCTACTAAATATTTTTAATTTAGCTTAAATATTTTTTAAAAATAACTATATTATATGCTAGCAAAACGTTTTAAAAGCAAACACGCTTTAAAAGTTTTTTAACCTTTAAATAGTTTATATTACACATGTTTTTTTTATAAAATACCTACTTTAAGTTTAAAAAAAACGCTAATAGCGCTAACAGTATTACAAATATTTTTAGCTCTTTAAATATTAGTAAAAATAAAAATAAAGCAGAAAAAATATCGACCGCTGTTTTGCTTAACAATTAAGTTTTATTAGTATAGCTTTTAAAAGCTAAAGCTAGCAGCTATACCTAAATAACAAAAGTTAATGCTTTACTATGCTTGTTTTGTTTGTATTATTTTTAAACGTATTATAAAAAATTAGCTATTTTTTTAAACTTTAGGCTATAAAAGGTATTTTTAACTATTGTACTATATATATATTAGCAGTTTAGCTTACAGTATTTTTAAATTTATATATTTATTTCAGCAGTTAAAAATAAAAAATAAAGTATACAACTAAATAAATAAATAATTATATATAAAAAAAAAACTATATTATAAATAACAGCTAATACTTGCTGCTATTTTGCTATGCTTTTTTTTTATTTATTATTATAAAATATAAAATATGTTAAATTATAAATGCTTTTTTTAATTTTTACTTTAAAAACAAAAATAAACTAAACAAGCTAAACATGTTTTGCTAGTTATTTTAAACAATATAAAAAAATAATAATAACTGTTTGCTTAAAACTTATAATATAAGCAATATTTAAAGCTTTTTTATTTTTAGCTTTTTAGCTTATTACTAGTGTATTTTTATATTTTAAAACAATAGCATATAAAAAAGCCGCTAAAGCTTATGGCCTATTACAGTTATTTTATACTAATATAAAAACCGCAAGCTATATTTTATTATTATGCTACCTAAAAAAATAAATTAAGCATAAGTATATAAAAATATATTACTTATTTAAATTTATACTATTACTACTAATTAAAACTTATAGTATTTTTTGCTTTTTATAAAGCGCTAAATAACAGCTAAATAATAAAAATTACTTATGTTAGCTAAACAAGCGTTATTTTACTATAAATAAAACTTTTGTTCTAACGCTGTTTTATTGTTTATTTTTTATTCTTTACTATATAAACTTACAAAAAAAAAATAAACGCTAAAACAAGCACAACAAATAAATATTAGCTATTTTTTTAGTTCAAACATATATAGCTTAATTAACTAATATATTATATAATTTAAAAAGCTTTTAGTATACTAATCTACTTTATTTTGCTATTTAGCTTTATAACTTTTTAAGCTATAAGTTTAATAATTATTATTTTTATACAACACAAAACAAAATAACATACGTAAGCTTTTAAATGTTAGTTTTCTAAATGTTAGTTTTTATTAGCTTATATGCAAAACTTTATTAGCCGTTTTAATGTTTAATATATTAATATAAAACGTATAAAACTATTTTAATTTTTAGATGCTTAATACGTTAATATAAAACTAACGCAAAACTATATATACAATAAAACTATTTTAGTTTTTAAAAAGTTAAACAAGCTAAAAAAAAATAAAGCAAAAAGTTTAAAAAAATAATATTTATAGTTATTATAATATAGCAGAAAAATTATAAGCAAATTATAAAACGTTTTAGTTTAGCTAGCTAAAACAATTTTATAGTTTGCTTACAATACTATACTATATATTTTTAGCTTAGCTAGCTAAATATTACTTAATAAACTATGTTGCTATTATAAAAATTGTATTATTTTTTAATATTAAGCAGTTTTAGGTACCTGTATATGCAAATAAAAATATAAACTATATTTTATAAAATGCTTAAAATATTATTAATTTAAAATATTTGTGCTATTGCTAACAAACAAAAATAAAGCAATTTATGTAAGCAAAATAACTGCCTATTATTTTTTATAATTATGTAGTTTTTTTTATTTTCTATTTTTTATAAGCATTTGTTTTAACAGCTTGTTAGTTTAATACTACTAAAAAACTTTACTATAAAACTTTACTATAAAACTTTGCTATAAAACTCTGCTATAATAATATATTTTTTTAACTCTTCTAATATAAATAAGCTTTAATAACTGTTTTTTTTCTTATTACTGCGCTAAAATTAATAAAAAGCACTGCAGATAGTATATAAACAACTTTTTGCTTTAGTTGCTACTAAAATTTAGTTTAGCCTAAAATGCAAAATTAAAAAATTAGCTTAGCTAGCTTTTATTAAGGCCTAAATACAGTTTGTTAAAACATAGCTTATAAACTAGCTGCTGCTTTAAATATATAGGCTAAAACGTAATAATAAATACTGTTATATAGTTACTACTAAAGTAAAAAATAGTTTTTATACTAAGCTAAGCTAGCTTATTAAAACAAAAGTAATTAAAGCTAAAATAATATAAAACAAATATAAAATAATATAGCCTAATTAAATAAAAGCTTAAACTTAGCTATATTAAAATAACAACAAAAATAAAAAAGCATTTAAAGCAGTTATAAAAACATTATATATTTTTTAGCCTATAATACTTATTTTTGCAAGCAGTTAACTTTTGCCTTTATTTATGCTTTAAAATAAAAGCGGTTAACTTAAGGCTGCTACTTAAAATCGGGCCTATTTTTTTAAAACCTTACAATAGTTAAAAAATAAAAAAGGCCAAATTAACAGTAATCTAGCTAGTTATAAACACAAAACTTGCTTATTAAAAACTAAAGCCTAAAGTAAATTAAATAGTTAAAATATTATGCTATTAAATATATGCTTAACGCTTATAGCTAATATTATTAGTAGCAGTTTATATAAAATACTATTAAAAATAAAAAGTTAAAAAAACCAACTTAATACTTAAGTGTTATAAGCATTATAAAAAATATAAAACAATATATTTAGTTCTATAATTTTATTAAAAAAGCTTTTAACTTAGTTGGTTTTAAAACTATATTATATAATTTTACTACTAGTTTAATTAAAATACTTTTAAAAATATTAACTGCTTATATAATTTAAACATAAGTTTTTTTGTTTTTATTTTAGCAAAAATATTATTTTATTTTTATTTTACTATAATATTATTTATATTACTTTATTAGTTATTATAATATACTTGTTTATTTTTATATTAATTACTATTTTAGTTATTACTATAATGCTATTTATTTTTTTTTATTTGCAATAGCTAATTTTTAAAAGTAAATATTTAATTTTAGCATACCTATTATAGCTTTTGCTAATATAGTACATTTTATAATAAAGGTTTATTTTTACCATATTTATAATAATATTGCTTTATTAATTTAAAACTTAAAAATAAACCTATACTTATACTTTAAATTATAGTATAAAGCTTTTATAGCAAAAATTTACAAAGCTTACTATATTATATATTTCTGCTTTATAATAAACAATATATTAATAGCAAACTTAAGCTTGCTAAATAATATAATTGCTGTTTTAAAATTTTTCTAGCTTAAAAACATATATAATTAAATATTACATAAAAAAAAATAAGTATTAAACTTTTAGTTTATATAAAAAACTAAGTTAAAAGCAAAAGCAAAATAGGCTATTTAACGTTAGCTATAAAATATATATACTATATTAAATTTTTTAATAGCTATAAACACTATATCTGCTTTTTTTATTAAAGGCCAAATTATAACCTTGCATAAGCTTTTAGTAACAAGTCGCAAACTAATAGCTATAAAAATATATTTTTAAAAATTATAATTTAGCAAATAATACTTTAGCATATAATAAATATTAAATTATTTTAATAATAAATAATAGTACTATATATAAATTTTTTTTTTATTTTTTTAGCTTTTTATATTTTTATTTTGCTTGTTATATTTTTCTAAAGTATTTGTTTAGTATTTTTAATAAACTAAAAATATTAAATATAAATATAACTTTTAATATATCGCTTAAAGCTATAGCAAACTAGCATAAGCAAAAAAAAATAAAAAAAAAATTATATAAACTTTAAATATAAAATAATAAATTTTAAGCTAGCTAAACAAAACAAAATACTGCTTTAATTATAGCACTAGCACTAAATTTTATAACTAAAGCATTTACACAATTAGCAAACCAGTTCTACAATATATAGCTACTTAAAGTTTTGTTGCTTTTTTTTAATACTTATATAATTGTTTACTATATAGCTATATAAACATATTTATTTATTAATTTAATATACTAAATAATATTAAACTTTATAGTAAATAAAAAGCTACATTTAAACATTTTACTTTTTAGCTTTTTCTATAATAATAATCTAGTTTTTTTTTTTTATAACAATCTAGCTTTTTCTGCAAGCGTTTTATAAATAGCCTACATAATTGCTTTAAACTATATGTTTTTTTATATTAAAAATAGCTATTAAAAAATAGCAAAAGCTATTTAACGTATTTTAAACATTAGCTAAAGCTGTTTTTAGCATTTTTTTAATATTCAATACAAAAAAGCTGCTGCTATATATATAATTATAAACAAAACTAGTTAATTATTTAAAATATAATGCAAAAAAAATACTTGCTATTATATTGTTTGCTAGATTTAGCTTAAATTTAAATATACTAATATATTTAAGTTAGCAGCTACAAATTAAATATTAAAGCTAAAAAACAAACTAATAAACTTTGCTTTAAATAAGCTACTTTTATTAATTTTTATAAGCTTTAATAATAAAATTATTATATTTTTATAAAAAATTAACTTTAAGCTAAAAACTATAAGGCTTATAGTTAGTAAATTTACTTATATTTTGCAAGTTTTAACTTTTAAAAATTATATTTACTACTTTACTAAGCTTATATTTAATAGCTATTTATAGCTTAGCAATATAATTTAATAGTTTTAAACAAAGCTTTAAAACTAGGCTACTAGTAATAACAATATAGCTATTTAGTTTTTAGCTTATACTATAATAAGTTATACGCTTAACATATATAAAAACGTTATTATAGCATAAGTTAAATACAACAAGCAAACAAAAGCTTTTATAGCAAAAAAAATTTTGCTTAAAAACAAATTAAATTTTTAAAAAATTAGCACAAATAGCTAAAGGCTAATAAATATACTATATAGTATATTAAACATAGCATAAAAGGTTAAACGCTTATAATATATAAAAGCATATATAACCTTGCAATTTTTAAGCCTTTTATTTAGTATTATAAAATAGTTTTTGCTTAATATATATAACTGTTTAATATACACGGCTGTTTAATATATATAGCTGTTTAATATATATAGCTATTTAATATATATAGTTATTTAAAAATAAGCTTATATATTTTTAAAAAGCAAAAAACTTTTAAAGTATTAAAAAATATTGCAATATTTAAGTGCTATATTATATATATAGCTATTTTAATATATAATATATTAGCTATATAAATATATAAATAAAAATAAAATAGTATGCAAATATTTAAAATATATTTACAAACGTATACGTATAAAAGTTATTATATAAGCTATTTTTTTGTTATTTGTTTTTTTTTGCTTTTTTTTTTTTATTTTAATTAACTATTATGCTTTTAACTAAAAATATAACATAACTATTTATTATTTATTAACGTAAACTTTTTATATTTTTTAAACATTTATTAAAATATATCTATTAAAATAATAGCTTTAGTTAAGTTTATTTTTAAAAACTTTTTAAAAAAAAACCAGGCATAAATTAAACTAAAAAATAGCACGAAAAGTTTGTTAACCGAAAGCAAAACAGTTAAAGTTTTTAAAATAAAACATATTATATATAAGTTATAAGTTTTATACTATTTTTAAGCCAATATAATAAATAGCTTAGCCGCTTTTAATATAATAAATAGCAACTGTTATATAGTTATTTTACAAAATTATTTAAGTAATATAAGCTAAAAGGTTAATAACGTTTTAACTAAAGTTAACTTTATTAAAATTATTTTTAAATATTAAGTTTAAACAAACTTAAATAATATAAAACTAATTAATAAAAAAATAATAAAGCTATTATATTAGGTTATATAATTTAAAGCTAACTATACTAAAATACTTTTTTTTTTTATTTAAGCTTTAAGTTATAAAAAAAAACAACTTTTGCTATAAAGCTAACAAAGCTAATAACGTTAGTTGCTAAATATAATGTTTCTAAAGGCCTAACTATTATAAATATACCTTTAAACCAAAATATTTATATTTTTATAAGTTTGTTTTTAAGCTTTTTGTTATTTTTAAATATAAATAACTTTAATGCTTTAAAATTAAGCTTAATAATAAAAAAGCTCTAAAAAAAGCTAAAATTTTATTAAGCCTAAGTAACAATATATAAAAAAAATGCTTAAGCCGCTATTAATAATACCTATATAAAAAAAACACTTTATAATAGTATGCGCGTATTTTTAAAGCTGCTTATGCTATTTTTCTAAAAGCTGTACTAAAAGCTTTTAAAACGCTTACTAGCAAAAAAGCTTACTAACGCTATTTTTTTTTTTTTTAAAAGTATATTTGCATATAAACGTTATTTTTGTTTTATTTTTTAAATTTAAACTAATATTTTTATAGCTAGTTTTTTATAAAGTTAAACTAGTATTTTTATAGCTAATTTTTTATAAGTTTAAACTAATTTTAAAGTTTAATAAATTTAAACTAATTTTTTTTACTAAGTTTAAAGCTTAATTTATTTTTAAATTTTTAGTTTTTAAGTTTAAATTTAGTTTTTTTTTTATGTTTAAACTAGCCTTTTTTAAGTTTAAACTAATGCTTTTAGTTTTTAAATTTAAATTTAGCTTTTTTTTTGCGTTCAAACTAGTTTTTTTTAAGTTTAAACTAATGCTTTTATAGCTAGCTTTTTTTTTTAAGTTTAAACTAACTTTTATACTGCTAATATATTTACTAACATTATTTTTTGTATTAAAATTTTTATTTATTAATTTTTAAAATTTATTTTTTTTATACGTTAAAGTGTTTGTTTTAAAAAAAAAAAAAAGCCTTTAAATTAAAAGTTAATTATACAATTTATTAATAATACTTTTAATGTTTTTGAAAAAACAATTTTTAAAAATTTTTGTATAAATTTTTTTTGTTTAATATTAATTAGCTTTATTGTTAAACTATTTAATTATTTAAACTGCTTAAAAAAAATACAAATAACATTAGTAAAAAAATATTATTTTGCTTTTAGTTATATTAATTTAAAGCTTTAAAACTATACTATATAAAAGCTTAAAAAAAAAAAAACTTTTTTTTTTATAAAAAAATAAATTGTAGCTTATGTTTGCTATTAACAGGCCTATTTTAAGCTAAAAACATATATTTTTTAGTGCTTATAATATTTTATAAGTTTTTTTTAGCAGCTTATATTATTTTTTAATGCTTAAACAGTTTTAATAAAATATAAACTAGCTTTTGTTTATATTAAATAAACCTAGCAATAAAATATAAAATTATTACTTTAGCTACTTTTTAGCTTATTATATATTTTTTAGCGTTTTTTTTTAGTTGCAAATATAAAATATATTTTAAATACTTATATATTTTTAACTATAATTTTTATTAAAAAATTTTATAAGCTAAATAGCTTATATATTTTTTAATTTTAAGCATATAAAACAAAATTAAAAAAACATACTAATTTATATTTATATATATTTTTTTACTATTTTTTTAGCTTATTTTAAAACAAATATATTGCTTTTAATAATATAAAAACTTTTTAGTTTATATATTTTAGCAAAAGCATATTTATATTTGCTTTATTATTAAAAATAACTTATTAAAACTAAAAGTTAATACTTAAAAGCTAAAAAAAACATTTAATATTTAAAACTTAAAATAGCTTTTAAACGCAAACTTTTTAAACTTAAACTTTTTAAACAAAAACTTTTTAAATAAAAACTTTTTAAATATAAATTTTTAAAACGTAAACTTTTTAAATTTAAACTTTTTAAATAAAAACTTTTTAAACCTAAAATACTTTTTAAACGTAAACCTTTTAAACGAAAACTTTTTAAACCTAAAACACTTAAGCTGCTAAAATAGCAACTTTTATTTTTCTTAAAATTATAAGCATATTAAAAAATAACAAAATATACTTTTTATTTGTTAAAAAAATTACTAGCATATTAAATTAAGCAGAAAATTTAACTAAAATAATTACAAAAATATTTTAAAAAGTAGTATAATATTAAAACAGTATTAAAAATTTTTAAATATAAATATTTTATTTATAAAATTTAGCGCTAAATAAAAAACTATAAAAAAATAAATATAATACTTTTAAATAATAAGTAAGCAAGTTTTATAACAAAATATACTGCAATATTATAACAAAAAAGTATAAAATTAAAAACAAAAAAACAAAAACAGTTAAATTGCTTACTTTGTTTAACATAGCCGGCCTATAGTTTTAGCACCTAGTTTGCTTAAAATTGTACAACTTTTTTAATACACTGTAAAACTAAATAGCATGCTATAACCTAAGCTATTTTTTTGCTGCAATACTATTTAATATTCAAACGTATTATTAAATTACGCTTAAAGCTAAAAGCCAGCAAAACATCTAAAAAACTTTTAGTATGCAAACAATTAATATTAGCAGCTTTAATAGCATTATTTACTGCAAGCTAACCAATAAAAAAATAACTGCTATTTAAATAATAGTTAGCTTATATAAATTTTTAGTAAGCAAGCTATTAATACTAATACCTATTAAAAATACTAAATTTAATAAAGCTGTTAAATTATTTAAAATAAGCAAACAAGCTACTAAACAATTATTTTTTTTTATAAAAGCTAACTTTTTTAAACAAAAAAACAGTAATAATATAGCGTTTGCTTATATAAAACTTATATTTATAAAACTTAACACGTTTTAATTTATAACTAAATGTTTTTATAAAACTACTATTTTGTTTAATTTAAAAACAGCTTTCAATAAAATATATTAGTTAGCAAAATATAATATTTTAAAACTTTTTATAAATATAGTAGCAAAAGTTAAAAAAGCAATATATATATACTACTATTAAATTTAGCTAATATATAGCCTTAGTATAAATTAGCTAAAATATTATTTAAATTTTAATTATTTTATTAATAAAATAACAAACTATATATATAAACTAAACATATAAGTAAAAAAAAAGCTTAGTGCAAAAAAAAGCTTTTTTAATATAAAAAAAAAACTAAGTTTTTTTTAAGATAATTTTAACTTAATTAAAATTTTTAAGCATAAAGCTATACACTAAAAAAAAAATAATATTAAACAGTAAATTTAACTGTTAATGTTTATTTTTGTTTGCACTTTACAAAACATATATACTAATATAAAAAAGCTAGTTTTAAAATAAAGCTATTTTTAAATATATATACTACTATTAAATAAAAAGCTTACGTATTTATTATAATATATTTTAATATAAATAATAATAGCAGCCAATTATAAGCCTTTTTTTTTTTTTTTATTTTTTTTTTATTTTTTTTTTTATTTTTCTATTTACTTTTTTTTTTACCTAAAGCTTTATCCCTTGCTTTTATTTAAAATTTTAAACTAGTTTTTTTTTAAATACTAACTGCTAATTATAGCAACCTAATATAACAAAGTAATAATATATACTTATTTTTACTATACTTAAGTATACTTATTAACTAATCTTATATAGTATAGCTTTTATATAGCGGTTTAGCCTTAGCTTTAGCGTTTAAAAAATAATATTTAAACTATTTTGCAAAATAAAGCAAATAATATTTTTATTTATTAAACTGCAAATATTTTAGTACTATAAATATAAAAAGTTAAAAAAATAGTTAATAAAATTGCAATAAAAACTTTAGCAGCTAGGCATAGCGTTAAAGTTACTATTTTATATTTGTATTTTTTAAAGCTATATTTTTTTGTACTAAAAATATACTAAAAAATTTGCAAAATTAACTAGTACGTTTTAATTATATAAGCAGTTTTTTATATTAAAAACAAAATAAAAAAATTTTTAAAGTTAAAGTTAAACTTTTGCTATAATTTTAATAAAAACTAAAAAATAGCTTAAGCTTAAGCTTAAGCTTTAGCCTAAAAAAAAATTCCTAATAGTTAAAAAGCTTAAAGTAGCTATTATAAAAAAAATATAAACCTTAAAAATAAAGCCTATAGCAATAATAAAAAAAAGCCTAATAAACTTTTATAGTTTAATTTAAGTATTTACTAATATAATAAATATAATAATAAAGTTTTTAATAGTTAAAAAGCTTAAAATAGCTATTACAAAAAAAGTATAAACTTTAAAAATAAAGCTTATAGCAATAATAACAAAGTTTTTAATAGCTAAAAGGCTTAAAGCAGTTATTATAAAGCAAAAAGCATAAACCTAAGTATTTAAAATAACAAAAACAATAACGAAATTTCTAACAACAAAAAAGCTTAAAATTAATAAGCAGTATATATATATTTTTAAACTTTTTAGTAGTTTAGTTTAGTACTAACAAACAGATTATAAATTAAAAGGGTAGTTAAATAACTTATAAAAGTTAAGTTAAATAACTAGTTTTAGCTAGTATAGCATGTATATAGCAAATATATAATATAAAAAAAAAAAAAAAAAAATACTAATTGTATAGTTTATTAGTTTATAAGTTAAATAAAAGTTATAATTTATAATATAAAGCTAGCTTTGCCTTGCTGTTTATTTGTTTATTTATTTGCTTTTTGCTTTATTAAGTAAAATAAAATATTTATTATTCCGTATATATGTTTTATAAATAAAGCAGATTTACCCTAGCCTATTTTTAGAGGCCAAAATAAAAAAGTAAAAACCTATAGCTAAAGTAAAGACCTCCGTTTAAAAAACTAGTTAAATAGTTGTTCTAGTTAAAAGTTTAGTTCAAAGGACTAATTTGAAAAAATTAATTTAAAGTATAAAACTATATATTAACAGTAAAAAATAATTTTATATATTATTTAAGCTTTTGTTTACGCTTTATAAAACAAAAGTTTATAATAACTTAAATTTAAATACTGTTTAAAACTTAGTAAAAACAAAAATAATTTAAACCTAAATACTGTTTAAGACTTAATAAAAAACAGACTCCCAAAACAAACTCCCGAAACAGGTCTCTAAAGCTAAGACCTTTCCAAAAATGGCAAATTAAGACTCCAGAGACGTGAAAATATTCAAGTCCTTTTTGTAAGTCCTAGAAGTCTAGGCGATCCGGTAATACAGCAACAGCAGTCTAACAGTTTGCGCAGCAAAGCGGGATTTTCCAAGGGCAAAAAGGAACTTGTCAAGGGAAAACTTCACGTTGAACATGCCCTAGGCTTGTGAGCATACCTCTCCGCAAACTCAACGAGTTCTTAACTTGACATGTTAAATCCTCCCGAAAAGAGGCCATCAGCCCAATGCAATCCCCCCGGATGAAGCAGGCCTGGTCTCTCAAAGTCGCACCGTAGCTATTGGCGTAAGTAATCTTTACAACTATCTTCTTGTTCTAGAGAAGGTTCGAGTGCGCAGGCCTCTTTTCAGACCAACTCCATGCTGGATTATATATGGTAGACAATAATTAACCCCAGTCTTGGCAGTGGCATCCCGTGCCGGGCGGAGGTTGGCTGGCCCAGACAGGGCTCGGTCGGCTCATCTCTGAGAAGATTAATAACTACCCCGATCCCACTCAGCATTGGGCTATAATTGTGGGAGATTACTGTCATCAGCTGTGGATGGTTTGCTACCTGTAGTTCTGCTTATCGTACCTGCCACTTACAAATTATAGGATGAAAATCTAGACATCATCTACACAAATGGCGAGAAGGCCCTTAGTGAGTGGACTCTGTACGAAGTTGGCAAGACGAAACTCAATGATGAGGCTTTGAGGCAAGCCGGTGAGTTCATAATCTACTGAAATGGCTCTTGTTCTGGGAGTAGTAGAGAATTAACATAGCCTTCTTGGCACATAGGCGAGATGGTCATCTATAACATGAGAGAAAAGCAAAAGGGCTATAATCTCATCACCAATAACTGTCAGAATTTTGCTTTGAATATGTTAGACGCCATCCAAATTGGCAAACAAAGAGATTTCGGTACAGCTTTGGCCATCTTCCAGAGGGCAACCGGCGAGGGTCGGGTCAGCGATCTGTTCCTTGCGAACCTACCTGAGGCCGAGGAGCAAGATGAGAAGCCTCCTGAAGAAATAATGCAACATGCTTTCAAGATTATGGACGAAAACACGACGAAGCTTGACACTCACCAGTCCCTTAATTAGTTTCTGAGGCTCCCATATCGCACCCAATTGGTTGCGAGTACATGCTAGACAGGTCTATGATAAGTTGGGTAATATTGGCTTAGGGGCAAGCCGGTCAACATATATCTCAGGAGGGATGCTGATATCTCTTCTCAGTGTCCATGATATTCACTTTGGCATCTCGGCAGGACCGAGGCACATCGGGTTATCCGTGGCTTAGCTGAATAGAAGTCAGCTAGGAACATATATGAGCGTAATTCATTAGTCGTGCCCCGAGTACTATAAGCAATTTCCCTTTTCAATGTCTCGCTAGATTCAATGAAGCCTCCTTGTATGGTTTGTTGTATAAGTCGTGACCAGGTCAGGCGAGCTGAAGAAAATAAACGGTAGATGTAGCGAGCCAGTCCGGTTCCAAGAGGAGCCCTTCATGTTGCTTGCGGGATTTGATATTAGATGGATTTTCTTGGATGAGATTACCATCCATATAAGGTATTAAAGGATACCGTAAAGTGTAAAACGCGCCCAGAATAAATAATTCTCTGGCACTACCATGGTTTTTTTTCCCGGCCAGAACATGGCCTAAAAGTGAAGCACTCGGCATGAGTGGGGGGAAAGTATGAGCGTAAAGTCTGGGAATATATAAAGATGGGTTTAAAGGAAATTTTAATCAATTAATTCTCTCGTATGATATCTATTTGGTCGAATGTTCTTTCGCGACCCGAACATAAGTAGGCTCACGTGGTATTATTGGAAGCCATCGAAATCTCGGCTTCGTCTCCTGAGGCAACAAAATAACGGCTAAGGTAGACTTACACCGCTGTTCAGGCCCACAATAACGACCTACCCAATTTTACTCCTGGTCCATAGTCGAGTCCGATAGCAAGAAAATCGAATAATACGATATAAAGGGCTTTGCTATGAGATGCTATTGTGTAATGGTGTTCGGTGCGAGATGACTTTTGGTGCTACCATTATAACACTGTACAGGTAGGTACACAGGTCCACAGTAGGCAATTAGATTTCGATGTTTCGATACCTGTATTAGACAGCATTGGGTATTGATGTGCTAGTGATACTGTAAGTCGGGCTGCACAGTACTGTAGCTTCCAACCTAGAGTTGCTGGACGTAACTTAATTAGGAGTTTTCTGTGGACCATGACAGCAAACCGACCTCAGCTTGGGGGTGGACTTGGGGGGTTCTCGACCCATAGAGGGGTTATCAGGATGGGGTACAGTATCAAGACGTTACGAGCGCAAGTTGTGCCCCTCACCCACCCCCAGAGCCCCCCAAGCCCCAAGCCTAGGAGCCCAGCGCTCCGTCACAGTCAATTGAAATACCCGCACTCGCAAAGTCAGCATTTATCTCTTTGGCTTTTTGTCGTGACGCCCGAACGAGGTTGAGCTGAGTAAGGACCACTGCAGCTAACTCGGCTTTTTTTACTTGATCTGTTGGTTGGTCCATCACTTGCCGTCTTATTGTTAACATCTATTATCTCCCTCGCTAATTCTGCTCTATAGCTGGAAGCTCATCTGAGTTGTCACATTTGAACTTCATTTCATCTCTCTCCCGCTGTATATACGAAGTACCGTCAGAATGGTTGGAGTAGGACCCCGAAAACCGCCATCCCGCAAGGGTATGTATCTTCCTTGCTTCATTTATTTGTCTCAGCCTACAGCGGTGCACAAAGCTTCCACATCTCACATGAGACCACAAACATTTGAATGATCCGCGGTCCCGGTCCTTGAGTTACACACAATCAAGCACCGATAAGATATATATACGATGCCTCCTTCCCAGTATTTTGCTTGTTGGGTTTGTTTTGGGCGCGATGCTGTCTGGTTCAAACTTCCCCGTCAGTTATCGATCTTGAATGGAGCTTCCATTCATTGCCCCTAAATCCTCACTACGGATCTATCAAGCTCGGTGTCATCCATCTACCCATCTAGACTAACTATGGATTCCTCGAGTGACAACCACGGCAAGCTACCTATTTACCTATGTATTAGATGTCAATCCTTTGATATCCTAAATTTCTAGTCTTAACGTCATCGCCCGAGTAGAGTTACTCTAGCATACGCCATTTAACTTGTAATCCCTACTTTATCATGAGATACGGGCAGCAAGGCAGTGAAACAAGGCGTCATACCCACCATTACCACCATCACCATATTTTCGAACCTAACTTCATGACCGGTCTCTAGTACTTTCAATTTTTTTGCCCATCAAGTACTAACAAGAGAAATTCAATAGGATCCATGGCCGATCTCCCGAAGGATCTCTTGACAGAGATCAAGGCCCTAGAGGAAGCCTTTACTATCGATACTACCAAGCTTAAGCAAATCACGAAGCATTTTGTATCTGAGCTTGAGAAAGGTGTGTGACGTCTTGTCACTGGCATATGGTATAACTGACACATATAGGTTTGAGTGTCGAGGGAGGCAGCATTGTAGGTCTCGTTGAAAATAGTTCTAAGCTGGACGTATAACTAATTAAAAGTTATCAGCCCATGAATCCTACTTGGGTTATGGACTTCCCCGATGGATACGAAACAGGCACATATCTAGCTCTAGACATGGGTGGCACAAACCTACGTGTCTGTGAGATCACTCTGACGAACAACAAATCGGAGTTCGACATTGTCCAGTCTAAGTACCGCATGCCGGAGGAACTCAAGACCGGTCAATCGGACGAACTTTGGGAGTACATAGCCGACTGCTTGCAGCAGTTTGTCGAGGCACAGCAATGTGCGAAAGGGCCACAGGGGAAGATACCTCTTGGTTTCACCTTCTCCTATCCCGCGACACAGAACTATATCGATGAAGGCATTCTTCAACGATGGACGAAAGGTTTTGATATTGACGGTGTAGAGGGCCACAACGTCGTGCCCATGCTCGAAGCTGCTCTTCAGCAACGTGTAGGTTTACACCTGCTTGTAGTCTTGCTGGGAAACTGACGTGTGACTAGGGTGTGCCTATTGTGGTTTCTGCATTGATTAATGACACTACCGGGACACTGATTGCCTCAGCCTACACCGATCCCAAGATGAAGATTGGTTGTATTTTCGGGACCGGGTGCAATGCTGCTTACATGGAAAACTGTGGCTCTATCCCCAAGCTGGCGCATATGAATCTGCCACCTGACATGCCCATGGCCATTAACTGCGAATGGGGTGCCTTTGACAATGAACACAAGATACTTCCTCGCACCAAGTACGACATCATTATCGACAAGGAATCCCCGCGCCCAGGCCAGCAAGCATTCGAAAAGTGCATTGCAGGGTTGTACCTTGGAGAGATTTTCCGTCTGATCATGGTGGATTTACACGACAACAAGGATATTCACATCTTCGAGGGCCAGGATATTAAGCACTTGCGGAAACCGTACACACTGGATGCATCATTCCTATCCTCAATTGAAGAGTTGGTCTTTTCCTCTCCCATTCTCGCTAGTGGTCTAAGGTTGTGCTAACAATATCTAGTGACCCGTTCGAGAACTTGCAAGAGACTGCAGACCTGTTCAAGGAGAAACTCCAACTGACCTGCACTGGACCTGAACTCGAACTGATCCGACGAGCGGCTGAGCTGATTGGCACCCGCGCTGCTCGTCTCTCGGCCTGCGGTGTTGCGGCCATCTGCACCAAGAAGAATCTGCAACCTTGCCATGTGGGTGCTGATGGTTCGGTATTTAACAAATACCCCCATTTCAAGGCCCGAGGCGCACAGGCTCTGCGGGAGATTCTTGATTGGCCTGCCAAGTCTAACTCGAGCGAGGAGGACCCGGTTGAAATCCTAGCTGCCGAAGATGGTAGTGGTGTCGGTGCTGCATTGATTGCAGCGTTGACGCTCAAGAGATTCTCCAAGGGCAATATCGCCGGTATCCTTCACCCTGAGAATTTCAACTGAGCAGGCACAAAGAGTTTTGTATAGACGGACTGGGAGTTGTTTGGATTCTGCCGTGATATGTCCGATAGACCAGATAGACATAGAAAGGGCGGTGATCGCGAGGCACAAATACACGGTCAAGATGTACAACTCCACGTTATTTTATAAGTGCATTTCCCTCTAACCCATTAAAGTGATGATAGGAAGCCGGTATTCTACTCCTTATTAGTACCGAGAAATAACAGTCTGTTGGAGAAGACTTACTGTCTAGGGTCCAATACCGCCGCTTAACGCCCTCCCATTCGCCTTTCCCTTCCTCTTCTAGACCTTTCATGTCCACATCCAATTCGTTCCACTCAATATCTAGCCCGGCATCGCTCAAGTGAAGCTCGACGACCTTGGTGTAAACATCATAGCAGACCTTGCGATCAGCACCCAGGCCGTTGAAAAACCCGAAGATGCCGCCCTCATCTAGTATGACGGGGACGTATTCGGTGAAAAACAAGCGCAGTTGACTGTAATCCTCGCCGAAGGTATCGAAATAAATAGCATCGTACAGCTCACCCTGTTCTAGTAATTTCGGCATAACCTCCTGCCATTTGCCCGCATGGACCTTAAAGGCGCCTTCAAGCGGCCCGCTGGCCTCCCAGTCCTTCCCGAATGTGCAGTCGGGACTGCTCTCGATGTGCTTTAGGACCTCTGGATGCGCTTCGATGATGTGGTGGCGCGAGGGCTGTGTGTCGCGGAACATGGTGTCGATTATGCCCATCCCGAACCCGATGTTCAGAACTCGCTTGCCGGGTTGCTGGCCTGGGATCAGCGCATCGACGGAGGACCGCATTATGGATGTTTCCCAGGCCATCATTACGCCGTTCTTCTCGTCGTCCACGAGCTTGCCATCACTGTACGTCAGGTTCGCGCGCAGGTATGTCGCGCTCGTCACGGTGGCGTCGGCTTGTGGCGGGGAGAACGCGCGATCGGGGTCTGATTCTAGGATTATGTCTTCGGGGGCATCTTGTTGAGCCTCGGTGTTCTCTTCAGCCACGGCCGTCTCTCCATTTTCGTCCTCGTCCTCGTCCTCGTCCTCGTCTTCAACCTCAGACTCGAGCTCTTCATACCCGTCCAAGAGCCCGAATAGTAACTCAGCGCGCATACCGGCCCCGACACATAGGTTATATAGCTCGTCCTGGCCTAGGCGCGCCGCTACGCAGCCGGGGGTCTCGTTGTTGCTGTCGATGTCGTTCCAGATAGCGCCGCTGAGGAACAGCTCGTGCACGACGGCCTTCGCGGCCTCGACGTCGACGGTCACGGGTTGCTTCGTAGATGCGGTGTCATTGGTATTGGCATTAGCATTGTCGGATGTGCGTGCGCCGCATGATCGGATCGCGGCGTGTAGCGGGGTTTCGCCCGTCGTTGGCTCTTGCACACTCGCGCGGCCGGGGACGTTGAGGAGGGGCTTGAGACTGGCGAGATTGTGCTTCCAGGCGTGGTGTAGGATTTCCGATATCGAGGCGGGACATGAGGCCGGGATACGGGCCTCAATTGTATCGTTAGGCATTGCGGCGGTTCTATTGATATTATATTTATTTTTCGGAGGTATTAGGACTACCCAACTCTCCGCGGGGTATGCTGTACACTGTAAAAAAAGTTCTTGGCTGTCTCCAGGGTAGCTTCTCTAACGACAGGGGATAAGAGAACAGCTAGACCAGCATAGCTAGCCTAAAGCATCAGCTCTACTCCACTATGTTCTGTTGAAGACGCGCTGAGCACGTGCGCAGTAACCTAATGTTATTGGTCAATGCCTTAACGCATAGCTTCTGTAGCTAGTGGGGGTGGGTCTTACATGAAATCTAGACTAGAATAAAAGAAAGAAGCTTGAATGTTGTTTGATGTCGTACACAAGACTCACATACTTGCATGTATTGTATCTGGACAGTTATCCAACAAACTCGAAAGACAAACGTTTGTTGGTTGCGTAATTGATTCGCGCCAAGTTTGCGCGAGTTTCGTCCAATCCTGGTCTTCGATCTCGATAGGTTAGCCCTGCCGTTCTCTATGTTACATTTGATGTAACCAGCCCCCTCTTCCTCGGCAAAACACACCCTCCAACGACCACGGTTACATATGTGAACCGTCGATAGATTGCCTTGTATTCTGTGCCGCCCGAGATATGCGTGCTAATAGTTAGAAATATACAGACCAACCAGATAGACTCCTTAGCGATACTCGCGTCACCCCAATCCTAGCCGGGAGTGACACGCCTGTCGAGGTCTCGTTGTCGCCATGAAGTTCGGACAGCAGTTGCGCTCCAGCATTATTCGCGAATACCAATGGTACTACATTGATTACGATGGATTGAAGGCTGAGCTCAAGAAGGCCTCCGGGTTTCTAGCCAGTATCCGTGAGGATGAGAACGAAGCCGGGCCCTCGAACGCGCCCGCCGCGAAGAAACACAAGAAAGACAGGTGGACCGAAGAAGATGAGCAGGCCTTCATCGCTAAGCTCTATGCTGAGCTCGAAAAGGTCTACACCAAGACAAAGGTCAAGCAATCCGAGATACAGCGCCGTATAGCCGTCAGCGAGCGAGAAGTGAGGGAGGTAGTCACGAGAGCTACGGAACGCGGTCTGAACGAGCAAGGGCCGTCCGAAGAGGAATTCATATTGCTGGAAGAAGACTTGAGCGACATTATCGCCGATGTCCACGATCTCGCTAAATACGTTCAATTGAACTACACGGGATTTTACAAGATAATAAAGAAACATGATGTTCGTGTTCCACAACCACACAAACTAAAATCTAGAATAACCAAGCTTACACAAAGTACAGAAAATGACCAATTGGTATCTTCGACCAGCGTTTGACGCTGCGCTCAAGAAGAAGCCCTTCTACAATGAGGATTTCGATGCCGAGGTTGTCAAACTCTCCAACATGTACAACAATGTTCGAACGCGCGGAAACCCGGTCAAGGGCGACAGCTCAGCTGGTGGGAGCCAAGGGAGCTTTGTTCGCCAGACTACGAAATATTGGGTGCACCCAGATAACGTCACCGAGCTCAAACTTGTAATCCTTAAGCATCTTCCCGTTCTAGTCTTCAACGCAAGCAAGGAATTCGAGACCGCGGATTCAGCCATTACCTCCATTTACTACGATAACACCGATAAGTGGGACCTGTACGAGGGCCGGTTAAAGAAGACGGAGGGTGCGGAGGCTATTCGTCTACGATGGTATGGCGGCATGCAAAATGATACTATATTCGTCGAACGTAAGACCCATCGCGAGGACTGGACTGGAGAGAAGTCTGTTAAGGCACGATTTTCGATGAAAGAAAAGAACGTAAATGCCTATATGAGGGGTAGCCTTCTCCCAACGGCACTGTTTGAAAAGGCACGGAAAGACGGAAAGAAATCTGAGAAGGCCATTGCCGAGGATGAGAGTCTGGCCAGGGAGGTCCAATACTCGATCCTGAAGAAGGGGTACAGACCAGTCTGCCGGTCTTTCTATAACCGAACAGCTTTCCAGCTTCCTGCGGATGCTCGAGTACGAATTTCCCTCGACACCGAGCTGACAATGGTGCGTGAAGATAACTTGGATGGTGTAAGACGCTCCGGTGACAACTGGAGACGAATGGATATAGGTATCGACTGGCCCTTCTCCCAACTACCGCCCAAGGATGTTGTACGATTTCCTTATGCGGTTCTCGAAGTAAAACTACAGACCCAGCATGGCCAAGAACCTCCAGAGTGGGTTCGGCAGCTAATCTCCAGTCATCTCGTGGAAGCTGTACCTAAATTCTCCAAGTTCATTCACGGCACGGCCTCTTTGTTCCCTAGTCGCATCAAGCTACTCCCATATTGGATGCCGCAGATGGATGTCGATATTCGCAAGCCTCCTACACATAACTTTGGCATTCAGCGGCAGGATAATTCCGTGAGCGGAACTACCTCTGATGATGAGGATGATGACTCAGATGTCGACGATACGCATGAGACGACAACCACCACATCTAATGGCCATAATGGCAATGGCATGTCACGTGGTGCGCGAGCCCTGGCACTTGGTGATATCGAAGGACAGACCGCATCAGGCGCAGTCCCTAATGCCGATTATCCTTTGTATGATTCCGATGATGAGTCAGATGAAGAAGATCGGATTGAAGAGGCTAGGAGGATAGGAGGATGGACATATTATTCTACAGTAACACAAAGCTATGCTAACGCTACAAGTCATAAAGCTTTAGAAGTGCTGAAAGCCATTACTCCTAGGCCCCGATCTACGACAGTACCACGAAGCAACCGCAACCAGATGTTCTTCGGGAGCCAAGAGATCCAGAGCAAGAAATTCAAAGCACCCAGGGGCAAGAAAATCTACGTACCGGTCAGGGTCGAGCCTAAAGTCTTCTTTGCCGCAGAGAGGACATTCCTTGCATGGGTAGGTTACCAGTTTTCTTCCGGCTGAGATGAATATGAGGGAACTAATGGTATCATAGCTCGAGTTTTCTATTTATGTTGGTGCGATCGCTGCTACGTTGCTCAATTTTGGCGAGAAGCCGACTAGACTGGCTTTCATAGCCGCTGGTGTTTTCACCCTATTGGCCGTACTAGCGCTTTGCTACTCAGTCGGCATCTACCTGTACCGAAGCAAGGGGATTCGAGAACGCAGGGTGATTAAGTATTACGATAAGGTGGGGCCGAGTGTTCTTTGTGGTGCATTGTTCCTTGGCGTCGTGTTGAATTTCGCATTTGAGGGCAAGGAGAGAAACCTGTGGTAAAGCTTTGGGGCAAAGGGATTTGTGCTAGCCTCCTCCCGTGTAAGGAGATCTGTGTACCAACTGGGCGGATGATTGGATAATTAGTTGGTTCTCCCATGTGGATTGTAATTACTAAGTGTATATCGAAAATCAAGGCATTAACATAGCTATGACTATTCGTTGATCTATTAGGATCTAGCTATATATGGGCAATGGTCTCGACTTTTATTGTAGACTCTATTTATTCCCCCTTACATCCGACGCCCAGGCTAATCCTTGAAATACTGGTACTAAATTTCTTACGTACTTACATTGTACGTGCGTATTGCTGGCGCCACTAACTGCTCGAGAAAAGCCCGGTCCGTCTAACCCGTCTAACACCAGTCTTAGGTCTTACTCTGAGAGATATTGGCGCTCGGGACCCGACGGATTTCTCTGCCGCCGCAACACACGATGTCTCGAAGCAACAGGTTTCATTTATCGCCCTAGTAGTCATCTATTATTAGCCGCCTAGTCTAGTCTTAAGCTCGGACCGACCGCATTCCGCGGCTTTGTCAGTTGTTTGGTGCGTAAGCTCGCTCCTAAGTTGTAACATATCACAACAGCCTCCGGGATTATCGCAACATGTTATTTCCACGCTCGTAGGACTTCTTTATATATCCACGAGCTGAATAAATATAACTACGTAGTCCCGCATGTTCGAAAGCCAACTGAGAGAAACATAGGATAGAAAGCCATTACTTAAATTCTGGTTCAAGTCGCCATAATGTCGAAGTCGCTGTCGCTATCGAATGTCGACCCCTCGACGGTCGAGTTCGGGCAGTCCCTTCCGCCTCACGGACCGCATACCATCACGGTGCATATGACGGGGTGGGAGACAGTGGAGCGCTTCCGCGACGACCCCCGGTCTCTCGTCCCGCATTTCAAGTCGATTTACCCTCGGTTTTCGCCCTTTGGGCCCTCGGCGATGGTGAGTGCCCGGCTACCAGTATCTGGTATATCACATGATCGGCTTGTCTACAAAGAACCCACACACCGCTTTGCCTCTACCTAGAGTATACTACCAGCTCTATCTAGCCATAGCCATAGCAATAGTTCTATACTCGTACGTAACCCGTGCTGACGGCATCTACACAGCTCTGTGGGTCTGTAGCGCAGAAAATCAAGCTCCCGCAAGGCTACGGCTGCGTCCTCTTCGTGTCCCGCGACGCCTGGGCCTCGAACAGCTCGCACGCGGTCTCGCAGTTCCGCAAGGAGGAACGCCTCGACGCCGAGGAGCTCCGGTACTACGTCGTCGAAGTGAACGGCATCCGGCTGTACGTGGTCGGCTTCCCGCAGGCCAAGGCCAGGGCCGCCATCTTCCAGTGGCAGCACGGCGGGCTGGGGTTCAGTACGCGCATGGCCGAGGCGCTGCTCCCGCATGTGGACTCGCTGGTCAATGTTGGTGAGTTTTCCGGTGGGGTCGGGGCGCCGGAGCCCACGTTTTTGCCCGAGGGGGAGAGCCATGGGGCGATACGGGCGCGTATAGCAGGCCTTGTTATGCGCGCTTGTGCGAAGGAGTATGAGGAGAGCGTTGAGGCTGAGGATGTGTTCCTCTATCAGACCGGCATGGCGGCTATTACCAGGCTCCATGAAGCGATTGCGGTGATACGGCCGGGTCCTACGGTTGTTTTTGGGGCCGTCTTTCATAGCACGTACCATCTCTTCGAGGAGAGCGAGGGCGGGATTAAGCATTATGGAATGGCGGGCGAGTCTGATGTGGATGATTTCGAGAAGTACCTCGAGGGAGGGGGGAAGTGCGGTTACGTATTCACGGAGTTCCCGAGTAATCCTATTTTGGTCAGCGTTAACTTGATGCGACTGCGGAAGCTGGTAGGTCGTTTCGTTTACCTTTCGTGTTAACCCCTGCCCTGAAGTACTTGAGTCGGCGGGAGAAAAGGGAGAGTCGGTCGATGTCTGCTAACGGAATCACAGGCGGACAAATACGGCTTCTTCCTGGTGGTAGACGACACCTGTGCCTCGTTCGCTAACATCGATGTCCTAGGCGCAGCAGACGTCGTAGTTACGTCCCTAACGAAGGCATTCTCGGGATACGCAGACTTAATGGCCGGGTCCCTAGTCCTCAACCCAAATAGCACGCGCGCTTACCCAACCCTGAAGCAAGCTGTCTCCTCGCGATTCCACAACGAACTCTTCGAGGCAGATGCCGTGCACCTTTTATCCAACAGCAACGACTATCTCGCGCGCTGCGTGATCCACAACCGGAACGCCAGCGCTCTAGCGGGGTACTTCCACGACCTCGTGCAAGATCCTGACAGTCCCGTTACTAAGGTGTGGTATCCTCCGTATTCGCCAGGGTCGGGGAATCTCGAGGCGTTTCTACGCAAGCCGACGGAGGATTATCCCACTCCTGGATACGGGTGTCTTCTAAGTGTCGAGTTCGAGACGATGGAGCAGACTACTGCGTTCTATGATGCTCTGAATTTCTTCAAGGGGCCACATCTTGGTGCTCATTTGACCCTTTGCATGCCGTATAATTTCAGTAAGTCGTTCTCCTCGTTCTTGGGATTCTTTCTGCGTGTTTTCGTTGTTCCAGAATTTCGAAGGGTTCTTAGGAGGCTCCCCACGCAGGAGAAACATTTGCAGCCAGCTTTGAATCGCGATTGCTGACATCAGGATCTGCAGTGATTTATGGCAAGGAGAATCCTGAGTATCATGAAAAGTACGGCTTGACGCCACAGCAGATTCGAATATCGGTTGGCCTTGAGGATCAGGGAGTTTTGTTGGGGAGGTGCAAGGTGGCCTTGAGTAAAGTAGCGAAGACAGCGTAGAACCTAGATCTCTATAGTCAGTGAAAAGATTATTAAGGTCTCTAGTAGTGTTCAGGGGCAAAATAGAAGCACAAAATTATCCCTAGGCCTTCCTGTCGCCATGGTTCGCTAATGGTTCGTCGGTCGCGAGGTGTGGAAACTCGAATTAGGGCCGCACCCTCAGCACAGACACAGTAGATTAGCGAGGCCACCGTTCCTACCTCAATAAATATTTCTTTAATAGAAGGAGGTTTTCAGAGTACTGCCTCTAATAAAGGTCACCTTGAGGTTTAGGTTCTTCCATTGTTGGTTGTTGCTGGTTAGGTCCAATGCAACTCCGCATTCACCAAGTCCTAGCGCCAGTGAATACTGCGTATCAGACTTCGGAATAGTAACTTAAGGAACCGCTTCATCTGAATAGAAGGTTAAAATAGTTGTGTGGATTGACGTTCTTAAGAGGCTGTGGTTGTTTGGATAGATGCTGTGTTGAGATCAGTTGTCCAGAGGAAAGCCGGTGCGTTCCCCAGCGACCGTTAGGTGGGATAGGAGAGTCATAAACAAGTCGAACTATCGTGGCTATTAACAAAGCCAGCATAACCACATGAACAGATTAATTAAATATCTCGATAGATGTGGCATTATTTGAATCAGTCCTTGGAATAGCTAGCAGAGTAGCATTGGTTAAGGCGGTGCCTTTTGCTGTAAGAGCAGAAAATATCTGTTACGGCGTCCTTCAAGTCCCTAACACGTCGCAAGACCTTCTGTGCAAGCAAGCAAAACCTGCACAGGAGCACCAGAGGAGCAGGCACTGCATCCCTTCCTTCCGTTGCCCTGCCCTCGTGAGCATATGAGCATTCTTATGCATATTGCTTCTGCTAGTTAACCACATGGACGGTATATCGCGCACTTCTGCTGGATAAAACTCCACCAATACCCATCTCCATTCTACCACTGTTTGTATTTCCCAGACATCTATAATGTACGGTGTTGAAGTCTTGGTGTATATGCCGTTATGGTTCTCAGGCGACCTAGCCACCGTCATTGTTGTATCGTGGTAAAATTCCGTTCCTTCCCTAAGCAACAGGGACATAGTATCTCTTGTATATAGTTGGATGATTAAGGGGGGCGAAGTCAAGACTAAGAGGCACATAATAACGAATAAGTATTACTGCACAATAAATATACCGTTATTCAGCTACCCAGAATTTCTTTCAATAATGTACAAGGTTATTCCTTGGCTCTATTAAAAGCAGTTCCATTGCTTCTTGGGGTTTAGGCATCTAGCTTCTCAACTAGCAATTTCTGTATTGGTGGTTGTCCCTCTATGATATTTCGCGACTGCCTTAGATCACCTAGGAAATCTTCCCTACTATACTGTTTAACATGATGCAAAGCCCCAAATCATGGCCTTCTAGCTTATTCCATAGAATCACGACTTCCCAACTAGAAAACATAACGGGATACTTCGTTGCCCTATTTAGTTACGTGGCGATAGACATGGTAGTAATGGATAAACTAACAAGGCAAGCTGGATTTAGAGGCCCTACCAATATGGTTGGCATAGGAGAGGAAAGGAGGAGTCTATCCTACCAAGTTCTCATCCTACTTCTGTTTTACCTGCTTTATTTGAATGGGTATTGTATGCACTGGCCTCACACTTGCCCTCCACCCTCTACCAACTATCGCACATAGCAATAGCCCACCGCCCCTAACACCTATAGGTTGCCTAAATTCCACACGATACCGCCTAGCACAGTGTCGTGACGTCCTCTGAGTGGCCCACTTGTGTTTTTACCTTCTTTTATGGCGGACCACTGTTTCGGGAGTGTATTTTCGCTTTGCCGGAACTGGCCACACAAGTAGGAATATCTTATTTGATCTCAGTAATAATACTAATGTCCTTGCCATAAAGAGCTGCCTACATTGCGGCCGGGCTAGCTTCGGCCTTTCTAGCAGGTTTGCTTGCATCTCGTCAAGGAGGTTGACTCAGCCATGTATACGTAGAAGGGAGAAAAGGGCTACATCTGGGCCGCCTATCATTGATGCCCGCACGAATTGTTATACCCGATGGGGCCCTAGCTAGTGTAACGACGGCTCGCGTCGCTATGCATCGTCATGTCATCTGGTAGAGAACCCCCCTTACGCTACAGCCTACAGACGTATAGGCGACCAGCGTAATTACGGGACCCGTCGTCTAAGACGAGGCGGAAGTTGCCGGTGATGTTATAGTATATCGGTCCCGGCTCGTTGTGCCGTGTGGTCATTGGGATACTCCTCCATTCTATAGACTTAAGTATTGGAATAGCCTACCTCATCGTTGGATTTTGTATCTCAGTTTACCTCGCCGTATCTATGTACATCCCATTCCCATTGAGCGGTCAGATGGGCAAGAGCCCCCGTGTATACATATTTGAACGCACTCCATAGTCGGTAGACTTTTCTGATATATGATTGGACAGAGCGGTATTGCTTCACTCCGCGCTACAAGGCCACCAGTTATGTCAATGCATCAGGCAGAGTTTGGGTTGCACTAGATAACAGGAGCTCGTTCTCATCTTTGACTAGGGGCAGCTCTGGTATAGACTTGGGAATAACTGTTTCTGAGATTGGTGCTCCCAATCCACAGTACTGATTGCCTGCTTCAGTCTTCGGGTAAGTGGCCGTCATGTGTTTGGGAGTAGGGTCGAAACTAGCTCCGCTTGGATCCCCATACGGTCTGCTATGCTAACTAAGAGCACTTTACGATACCTATTTGAGCTTAATAGCACGTCACAGAGTAATAGAGCAACAACGTTCGAATCACATGCATACTAGAGGTCGAGCATAGGTGGTAGCCGCTTAATTTCAAGGGGCCGTGTCGCCACGGTGCGGCCATAGAGTGATTGCCCGGTCCTACTACTAGCCTAATAGACCCAAACCAAACATCGAGGTCAGCAGACTGCCCATCTGTTTCATTGATGCTGTACGTTCTTGCAAAATAGCCGTCGACCTGTATGAGCAGTTGCCCAGAAGCATCTGCCCACTGAGTGAAAGCTCGCTTCCGGCCACAGCCAAACTTCACACTGCATTGCCCTGTATAACATATCACGACGGCGAAAATTCGCTCAAACCATTCATGCCAGGATGCGATTGCGTTCCTTCCGCAACAACTACTGAGTATCCCTTGCCTTTTCGGTCCTTAGCACTGATATCGGTGCTTGTGCCGTTCTTCTCTATCAAAGAATTATAGATATAAGCAGCCCTCTTCTCCAGGAACTCGGACAGCTTCCCCAAACTTGCCCACTACCTTGTTGATTTCCCACACTTCTCCACCGCACACTTCCATTTACACCTTAATATATCCACCATCAAATACTCCAAGACATTCTACCTGACTACTAGATACTACAGAAACTTCCTGCCAGGTTCTTCCTTACCTTAGGAAACATGTGCTTCACCGAGTACCTCGGTTACACCTGCGGGCACTGCTCTGTAGCAGTCAACCGCCCATGCCCCATGACTACGCACTTATTCAACAACCCCTGCTGTCCTAAACCAGCGAACCGTCCTTATCTCGCCGGTACAATGTGCTACCCGTGCAGCAGAATTATCCATGGAAGAAAGATCGACATCGCCGAGTATGAGCACCGCTGGATGCATGAGCGTGGAGCATGCGGTTGTGAGGTCCAGTTCCCGGCCATGCAAGAACCCAAGCTCGTTCAGAGAACTTGGCACGGAGATCGGAACGACAATGGAGCATATACTAGTGCGCCAACAGCACGTGCTGGCCCTTCTACTTCTTACGCTGGTCCTTCTACTGCTTGCGCTGGTCCTTCTACCGCATACGCTGGCCCTTCTAACCAGCAAGCACCTCCAATGCCGTGTCGAGGCCAAGGTACCGGAGTACCGCTATTCGAAGAAGCGCGAGTTGGGGGAAACGTCGAGGTTGCCGTTCGGCTTAGTAGCCTGTACGCAGCCGAATGGACCGAGGACCACGCGAAGCTCCACGAGAGCGGTCAGTGCCAGTGCCCAGTGTCCTTCGAGAGATATAAGCCCATAGACATCAACGAGTATGAAGGTAAGATCACAAAGACTTGTCTACTATATGGATGATCATTACTCATGTGTTGCTTAGATGAGAACAACCACCCTGGCAAAGGAAAAGGAAAAGAGAAAGCCAAAGAACCTGCCCACAACCCTCAAGACCACCTGTCTGGCCGAACTGCCGCTGGACATCCCGCTCGCTATGTCATGGATGGGCCTCAGGAGTCGCTCCTAGACGAGATCCTCGGACCGATACACCCACAGGCTCCTGCTTACGATGAGCATCCCGCGGACATTCAAACCATGTACTTCCAGCCCACAGGCGCCCCGATTGCCGGTACTCCAATTGCCTGGGGCCCAACCCCAGAGAGCAGCGGCCTTCCAACGATTGTCGAATTCACGCACCCGGAGACCACCCATGGTGGCTTCCCTATTGGCGCCGGACCTGAGGGAGAGTCGCATGCTGGAGACTTTGACAATTGCTCTCTGAACTTGGCTGCTTTTAAGGACACGCCGGTGATCAGACGTTGCATATCAACTGAGTTTTAAGGTCCCTTCTCAGTAGTGTCACGTGCTCCACGACATGTTGCCAACAATGATCATCGACCTGATCAATACGGCACTATGGAGTAGTGGACTCACTTCTATTTTGACTTCAGTAGCTGACATTTTGTGCGAAGTAGTCCTAATTGGCACACCTAATAGGGGGCACTCATGCAAGAACAGTCGAAGTACAAAACGCAAAGAAAAAGTAGCAAAAAAAAAAAAAAGAAGAATTAGAGACGGATGGACGAAAAGGCACAACAGAACAGCACATGTACCCCTATTCAACATCGCTTATCGCCTCTACGATCCGTTTTCACGATTTCGACTTTCCTATTTTTAGACAGTTTTGTCTCACACTATTATTATTTGCATTTCAAGACATCAGAGTGCACATTGCACAAACCTATCGTCTGCAACAGAGGGCGTTACATCCTTTCCCTTTATCACTACAACGTTACATAGGGCAAGGAAGGGAACAGATCAGGGAAAGGAGGCACAAAGACGTCTCCCTTCTTAGATTTGAGTGTACTTTAAGGGGGCAGAGACAGGTGTAGCATGTTTAGATCCTTTCATGGGTCTCTGAGCTGCACCGTCGTTCTTTGCACACATTCCCCTTCACTACATTCATTACTTCTACGCCCATACAACAACAGAATTGTGCTTTACAGGGAACAGGGAGTTAGCAGGAACTATGAACTTATGGACATGACATAACGAATTAGAGGCAGGAAACGGGAAAATCAAGGAGGAAATGGAACAACAGGAGGAAAAGCTAGACAACGCAGACAGGCATTAATAGACGGATTCCGACTACAGGGAAGAGGATCTAATCAGGGATACAGGGGCTTGGCTCTGGGCATCACCGCATTTTCCTATTTTCCACAAGAGTCTTTGATATTCGGCCTCAGTTTAGAATCTCCGGTCTGGTAGGCGGGTTGGGGAGGATAAACATCATGACGATACGAAACAGCAGATTGTAAAAGTGCAATTTCATTTCCTTTTTTCCTATTTTCCCGGCATTCCAGATAGTTTTTCGATCAGTTGATCGATAATAATTGCAATATATTATTAAGCTTGCCGCTTTTCTCGTATAACATATTGCTATTTAAAAACTCGAAGCAAAAGTATAGCTTATTACAAACGTCGCAAAAAGTTACCAAGTTGCTGCCTTAAGCTTAGTAAATACTAGCAAAAGCACGCAAGTTTTGTTTCGGGCCTATGGTAAACCTCACATTCTACCCAGCTACACGCGTTCCAGGCGTAGCGCTAAACATCATCTTAGCATGCGACTAGTAGGGCTAAAGCAAAGAGGGTGGATGAGACAAGATGGAAAATAACAACACTAGAGCGAGGCATTTTAAGTGAGCAGAACAGCCTGGGATATTATAACATGTATATTATCCCATAGTGCCATTTTGGTAGAGGCTACCTAGGCTATGGTGGTCCGTGGAAATCAAAATGTGACGCCCGAGAATACTCGCTAGACGAAGACCCTCGCGCCGCCACAATGAGTCAGCAGATGTCTTCGTGCCAAGTGTTTAGGGGACTACGGATGACATGTCCATGCGTGTAGTTTTGGGTTCCCATCTAGAATAGATATATCACCCGATTATAAATAGGATGAAGCTGCACTTATAGAAAATGCGCTGTTTAACGTAGTATTTGCAACAGCTCTATCATTTTTTATTTAACGCGATAATCGTTGAAAATTCGACCCGAAGTTTCTTTTAAAGAAAAATTTCTCTTGGCCTAGAGGCCATTAATTTCCTTTTACTTCTATTCTATAAATTATAATTATAGTCCTCCAAGACCGAACTGTCTCTCTCCCATCGTGTCTTGATTATTTCGGTGCTGCAAACAAAGCCCTCTCCGTTTTGATCATGTAGCACCAAAGATCTACTAATTTGAGATTCGTTATCACATGTCTCCCTTTAGCCATTGCGTTGCTGAGTATGCAAATATACATGTTCCATCTTCTAGCCTTGTAATGATTTCAAACGTATACATCCCAGTCTTCACAAACATGCTCGGCGCCTGGTAGTAGACCAAAATATCGTGAAGGCTGTCGTATGTCAAGTAATCAACTTCAGTTTTCCCCATTTCGTGAATCGAGATATGTCCGCCTAGCCCGAGAGGGGTGGTACGAAAGGGCATACTGTATGTGTCGGGGCCTAGGCGCTCACCACTCTCCAGGGCGGCGGACATTGTTAAGCTAGCCGTCGCGTTGGCAAGGTTATCCGTTGTTTGCACGGGGTTATCCTTGGGCTTTAGAAGTCTGCCACGGAGCAGGAAGAAGACGAATCGATCACTGGCAACATGTCAGCCATATGCCTGGATTTAATTGGACTGGCGCCACTGAGTAGAAACTATAGCTAAGCACAGGAAGAAGAGGATGCGCCTTACGTGATCATCGGCGACGGGGAGACCTCGAGAAAATCAAGTTGAAATAATTGATTTTCTTTTGGTACCGGTCCATATGTAAAATTGTTGTAGCCGGGAACATTGGAATTCCCCTTCTGTTCGGATTCGGGCATTGCTTCAACCCGGCCCAGAAATTGTTGTTGCTTGATAGATTCTGCAGGTCGAGCAGCAGTCAGGTTTGCTAATGTGACGAAGATGATACAGAGATATGAGAAGAGTGACTTCATAGTGAATAGTGCCCGGGGGTCGTTCACATGATGCCAAAAGTAATCAAGGAGCTGGAACGAAGACACATCACATTCAAACTTGAAGGGGTCAGAAAGGTGAGATAGATGCGACAGTGCCGAATGGAGCGAGTGCCTGTATATTGACGAAGACGGAATGTTTCAATCGCCATATGGTGTTTCGGCCGTATATGGACGGAGAACGGAGGGCATTATATTGCAGCCTACATGGAGTACGTTACGCGAACTAGCGGGTATTAGCAACCAATCTTAGGCAGCACACATTCTTCAACGATTGAAGTCCGGTTCCAAGGCAGTGGTTACCCAACCACCGAGCTCATAATAATAGGACATGATATATCATCTAGTGCGGAGTTATAACCCTTATAGCTCCCGGCCGGAAGAACACAAAGCTTATCTATATTCTTCTACTTACTTTTCTCATCATCAATGATATGAGTATGTATTCGGGAGGGAGAATATTGAGTTTATTTGCCAATTCAATGCCGTAGGCTGTAATCAAAGTCAGTAGCAGCAATTCGCGGACTTGGATACTTTTACTTATCAACGGTACGGCCTCGGTGCTCGCTTGTATGAAATAATTCGTAAATATTGGATTTAATCATCGTCTCCGTGAAGGCCAACATTAAATCCCCCACGCAAACATTTATTTGTATGGACGTTCGGCTTTACTATAAAATCAGCAGATCTCAATATCCGTGCCTATGGATATATAGCTTCCAATCTTAAAAGACCAAACATCCAGTGTGAATTAGGATATACGGTGTTTTTATAATTATATATATTAAACGCCTATGCATCGTTGTAGAAATGTATGATAGACGGGACCATAAACACTGACATCCTTCACATTATGTTGTGGGAGGCTTTGTATATCTTGGGGCTGATTTCCCTGGTTTCAGGTCAGGATCCTGGCTTTGACTATGATACCGCAGCCCAATCGATCTCCTCTGAGCTCAGCTCCCCTACCTTTGTTCCATACTCTAGGCCGGCTCAGAAGATTGAAGAATTCATTGCCGTCGGCGACTCGTACACCGCGGGTACGGGATGTAATGGTATGAAGGAAAATATGGCCGGAAGCGCAGGCCGTGGCCTACGGTCCTACCCAATGCAGATGGCCGCAGACCAGGATAACTGGGATTTCATCAATGGGGATCTCACTCTTCCCCGTTTAAGCTTCCCTGCATATACTGGCGACAAAACGGCGGAACTTGTTAGTCAACAATTGGAGCAGGGAGATTACAAAGATAACAACAAGGTCAGTAATACCCCTGAATATCGTAACCCCTTTTTATAATGTCCCTCGACTAGCAATCGGCTGATTATATACTCACATGAATTAAGGATCTCCCCCGTGGGCAGCCCTTTGGAAAACCTCAGATCGCTGTTGCGACTATAGGTGGAAACGGCGCTGGGCTCTCTGAGTCAGTAATGCTACATATAGCGGATAATAGAGTGTTTACTAACATAGAGAAACATCAGAATTTTAAACAACTGCGTCTACCGGGCTTGGGCTCCGGCAGACTGTCAAACCTCCTTGCAAAAACTTCAAGATCAGATCAATGACGGCACTCTACGAGACAAGATAAACTACGCACTATATCAAGTGGCTCACGCAGGCAGGATAGCTGGAGGTGCCGTCCCAAGGGAAAGCTTTCAAGTTTATGTCCTTACTTACATCACCTTCTTCAATGACGTCGACACCCAGTGCGATAACATATGCTGGGGCTATTGGTGGTGGATGAGCAACCCGAAACTTACTACACAACTTCGGCAACAGCTTAACAGCTTAACGACACAGGTTAATGCAATAGTTAAGGCGGTAGCGCAAGACCTGGAGCGTATGGGGGTAATCTTCGTCGAGGGTTTGGAAGAAGCGTACAATGGCCATCGCTTTTGCGAGAAGGAATACACGGATCAAGAAATGCTTAGCTACAATACTTGGTTCTGGTCCCCGTATGCCCCGGTCCAGACACCCTCTGAGGGCCCAAATGATCTCAGCGGTCTATACACTGGCGGTGGTGTAGACCCTGGCCAAAGTCTTCTAGACTTTGTTTTCCCAGGAGAAAACTACACGATGCTTCAACTCCCCAGGACACCGCCGCCTTGGGAGTGGAAGAGCGCTGAGAAATACACTACCTTTAACGACCTTCTAATTGCGATTTCCAACGCAGCAGATGATGGTGCCGATATTAATGCTATTCCGTATAATCTGTTACGTTCTTTCCACCCCAAGGGTACAGCTTACGGAGAGCACAAGACCCTTCTTTTTGGCGCCATAGCAAATAACAGGGATCTTGTCTGACGTGAGGGCGCAGGTGCCAATTATTCACAACGTTGCAGGAATGTAAGTTATCGTGCTAGCGTTCTAACTATCAGTTTGCCTCGTTACATATTACTTCGACCTTGTTGACAATATTATAGTGGTACATGGAGGATAACGTATATCTTGTCAGCACATGCACGGACAAAGACGGCAACGAGAAAGTTACCGTAGAAGATCTAAGTCTTTGTGTACATTATAACAATGGAGCACTGATACCTAGGGAATAGTAAGGCCCCCTCGTAGTCCCTCTCAGAGTAGGATCATCACTGACAAGTACGCAGCGGAAGTTTTAGGCAGGAATGCACGAACTGCTTCTTCAACCCTGATACATCCCCAGACCATTCTACACTCTGGTGTGTTTGCAAGAATGACGAGGACCCATACGATAAAGATGCCTCTATCAACTTGGATGATTTTATAACGGTCCAAGACGATGGATATATGAGATGTTTTGGCCACATTAGCGTGCCACAATAGCGGAAAGGTCGTGCTATAACAATTGTCATTTTCTATATTCAATTTGATGTTTTGCGGCCTGCTTTAGTTAACCCCCGTACAATTTTACCTATATGTAATAGCGCGTGTCTGTCATATCTAGATTTTTTCATTGAACCAAGAAACACGGTACGTACAATAGGGGTGGCCGAGCCTGGCGGACCTACGTACGTATTGATACGCAAAAGAGGCCAGTAGAGTTCATCACGACGGCTAGGTACTTAACGCATAGAGGCAGGCTCAAATGTACGTTCCTTCTACGGGTTCCTTCTACGGAATGGAACTGCCACGCCATCCCATAATTGCCAAAGTAGAACCCTGTCATGGCAGGAATCTTAATCATCTGTAGCCGCTATATACATACTTTCATGCCTCTCAAACGTATGCCCCATTCCATCTTCGGGTAGGTCGTGCGAAACCACAGGGGAGGTATCTGCTACCTCTTTGTCTAACACTACTAGATCTAGCGCGGAGAACTGCAGTAGTTTAAAACCGAATAGAACCACCACTTCAAGGGGGTGATTAACACTGGTTTGATCAAACAACTACCACTAGGGACAAGCCAGCACAACAAACACCGAGAGGAAAGATCATTTGAAACAATTGTATATGCATGTATTTACCAGACACCTCGTGCTCGACATGGACCGAGGAGTTGTATAGCCTCTAGATAATGTGTTGTGTGTGCGCATCCCGAGAATAAGCCTCGAGCCACGGCGCCCCTCATCTTTTGGCTACTGTACATATGAAAAACGGGGAAATGCGAGTATAAAAATGCGTTTAAAAGTCTCTATTCATTCGAATCCTGGCATACGCTTTTCATGCAAATCACCTATCAACCTCACCTGCGAAGAATTGAATTGTTAGCGGCAATTATAGTGTGATCCAGACTGGGGGAACTTACCGAACACCAGATCCATGGTACCAATAACGGCTACAGCATCGGCCAACAGATGACCTCTCGAGACGTGGTCGAAGCCACCCAAGTGGGCAAAGCCAGGTGCTCGGATAGAGCAACGGTATGGCCGCTCACTGCCGTCGCTGACGAGATATACACCCATTTCTCCCTTCGGCGCCTCGATGGCCGAGTACGTCTCTCCTGGTGGTACGGCGTATCCCTTGGTGTATAGTAGGAAGTGGTGGATGAGGGCCTCCATGTTCTCCTTCATGGCTGTTCGTGGGGGTGGCGAGACCTTGTAGTCCTCTACTCGAACGGGACCAGCAGGCATCTTGTTCAGGCACTGGTGGATAATACGGAGGGATTGCCGGAATTCCTCCATACGGCACAAGTACCTATCGTAGCAATCGCCGTTCACACCGACGGGCACGTCAAACTCGACCTGATCGTAGGCATCGTAGGGCTGACTCTTTCGGATATCCCACGGGACACCGGATCCTCGCAACATAACACCAGTGAAGGAGAGGTTGAGGGCTTCGGTTGCGGGCACAACACCAACACCCTTCAACCGTTGGATCCAAATACGGTTGTCCGTAAGCATTTCTTCGGTTTCGTCGATACGGTCACCAAATTGGGTAGCCCATTGGTAGATGTCGTCTAGTAGACCTAGGGGAATATCTTGGTGGACACCGCCGGGTCTGACGTAGGCGGCGTGGAGACGAGCTCCGGAGACACGTTCATAGAATTCCTGCGATTGTGAGAGTCGGCGTTAGTATTATTTCCTTGATTTTGAATCCCATGTATATTGACAGGTTCAGGGTTCGATTTCAAGACGAGAACCCGACTATAAACGTACCATCAACTTTTCTCGCTCCTCGAAACCCCACAAGAAAGGCGTCAACGCACCAACGTCCATGGCGTGAGACAGGACGGACATGAGGTGGTTCAGGATACGTGTGATCTCGCCAAACAGTGTTCGAATCCACTTCGCCCTCTCTGGGATCTCGACATTGAGCAGCTTCTCGACAGCCAGGGCGAAGCACTGCTCGTTGGTCATCATGGACACGTAGTCGAGGCGGTCGAAGTAGGGCAGGGCCTGCAGGTACGTCTTGTACTCGATCAGCTTCTCGGTGCCGCGGTGCAGCAGGCCGACGTGGGGGTCGGCGCGGACGATCTCCTCGCCGTTGAGCTCCAGGATCAGACGCAGCACGCCGTGGGCGGCCGGGTGCTGGGGGCCGAAGTTGACGGTGTAGTGGCGGACCTTGCGATCGTGGATGCTGCCCTCGCGCGAGGCCTCGGTGGTGCCCTCGGTGCCCTGCTGGCGCTGCATGCCGAAGGGGTCGGCCGGGTGGGCGAGGTCCGGGTCGACGGGCTGGAGCGTGGTGCGTTGCGGCAGTTCGTTGGTGGCCGGCCGCCGGATTGTGTTGGAAAAGGCGCGTATGGAGGGTACGGAGAGTATGGAGGGTCGGGCATATGATCTACATCCGGCACTGACAAGCTGCAGGCGCCTGGCGCCGCAGCCTGCGATGCGGTAGAGCGACGCCATCTGCGTTGTGTGCAGGTCAATTGGCGATGGGGACGAGTGATTAGTTCATCGAAGCTTCAAGTGGCAACCGCCCTCTCTCTTAGCCCCGAGCTGCGAGACGTTTAAGCTGCCCCCATGTCAATTGGAATTAATGTGCTCGTCATTGGGTCGCCCCAATGTTTTTCCGGGTCCACCCATAAGCACACACCCCACTAGCTAATCTTCCCCCACACCTCCTTTACCGAGTTGCTCGATGACATAAGTATAAAAGACCCATACCACCACCCTTTATCTATTCAAAGAAGACGCTTTAGAGAACTAGGTATCATGAAGAATTAAATATTACCAAATGAAACCTGTATAGCTCGACAAATTTTGTAGCATTTCTCTAACAAAAACCTTCCCTGAGCTATGAATTACATTACCGCTCCCTTTCTACTCACCGAATGACTACACATAAATACTCTATTCTATTAGACGATGGGAAATTGGGCGGGAGAACGCTAATAGGGATATAGCAAGAACACATCTTGAGTTTGAAATGGAAGAGCATGGGAATGGTAATATGATACCCCTAAAAATAGCTAGCAGTAACAGCATCAAGTTAACCAAAATGAACTTGACCAAAATCGATAGCTATCTATCAGCGATCTACTAACCCATATAACTCAATACCTGACACAAAACACCAGCAATGTGACTTAATCTTCCGTAGGAAGGCTATCATGATATCTCCTCTGCGCATCATCAAAGATCTTCTTGACCTCCGCAGCCGGTATCTTCTCCTTCCTATCAAACGAATACACACCGTTGACTTCCTGCTCGATATCGGACCTACGTAGTAAAAATAGCAGATTAGCCCACTAACTCAAGAACGAGGAGTACACCCGGGATAGGGGAGAGGGGAGAGAAGAGTCGTAGAGGGACTCACAACTGCGTGTACACAAACCCACTACAATGGCTCCCCTGCGTAACAGCTTTAACAAGCGCCTCAATGCGTTTCAGAAGATCCCCCGCGTTGCTAGCAGTCGTGTACCCCCAATCGCCGCCGCCGCCCTGGGGCTGTATATCGTCGCCTTTCGCTCCCGCGGGCGCGATGTTGACGCCAGCGAACTCGGTGCAGATAACCGGGGCGCCGGGGCGGTGAATCGTCGCCGGATCACCATGGTTTCCCCCGATAGCCCCGATGAACATGGGCCTACCCGCCCAATCGCGATTAAGCGTCCGTTCGAGCGTCGCGCAGGACTCAGAGAGTGCTGGCGCGTCAGAGTAGTCGTGGAATGTGCTTAGATCTGTGAGCACGTGCTCCCAGCCGCAGTTATCGTTTACTGGGCGTGTGGGATCGAGGGCCCTTACCCATCTAGTTAGACCAACTAGTGTTGAGAGGAAGGGAGAACGAGGGCCATAGGTAGACATACTTAGTTAGATAGTACAGCGAGCGAACATGATCCCGCTGCTCAACATTATCCTTCAGACTCGGGTATCCCCAAGACTCATTCACCGGCGTCCACGTAATGACAGACGGGTGATTGATATCGCGCTTCACGGCTTCAGTCCACTCCTGGTTCATCCGGTCCTTGTACTCAGCACTGAACTCGTAGGCATTTGCCATCTCGCCCCAAACGAGGTACCCCAGCTTATCAGCCCAGTACAAAAATAGAGGGTCCTCGACCTTCTGGTGCTTCCGGCACCCATTGAAGCCCATGTTCTTTGAGAGAATGATGTCTTCCTTTAAGCTCTCAGGCGTTGGGGGTGTCATACCCGTCTCTGGCCAGTATCCTTGGTCGAGACATAGCGCTTGGAAAAGGGGCTTGCCGTTGAGCCGGAATGTCCCGTCGCCCTTGCTCCAATCTAGATGTCGGAAGCCGGTGTAGGTCTTAACCTCGTCTATCACCTTACCTTCCGAGTCGTAGAGTCGAATGACAAGATCGTAGAGTGTGGGGTGGTCTGGCGACCAAAGGGCCAGCCCCTTATGCCAGAAGTCGGCATTTTCGTAAGGCGCAATGCTAGTCACAGACTGCGGTGTGCTCTTCTTTTGGTCGTCATTAAGCGCCAATAGAAGCTTCACAGAAGCGTAATCTTTGTCTTTCGGTAAGTTCTCTCTCTTCTTCCCGATCGAAAACCCGTTGAGGCTGCCTTCAATCTCAACGCTGTAAGCGTGCCCGGCTCTCCGTCCGAGAACAGCCACTTCAGCATCAAGAACGCCAGTAAAAATATCATTTGATTTCAGCACCGTGCCCGCGCTGCTGTTACCCAGACGGGTGGCAGGCACCACCTCGAGAGCCACGGGCTGCCAGATGCCGCTTGACGGCGTGTAGAAGATGCTCTCGGGCTGCGGAGCCCAGTATTGCTTCCCGCGCGGCTGGCCAAGGTCATACGGCGAGTCCTGGACACGCAACACCAACTGAACCTCACCCTTGCCCGTGCTTTTCCAAACACTAGTCAGAGCGTCAGTAATATCGACATCAAAAGGCACGTGCCCGCCCCGGTGCGTGCCCACGAGGTGCCCCGACGCCCAAATCGCAACGGCATAGTCGACGGCGCCGAACCGGACAAGCACGCGGTCGCCGGCGTCGACCTCGGCCTTGGCGCGGGGGTCCGACACCGGGCGCTCGTACCACAGCACCTCGTGGGCCTCCTTCTCGTGGAGGCCCGAGGCCGGCGTCTGGAACACGAAGGGCACGGTTATGGGTTTCTTGGAGTTCTCGCGGTGAGCCCCGTCTTTCCGGGCCTGGAACCCTTTCGCGATGAGCTCGGGAAAGGCGGCGAGCCGCTGCGCCTCCGCCTCCGTGTCGGTGCCGGCGCCACTAGGGGCCGATGGGCTGCTGCTGCCCGCGGAAACCTTGTCGGGCACGCCGTTTATGTGCCACGACTCTTTGAGTCCGACGTCTTCGTCGTCGAAGAGAATTGTCCACTGATCATTGATGGGGGCCCATCTGTGATTAGTGTGGATGAAGTCTGGGCGTGGGTAAGCGTCCTTTGACTGGTAGGCCATTGTTGCTGCTTCACTTCACGGGGGCTGCTAATTGGGTTAGGTCGGACAATTTGGGGATGGGAAACGAGAAGTGAGGGGAAGTGAAGAAAGTAGTCGAGGTAGAAACGTATTGAACTCTGTGTGGTCGCACCTGCGAGGGGACCGATCGCCGCTGGTCCCTGAAAATCATTGCTTCACCTTCTTAGGGACTTGCGTGTCGAGATTCGCGCCTACTCAACTCGTGGAGCGAGGGACCTGTTTTTTGACGTCATTTCTTCCACTTATGTAGCCGCATGCGCTGAAAACTGGACACCACCTGCACCTTATACGGTAGGTATTGACAATAATATGGAGAGTTTCCCGTCTACACTATCGCAAACGCTTGCTGGCTGGCTAACAAACGGGAGAGCCAAGATCGACTGAGGGGTGGGAGGGGGTAATTAATACCAATACAAGGCACACTTCAACTAAGACTGGTGTTACACTAGGTATTTCTATTATTTTTATGCCATTCAGGAACGAGCTGCTAAATAGCACCTTTATTAGAAGACTTACCTAGCATCTTCATCCTGCTTGGTTGTATCGCTGAATAGTGAGAGGACATCAAATATTCGGAGTCTTGTTTATTATGCAATGTCATTATTTCATTCAACTGTACGTGTCATATCAGACCTCTCCCCAATCATTCCTAACCCTGAACGCCATCACGAGATGACGGCCATGAGCTCTTCGTCCATCATTAATTGGTACATGATCATGACCCCGTCGGCCATTTTTGGTATATAAAGCCACCTCAAGCAATACCTGTGACACGTCTTACGCTCTTTCTAGCACCCTCACCAGTAATCATGATTACACCCTCCATTTCTAGTGCTCTCATTGTCTCCGCGAAATCAGATGGCTCGACAGGAATACTCGCTCCCTCGTTCAATTTCCGGCTGACTTCGCTGAACCTTACGCTTTGTCCACCGGCTGTTAACTCATCCAGCAGACGCAGAGCCGCATCCTTCACTTCAGCCTTACGTTTCCTTTCTGCGGCACTGGTGCCCTCGGTAAGAAGACTCATATCAATTCGGCCTTGTGAATCAGTCGCCGCCGTCTTCAGCGCCGACTGAATCAGGCGTTCAGCTTCCAATACATCAGCTTTGGTCACTACCTGTGAAAGTCGCATCTTAGCATGCGCTTCAGCTAGTCGAATCATAGACTCCAATTGACGAGTGGTAGCCGTGATGCGTTTCTCTGCAGCGCGAACATCTTGACCCAGCTTACGCATATTTACATAAGCTTCAACAAGAGCTAGCGAAGCATCTTGCGACAGTGTGGGGTGGATGTGAGCGCGGGCATAAGAAATGTAGGCAGTCAAGAACTCTACGGGCTAGAAATAATAGTTAGCACATGATAAATAGAACCTAGTCGCAATTAAACTTACGAGAATTTCGTCTTTAGAGCTCGCTGACTGTGGCTTGTCCTCCAAATACATAGACAAAAGATGCCGCGCTAATCTTCGGTCGGTCGATTCATTGACGCGGTCAAGTATCAGATACACCAAGTCGAATCGAGATAGTAGCGTCGGGGGTAGATCAATGTTCTGAGGAACAGGGAGATCGGGGTTATACCGAGAACCGATGGGGTTCGCTGAAGCCAAGATACTTGTCCTAGCATTCAGTGTCGTGATAATTCCTGCCTTTGCCACTGAAACTGTCTGCTGCTCCATAACCTCGTGAAGCACGGATCGTGTGGCATCTGACATCTTGTCGAACTCATCGATACAGCAGACACCACCGTCAGACAAGACCAACGCGCCAGACTCGAGCACAAGCTGTCGGGTCTCGGGGTCCCGACTGACGTATGCGGTCAGACCGACAGCGGAAGAACCTTTGCCGCTAGTATACACACCGCGAGGTGCAATCTTATGAACATACTGTAGTATCTGGGACTTCGAGGTGGAAGGGTCACCGCACAACAAGACATTGATGTCTCCACGGTATTTTGGACTGCCGCCACGTTCGAATGTCTTGTTCGTGCCACCAAACATCTGAAGAAGGATGCCCTTCTTCACATCGTCCATTTCGTAGACTGAAGGGGCTAAAGACCGAGATAAGAGCTCATAAATATCCGGGCGAGCGGCTGTGGCCTTGATTTTCTCTTCCTCCTCAGGGGTAAGCTTTCGCACTTCTTCAATCTTGTTGTCCGCATCGTTAGACTCAGGCTCAAGCGTCGTAAGATCCGCATCTAAGCGTTTATCGTCGACCTTGGCTACGTGAACAACGTCCACAAAGGTCTTGAATACACTCTTCACCGTCCGCATGCGAGGGTTCACACGGACGGGGCTGACACGATAGATACCGGTTATCCGTACACGATCACCAGCTTTGCAGAAATCCACTAGTTCGTTATAAACACAAACAGAGACGGAATGAGGTGTCTGTCCAGCAGGCACAGCATCCGGAGTCTCTTGCAGTTTGATGACCTGCTTATCTTCAAATTCGCATCGGTTGTGTATGATTTGCATCGAGTTCTTTTGGGCGCACATTGGCCGAGGGCACTCAACGGGCTCCCGGATCTTGCCTCTATCGAGACCAACAAGTAGTGAGTGACTGCAAACATTGCATCGGAAGAAGGCTTGTCTCATGTCAGGGATGACGGGAGTTGTCCGAATTACAAGACCCTTGATACAAATGAGCTTGTCCATATCAGAAGGATTGAGGTCTCGGAGATTGATGACATCATCTAGACCCCATGGTCGTGTCATATAGGTTTGATCCATGACTTTCTCCTCCAAAGTTGGGCCTTGCTGCGTTCGCTGGGACTGTACAGGTTCCTCGCTTCTTTCCGAGCTCGGGAATTGCATATCAGAGCTTGGGATAGCGCTTCGCTGCGTGAGAGATGGCCCGTTACTCTGGTTTCTCTGCCTGGACATTTCCGCCTGTGCAAGTTCAATCATGACATCATGAACGGACTGGTCCATCAAGGGAACTATTTCCTGTGGATAGTGCTGGATTTGATGCCACATCTTCCTGGTTGGTGGGTAAAGCTTGAAGTCACGGATATCTACGTAGAGAATCCGCTGGCCAAGAATCAACATGTTCTGAAGCTCTTCCCAGTAAGGTTTTGATGTCGCTGTGGGATCGGCATCCGTCTCCTCCGTCGTCATTCCTTCGTGCCACATACGGTATTTCTTGGTGAAATTTCTTAGAAAGTCCTTAAAGGCGGCGTATGTATCGTCGATAGAAACCGTAGTACCCCAGATCGTAGCATTGTCTTGTCCACCCAAGGCATAGGCATCTGAGGTCCCGTTGTTTGCATCGGAATGGACTTCACGGACAACGCGGCCTGAGTCGTCGAGGATCACACGACTGCTGCTCCGAGGACCGCCGCTAAAAATTTCCGAATTGATATCACCTCTTCGGGGCCTAGCTCGGGGCGTCCCAGCGGCACCGACAAATAGCCCACTGCTTTCACTTCGAAGGTCGGACTGGGGGTGTAGTCCTCGACCGGGACTCGAGCTTGGCTCGTATCGAATCGGGGAAGACTCTAATATGCGCATCAGCGATCATGTCTAAATAACCGCACCTAAACTCGGGAACTTACCGCCAATTAGGCCTCTGGATGCTCTTGGTGTCCGATCGCCATCGGACTCGGTCGATTGAGTATGTGTCATGTGACGAAGGGGCGAGCTGGGCGGAGCGCCACTGTTGTTTGTGCTCTGGCTTTCAGTATTGTGTCGCAAGGGTGACGATGCATCATTGTTGTTGTTGTTGCCGTTCGCCGGTGAGGACTGGTAGAACAGGGGGCTAGACGCCAATTGCGATGCTCGAGTGTTCCGAGGCGTAGCGCCATTCTGTGATGCTGTCTGCTGCGAACTCCGCGTATTGCGGGTGGGAGTGCTCGCCACCGAATTACGCTGACTACGGCGTTGAGAAGGGGACGACATGGCGGAGTGTGAGAAACAGATCGCAGCCGAGAAATGGTATTTATCTGCTGGACAGGCGCTGATGCTGGAATGTGAAGTCTAGGTGCGGGATGATTACAATGAGGGACTAGAAAAATCACACAATGCTGAATTGATGGTATAACAGTACCACATGGAGATAGTGGGAGAAATGGACTGGGGGGTTTTCTGGCTAGCTCGTCGCGAGAAAAATAGACCCCTTAGATAACGCGTAAAGGCGCGTCCCGAGCGCGTAAAGTGGTACAGGCCGTTTAATTGATTGCAGGGATATGTAATCAGCACTACCTAAGCTGCCAGCTGTGAAATAGCGGGGTCACCAGAATACCTAGGTACCTTCTTTAGCAGCCTGAGGCCAGCAAAGCCTCCCCTGGACTGGAGGTGAATTGGACCCACCGAATGATAATGCCACTTGAAGGTAACTCGGTACCTCCATGATTCAATATAGGCCACGGTCTATCTACCCATCGCAACACCAATCAACCTAACAGACGAGATCAAGCCAGAGCAATTCGATCTACTTAGCCCGGCCGACCTATACCTACACAACCGGACAAGATGCCGTCCATGTCCCTGCAGTCTGTGACTGCTGTCATCATACTCAGTGTTGACGATGGCTCTGGTACGTATCGATCGAAACATGCATTGTCTAAGTCCTCAGTCTTCGTCCGTCGAACAACCCATCTAATGCTAAGCTAACCCTGTCGCAGTAAGTAGATCTTTGTTCCTCCTCCATACGATCGTAGCGACTATACCGTGCGCAGTTCGAGAAGAGCGGTCGTATGCGACTTTATACAGATCCTAACAAGGAGCAGAGGATATTTGCCAAATACTACAACGCACCCCACCATGCGCCGACAGGAAGTAAGCTTCAGGGAACAAAAAGTCGGAGTGTCTAGCGACTAATAATGCTCCTATAGCATCCGGTGCCCCAGCCTCGCCTTACTCAGACGTAAAGTCGCAGAAGAGCTTTGAGAAAGGCCTCCTAGAGAAGACGGCGAAGCAGACCGGTGATATCATACTATACGATAACAAACTGGTGCTCTATAAGATGGAATCCGACGTCATGATGTACGTCGTTGGCGGTGCCGAGGAAAACGAGGTTCTTTTATACAACGTAATCCTAGCGCTGCGAGATTCGCTACACCTACTATTCAAGTTCGTATCCCCGCCACTAGCTATTGGGCGCTTCTTTAGAAGTGGGATGCTAAGATGAAAACAGGCAATCCGTGGATAAGCGGACAGTTGTGGAGAACTACGACTTAGTATCTTTGGCCATTGACGAGATTGTCGACGACGGAATCATCTTGGAAACAGACCCCACGATTATCGTGCAACGTGTTAGTAAGGCGCCAACCCAGGATGTGAACTTGAGCCGCATCGACTTGAGCGAACAAGGAGTAAACAACCTGGCGCAACTTGGGCGTGCCAAGTTAACCGACTGGCTGCGTCAAGGATTGTAGAATAAGAAAAGTAGGAAAAGCTATCCTCATCCTGAGGGAACGAGTTAGGAGATAATCTAGAGTAGAAGGCTCGACATCACGGCGTTGGTAAAAACACTGTTTGTTCTAGGACATATATTATGTCATTTTCGATTTCGTTTGATTCCTCTCTACGACCTCGTCCGAGACGCCGCCTTGCGTAGCCTATTCATGACCGCTGCGCCGATATCCTCGTCGTCTAGTGTGCCCTCTACGAAAATGACATCTGCGCCCCGTCTATCCAATTCCCGTAACGCCGAGAAAAGCCCGTGTGCTATGCTCCTACTATCCTTGCCGATACTGACGTCTAGAAGTTTCCCGACCAATGCGCCGTCCGAAGACTTGAGTAGATCCGCCTCTCTAACTTCAAGTTCCATGCCTACTTGATCGATAGACCCTTCTTGCTTGTTAAAATCTCCGCATGAGAGCCCCCCACCTGGTTGCCAATGCCTGGTCCGAATAACGCCGACTATGTTGTTATTATCCTTGAACTCGAGGTCTTGCTGGTCGATGCCTTTCTCTAAAGTAGGATATGTAGCTTCATATAAAACTACCTGTGCCTTGGGGCTATAGTGCTTGTATTTCATCCCCGGCGCCCTTGGTGCGGCTTTACCAGCTTCGCTATGATCTTTGTAGGCTTTCTCGACCTTTTCCCATCCAGGACATTCTCGTAGCTCGTCTATGCTCACTCCGCCCGGCCTTAGGACGACAGGTGGATCACATAGACCGTCTACTACAGTACTTTCAACCCCGACTGGACACGAGCCACCATCTAGGATTAGCTCGATACGCCCGTCCAGATCCTCCAGCACATGGGCTGCCGTGGTGGGTGAAGGCTTTGTGGAGGCGTTGGCAGAAGGAGCAGCTAATGGAGAACCCACCAGCTTGATCAGTGAGCGAGCCAGTGGCGATGCTGGCATACGCACGCCATAGGTCTGCAGTCCAGCTGTGACTTGAGGGGCCAGTTGCGACGGAGTCGGGTTAGGCATTAATATTGTCAAAGGCCCCGGCCAGAAGCGCTCGATCAGAGGCTTATATATATCAGGGATTTGATCATGAGATCCCTCTATCGCCACATCCTTCTCAGTCGCAGGCTGTAGAATAGCGCGGAGCATGTCTAAGTCGGCGACGTGTATAATGAGGGGGTTATCCGATGGTCTACCCTTGGCAGCGTAAATGCCTTGCACGGCCAGGGATCTCGTTGCATCTGCACCCAGACCGTATACTGTCTCGGTTGGAAAGGCGACAGGTATGTCCTTCGTCTTCAGATAGTTCGCAGCTTCTTGCAGAGTCTTGGCGCTCTGTGATTGGGAAACCTCCCATTTGCCAACTTTTTCGAGGCCGACATTTTCTCTGAATTTCCCAAAATCATTCCCGACTACCGTGAGAACCTCCGTCTTCACTCCTCCTGCCTGTGCCGGCAAGTCTTGCGACATGGTGCTGTAAGAGTGGAAGATGGCTCGAACAGACCTGAGCCTAAGTTTTAATAGTCGTGAAGCCAATTTGATGGTCGCAGGTTTTTCAACTTTAGAGAAACTGATGGTTTGGTTTCAGGCCTTATAGTTTATTGATTTTCCTATAGGATAAATATCTCCTCAGTAAGTCAATACGAAACACGAAACAAGATAAGATATCATCAACCGGTCTGTGTGCATCTGTGAATTCCGAAATCGAAACTTTTTTTGACTCATCGAGTAGGTAGACGTATCAGTGTTACCTCCACGGATTACTTCCTATCTAGGGATTGTTAGTGGGTACTACTTTTGATGGGCACGACAAATCGGGCTTAGCGTATGTGCAGCCCATTATGAAGCACAACGACGCAACACCACGAGCTAAGCAGAAGTTCTCTATTACAAGGCATTGAGACACGAAGGTTGTTATTTTATAATCGCATTTCGAAATATTTACCTCAGAATGTGGCTGAGCTCTACGAGAGGGCTTTAATAAGCTATTACTAACATATACGTATAAATATAAAGTGACCACAAAAAGCTAGTAATTATCATAATATTAGGATGCTAGTGTAGATAGTTATTAGTTATATAACAAGAGATGCCTATTTATATTGCCTCTCCTGTGGAGAGGTACGATGGGCAGTAGTTGAAATACCCCTCACGGTAGTTACCGTGTGAATTACTTCCTTACACCTACAACATCAATATCACACATGCAGTCGCTACACTCCCCGTAAATGGAATTAAATAAGTAGAAACATCATACCTACGAAGTAATTTATAAGATATATGCGAAAGTATTTGCTTTACCTTTTTTAATCCCATCCTGTTATGCGGCTGCAAAAATCATATTATAGTGACCCATGAGCTAAAAGTTTCAATAATACCGCGCTCTTTATGAGCTGTACACTTGGGAACAATACCAATTCTTTAAACGACTGTAATTTTTAGAATTGGTGTGCGATTCAGTATCAAAGCTAGATCTAGCAAAAGAGCGACGGTAGTTAAAGCGGCCCCAGGCAAAGTTCCTACTTATTCTACTTCCGTAATTTCACCTTATTGACCCCATCACTGAAATCCATCTCTCCCCCATCCAACAATAACAAAAGAGCGAGGTCAGGCAGTGTGTAGCCTGTGTTGGCCCTAGAGGAATAATGGCTCAAAGGTGGCTGTGAACATGACAGCTCACTTCTGATCTGGAGACTCAAAGTAAGCATACAGATAGATAAGTTGATATGGGTATACGTACGAGCAGCGCAGAATCGGGATCCGGCGACCGCCCAGGTGCCACATCCATTCACACAGCAACGCTGGCTACTAACAATGCTATCAACCAGTATGTCCTTGGACGCTGAAGCTTCGTTGGTGGGAGGCATAGTGTTGTTGATGCTTGCTTTGACGTGGTGTGAAGGGAATATGTTTATTGTTTTGATAGCAGTTAGGTAGAAGTAGAGAGATCTAGGATTGGGATCTAGTAGTGAGTTTGGGAAAGTGTCAGAGGCTTTACTCCACGGAGTGAGTAGATAGACTTACAGTTAAGAAGGTAGGTAGAAGGTATAATATAGGGCTCAATAGAGTAGTCAATTGATTCCTGGCCCTCTAGATACCTAAGGGGACCTAGAGCCCCTTTATATAGCCAAAAACCTAGGAATAAAGCCACCCTAGGTGCCTGGGTATTTTATCACCTGACAAAGTAACCCCTCCACCAGCACTTCGTCCCCGAAGCGCCACAGCAGTAAATAAAGCCATATTATGACCAAGCCAGAGAAAGCTGGTGGTTAGCAATACCCTCGAAGCCCGCCAGCCTAGAGGTCTAGGAGTAGTCAAGCTCCAACCCAGTTAGTTTTCTAACCCAGCCAAGTCAGTCTCCGAAGCTCTCACCAATTTCTAGGGCGTCTAGAATGGTTCGTTCTCTAGGGTCATAGAAAAGTCTGCTGGTGCCTAGCTAGTGATTCGCCACAGCCGTGCGACCAAGGTCCCCTAAGCCCTCCAAACCCCTCACCAAAGCCCTCAAAATAACCCTCCAACCAAGGTCTTCCAAATCTCTCGCCAACTCTCCAGTACGCAGCCACTCATCTGCAGCGGCCTCGAATCTCCCACGCCCAAAAACGCCTCTCCGGCGGTTTGGTCCTTGCCCGGGATACCAAGGCTGTTATAAGGTTCGTAGTTGGCCACCTGCAGGCTGCCCTACAATATAATAGAGTCCTCTAGCAGCGTGCTTTCTTCTCATATAAAAATACGCTACCGCTAGCAAAGGCCAAGGGTAAGTAATCAGTAGAAAAACCTATACTCTTCGAACTACCTCTAAGCTTTAAGTTTTAGGGGCTATACGGCCACCTAAAACCACATAGCTACTTCGCTGCTTCGGCAAAAGCCGAAAACAACAACTCGAACATACAATACTACGTTAGTATTCCTAGGATCAAACGGCCTACTTTGATTGGTTGTGAAAACCCTAGTAGGACGGTCGACGGTTAGCTATTTTCTGCTAATCCGCCACCCATTTAGCAGGCTTAGCAAAGCTTACCTAATCTTTTTGTTAAAGCTAACTAACCTACTATATATTTACTTAAACAATTAGTTAAATAAAAACTATATAAAGCATACAAACATAATAAAAGCTTATATTAATATAAAATAAAATAAAAATAAAACTTAAAATTTAATTAAAAAACTAAAAAAAAGCAAAAAAAAAAGTAAATAATAATAAAAATAAATATAAATAAATAAATAATTTATAGTAATTTAACTTTTTTTTTTATAATATAATAATTTAAATTAAATAATATATTTATTTTTAAGCAAAAATAATAGTTTATTATATTAGCAAAAAAATATTAATAATTATTAAATATTTAAAACTACTAAATAAATATTTATTTAAATTAACTTTAAATTATTAAACTTATTATTTTATATTATATTTTTATTTAATATATAATATTAATTTATTATTGTTATTTTATTTTTATATTTTATTTAAAATATTATAAACTTAAAAAATTATAAGCTTAAAAAATTTTTAAGCTAATTAAATAAATATTTAAATATTTATTTATAAAAAAATAATTATTAGTATATAATATTATTAAAGTTAATAAAATTATTTTTTTTTTAAACAATTTATAATTAAGCTTAATAAATATAATAAAAATAAAAATTAAACTTATATTTTTAAAAATAACTATTTTAATAATAATATTTATATTTTTATTTATATATTATTAAACTTATAATTTAATTTTAAATATATAAAACAATTTTAATTTAAATTTATTTTTTTTATTATTTAATAAAATATATTTAATTTTATTTTTTTTTAATATTATATTATTTATTTTTTTATTTAAAATATAAATATTAAAAGTATAAAAAATATATAAATATATATTTTAATTAAGTTTTTTTTAATTATTAATATTATAGCTATTAATAAACAATTAAATTAAAAGCTTTTATAATAATAAATTTAGCTTATATTTAATAGTTATTTAAATATAAAAATTTTTAATTTAATTATTAATATTTAATAAAAAAAATTAAATAATTTATATTATTAATATTAATTATATTATATTAAAAGTAAACTTTATATTTTATATTTAATAATTAATTTTTAAAAATTATTGTTTAATTATATTTATTTTTTTTGTTAATATTATAATAATAGCAAAAATAATTATTAAAAAAAAAGCTATTAAAAAAATTAATAATTTAAATATTTTAAATAAAAAAGCTTTAAAAAATACTTAAAATATTTTTAAATAAATATATAATTAAAAAATAAAAAATAAAATTATAATTTATTTTTTACTAATATAAATATTTAAATTAATATAGCTTAATAATATTATTTATATAATAATAAACTATATTTATAGCGCTTAATATAAAAAAAGCTTTATAATTAACAAAAATAAAATATTATTATAAAAATAAATATTTTTATATTTTAAAATTAAAATTTTTATAATATATTTTTTGTTTAGCTTAAAAATAGCAAAATTTTAAAACTTTTTTATTTTAATAAAATAAACTATTATAAATTAAAAAAAAAACAATAAAAAATTTAATATTTTAATATTTTATTAGTTATATTTAGTTAAACTATTTAAAAATTTATATATTATATATTTAAAACATTAAAATTTAAATAATATATTATGTTTAAATTTTTAATATAAATTTTAAAATATAGCTAAATTAACTTTATTAAATTAAGCAAAAAAAAATAAACTAAAACTATTAATATTAAAAAATATAAGCTATAATATTAGTAATTTTAAAAAAATTTAAATTTTAAAACAAAAAAAATAGCAATTTTAGTTTTTAATTTTTAAAAGTATTAAAGTTTAATTATTTAAAAATATTAGCTTATTAAAAAATATTAAAAAAGTTAAAAACATAAATAAATATAAACAAATTTATAAATATAAAAATATTAATAATAACTAAAATATTAATAAATATAAAAATATTAATAATATTTAAAATATTAATAAATTTAAAAATATTAATAATTATTAAAATATTAATAAAAATATTAATAATAATAAGCTTATTAATAATATAAAAATAATAAACTTTATTATAAATAAATATTTTATAATATAAAATTTAAAATATAAATGTTAATTTTAAAATTTTAATAATATAAAAACTTATATATTTAAATATTTAATAAAAAGTTTTAGTTTTTTATTAAAAAAACTTAAGCTTAATATAAATAATTAAATATATTTTTAATTAAATTTAAAATAAATTAACTATTAAATTTAAATTTTTAATTTTATATAATAGCTAAATAATAACTATATTAAATTAATTTTAAAATAGTTTATTAATAAAAACTATATAATAATTAATAATATATAAATTATTTTTTTTTTTTTTTTTAGCTTTTTAAATTATTTTTATTTTTATTTAAAGCAATTTTATTTTTTTGTTTAATTAATTAAAATTATTAAATTTTACTAAAATAAAATTAGTAATTATAAAAGCTAAAAATTTAAAATTTATTAAAAAATAATACTAGCTATAATTTAAGCTATAATATATATATTAAAAAAACTAAATAGTTTATAAACTAAATATTAAATTTATAAAAAAGTTTGTTTGTTTTAGTTTTATATAATATTAGCAATATTATAATTATTATATATTTAAAGCAAAAAAATTTATATAATTATAAAATTTATTTTTATTATTTGCTAAAAATATTTTAGTTAAACTAATATAAAAATATTTAAAAAAAAATTTGCAATAATAAAAAAATAATAAAATAGTTAAACTATAAATTAAATATTATATTAAAATAATTATTTTGCTTATTATAATATTTAATAAGTTTATATTATATATTAATATTATTTTAAAAAAGCAAATAATAAATATATATTTTATTTTATTTTTAAATTTATTTAAAAAAAAAAATTAAAAAATAACTTTAAATATTTTTAAAGTTTTAAGCTTATTTATAAAATAAATATATTAATATATAATTATAATAAATATATATAATATATATTTAGTTTTTAAAAAAAAGTTAGTTATATTTTTAATATTTAAAATAATAATTAAAATTGTTTAAATTAAAAAAAAAAAAAAAAATTTAAAATTAAAGCTTATTAAATATTAAAAAAAACAAAAAAAACTATTAAAAAAAATAAACAATATAAATAAAAATAAAAATAAAATTAAAAAAAATATTTTTATAATAATTAATTTAATAAATATTATTGTTATTAAAATAAATTAAAAAAAAATTGCTTATTAAGCTAAAAAAACTATAAAGTTTTTTTATATATATAAAATATATATAATAATTTTATATTGTTTAGCTACTTTTTATAAAAATATTTAGTTAAAAAATTTAAAGCTTATTTTATTTTTTTATAAATTATTTTTTTATATAATAAATAGTTTAAATAATATAATTTTTAACTAATTATTTATTTTTAATTTTTGCTAATAATAATATATTATTAAAAAAGCTTATTATTAAAAAACTATTAGTATAATAGTTTATATATTTATTAGCTAATATAAAAATTAAACTTTTTTGTTTAGTAAAAAATATATAAAACTATATTTACTTATAAAATAAATAGCTAACTATAATTTACTTAAGCAAATAAATAAACTATAACTAAATAGCTAAGCTAAAGCTTAGTATGCAAGCAAAAAAGTAAGCAACAATTTTTTTATATAGAAAAAAAACAAGCTATATAAGCTATATATAGCATAGCTTTTTTTATATAATTAATTATTAACAACTATATATTAATAGCTGTAAATAATTGCTAGCAAACAATTAGTATAGCTATTTAATAGTATATATAGCTGCTAATAACTAATATAATTATATTTAGCTATTTTATTGCTTTGCTAATTGTTTTGCTAGGCATAATACTACTGCAAACAAGCTGCTAATATAAAAATATAAGCTGCTAATAGCTAGTATAAATTAGCATATTATTTAATATACAAAGTATAAAAAAAACTTTTTTAACTATTTGTTTTTTATATATAAAGCGTTATAATAAAACAATTAGCACTTATTAATTTTTTTAAAAAATTTAAAAAAGGCTTAGTTTAAATAGTTTTTATTATATATAGCTTATAAATATACTGCTAAAGCTTTTTATAATATAGTTTTTTTTTTATATATTGCTTTAAACAGTAATAAACCTAAAGTTTAATTATTAAATAGTTAATTATAAACTTAATAATAATTTTAATACTATAAATAAAAATTAAACTATTAAAATTTTATATAAGCTTTATTGTTTATAAAGCTATAAAATATAAAAATTAGCAATTATTAATTTAAAAAAATAACTTTAAGTTATTTTTAAAATTAGCTTTTTTTAACTATAGCTTATATATATATATACTTAAATAGTAAATATTTATTTATAGTTTATTTATTAATATTAAAATATTTATTTATTAATATTAAGTTTTTATTTTAAAAAATAAATAGTTTATATTTTATTTAAAAAGCTTATAATTTATTATTTTAATTTAAATATTAAATAAGTTTAAAATATTAATATATAAGCTTAATATTTAAAAATTTAAAACTTTTATTATAATAGTTATAAGTATAACTATTTAATAAAAAAATATAAAGCTATAAAAAAAAATATAATTAATAAAAACTAAATATAATAAAAAATTTAAAAGCTAAAAAAATAATTAAAAGCTTAAAAACTTAAAAAAATACTAGTTATAATAAAAGCTAGCAAAAAAATAAACAAAATTTATAAAATAAAAGTTTTTTTTAAAAAAGTTTTTATATAACTATTATATAGTTTATTTAAAGCATTAAAAAAATATTTTAAACAAAAAAAATTTAAAACTGCTATAAAAAAATAACTATATATTAAAAAATTAATACTAAAAAAACTTTTTAAAATATATAACTATAAACTTTAAAATATAAAAAATTATAAACTATTATAAAAAAATAATTAAATGCTAATAAAAAGTTTAAAAAATTTTAATTAAAAAATTATTTTAAAAGCTTAAAAACTAATTTAATTAAAAAATTATTTAAATATTATAAAGTTAGCAAAAAACTTAAAAAACTTTAGTTAAAAAGTTATTTAAAAGCTAAAAAAACTTTAGTTATATAGCTATTATATATTATTATTTAATAGTTAGCTAAATATTAATAGGTTATTTTTAAAATTTTAAAAAATTAATTATTTTAATAAAAACTTTAAAAATTAACTAAGTTAAAAAACTGTTTAATTTTTTTAAAAAATACTATTAACTACTAGTTTTATTTTAGTTTAATTAAAATATATAGCTATAAAAAGTTTTATTTATTATAGTGCTTAAAGTGCTAAAAACTATTAAAACTATTATATTAGCTAAAACTAATAAAAAGTTTATATATTTTTAACTAACTAAATTATTTTATATAAAAACTAATTTAATATTACTTATTTATATAAGCTTATTTTATTTATTAAATAAAATTTTTAAATTAAACTATTAGTTATTATAATATATTGCTGTTTATAATTTTAAAAATATTATAAATACTATTAAAATAACAAAAATTTAAAAATAACAAAAGCTATAATATAATTTTATTATTTTTTATAAAAAAATTATAAAAATTATATTTAAATAAAATTATATTTAAATATTTATTGCTTGTTTAATTATAATACTTTATAATATATTTAGCTTAGTTTTTTTTATATTTATTATATTTAAATTTTACAAACAAAAAATTATTATATTATTTTAATATATTTTAACTTAATAGCTATTTATTTAGTATTATATTTGCAATATTATTATATTAGTTTTAAAAAATTTAGTAATATTATTTTAATTTATTTTTAAAAAAAAATATTATATATTAAAATAAGCTAATAACTTTTTTTTATATATATATTTAAATATTAGCATAAAACAAAATATAATTATAAATATAACCGTTTAAAGTTAATTTTAATAGTTATTAAAAAATTATAATTTAGTTAATTTTAATAAATATACTAAATATTAAATATTAAAAAGCTTTTAAAATTAAACTAAAAAAAAAGTTTTTTTATTTTATTAAAAGTGTTTTAAATTTAAAAATTGTTGTTTATATATATAGTTTAATTATTAACTATATAATTTTTTTTAAAATTAAACTATAAATAAATAATATTTTTATAAATAATATAATTTTTATTTAGTTAAAACTATATTTTATAAACATTTTAAATATAAATAAAGTTATAAATTTTTTAATAAATTATTAAACTATATATTATATAAATTATAATTTAGTTTATTAATTTATATTAATTAAATAGTTTTATTACTATTAGTTTATTAATATATATTTAATAATAAATTAATAGTTTTATTTTTATTAAATATTTTATTAGTAAAAGTTTTTTATAATTTAGCAATTGCTAATTTTATTATATATATATTGCTATTATTGTTTAATTTTTTTATTTTTTTTACTATTTTTTTATAAATATAAATTAATAAATTAATAGCTTTAAAAATAAATAATAAGTTTTTTTATACTTATGTTTTAAAATATTATTATTAATATTATAATATTTATAAAATAATATTATATTAATATTTAAAGCAAAGTTTTTAATTTATAATTATTATATATAAACTATAGTTAAAAACTTAAATAATTAATAACTTAAAAATAATTTTATAATATAATTAAAAATATATTAATTAATTAGTTTATATTATAAAAAATAATATAATATAAATATATATTAATATAAATATATATTTTAAAACTAAACTTTTAAAGTTTTAAATATTTATTAAAACTTTATATAAACTTAACTTTTAAAACAAAAAACTTTACTTGCTAAAATTGTTATATTTTTTTTTAATAAATAATAATATTAAGTTATTTATAAAAATATATTGTTTTAAGCTTATTATAACTAAAGCTTAATATTATATTTTATTAAATATAAAAATAAAAAGTTTTTTAGTTTATATTTAATATTTTTAATGTTATTTTTTTTTATTAAGCTAGTATTTAATTATATTATATAAGGTTTATTTATTATTTTTATTATAAATATAGCGTTTTATATTATAGTTAAATTAAAAGTATATTAATATTGCTAAACTAATATTTATATTTATAAACTATAATACTATAAAAATTTTTTTATTTAAAAAGTTTTTTTTTTAAAATTAAAACTTAACTATTAAAACAAAATTATTATTATATAACTATATATATTAATTTTTTTTTTAGCAATTTAAAAGCTATTTTAAGCTATATAATAAAAGCTATAAATTAACTTTTTTTATAACAATAAGTTTTTTAATTTATTATATTTTAAAACTAACGTTTTATTAATGTTTAATTTTAGCTTTAATAGTATTAAAATTATATTTATATTTTATAAAGTTTTAGTTTATTAAATAATATTATAAAGTTTAAATATTAATATATAATTTAAATAAATTTTAAAGTTTTATAATAATTTTAACTTAGTTAAAGTTTTTTTAAATATATTACTTTTTAATTTAAGTTTAATATAGCTTAAAATTAATTAATATATTTTTATTAAATATAAATATTTATATTTTTATTTATAAAGTTTAAACTAAAATATAAAAAACTTAAAAACTTAATATTAATATAAAAAGCTAAAAATTTTTGTATGCAGCAAGCTATATAGCTATAAAATAATTAAACTAGCTAAATAGCTTTTTTAAATTTGCTAGCACTATTAAGTTGCTTTATGTTTTTGTTTTAAAGCTATATAAATAAACTAGCTTTTATACTTAGCTAAAAAAACTTTTATGTTGTTTTTTTAATTTTTAGCTAAATTAAGTAAAAAGTAAAGCAAAATAAAGTATTTAGCGTAATATAAAAATTTTTTTAGCTATAAAAGCTAGCTTTTTTAAATAGCTTTTAAAAAAACAAATAGCTATAAATATTAAATTTTATATAAATAGTTAATTTTAGCATAAAAATAAATTAAAATAGCTTTAATAGTATTTTATAAAAAAATTTTTATATTAAAACTAATATTTATATTTATATATATATAGTTAAATAATAAAATTAATAAACTAGTAAATATATTAATTAATATAAAAATATTTAATAATATTAAATAATAAATTAATAAATAAATTAGTTTAACTAAATTTATATTATATAAAATTAAATAAATTAATTTGTTTGCTAGCTTATATAATATTTATTTAACTTAATTAACTTTTTATTTATTTGTTAAAATATACTATATTATATTTATTTTTAAAACAATAACTTTGTAAAATAAAAACTTATTTTTATTTATATATAATTAATAGTTTAAATTTAACTTTTAATTTTAATATAGCTAAAAAAAAAAAAAAGCAAAAAATGTTAATTTATTAAGCTAAATACTGCTATATTAGTTTAATAATTATTAATAAAAAAACAATTATTTATTTATTATATTTTTTTTATACTATTTTAAAAATATAATATATTAAAAAAACATTAATATATTTATTTTATAGTTTAAAGCAATTAATATTTTTGCTTTTTATATTTATAATTTTTTTTTGTTTTTTTAATTTTATTAGTTAGCTATTTTTAAAATTTTTATATATTTTAAACTTAATAATTTAAAACTAGCAACTTTTTTTATTTTTTTATTAATATAAATAAATTTTTATTATAAATAAATTAATAAACAAGTTTAAAAAAAAAAAAAATAATATTTATAATTATAAAATTTATTTATTATAGTTTATAGTTTAATTTTTATTAAAACGTTAAATATATAATGCTTGCTTTTTTTTTGTACCTAGTTATTTTTATATAATAAAGTCAGTTATAAATATATAATTATTGCTATATAGTTATTTTACTATATAAGTAACGCAAATATAATATAAATTTTTAATAACTTTATTAAAACTATTCTATATAGTTATTTATATAATAAGCATAGCTTTAAACTTTTAGCGTACATATTAAGCCAAACTTTTTTTTATTATTTGCTAGCGTTTAATTGCTAAACTTTAGCTAAAAAAGTAGCAAAAAAGTAGCTATTTTAAGCTTATCGACTAAACTTTATTTAATATACTATATATATTTAAATTGCAGCTTATAGTTAAGTATATGCATAAATAAAAATGTTACAAAAATAAAAAATAAGCAAAAGCTTTGTTTATAAAGCAGTTATTTTTTTTACTTTTTATTATTATTGTTATAACTATACTTTTATTATTATTATACCCTTTATAATAACTAATATAAAAGTTTTTTTTAGTAGCTTTTTTAAGTATTATTACAGCTTTAAAAAAACTTACTACTATTATTACTATTAATAATATACTATAGTAAAGCCTAAAAATATAACTTTAGTTATAGCTATTTTTAAACTATTAAAAACAGTTAAAAAACTAAGCTTATAAAACTTAAATAATTTTAATTATAACTATAAAATTTATTTTATTTTAATATATAATTTTATATATTTAAACAATTATTAATATTTAACAATTTTTAAAGCTGCAAAAAAATATAAAATATAGTTAAAACAAATAAACAAAACTAGCATTAATATTGCAAAAGTTAAAAAAGAAGTTTTTATTAAAGCACTTTAAAAAATCAACTAATATATAAATTTAAAGCGTAGTTAAACGCGGTTAACTTATTGCACAGCAGCAAGCTAAATAGCTTTAACAGGCTAAATAGCTTAATAGCTGTTTAAAACTTAATTAAAAAGCGTTATTGCTATGCAAACAAAAAAATGCAGGTTTAGTATTAAAAAAAAAAGCTATTTTTAGCGTTTTAGCTTTTGTTATATAGGTTGGTTAATTAACAATAAACATTCGATTGTACTGTAGTACGTAAAATATAAATCACTAGGTAACTATAAATAGGCCGAAGCTTTTATAAAGTTTATTTAATTTTTTTTTTTTTTTTTTTATTTATTTTTAAAGTTTTTTATATTATAAAATATTAAGCAAGCTTTAATAAATAGCTTAAGTTTTTCACCTAAGCAAATAAATAAACTGTAATTAAATAACTAAGCTAAGTTTTAGCAAGCAAACAAAAAAGTAAGTAACAACCTTTTTATACAAAAAAAAAAGCAAGCTATATATAAGCTATATATAGCTTAACCTTTTTTATATAATTAATTATTTATAACTATATACTAATAGTTATATATAGCTGCTAGCAAACAATTAGTATAGCTGTTTAGCAGTATATATAGCTACTAATAATTAATTTACTATATTTGGCTACTTTATTGCTTTGTTAATTATTTTACTAAGCATAATATTGCTATAAACAAGCCGCTAATATAAAAATATAAGCTGCTAAAGCTAGTATAAATTAGCATATTATTTAATATATAAAGCGCAAAAAAAACTTTTTTAACTATTTGTTTTTTATATATAAAGCGTTATAATAAAATAATTAGTACTTACTATTTTTTTTAAAAAACTTAAAAAAGGCTTAGTTTAAATAGTTTTTATTATATATAGCTTATAAATATACTACTAAAGCTTTTTATAATATAGTTTTTTTTTTATATATTGCTTTAAGCAGTAATAAACCTAAAGTTTAACTATTAAAAAGTTAAACTTTAATATATATAATTGTTATATTTATAAATTAAAAACTTATATATAAATAGTTATATAATAATAAAGCTATATTTTTGTTTATATATAATTAATTAAAAATATTATATTAAATAATTTTATATATATATATATATATTTATTTATATATATTATTTATAATATTATAAATATATAATGTTTGCTAGTTAATAATATAAATATATATATATATAAAACAAAAGTTAAAATAATTATATAGTGCTAAACAAAAAAACATAAATATATATATATATAATAATAAAACACTATATATAAAACTATGCATAAAAAAGCAAAGCTTATTTTATATAAACTAGTTACTAGTTATAAACTTAATAAAACAACTAACAAGTAAAAAAAAAAAAAAATAAAAAATAAAAAAAAAAAAAAAGCTTTATTTATACTATTTATAAAACTATTTTATTAATTATTATATATATTTTAAATAAAAGCTATTATATATAATAATAGTATAAAACAAAATATACTATAATACTAATATAAGTAATAAAACTTTAATTATATTGCAAATATAAACTGTAATTTAGTTTTTAAACTATATTAAATTAGCTAGTTTAACTTATTAGTATATAGTATTTTTGCTAATAATAATAACTATTTGTTTAATAAGTTAGCATAATATAGTTTAATATATAAGTAACTATATATTAATAGTATTATAAAAATAAACAAAACGTTAAATAGCAACTTGTTAAATTAAAATAAAAATAAAATGCTGTTTTAAAAAATAAAGCTAATAATTAAATAGTATTTTAAATATATAATTTTTTGCTAAATCGGCAAACTAATAACTTATAATATTAATATTTAAATTTAAATTAAGTTAACAATTTAATATAATAATAAAACTAAAATTTAACAATAGTTTAATAGCTTTAAATATAACTATAGCAATAATAATAATAAATTAATATTAATAAAAACTTTTAGTATTATATAAAAATAAAAAAAGCATATAATATATAATTTAAATATTAGCTATAAGTTTTTATTTAAATTAAAGCATTAAAATATATGCTAATTGTTTAGTGCTATTAAAAATAAAAGCATAAATTAGCAATAATTATAGATTATAAAAAAAAAAAAATATAATTATATAAAAGTATATACTAAGCAGCTTTAGTAAATATAACTACTTAAACTAATTTATTTATTAAGCAAACTATATTTAGCATAAATATATTTAATAAATAAAAATATTAACTATATATATAATAAGTATTATAAGCTTAAATATAATATATTAATATAATAAAATAATAAAGTATAAAAATAACAATTAGTAAAAAAAAATTAATATATAGTTAATTAGTTAAATTAGCAACTAGCAAACAACAAAAATAAAAAAGTTAAATAAGTTATGTTTAATTATACTAAAAAAGTTTAAATTATTTAATTAGCTTAAATAATAATAGTATATAAATAAAAGCTTAAATATAAAAAATATAAAATATAAATAAAAAAAATTATTAAACTTAATAATAAACTAAAAAAAAAAGTTAAATATATTAAATTATAATATTTAAATATAAATTTTTAGCTTTTAATTAAAAAATATTATTTAAATTATATAAATAGTATAGCTAAAGCTTAATAGCTTATATATTTAAAAGCAAATTATATATTAAAACTTTAATATAATTTATATTTATTTATTTTAATAAAAATATAATAAATATTTTAAATAAGCGTTAGTTTTATATAAAGTGCTAATTTTTAATTAAAAATTTAAAAAAAAAAAAAAAAAAAACTTATTATTTAAAAATAAAAAAGTAAAAAAAAAGTAACTTTTAATAACTTAGTAATAACTTTATTGTTTATTAACGTTTATATTAGTTTTTTTAGCTTTTTTTTTATTAGTTTTTTTATTAGCTTTTTTATTTTTTTTAGTTATAAAATTTTTGTTTTTAAAATTAAAAAACATTTATATAACAGTTTAATATTAACTATTAGTTAGCTATTATTTAGCTATTATTAATATTTAAAAAAAATTTTAATTTATAATAATAATATAAACTTTTTTAAAATTTATAATTATTTTTTAAAAAAAGCTTAGCTTGCTAGTAATAATTTTAATAATAATAGTAATAGTTTTAATAATAATAATAATATATTTTAAAGCTAAAAGCTTATATTTTTGCTGCTTAATAATAATTTTAGTAGTAATAATAGTAGTTTTTTTAGCTAATATATTAGCTTTGTTTTTTTTGCTTTAAAAGCTATACTAAATAAATATTTAAAACTTTTTAAAAGCTTATTAAATAGTTAATAAATTATTATATTAAAACTAAAATATATTTATTGCAAAAATTAAACTATTAGTAGCAGCAAAAATAAGCTAAACAAATTTAATACTATAATTTTTTAATATATTAATTAGCTATAAACAATTAGTAGCTATATATAATAAAGCATAAATTAATATAAATAATAATATAAGTTTTAAAATAGCTTTTATAATAAATATATTTAATGCTAATAGCTATTAATATATTAATACTTATTAATTATTAATAGCTTATTGTTATACTTTTAATAAATATATTTATTTACTATTAGTATTTTAATATATTAGCTTAAGCTTAATGCTATTTTATTTGCTTAAAGCATTAAAATAACAGCAGTAAAAAATTATATGTTTATTTAGTTAGCAAAAAAGTCGAAAAAAAGTTAATGTTAAATATTTATTTAAAAAAATTAGTACTGCTTTTAGCAGTTTTGCTTGCTTTAAAAAACAATATAATAAATATATAAATTTATTTTAGTTAACAATAGTTTAGCCGGTTTTTTACTAAACTTATTTATAGTTATAAAGCTATTATAATATTAATAAGCTTAAAATATATTTTTTAATTTTAAAATATATTTATAGGTTTTTATAAAAACTAAAAACATTTATAATTAAAATATATTATATTATTAAAACTTAAATTAAGCTTATAAACTATTAAATAAACTTTAAAACTATTATAAAAAACTTTAGTTAGTTATAAATATTTAACAGTTAGCTAAAAAACTTATAGTATAAAAATAAATATATAAATAGCTAAAAAAAAAAAAAAAAAAAAAAAAAAAAAAAAAAAAAACAACTAGCTATTTATTTTAAAAAGTTATATTAAAAAACTTAGTTTTATATGCAAATAATTTTAAAGCAAACAAATATTTTATTTTTTTTATTATGTTTTAGCTTTTTAGCTATTTAATTATATTTTATTTTTAACTTAATTATTTATAGTATATTTTTTTATTTTAAATAAGCTTATATAAATATTTAAATAGCTTTTTAAGCTTAAATATTATTATAAAATATTTTAAAAATAAAGCACTTAAAAAAAAAGTACTTTATTAAGTATTAAAATAATTTAAAAGTAGTAAAAAGCTTATTTTTAAGCTTTTATAAATAACTATATTAAAATTTGCTATATATATAAAGTAAAAAATTTTTTTTAACTAATTTAAAAAACCTAAAAATTAATAATATTAAGCTTTTATTTTTATATTTTTATTTAATTTTTATTTTATTGTTATTTAAGTGCTATTTATTTTTATTTTAAAGTAAATTTTATAATATTTAAAACTTTAAAATTTAAATAAATTAAATTAAAAAGCAATATAAAATTTTAATTTATAATATTTGCAGTAATAATAAACGTGCTATAATTTTAAACAAAAGTTTTATAAACTTTTTAAAATAGTATAAAAATTAAAAAATTAATATTAAGCTTTTTTTAGCCTACATTAAAAAGCTTTTAAGTAAAAAAAAAAAAAACAAAGCAAAAAATTATAGTTAAAAGTATTAAAATATTATAAAATATAAAATTTTTTAAAAAGCTTTAGCTAAAAGTTATTTATATAATAGTTTAATTATATATTAAAAGTTTTTTAAAAGCTTACAATTTTTAAGCGTTATTAAAAGTGCTTTTTTTTTAGTTTAAATAGTATTTTATTGCTAATTGTTTATTTTAAACCTATATTTAAATAAAAAAAATTAATATTTTAATTATAAAAAATAGTTATTTTATTAAAAGCATATATTTTTAGCTAATTAAATTATAAAAAAACTTTTGCAAATATTTTTAATTTATTATATTATTTAGCATAGCAAGTATTTTAGTTATTTAGCTTTTAATTTTTATTTTTGCTTAATTTTAAGCTTATAATATTATTATTTTTGTTATTAGTATTTGCTAAAATTATTTTTGCTATAAATAGCTAATTTAAAAGCATTTTTATAATAGCTTTAAAAATAATATAATTAATTTAGCATAATATATTATTTTATTTTTTAATTTTAAAATGTTAAAATATATATAATAATATAATATTATTTAATTAAACAATAATAGTAAATTTACGTTTAAAGCTAATAATATTTTGCTTTATTTTTTTTATAGTTTTTATTTTATTTTTTTTAGTTTAGTTAAAAATATAACTAATTAGCTTTTAGCTATTAATATATTAATTTTATTTTTATTTATTTTTAATTAGTTTATTAGTTAAATTAACTAAGTTATAATAATAAACTAATATTTTTTTAATTTAAATATAATAGTTAGTATATATACTTGTTTTTTTTGCTTAAACATTATTTAATAATATTATAATACAAATTAAAAAACTATAATATAAAATTAGTATAGCTTAAAATAAGCTAAAATATAAATAAATAAAGCAAGCTTATAATTAAACAAAGTATATAAAATATATATATTTAAAGCTTTAGTAAAATAGTATATAAAAGTAAGTCGGCTTATATATATATATTTTTAATATAAAAAATTAGCTAGCTATAAGCTAAAGTTTTAATTTTTAAAAATATACTAGCTAAATATATAAATTTTTAAATAATAAAGCTATAAATTTAGTATATTTAAAGTTAAATAACTATAAAATAGCAAGTTAATATTATAAAAGCAATAAAAAAAATATAAAATAAAACAAACTTATAGTATATAAAATATATATAGTTTTTAAAAATTAAGTTTAAGCGTAAAAAGTTTAATAGCAGCTTTTTAAATATATATATAAGTTAAAATTAAATAGTTAAGCTTTTAAAAATAAATATATATAGCTATAAAATTAATAAGTTTAAAAAAAAAGTTAAATATTTAAGTAAAGCTTTTAAAAATAAATATATATAGCTATAAAATTAGTAAGTTTAAAAAAAAAGTTAAAATATATATAACTATTAATAGTTATAAAAAGCTATTATAAATATATACTTAAATATTTAAATAAATAAAAGTAAGATTTTTTTTGTATAGTATTAAATAAATTAACTTATAAAATATTAAAAAACTTAAAAAAATATTATAATTTATAAAAGCTTAAAAACTTAAAAAACTAGCTTAATATTATAATTTATAAAGCTTTTTAAGCTATATAAACTTAATACTTTATATATAGTTTATTATGCTTTAAGCAATTTTTATATTAAGTTTTACAAAAATAAAAATTTAAAATATTTTAATAGCTAATTAAAGTTTTAATGTTATTGTTTAATTAATAAATATAATATATTATAAAAAATATAATAGCTTGTATAAATTAACAAAAGCAAGCTTTTATTAGCGTTTTTTTAAAAAAAAAAAAAAAAGCTAAAATAATAATTTAATACTATTAGCTAATAAACTTTAAGCTAGCTATGTTATTTAATATAGTATATTAAGCTTAAAATACTATATGTTATATACTTTAGTAAATATTTATAAAGCTATATATAATATTATTGTTTATAGTTTTATATATAATAATTAAAATTTATAATATAGTTATTAAAAAAGTACTTAATATAAATTTATTATAAAATTTACTTATTATAAAAGCATATTATTTTTTAGCTATAATAGCTTTTAATATATAAAGTAAATATTATATAATTTAAAGTTTTTGTTATTAAAATAATTTAATATTATTATTATAATAGTTATAAAAAGTAATAATATTAACTAAAAAAATGCCGGTATATTTAGTTAAGTTAGTATAACTTATTTTAAATAAGTGTATATAAATTATTTATAAGTTAAAAAAGCTAAAAAAATAATAAAAAAATAATATAAAGTTTTTATATTTTTAATATTTAAGCTAATAAAATAAATAATATTATTTAGTACTTTTATATAAATTAAAAAACAAAATATAAAGTACTATAATATTTAATTTATTTTTTTTTTTTTAAAATATAGTTTATTGTAGTTTTAAAAATTATATATTATTATATATATTTAACTGCTTAATTATATAAAAAAAAAATATAAAAAATTTAAAAAGCGTTTATTTTTAGTGCTATATGTTTATTTTTTATTATGGTTTGATTTTTATTAAAACGTTGAATGCGCGACGCTTGCTTTTTCTTTATACCTAGTTATTTTTATACAATAAAGTTGGTTGTAAATATACAGTTATTGCTATATAGTTATTCATATAAATAATGTGAATATAATATAGATCTTTAACAATTTTACTGAAACTATCCTATATGGCCGTCTATGCAACAAGCGCAGCTTTAAACTTCTAGCTAGCGTACGCGCCGAGCCAAACTCTTTTTCACTATATGTTTATTTTAATATACTATTTATTATTTAAGTTATTTTTTAATAAATTTAAAACTTAAACCTATATAAAAATAACAATAAATTAATTAAAGTTAACAAATTCTACTTAGGCAAATAAATAAACTACAACTAAATAGCTAAGCTAAAGCTTAGCAAACAAACAAAAAAGTAAACAACAACCTTTTTATATAAAAACAAAAAAGCAAACTACCTATAAGCTATATATAGCTAAGCTTTTTGCTTATATAACTAATTTTATATAATTATATATTAGCAGCTATATATAGCTGCTAATAACTATTAGTATAGCTTTTAGTAGTATATGCAGCTATTAATAACTAAATTATTGTATATTGGCTATTTTACTGCTTTGTTAATTATTTTGCCGGGCGTAATATAGCTATAAACAGGCTACTAACGCAAAAATACAGGCTGCTAACAGCTAGTATAAATTAGCGCGTTATTTAACATGTAGGGCGCAAAAAGAACTTTTTAACTATTTAGCTATAATAGCTATAACAGGGCAATTAAACCTTATTATTTTTTTTAAAAAACCTAAAAAAGGCCTAGGTTTAAGTGGTTTTTACTATATACAGCCTATAAATGCGCTGTAAGGCTTTCTATAATATAGTTTTTTTTTTACATACTACTTTAGGCAGCAATAAAACTTAAAATTTAACTATTAATTAAAGTTAATAAATATAAATATATTAAAAGGTTTTATGTTTTTAAGCAATAGTATGCTATTTATATTAATTATATATTTTAAATAAAAAATTAAATATTTTTAGTTTTTAGCGAAAAAAATAAGCATAATAGTTTTATTTTTGTTATAAACAAAAATTTAATATATATAGTTAATTACTTTAAGTAGCATATAGTTAAATAAAAATAAGTTTTTTAATATTTTGCTTAAATAAGTAATAATATTAAGTAGTTAAATTTTAGTAAAAAAAAATCTGCTTTATTTTAAATAGTTAAATATTATATAAAAGTTTTTTTGTTTGCTAGTTTTTAATTTTTTTTTATGCTACTTTTTTTATTAGCTACTTTTATTTGCTATAGTAGCTTATAGCTTAAGCTAGTACACTATACTATAAGTGGCTAAAAAAAAAAGGTAAAAACCTAAATATGTTGTTTTTTTTTTTTTTTATATTACTTAACTAAATCGTTTGCTTACTTATTTATTTATAATTTATATATATATTTACCACCTTATTTACCACCTTATATATTTACCTATTTATTACTTTATTTACTACCCTATTTACTACTTTACCTACTTAAGTAGCTTATACTTATAACTGTTATTTTAAAAAAACCGTTAGATTTATTTACTTATTTAAAACTATAGTTAATTAACTTTATATTTATAAATTGCAAGCTATTTAAATAAATATTTTATTTTATTGCAAACAGCCGATTTTTATTTTATATTATTTAGCAAGTTTAGTTATTGTTTTTATTATTTTTATATTAAACAGCTTACTTTATATAAATATTTTATATTTAAATATACCTGCTTATTATACTATATAAACTATATTATATTAAGCTTTATATTACTTATTACATATACTATTTACTTATTATATATATTATTTATTTATAATATATATTACTTATTTAAGTAAGTATTATATACTATTTTATTTAACTTTATTATATTTTTCTTTTTTATAAAACAAGCACTTTTTAAAAACTAAATTAATAGTTAAAAACTATAGCTATATTTAACTTGCTAATTTTAATATATATTTATTTTTATAAAGCTTTTTTTTAAAAATAATATTTTTTTGTTTAAAACTTTTAATATTTTTTTGTTTGTAACTTTAAAATTATAAATTAGTATTAATTATTTTTTAAAATTTAAAATATTATATACTTTTTAATTTATATAATAAAATAATATAAACTATTTTAATTAGCTTTTTTATTTAGTTAATAATTATTAGTAAATAATAATTATTTTTATATTTTTATTATACTATATATATAACTTATTTTTTTTATTTTTATTACTATATAATACTTTATTGCAAACAAAAATATTAGTGCTATATAGCTAATATAAATAGCTAGGCTTTTATATTATATTTAGCTAGCAATTATATTTTTTAATATATATATATATATTAACTTTTTTTTTTAAAGCAGCTTGTTTTTTTAAAGCAGCTTATTTTTTTTAAAGCAGCTTATTTTTTTTAAAGCAGCTTGTTTTTTCTAAAATAATATTTTTTTTTAAAGCAGCCTGTTTTTTTTAAAATAACTTTTTTTTTTTAAAGCAGCCTTTTTTTTTTAAAAATATTACTAAAACTTTAAAGCTAATAAAATTAAGCTAGTTTAAAAAAAATTTTTAACTTAAAAGTTATTAAAACTACTTAATATATAATTAACTAAAAATTATTTAAATATATAACTAAATTACTTAAAAAAGTTTTATAGTTTGCTTTAAAAAAACTGCAAAAAAACTATAAAAATATAAACAATAGCTTTATTTATTAAAGTATTAACAGCTAACTTAATATTACTAATATTTTTATTTTATTAATTTTAAACAAAAATATATAAAATTAAAATAAACTTAGCTAATATTAAAAACTTAATATAAATTTTAATAAATAAAAATTTAATATTTAAAAAAACTTATATTATAATGTTGTTAAATAATTTAATTTTAAAAAAAAATAAAACTTTTTTTGTTTAATGTTTAATTTAGCTTTATATACTTAAAATATTATTTAGTTTTAAGCTAATATTAGTTTAAAAAATAAATATTTTATAATAAAAAAAGTAAAAGCTAAACTTTATTTTATAACTTATATAGCTAATATAGCATTTTTATTTGTAAAACCTTTTACTAATAATAAACAGCTATTATTTAAAATAATTAAAAGTTTATATTAAAAAAATTTACAAACTGCTTAATATATTATTATACTAATATATATAACTATTAAGTATTAATATTAAAGCTTTATAATATATAATAAGCATAAAAAACAAGCTATTTATTAAAACTTTTATTAAAGTTTTAACTAAAAATAAAAAGTATGCTAAAACTTTATATATTTATTTTTAATTTTAAAAATAAACTAAGTTTAAATATAGCATAAAAGCAAAAGTTTATAACAATATATTTTTTAGTTTTATAGCTTTTATACTATAAAGTTTGCTAAAGTTTTTTTTGTTAATAAAAAACTTTTAAACTTTTAATATTTTATACTATATATTAAAGCAGTTAATTTTAATAAAATAAAAACAAAGCTAATTATTAATTAGCATAAATAAGCAAAAATTTTAATTAAAGCAAGCTAATAACAAAGTATAAAAATTATTAATATAGCAATATTTATTATTAATATTTTATTAAAGTTATTAAATTATTTAATATTACTAGTTTTGCTTTAGTATATATTAATAAAAGCATAATATTAAACGTTAAACAACATAAAGTTAATATAATAAATATTATTATTTATACTTTGTTATATAATTATTATAATTGTTTAGCTACTAAAGTTTTATATATTAGTTTTTAGTTTAAATAATTTAAGTTTTAAAAAAAACATAAACTAGCTAAATATATATTTAATTATAAAAAAAATAAAAGCTATAAAAATTGTAATATAGCTTTAAAACAATACTATAAACTAAAATTAACAAAGTATTAAAAATAACGTTTAATATTTAATAGCTATAATATTTATAGCTAATTTAAACTATAATTTTTTGTTTTATTATTATAATAAAAAAAATAAACTTAAAACTAAACTAAAATTATATAAAAATAACTAATATGCTGTTATTTTTATACTACTTTTTAACTAATAAATTAATAAAAAAAAATATAGTAAAATTAATAAACAAAAGTTGCTACGGTTAATATATTTTATAATACTAGTAAAATATAATAGTTTAATAAACTATAATGCTATATTTTTTAATTTATATTTGCTTTAAAAATACTTTAGTTTTATTAAGCTTTATTATAATATAATAAAGCAATTAAACAAAAAAAAATAACTAAATTTTAAATAAATATTGCTAATATGTTTTATATATATAATAAAATAATTAAATATTTATTTAAAGCTTTATATTAGCATAAAACATAAAAAATAAAAAAAAAAACATAAGTTAAAATATAATATAAAGCTTTTAATAAACTTAAAAAAAAAATATAAATTAGTTGTTATAAAATTTATAATGCTTTTTTTAAGCTTAAAATATTTAATAATATAATTATATTTGCTAAAAATAATAGTATTATTTTTTAAAACTATTATAATATTATATTTTAAAAATATATTAACTAGTTAATACTAAATTTACTAAGTTAAAAAAAAGTTATTATAGTAGTTATAAAACTATATTAAAATAAAAAAACTAAAATAATATTTATTAAAAAATAAATTATAAAAATATTTAAAAATTAATAATATTAAGATTTATTTTTATTTATTTTTTTAGTTATAGTTTTATTTATTTATTTTATAAAATAAAGCTTTTATTAATATTTTTATATTTAGCTTTTGCTTAAATAACTATAACTTTTTATTTAGTTAATAAACTTTGCATATATTATAACTACTAATAAATGCTTTAAAAAAGTTAATTAACTAATATTATTTTTTTTATTTTTAAATACAGTAGTAATACTTTTGTAAGTTTGCTACTATTATATATATTTAGCTAATTTAGCTTTAAAAGCATTTTTTTTTTTATATTTTATGCTAGCTATATAAAAAAGCTATTATGCTTAAATTAAAATGTAATATAAAATGCTTTAAAAAAGTTAAACATAATATAAATTAAAAGTAAAAAAGCTATTTTAATTAATAATAAAATAAAATAAAAAAAAAGCTTATTTTTATTTTTTTGTTAATTTTAGTAATACTTTGCTAATAAATATTAATTATTTTATTAAACTTAAAATAAATATTAAACCAAAATTTTATTTTAGCTATATTATTATTTTTTTTTTTAATATATATTGCTTTTAATATAAATTATAGTTTTAATATTACTATTTACAATTATAAAATTAATAATATTATTATAAAAAAAGCAGTAAATAGTTATTTGCTAAAAGCTTTATAAAAAAAAAGCAGAAAAAAATAAAAAGTAAACAGTTAATATTTAGTACTAATAAAATAATTGTTTATAAAATTGTTTTTTGTTATTTACTTATTTTTTAAACGCAAAAAATAACTAAATAAAACTTATTAAAATAAGTTATTTATTTTTATAGCTAAAAATATATTAATATAATTAAAATAAAGTTTTTTTACTTATATAAATATATTTTATATTATAACTATATATAAAATTATTTAATAAACTAGCAAAGCTATTTTAGTAATAATATTAAAAGCATTATATATTTTATTTACTATTATAGCAACTTTAAAAGTTATTAATATATTTTTGTTTTTAAAAAACTATTATTAAATATTTAAGTATTAAATTATGCTTTTATAGGTTGCTATAAATATAATATTAAATTTTTTTATTAAAAAAAAAATAAAAAAAGCTTTTTTAATATTTTTAAATAAACATAAAAATATTTTAACTTTAAAAGCTTTATTTGCTTAGTATTTAATATTATATTTAAAGCAAAAATGTTTATAAATAAAAATAGCTAGTTATTTAATAAAATAATTAATAAAAAAGTATATTTATTTTGCTATAATTACTAGGTTTTTATTAAAAAAGCTATTTTTATTGCTATATAAAAATTTGCATTTTTTAAGTTTAAAGCTATATTATTTTGCTATTTTTAATTAATAAGCTAAATAGCATAAAATATAAACAGTATAAAATTGTTTAATAAGTTATAGCTTTATTTTATTAAATAAACGTTATTTATATAGTTAAAAAAGTTTTTAAAAATGTTTAATTTAAACAGAAAAATAAAAAGCATAAATAATATAAACAATATAAAAAAAGCTTTAAAAAAGTTTATATTTAAGTTATTTAAATAAGTTTTAAATTTTAAGCATAGTATAACTATTTAGTTTATTATAAAAAATTATACCTAGCAAACAGCATAAGTTTTTTACTTTTATTTTAAGATTTTTGTAGTAAAGCTAGTTTTAAAAACTATATTAAAAATAAAAGCTTTATTTATAATAAAAAAACTAGTTTTTAAACAAAAATGTTTTTTTTTATATTATAAACTAAAAATAATATTTAATTTAATGTTAACTTATTAAAAAACATACTAAACTATTATTTAAAAAGTATATTTTTTAAAATAGCTTTTATAACTAAGTGCTTTTTAAAAAAATTTTCGAGGTTTTTGCTTAAGTATAAAAAAAAAAAATATTAAGCGCTAAAATTTAACTAATATATAGTTATTTTTATTAAGCTTATATAAGCAAATAAAAAAATTACATTAGCGCTATAAAAAATAATTAAATAATATTTTAAACTATAATATTATAATAATATTATTTAAAAAATATTAAGCTTGTTTAAAAAGTAATATGTTAATTTTATTGCTTTTAAATAATATATTAATAATTTTATAGCAAGCTTTTTAGCTTTAAATTTAGTAGCTTTTATATTAATAATAAGTTTATACTTATAAAAAAAAAACTATATTAAAAAAAAGCATACTTAAAAATATTTTTTAAATATTTTATTTATAAAATATTAAAATAATAATAGTATAATTTTTTAAAATAATATATATATAGTATATAAAATAAAAATTTTTTTGCTTACTTTTAAGCAAATAGTTAATAAAGCGTTTTTACTTTTATAAATAAAATAGTACTATAGTAAAAATTTTGTTTGCTTTTAGCGCTTAATAGCTTAAAGCAGTATATTATAAATATATTATATAATACAAACAATAAAATTAATATTATAAAAAAAGCTTATTAATATTATTTTTTATTGCTTTTGTAAATAATATTATTTTTGCTAAAATTATAAATTTTTTTTTAAAGTTATTATAAATATAACAATTATATTTAATAAAAAAACCTAATTTATTTAAACGTTTTTTTTGTTTTATAATTATAAAAAGCTTAATATATTATTTATATTGTATATAATATAAATTTAATATTTTTTTTTAGTATTTTTAACTAGTTACTAAAGTTTAAGTTTTTATTTTTAAATATTAAAGCTAGCTATACGGTTTTTAGCAACCTGTTTTTTTAGTATTATTATATTGCTATTTTATTATAGTATTTTTTTATATTTATATTTTATAAAAGTAAAAGCTAAACTATATTTTTTTATAACAGTTTATTAATAAAATTATAAAGTAAATTAGCTATTTTAATAGTATTAATTTTGCTAAAAATTTTAAAATATGCTAATTGTTGTTTTATAAATATATTTTATAATAGTGTTTAAATAAAATATATTAGCTTAAAAATAAAAAAGTATTTTAAAAAAAAATAATAATTTAAATTATATAATAATTTAAACTTATATATAGCTTATTATTAATTTATATAGTAGTTATTAATATATTGTTTATTATAAAATTAAAAATTAAGTTTTATTTATATATAAAAACGTTTATAATTAATTAAAATATATTATATTTTATTATATAATTAACTATTTTTTGTTTTATTGCTATATTATAATAAGTTTTAACTTTTAAAACTTAGTTTTAGTTAGTAAAATTAAAATTTTTAGCTAATATTATATTTTTAAAACAAAAAAATAATTTTAGTTGTTTTATAAATAAATATTTATTATATATTATTAGTTTATAAACTTATATATAAATAGTTTATAAATATATAGTATTAAAAAATATATATATATATAAGTTTTATTTATTTTAAATATATATTATAACTTTAAAAAGTTTTTTTTTTAATTGTTTTATAAAACAAAATACTAATAAAAAAAACATTATTTGTGCATATTTTTTTTGCTAGTAAAATAAGTTTATTATTTTTAAACTAATATAATATTAGCAAAATAAAATAAAATATTATATATAAAAACAAATTTTTAAACATTTGCTTATAATATTATAAAAGCTTTTATTTTTTTTACTTTTTTTATTAATAATAGTTTTATTATTTAATTTTAAAGTTAATTTATTAAAACAGCTAGTTATAAATTAATTACTATTATTTATTATTTTAGGTTAAAAAATAATAATGCTATATTTAAACTATATAACAAAAAAAGTTAAGCTTTTTGCTAGTTATATAAAGCTAATATATAAAAAACAAGCTTTAAAAATTATTAATATAAATAAAAAATAACTAAAAAGCATATATTTTTTTAAGTATATTAATATAACTTAAAAAACTATTATAGTAAATTTTTTTACTACTATAATAGTTTTTTTTATAATTTTTGTAAGCTTTGTTTTTTAGTTAACAAAAAACATTAAGTTATATTTTTATAAACTTAATAAGTTTGCTAACTTTAATTATAAATTATATAAAATATATAAGCAAAAATGTTAAATATAAACTATAGTAATTATTATAGTGCTTATAGCTAATATATGCTTTTAAAAAATAAATTTTACTATAAGTAATATATATTTGTTTTTTATTATATAAGCTAAAGTTATAAAACTTTTAATAGTTATTATATTAAGTAATAAAAATAACCTAAACAAAAAAACGCAAAGTTTAAACCTAAAAAGCAAAAAAAATTCTATATAAATTAATTTAAAATAAAAAACTATTTAAGCGTTTATATTATAATTAAATTAAATAATTTTATTAAATTATTGTTTTATTTTTATATAAATTTTTTTTATTATAAAGTTAATAATAGTTTTTAATAAATATTATATAATAATAAGCTTAAGCTAGCTATACTTATAACATAAAGTTAAAAATAAATAATTATATATAAAAGTATAAAAAAACTAAAGTTATATTTTTTTTTTTTTTTAAAGTTTACTTTTAACTATAGCTTAGTTTAATTTATTTAATTTAAATTAAATTATATTATATTTATTTTAAATTTAAAAGTTTATAAGCAAAATTAAAAATAAAACTATAAGTTAAATTATACTTAAAAATATTATATATAGCTAGCTAACTAGCTAGCAATAAATTAATATTATTATTAGTTTAAGCAAAATTATTACTGCTATTAGTTTTAAACAGCTTAAATAAATTAAATAATAATAAAAATATAGTTTGCTAGCTTTTTTAAAAGTTATATTTAATAATATTTATTTTTTTTGCTAAAAAAACAATAAAAAGCAAAAAAAAGTATAAATTATTTAGCTATATTAAAAGTTTTTTTAGTAAGTTTAAAAAAAACAATTAAGTTTATATTAATAATTTATTTTGCTTATTTTTAGTTAACAAAAGCAAAAAAAGTTAAATTAATAATATATTATTAATTATAAGCATAATTATTAAAATAATTATTTTATATATAAATTTTTATTGTAGTTTTTAAAAAAAGCAAAAATAATAAGCATATTATTTTAAGTAATAAAAAAAAAGTTAGTTAATTTTTAATACTTATAAAATTAAAGTTTAAAAGCTTTAAAAAAATAAAAATTAAAAAAGTTAAATTTATATATTATATACTAAAGTTTATTAGCTAGCAAGTTTACTAGTAAGTAAATAAATAAATAATAAAAGTGTTTTTAACAATATAGGTAGCTATATAGTTAGCAGCAAAATAGCAAGCAGGTTAGCAAGCAAAATAAATAGCCTAGTTTGCTAATATATAAATTAACTAGCAAGTTAATAAAAATTAACAAAAGTTAAGTTTTTTTGCTTAAAAAGTTATACTATATATAATATATAAATTTTTATAATAATATTATAGTATAAAATAAATAAAATATAAAAAAATTTAATTTGTAAACTTTAGTTTTAAATAATAACTAGCTAAAATTTAACTATAATAAATATTTAATATAAACAAAAGCTACTAAAGCTAAAACTAAAAAACTTATTACTTATTATATAAAAACTTTAATTTTATAATATATTTTTTTTTTTAGCAATAAATTAATATATATTTAGCTTTATAGCATTAATGTTTTATTTTTTTTATTATAAGCATAATAATTTGCTTTTAAAAATATATAATATTTAAAAAAAACAGCAGTTAAAATAAAATAAATTAGTTTAAAAAGCTTTATAATATAACATAAAATAATAAAACAATTTAATAGTTATTATTTAAATAGCTTTAATTAAAATTAAACTATTATTAAATTAGCTATTGTTTTATTTAAATATATTTTATAATGTTTTAATACTTTTTATTATATACTAATTATAAAATATTATATATTTTTTGCTAGCTAAAAAAAGTTATAATAGCAAGTTAGTTATATTAAACTAATAAATTTATATTATTAAAAAAAAATATTATATTATTAATATTATTTTTAAATATTAATAACTTTATATTTTATTAAATAAATATATTAAATATACGGCTATTTTATATAAAAAATATTAAAATATATAATATTTTATATTTATATATATTTATTTTAATAAAAGTAAATAAACAAAAATAATTATAAATATAAAAGCTATTTTATAAAATAGCAGCTTAATAACTTTAGTTAAAAATTATTTTAATTTTTTATAAATAGTTATTATTGCTTTAAACTATAACTAGTATATTAATAGTATTTATTATATAAAAATATAACAAAAATATATGCTAGTTTTATTAATTTTGTTTTTATATAAATATTTATATTGCTTTTATTATAATTTAACTAAAAGTAAAATAAAAAAACTATAAAGCTAATTAAGCTAATATAAATTAATAGCCGTTTAAATTTAAAAAAGTATTATTAATTAAAAAAAAAAGTTTATTTTTATGTTTTTAATATATATTATATAACTAATAAAAAAAAAGTTAAAAATAATAATATTTAAAAATTACAAATTTAAAATTATTAAACTTTAATAGTTATAATTAGCTATAAAGTATATAAAAAATAAAATATATTAAATACTTTTGTTTAATTTACTAAAATAGTTTGTAAATATTAATTTAATATTATTAAGTAATAATTTTATTAGTTTAAATAAACTAAAATTACTAAATAAAAAAAAAAAAACTAGCTATAATAGCTTTTATATTTTTAATAGCTTATATAACTTTTGTATTTATTTTATTATATAATAAATAAAATATAAGCAAAGTTAATAAAAATAAACAATTTTATAAATATTTAATAATATATATATATTATATTAATAAATTATAATTGCTTTAATAGTTAATTTTTAGGTTTATTATTGCTTAAAGTAATATATAAAAAAAAAACTATATTATAAAAAGCTTTAACGGTATATTTATAAGCTATATATAGTAAAAACTATTTAAACTTAAGCTTTTTTTAGATTTTTTAAAAAGAATAATAAAGTTTAATTATTTTATTACAGCGCTTTATATAAAAAACAAATAGTTAAAAAAGTTTTTTTTACGCTTTATATATTAAATAATATATTAATTTATGCTAGCTATTAGCGGCCTATATTTTTACGTTAGCAGCTTATTTGTAGTAGTATTACGCCCGGCAAAGCAATTAGCAAAGCAATAAAGTAGCTAATATATAATAATTCAGTTATTAATAGCTATATATATTGCTAAAAGCTATACTAATAACTATTAATAGCTATATATAGCTGCTAGTATACAGTAGTAAATAATCGATTATATAAAAAAGGTTAAACTATGTATAGCTTATATAGCTTGCTTTTTTTTTTGTACAAAAAAGTTATTGCTTATTTTTCTGTTTGTTTACTAAGCTTTAGCTTAGCTATTTGGTTGCAGTTTATTTATTTGCTTAGGTGGAAAATTATAATTGCTTTAAAACTAGTATTAGTTATTTATAAAAAAAATTTTTTGTTTATTTATATTTAATAACTAAAGCTATTTATATTTTATAACTATAAAGCTAACAAAAGCAAAAATATTTGTTATTTAGTTTTTAGTGTTATAAAATAAACGTTTATTAAAAAAGTTATATATAGCTAAAAATATTTTAAAAAATATTAAATGTTTACTAATAAAAAGTTTAGTATAAAATTTAATATTTTAAAATACTAGTTTTGTTTTTTAACTAATAAATCTAGCTTTTAAGTTTTTAAATAACTTTTAGCTATTATTTTTAGTTTTTTTTATAAAGTTAATAATAGCTACTAAATAGCAGTTTAAGTTAAAAACTATAAATAGCTATTAAAAATTATTATTATTGCTTTTATAATTAAAATTAAGTTAAATTAAATTTATTATTAAGCTAAACTTTTTTTATAATTTAACTAATAAATGTTTATTGTTTTGTTAGTTTATATAAAATATTATAATTATACTTAAAAAATAGTTAGTAATTAGAATTTTAGTAATATAAATATAAATTATGCTTAAAATATATATATTTATTGTTAAATAACTTTTTATATATTATATATTAAAAATAATAAAAAGCAAAAAAAAAAAGCGTTATATATTTAGCAAATATTAATATAAAGCTAAATAATAAATATAATTAAAAATAACAAAATAAAATATAAAATAAAATATAAATTAAATAAAAAAATAGTTTTTATAAGATTTATAAAATTTTAAGTTTAATGCTATATTATATTAAACTTTAAAAAAGTTTATATTACTAAGTTTGCTATATTATTTAAATAGCAAAAAGTTTAAGTATAATTTACTAGTTATAATAATAATATATTAAAGTATATATAGTTTAAAATTTGCAAAATAAAATTAATAAATTAAAAAAACAAATAATATTAAATTAAGCTAAAAAATTTAAATATATTTTATAATAGCTAGTATATATAAATGTAGTTTAAATAAAAGTATATAGTAAAAAAAATCTTTGTAAATAAAAACAAAATAAATAATAGCAAAATTAAATATAAAATAAACAAAAAAAGTTATAATAATAGCTTATAAAATATAGCTATTACTTTTTTATATTTTAAACTATTTTATTTTTGCTAATAGTAATTTATTATAAATTATTATTTTTAGCTTACTTTTATAATTATTAATTAATTTTTTCCGAATAATATATTATATAATATTAAAAAGTAGCTATATAAGTAGCAAATGCTAAGTACTACTTATATACAAAAGCAATTAAATTAACTAAAAATATTATAGTTAATAAAAGTAGCTAAAAAAAAAATAGCTTAAAAACAACTAAAACTATAAATTAATAATTATAATATAATAGTATTATAAGTGTTATAACTTTATAATTTTATAATTTTATTTATATAAAGTTTAAAAAACTAAAAAACTTTAAAAAACTAAACTAAAATAGCTAAAATAGCTAAGCTATATAGCTAAATTATATAGCTTTATTTATATTAAAATAAAAAGCTAGCTATATAAAGCTAATAAAGCTAACAAAAACTATTAAAACCTGCTAATTTTTTTTAACCTTTTTAGCAGTTTTATACTACTTTTACTAATAGTAATAACATTATAATTATATAGTTTTTTTTTTTTAATTTTTATATTTTTTTAAAATTTAATTAAATTAATAATTTTAATTAAAATAATTATATTAATTAAAAGCTTTTTTTTTTTTTTTTTTTTAAGTATATTTTATATATATAACTTTATTAAAAATAATAGCATATATAGCTATAAAAATAAAAATAAATAAAAGCATATATAAGCTTAATATATTTTTTATATATACTTATACTAAAGCAATAAAATTTAAGCTTTTAAACTTTTTAAAACATAAATTTAAAGTTAATAATTTGCTTGCTACTTTTTTAAACTTGTTTAAAGCTTTTTTTTTATATTAGCTTATTGCTAAGTAAGTTAAATACTATAAAAAAACCGCAAAAAAAAACTATATACGTTAAGTTTAAAAAAAAAGCACTAATAGTTAACTAGTTTACTAAAATTATATTGTTTTTTAGTTTTTATAATTTATATAAGCCTATATAAAAAAAATACTATTAATAATTATTAGTTTTAAAAATAAAACTTTTGCTTAAAGCATATTTTTTTATTATTTTTAAGCAAAAATTGCTTTTAAAGTTTGTTTAAATATTTTATTTTTTAGTATTTTAAAGCTAAAAACGTAAAGCTTTTATAGTTTTTTTTAAAAGTTTTAAAAATTTTAAAAATTATTAAAACAATTGCTAAATGTTTTATTATAATTTTTTTAGCTATTATAATTAACAAATTAATAATTATGTTTATAAGCTATTTAATTATAACTATATATATATAAAAAAAACTTAACTTGTTAAGCTTTAAGCTATATTTTAAATTAGCTATAATATTATAACTATAAAAAGCTTATAAAAATATTTTATTTTAAAAAGCTTTTGTTAAATTAGCATTAAAAATAAGTGCTTAAAAATATACTGCTAGCTAAACAGCAGCTAAAATAGCTAAATAATACTTAGCAAATAATTATTGCGCTAATAAAACAGCTATTAAAATAGCTATACTATTTGTTTTATAATAACTTATTTATTTTAATTAACTTATTAATTTATTTATATAACTATATAAGCGTTAATATAATAGCTATAGTATAAAAATGCTTTAAAATATATAAAGCGTTTATTAATTTTTGTATAAAAAATTTTAAAAAAAACTATTTGTTTTAAAATAGCAGTTAAAATAAAGCTTTAGCTAACAGTAAAATATAGCAATTTTTTTACAAAAATAATATAAAAGTATTATTTATATTAACTATATATTTTAGCTTAAAAAACTATATTTAAAGCTATTGCTATAAGCTTTGTGCAAAAATTACTAGCGTTATATTTAATAACTTTTCTATTAAAAAAATAGCTTTACTAGCTATTGTAAACAATTATAATATTTAAAAAGCTAGTATTAATATAGCTAATTAGTTATAATTATATAATAGCTAAAATTATTAAATTTATAAAAGCTATAAATAATGCTTTTTTTTTTAATTTATTTTTAATATAGTTTTAACTAATACTTTTTTGCTTTAAATATAAAACTAAAAAAACTTTTTAAGTTAAAAACTATATAAAAACTAGATTATATAACAAAAAGCTATTTTAACCGTTATTTTTAATAAATATAACTATTAATTAAAAGCTAGCATAAAAAATTATTTTAAGCTAAATATATTTAAATAAAAACTTTTTAGCTATAAATTAACTAAAAAAAGCAAAAAATTAAACTATAAAGCTTTTATAAGCTTTATAGTTAGCTTATAAAAATATACAATTTTAAAAAAAATTAACAAAAACATAAATATTAGCAAAAAAAGTTAATTATAATATAAATATAAAAATTATAATATAGCGCTTTATAATAATAATTTAATTAGCTATATAACTTTGGTTTAATATTTACTAAAAGTTGTAAAGCTAAAAAAGCATATAATATTTTTAAAAGTATTTATTTTTTTTTAAAATAGCTAGTTTTTTTATTTTATTATTAATGCTATATATATAAATAAAAAACTATATAACCTAGCTATATAGCTTAGCTATTTTAGCTATTTTAATTATTTTAGCCTAATTTTTTTAGCAGTTAAAATAGCTAATAATATAGGTAATTAAAAAAAGTTTTTAGCAATATAAGTGGCTATACGGTTAGCAGCAAAATAGTAAGCAAGTCAGCAAGCAGGTTTGCTAATATACAAGTTAGCTAGCAAGTTAACTGTTAGGTTTACTAAAACTGCTAAAATTACTAAAAACTATTATTAAAACTGCTAAAAAAGTAAAAAAATATAAAAACAAAAGCTTTTTTGCTTTTAGTTATAAAAGCTTTTAATAATAGCTAGTTTAAATATAACTAACTATTTTATAAGTTTTTATATAAATAATAATTTTATTTAAGTTTATAAAAAAAAATAAAATAATATAAACTAAAAAAATAAAAGTTAAATAAGTTTTATAAGTTTATAAAACTTTAAACAAAAAAATAAATAAAACAGTTAATAGCTTTTTTAATAAATATTTATATTGTATTTTTTAGCAAAATATATTTTATATTATAAGCTATACTATAAAATAGTACTTAAAGTTTTTAAAAAAGCATTAAATATAATAAGCTATTATTATTGCTTATTTTAGCTAGTTATATAATAGGTTTATAAATTTTATGCTATTTAAAACTTTATGCTTTATATATTTAATAGTTTTAAAAAATAAGCTTATAAGCTTTATTAAAAATATATAAATATATATTAGCTATATAGCAAATATTATTATATTATAAAAACTTTAAGTTAAAGTAAATTATTTATATTATTATAATTATTATTACTATTTATTTAATTTTTTTTTATTAGCTTTTAAATTATATTTTAGGTTTTATTTATAAATTTAGTTTATATTTTATATATATATATAGCTTAATATATATTATTATATATTGTATAATAAAGCTTTTTAGTTTAAAAAGTTTTAATAAATACTATATAGCTAAAGTTAAATTTTTGTTTAGCTTATTAATATACTAGCAGCTAAAAACTATAGTAAAAATAGTTAAAAATTATATATTTTAGCTTAAATAATTTATTTATTATAAACTTATATAATAAATTTAATTTTTAATACTTTTAGGTTATTTATAGTTAGTATAAAACTATTTTTAAATAATAACTATTTATTTTTATTATAAATACTGCTAGAAAAAAAAACTAATAAAAGCTTTAGCTTATTAATAAAAGCAATTTAAATAAATAATATAGCAAACATTTAGCTATATAAAATTTTTTATATTATTAAAACAAACATTATATAATTAAACTAATAGTTTAAATAAGCATAGTTTAATATTAATTTTATTATTTTTTTTATATTTTTTTTGTTTAAAGTAAAAAATTAAAAGCTAAATAAAAAAAGTGCTAAAAAAAGCAATAATAATTGTTTAAAAAAATATATTTAACTTTTTAAATATATATTTTTTAAAAAAAATAGCAAGCTATTAACTTTAATAATATATAGCATTATATTTAAAATATGCTAGTTTTTTTAAAAAAGCTTATATATATAAAACTAAGTATTATTAATTAAACAAAATATTTTTATAAAAAAATGCTTAAGTAGATTTTATTATATACTATTTAAAAGTTTATTTTTTAAATTAGTAAAGTTTTTAGCTAGCTTTTTATTAAATATAAATAATTAGTATGCTAGTATAGTATAGTAAATAAAAAAAAATTATTTATATATTTTTAAAATAAGTTATATAATTTAATAGCTTAAAGTTAAAAAATATAACAGTAGTTTAAATATAATTATATATAATTAAAAACTAGTTATTAATTAATTAATATACTAAAATAGCTATATAGCATATAAAGCTTTAATATAGCCTATTTTAAATATATAGCATAAAACTTCGGCTAAAATATTAACTAAAAATAAAAATAAATAGTATAATTAAGTATATAACTACTAAAGTTTTTTTAATAGTATATAAAATATTTTTTTTAATTTTTTTTTTTTAAAACCTAAAATTATAATAGTTTTTATTAAGCTAGCCAAGTTTTATATTTATTTTTAGCTTTGTTTTAAACTTTTATACTATTTTATAAAAATAGTTAGTTAAACTAAACATAACAGCAAGCTTTAAACTTTTTTTTTAATATATAACTATATATATAATTTTTTTAAAGCAGTAAATAAAATTGCTTATTTAATTATATTAATTTTTTTTAATAATATAGCAGCGCTTAAAATAGCTATATTTTTATTAAATAAAAATATTAAGCAAAAAGTAAAGTTTTTTAAAACAAAGCTGCTTAGCTATATTAAATAAGTTTAAATTAATAAAGTAGCTATATTAATATTAAGTATTTAATATTATAAGCATAAGCTATAGTTGCTTATTTAAGTATTTTTTTATAATTTAAATAATATTAGCATTAAATAAAAAAAAACTGCTACTATTTATATTAAAGTTTATAAAAAAAATTAAAAATAAAAAAAGCAAGTTAAAATAGCAATTAAGCAGTATTGTTTTTTAGCAGTAAAAAAGCTTAATAGCTAAATAATATAATAACTTTTAAAATAAATAAAATAAAATATTAATATTATTTTTTATATATTAAACTGCTAAAAATATTTAAATAAAAAAAATAAAGTAAATAGCAAAATTTTTAGTAAATTAAAAAAAACTAAAAATATAAAAAATAAACAAGCAAACTTTTGTTTTTAAAAAATAAATAGCATATATTTTATATATATAAAAAAAAAGTAACAGTAAAATTTAATAGGTGCTATAAGCAATACTAAAGTACTTAAATACTTATATATAAGTAAATTTAAGTTTTTTAAAGTTAGCTTTTATAATAAAAAGCAATATTAATTTAATATATAAATTATACTATTAATATTTATAATATAAAGTTAAAATTATATATTATATTATATATAAAAAATAATATTAATTATATTTTTAATATATAGTTTTTTGCTATTATAAATAGTATATATTATAGCTATTAAGTTTTTAAATATATATAATTTTATATATATTATATATATATTATAACTATAAAATTAAATAAAAAGAATAGCATAGTATTAAAGTATAAATAGTAAATAAATAATTTAATAATATTATATTAGTTAATAAACTATTAAAAGCTTTATTTTATAAAATAAATAAATAAACTTATAGCTTAAAAAATAAATAAAAATATAAAACTTAATAAAAAAATTAATTAAATTTTAACTTTTTAAGTTTTTAAAAGTTATTTATTTTTTAATAAAGTATTTATTTTACTAGCGCTTTATTTTTAAAACTTTAAAGCAAAAAAAGCTTTTTATAATTAAATATTTTAATAAAGCTAAAAAAAAACTAGTAGTTAATAATACTTTTAAAGTTAGTTAACTAATTATATTAGCTTTAAAAGTTTAAAAATAGCTAGTTAGTTTTTTAACTTAGTTAATTTTTAAAACTTTTATTAAAAGCTATATAAAAGCTATAATATTAAACTTTAAAAACTTTTAAAATAGTTAGTTTTTTAAAGTTTTAAAAATAATTTGCTAATATTTAGCTAATAATTAAACAGTAATTTATAATAGCTATATAACTAAGTTTTTTGCTAACTTTTTAATAAGCAGTTAGTTTTTTAATATATAGCCGGTTTTTTAACTAAATAAATTTTTAAAGCTTTTTAAATAACTTTTTATTTAAAATTTTTTAGATTTTTTGCTAATATTTAGCTGTTATTTTATAATAGTTTTAAGTTTTTTACGCTTTAAAATTTAAAGCTATATATTTTAAAACGTTTTTTTAGTGTTTTAAAAAAGTTATATAGCAGTTATATAAAAAAGTTTTTAAAAAAAGCTTTTTGTTTAATAAGTTTTAGCAACTTTTTTGCTAGCTTTTATTATAGCTAATATTTTTTTTTAAAGTTTTAAGCTTTTAGTTGTTTTTTTAACTTTTAAATTTTTTATTATACTTAGTTTTTATTAGTTATATTTTTTTTTATAGCTTTATACTTTTTTGCTAAATAGCTGCTTTATAGCTATTATAACTAAAGTTTTAAATTTTTAAGTTTTAAACTTATATATTAATATTTTAAACCTATTTAGCATTTTAATAATAAACTATAAGCTACTTAAACAAAATATAAACTATTTATTTTTTAAAGTAAAAATTTAATATTAAAAAATAAATATTTTAGTACTATTAAATAAGTTATAAATAAACGCTTACTATTAGTATATATATATAAACTATAGTTAATATATTAAAAGCTAGTTTTAGCAATAACTTAAAGTTATTTTTTAAATTATTAATTTATATTTCTATAAATAATAAAGCTTATATAAAGTTTTAGCAGCTTAGTTTTTGCTTACTATATTAAAGCTATTATTAAGTTTATAATTAGCTATTTATTTTGCTAACAAAAAAAATAGCATAGTATTTTTTTTTATTTATTAGGTTAGTAAATATACTATTTAGTAAAAAGTAAAAATACTTTTAAGTAAAATAAAACTTTTATAAAAAAACTTTAAAAAAAACTTTAAAAAGCTTTAAATATATATATAATTTAAAAATAGCTCTAAAAATATTTAAAGCTTTTATATATTAATAAAGTTTTATTGCATTTTTATAATTAGTTTTTAATATTACTTATTATTTTGTAATGTTTTTTTTTTAGTTTAGCTAGTATATAAGCTAGCTATTAACTTTTTTTAACTTTTTATTTATATTTACTTTAATAAAGTAAAGTTTTTAAAAATATTTATATAATAAAAGCTATAAACACTTTTAAAGCAGCTAGTATATATATAGTATATAAAATATATAAGCATATATTTTTAAGCTTAAAAATATAACTATTTTAAGTATTTGTTTATTTATAAAAAAACATTAATATTTGCAGTACTTTAAAATAAAAAAAAACAATTAAAAGCTAATAATATTAAACTTTAATAAAATAAATTTTATTATAAAGCAATATAAAATTAAATATTATAAAATATATATAATATTAAATAGTTTTTTTTAAATAATATAACTATATATTATTTTATATTTAGCTATTTATATTTATATTACTTTTTATATATAATTTTAAAAAATACTAATAACTTAATTGTTTAAAATAAGCTGCTTAATTTTTAACCTACTAGCAATTTTTTTTTGCATAAAATGTTTTAATAAGCTTATTAAATATTATTAGTATTAGTTTGTTTTAAATATTATTAAAAACTTAAAAACAAATATTAAAAAAAAAAAAATTTTTAAAGCAAAGTTTTATTTTTTTTTTTGCAATTTATTTATATTTGTTTTTAATAACTATTTTTTAGTACTTATAACTTATTATTAATATTTTATTATATAGTATTATTGTTTAAACAAAAGCTATTATATAGTAAAAATAAAAAAATAAAAAATAGTTTTTAAGTAATTAGTAGTTTAGCTTTATAACTATTATAAAGCTAAACTTATTTTTAAGTACTTATAAAAAATATTTAGCAATTTTTTGTTTAAAATTATTATTTAATTAGCTATATATTATTTTTATATATTTATTAGTTGTTTAAATTAATTTTTTTAGTAAGTTGTTTAAACTAAAGTTATTTTAGTTTAAAAATATATATTTTTATTAAAAACTATTTGCAAGCAATAAAACAGCAATAAAACTAGGTTGTAAAAAAAGTTATTATTTTAATTTAAATAAGTTTTTTGCTAATTGCTATAGTTAATAATATTATAAGTTTTTTATAAATATTTATAATTTTTATAACTTTTAATTAAAGCTAACTAATTTTTTTGTTTTAAAACTTTCGAATATTTTATATATAATAATTTAGTAAATTAGCAGGTTTAAAAAGTTTGCAATATAGCTTTTTATACAATTTTTAGTTTTTAATATATATAAGCTAGCAATTTTGCAATATTATTTGTTTTTTTTTAAAATAGCGCTAAATAATATAGTATGCTTAATTAATAGTAGCTTAATTAATATTGCTTTTTTTTTTGCTAGTAATAAAAAGTAAGCTAATTAAAAAAAAATAAAATAAATAATTTATGTAAAGTTAAAAAAGCAAATTAAAATAGTTTATATTTAAATTATTGCTTAAAAAAAAAAAAATTAAATAGTTATATAAATATAATTTAAACAGTATTTTAATAATATATAGTTAATAAATTAAACTTAAAAGCTTTTAAATTATTACTTTTGTTTGTATAATTAAAAGCAAACATAAACCTAACAAAAGTAAGCAGCAATATAGCTTGCTAATATAAAAATAAAAGTTTATGCTTATTATTTTTTTTAACACTAGAATTAATACTTATATTTTTATAGTTTAATGTTTTTAATATTAAATTTCTATTATTATAATTAATTATATAAAAACTTTATATTTTATATATATTATTTATAAGCAGCAATATTATATTTAATATATTAATTTAATTTAATATTTATTAGCTTATAGCTTTTATTAAAAAAAATTATATATTAAAAGTATAATATACTTAATAGTATAAGCTTTTTAAAAAAATAAACCTTTTATTATAAAAGCTATTGCTAAGCAGCAAAAAATAATTAAAGTAATATAGTTTGCTAAATAAAAATAAAGCTTGCTATTTTAAAAATAAAAAGTATAGCAAGTTATTAAAAACTAATTTAGCTTAATAACATAAATTTATAATTAAAATAATATTTAAGCTAAATAATAACTTTTATAATAAAAGTTAAAGTTTATATAATAGCTTATTTTATACTTTTATTTGCTTAATAAGCTAGCAAGCTTTATTATACTTTATGTTGCTAATAGCAAATAATAGCATATTTAATTAAATTAAATATTTTTACTTAATATACTAACTAAATATTATTTTTATAAAAATAAAAGCTATTTTATATAGTAAACACTATAAAAAGTAATTTAGCTATAGTATATTATATTTATTTATATATAACTAAACTTTAAACTAAATACATTGCTAAAAATACAAAATAATATAAAACAAATTTATTAATATTATTTGTTTAAACTAATAGCGTTATTAATATTAGCAATATAAAAAGCTACTAGTTTAAACAAATAAAAAAATTTTTAATTAACTGTTTTAAACTAAATTATTTTAATTATATAATATTTTTTAATAAGCATATAAAAAAAAAGCATAATAAACTATATGCTTAAAGTATATATATAAAAAAATTTTTTTTAATTTAATAGTTTTTTAATAGCAACTTTTTATTATAAACATAATTATTATATATTTTTATAATTTAAAACTTAAAGCTACTTATATATTATAAACTACTAAACGTTTATATTAAATATTTATATAAATTATTAAAAAACTATATAAACTTATATAAATATTTATATAAACATTTATATAAATACTTATATAAATGTTTATATAAATAAAAAAGCCATTTTTATATATAAACAATAGTTAATATTTAAAATAATTAAAAAAGCTTTATATAATAATAAAAGTTTTTTATTTACTTTAAGTATAAAGTTTTTAATACTATAGTTATATATATTTGCTTTTAAAAGTATAAAACAAAAAAGCTATTTATATATAAATATTATTTATATTAAAATAGCAGTTATAATTTTTTTTATATTAACAAATATTTATAATATATTTATATATTATTATTTATATTAAAAAACTTATAATAAAAAGTATAATAAAACTTTATTAATATTTAAAGCTTATAAATATTTTTAAAGCTATTTTTTAGTTATATATATATTTAAAGCTTTTTAAAGTTTTTTTTAAAACTTTTTTATAAAAATTTTATTTTATTTTTTATTAAGCAGTATATTTGCTAACCTAACAAATAAAGCTTATTATTTTTTAATAAGTTTATATTAGTTTAATTTTTTAAAAATAAAATACTTTTAGTATTTATAATATTATTATGCAAACTAATATCTAAAAATAAGTTTTAGCTAATATTTTTTACGTTTTTATATTTTTTTTTTTTAACGTTAGTTTTTAAGCTTATACTTAAAATTATAATAAAGCTGTTTTTTTTTGTTATATTTACTGCTTATTATAAATTGCTATTTAAGCATAATAAAAAAGTGCTAGTTATATTAAATATATTGCTTAAATTTTTATTATTATATAATAATATTATAATTATAATATTATTATTTAAATATTGTTAGCTATTATTTAAAAATACTATTAAAGTATTAAATTATATTTACTAATTTTATTAAATTTATAATAGTAGTAATAGTATATAATATTAATAATTTAACCTAAATATTAAAAGTTGCTTAGCTAATTTACAATTATATAGCGTTTAGCAAAAGTATTTTTTGCAATTTTTTTTAATATAGTAATTGATTAATTTATAACTTTAAGTTTTGCTTATAGCTGCTTTAGTAAAATACTAACTAAATTAAAAATAAAAAAAAATAAGCTTAATTAGTTTAAAACTAAATATTAATATTATAATATACTAGTTAAATAATAAATATAACATTTTTTAACTTTTTTTTAATAATAAGTTTAATATACTATATTTAATATTTAGTAGCTATTATGCTAAAAGCTAATAACTTTTATATAATATTGTTTTTAAAAGCTTTATATAGTTAATTTATGTTTTTATAATAATAGTATATAGTTTTTATTAAAAGTAGTTAAAATAGTTTAAATAAAAAAAGCAAATAGCTATAATATTTAAAATAACAAATTGCTATATTAAAGTTATAGCCGGTTATATAGTTGTTAGCATTAGCGTTAAAAGCATATTGTTATTTTTTATATAGCTAGTTTATGCTTTATAAAATAAATAATATATTAAGTTTTTAAAGTTTTTATTTAATTGTTTATTTTAATAATATTAGCATAAAATAAAGCTAAGCATTATATATAGTAAAATATTTAAATATTTATTATTTAAAGCTAAATTATTAATATAAAGTTTTTATTGTTTTATATTAAAAAAGTTAATAAAGTTATTAATTTTTTAATAAGTTTGTTTAAAAAAATAATTATATAAAATTTTTTTATTAAATATTAACCGAATAATTTTAATAAATTTTAATATAGCTTATAGTTTAATATAATATTTTTTTTTTATGTTTATTAAAAAGTTTTTATTTTTTTAAACTTATTTAGCACTTAAAATGTTTAAAACTATATATTATTTAAATGCTTTAATTTATTTTGCTATTAGCTAAAAAATATATTAAAATAATTTAGGCTTAGTTAATTAAAAATATATAAAATATAATTAAAGCTTAAAATAATAATATTAATTATAGCTTAAATTAACAATATAATAATTATTTTATATATATTATATAAGTAAAAAACTTGCTTAAAGTATATTTTGCTTATTATTATTTATTAAATTAGTTTTAGCATATAATAAGCTATAAGCTGCTATAAATATTATATAGTTTAAGTATATAAATTTAGCTAAAAGTTTTTAACCGAAAATATAAAAGTATAAAAAAAAAAAACTTTTATTATAGTTAAAATACTATAGTTAATAGTTATAAACTATTTATATTTATATATTTTTAGTACTTTAAAAAGTATTTTTGTTTAAATTATATAGTATTTACTTTTTTTAGCTTAAGTATTACTAGTATTATACTATTGCCGTTTTTTTTTTTATATAAATACTAGTACTATAAAAGGCCAAATTAAATTAATTATATACCTTATTTATTTTAAAAATGTTAATTAAACTTGCTTACTAATAATAAAAACTTAAGTATTTAACTTATAATATTAATAAAGCTAAAAAGTAAGTTATTATATAAATATTTAATTTATATAGCTATTTAACCTAACTTAAACAATTAGTTAAATAGGTTAATATTATAACAGTATTATAAAAAAAAGGTTTAAAAGCTAGCTAAATTATTATATTATTTTTTTAGTATTAATAGTTTAGTTTAACTTTTATTAATGCTTATAATTATTAAAACTTTATACTTTAAGTAAATAAAATATTTTTATTATTATATAAAGCTTATTTAGCTATTAAAACTTTTATTAAGCTAAAGCTATATATATTTATATTTTTTTTTTTATTAAAGTATAAAACAAAAAAACCTTTTTATATATAAATATTTACTTTTTAAAAATAGCAGTTAAAGCTTTTTTACGTTAACAAATATTTAAAACCTATTTATATATTAATATTTATATTATAAAAATTATAATATTAACTATTTAAAATGCTATTTATAGCTTATATATAATAATAACTTTTTTATTTATATAAATATATATATAAATGTTTATATAAACTTATTTAGCTTTTTAATAATTTATATAAATATTTAGTAATTTATAATATTAAAAAAGTTTAACTAAAAATAGTTATAATTATAAACTATTTTATTAAATATAAAATAATATTTTAATTATAATATATTTTAAATTGTTTTAAACTAAAAAAATAGTAAAGCTATTTATTTACTACAGTTTAATTAAAAATAATATTTTTTATTAAATATAATATTGCAAATATTATATTAATAATAAACAAATTTTAAAATAAAAATTAAAAGTTTTTTATTTATATTAGTATAATATACCGAGCTATATATTTAATTTAACGCTTTTATTAACGTATTTGTTTTTTTAATTTTTTTTTAAAAATTAGTTAAAGCTTTAATAATATCGATTATAGCATTACGCTTTTACTTAAGCTAAAATTTTATATAATTTATTTTATTTAAACTAATAAAGCAAATTAGCATTTTATATATTTAAATGTTTTTAGTTTAAATACTATTATTATATTGTTTTTTAAAGCTAATTTAAATACTATTTTAAGTTTTATTTAGCATATATAGTTTGTTGCTAGCTGTAAAAATGCAGCTTATATTTATTTTAATACTATTTAAAAAAAGTTAAACTAAATAAAAAAAATTTAAATATAATAAGTTTAAACTTAAAGCTTATAAAAGCTTATTAAAATTAAAAAAATAATAAAAAAATATATAAAAAAGCAAAAAGCTGTTTAAAATAGTACTAATAATAAAAGTTATTATTTTTAATATATTTTAATAATAGTTTATTATTTTTTTTAAAATAACAATAATAATATTAAAAACTATATTAAAGTTATTAGCAATAAAACAGTTAACTTTAAATTTAACTTAAATAACAAGCTAGTTTGCTAATTGTTTATGCTAGCTTTTAAATTTAGTTTTAGCTAAATTAAATTGCAGCTTATATAGTTAGCACAAAAGTATAAAAGCTATAGCTATATAGCTTTAATTATATATAGTTAAAATATGCAGTATGTTTAATTTTTATATAGTTAATTTATAAGCTTTAAATATACTATAATTAAAATAATTTTGCTAATAACTATTAATATTATGTTTAGTTAATTTAGTTAGCAAAGTTATTTAAAAAGATTTTAGTTTATTAAAGCTTTTTTTTTTTAATGTTTTAATTTTTAAAGCTAGTATTTTAATTAAAAAAAACTTATTGTTTAATATATTATTATATAAGTTATTTATTAAATTAATTATTTTTTTGCTTTGCTTTAAAATATTATTAAAAAAACTTAATAGCTAAAATTAAAACAAAAAAAAAATAATTAAACATATTAAATACTTAATAATATATATGTTTACTATAATAAATAAATATACTATTTTGTTTAAATTTAATTGTTTTAAATTTTTATTAATATTATTATTATATTGTAAATTTTATAAAAGTATATAAATAAACTATAAAAAAATTAGTTAATTAAATTAATATATTTAATTATTAGTTTGTTTTATAAAATTTATAAAAATAAAAGCTAGCTTTTTAAATGCTAGCGTTAAAAAATAAAATAGCTTAAGCTTTTTATTTAGCAAATATTTTTCAGTTAATAAAAAAAAACTTTAAAGTAATATTTAGCTTTAAATAGCTAGCTTTATTAAAAAAGTTAATAATATTAAATTATAGTTATTTAACTAAATAAAAAAAATAGCTTAATAATACTTTTATATATAAAAAAATATTTAATACTTGCTATTTTTTTGCTTTATAATAAGTTTTTATAATATTTTTTTTTATTAAACAAATTAATAACAGTTATAAAGTTATATTTTCCGATTTTAATTATAGTAATAGCTTTATATATAAAGCTAATAAATTAAATAAATTTATAGTTTAAAACTATAAAACAGTAATACTTTATTATAGCAGTACTATATATTAAAATAATATTAGCTTTTAGCTAACGCTAAATAAAATATTGCAAAAAACTTTTTATTAATATATATATTAAATATATTTAAAATAATAAATATTAATAAAGTATATTATAAATAATAATAAAAAAATATTAAAAATAAATATATACTTATTAGTTTATAGCTAATAAAATTTAAAAACTTAAAAGTATTGCTATTATTAAAATTAAGCTTTATAAAAACTTTAATATAAGCTTTAGCTTATTTATAGTTATTTAGTGATTTATGTTTTATGTACTATAGTATAATTGAATGTTTATTGCTAACTAACTAATTTAAACTTTAAGCTAGGCTTTTTGTTAAGCTGCAATTTTTAATAACGCTTTTAATGCTTTTTTTTTTATATAAAAAGCTGAAACGCTAGAAATAGCTTTTTTTTTTTGCGTAGCAATAATGCTTTTTAATTAAGCTTTAAATAATTAGCTATTAAGCTATTTAGCTTGCTGCCGTATAACAAGTTAACTGATTTATATATTGGTTGATTTTTTAAAGTGCTTTAATAAAAATTTTTTTTTTGACTTTTGTAAGCTTAACTTTTTTTATTACGTTTTAGTTTATTTTAGCTTTTTAGTTTATTTTAAATTTTATTATAGCTTTATTAAATTTTAAGTATTTAAAATTATTTAAATATACTAGTATATATATAATAAAAAAATTAAGCTTTTAATTATAGTTAAATTTGTTTATGTTTTAAGTGTTAAAATTTTTAATTGCTTTTAGCAATTTAAAAATAGCTTTAGCTAAAGTTTTATTTTAAAAGTTTACTATAGTTATTAATAATAATAGTAATAATAATATTATTATAAAGCATATAATAATAATAAAAATGCAATTATAATAATAGCAATAAAAAGTAAAAAAAATAATTGCTTTATAAAGTTTTTATTTACTTTTTATTTTTATAATATTTTTATTTATATATATATTTAACTATAGGCTGCAATTTAAATATATATAGTATATTAAATAAAGTTTAATTAGCAAGCTTAAAATGGCTACTTTTTTACTACTTTTTTTGCTAAAGTTTAGCGATTAAGCGCTAGTAAATAATAAAAAAAAGTTTGGCTTAGCATATACGCTAGGTTTATTTTTATATTAACTTTAGCACTCTGTTTTAATATAACAAACTTATTTATGCTATAGTTAAAAGTTTAAAGCTGCGTTTATTATATAAACGGCTATATAAAATAGTTTTAGTAAAGTTATTAAAAATTTATATTATATTTATATTATTTATATTATTTATATAATAAAATAACTATATAGCAATAATTATATATTTATAACCGATTTTATTATATAAAAATAACTAAGTACAAAAAAAAAGCAAACGTTATATATTTAATATTTTAATAAAAATTAAACTATAATAAAAAAAAACTATAATAAAAACTTTAATATATTTAATTTATAATTAAATTAATAGCTTATAAATATAATAAAAACTAAAGTATAAGCAACTTATATTTAATAATAGTTAAACTTTAGGTTTATTGCTGCCTAAAGCGGTACGTAAAAAAGAAACTATATTATAAAAAGCTCTAATAGCATATTTATAAAGCTATATATAGTAAAAACCACTTAAACCTAGGCTTTTTTTAGGTTTTCTAAAAAAAGTAATAAGGTTTAATTGCTTTATTGCAGTGCTCTATATAAAGAATAAGTAGTTAAAAGGTTCTTTTTGCGCTCTGTATATTAGATAATATGCTAATTTATGCTAGCTATTAGCAGCTTATATTTTTATATTAGCGGCCTGTTTGCGTTAGTATTATACCTAGCAAAACAATTAGCAAAGCAATAAAATAGCTAAATATAATAAATCGGTTATTAATAGCTATATATACTGCTAAAAGCTATATTAATAGCCGTTAGCAGCTATTTATAGCTACTAGTATATAGTTGTTAAAAATTGGTTATATAAAAAAAAGCTAAGCTATATATAGCTTATATATAGCTTGCCCCTTTTTTTGTATAAAAAGGTTGTTGCTTACTTTTTTGTTTGCTTGCTAAACTTTAGCTTAGCTATTTAGTTGTAGTTTATTTACTTACCTAAGTAGATAAGCAACTTATATTTAAATAATATTTTGTTTTAATAAATTAAAAAGCTATTTTAGTTTTTAAACTAAATATGCTATATTAAAAAAAAAAAAGTTTTAATTATTAATAATAAAAATATTAAAAATATAGTTATATTTATTATATATTAAAGTTAATTAACTTAAAAAGTTAATTTTTTGCTTATTAGTTAAAAATAAGCTATTAAATACTTTAAAACTATAAAAAGTATTAATTTAAGCTTAATAAAAAATATATTTGTTTTAAAAATTTTAATAATAATAAAATATGCTTAAAATAAGTTAATAAAAGTTAAAAGTTTTTTAATAATAATAGCTAATAGTAAAATAAAAACATAAGCAAAATAAAAATAAACAAGTTTATTAGCTTTTTATTTAATAAAAATATTTTAAAGCTTATTATAAAAAAAATAGTAATTATAGTTTTTAAAGTTTTAAAATATATTTAAATAATTAATATTTTTAGCACTAAAATATTTTTTTTTTAAAGCAAATTTATTTTTAAAATATTTTAATATTAAAAAATATTACAGGTTTAATACTAAAAATAGGTGCAATAACCAATTATACCTTATATTATGGTAAAATTATTCTGCTTAAAGAAAAAAAAAGGAATTTAGCCTAGTGGCGGCCCTGCCGTACAGCTTTATAACCTAGCCTTCCGTTTGCATACACCTGCCTGCAGCTGTACTGCTGTGCCACCTGCCAGTCATATAACTGTATAGCCCTATACCATTCAAAAATATCACCTAACAGCGTAAGGCTGTCACAAAAAAACAAAAATATTAAATAAAAAAAAGTATAAAAATATTAAGTTTAAATAATAAAAAAAAAATATAAAGCTTATATATATAAAGTAAGTTTAAATATAAAGTTTATTTAGTTGCTTAAAAGTAAATTAATTATATAAATAATTTATAAACTATTTATAGCTTTATTATTTAATTTAGCTATAATAAGCTTTTTAATATAAATTAAAATATATAAATAAGCTATATATATTTATTAATATATAAAAACTTTTAATTATTACTTTAAAATAAATTATATTTATATATAAAATATTTTTTTGTTTTATATTATTAAAAGCAATTATATATAGCTATAAATAGCTTAAGTTTTAGTTTAAATTATATAATATTAATATTAATATGTTTATTAATTAAATTTGTTTGCAATTTTTTATAAAACAATATTTTAAAGTTAATACTATATTAAAATAAACTATTATATAAAGTTTTTTTAGCATATAAACTATAAAAGTAATATTTTATATTAATGCTTTATTATATATAAAGCTAAGCTATATAGTTTTTTATATTATATATTATAAACAATTAAATTAACTAAAAAGTATACTTTTATAATAGTTTTTTAAATAGAACTAATATTAAGTATTTATTATATTAATATTAGATTTATTTTATAAAATCTTTAATTAAATATAATAAAAAATGTTTTTTTTACTATTTATATTATTTTTTTTTTATTTTTTTTTTATTTTTTTTTAGTATTAATTTAATTAAGTAATTTAATTAACTAATAGTAGCTTTTTATGTTTATTTAAAAGTTTTATTTAAAAAATTACTTTTGAACTATTTAATATAGTTATATTGTTATACTATATTATTATTTATTATTATTTATTATTTTGCTATATAAAAATTTTATAGCTTAAATAATTTAATTAATATAAATTATAATTTAATATAACTAATATAAATTAATAATAATTTAAATTATTTATTAATTAATATTAGTTATACTTTTTTATAGCTTATATTAGCTAAGTTATATAAATTGTAAATTTTGTTAATTAATAATATAACTTTAGTATTATACTAATATATTAAAAAGTAAAACCAATTATATTAAATATTACAAGTTAATAAAGCTTTTAATAAAGTTAATGTTTAAGCTAAAAAAAAGCTTTTTTATAGCAGTTTTAGTATAAATACTTTAAGTAAAAATATTTTTTGCGCAAAAATAGCTAAATTAGCATGCTAAAAATATATAAATATAATAAGTTTTATTAAGCAAAAACTATAATTATATAGCTTTTATATAGCTATTATATAGCTGCTATATATTTTATAAATTATTTATATAATATTTATATAAGCTTATATATATTATAAATAATAATATTTATATATTATATAAAGCATTATTTATTTTTTATATAGTAATTTATTATAATATTATTTTTATATATTTAAAGTACTAAAAAATATATATTATATAAATTAAATAAAAAGTTTTTATTTTTTTAAAAACATAATAATAAATAGTTTTAATATTTTAAATATAGTTTAATATAATTGTTTATAAAAAACTATTTTTTATTAAAATAATAAACTAATATATTTATAATAAATTAATAAATTTTATAAATAATAGTTTAATATTAAATATAAAAGTTTTAATAAATAGCTTTTTAATATTATTAAATATTTTATAAAAAAAAACTAAAAATTTTATACTATTTTAAAATAAATATATAACTAATAAAATAATATTAATATAGTTATTTAAATTTAATATATAATATAAAAAGTATTATAATAGTATAAATTAACTAAAAATATAAAAGCTTTTATTAATATATTTTATAAATAAAATTATAAATATTTATAATAGTTTAATAAATATAGTAAAAATAAAAAATATATATTTTATAAAGCTATGTTTAAAAAATAATAATAAACTTATATTAAGCAATAATATTACTATAATATAAACTTTTAAAAAGTTTTATTTAATTTAAGTATAATTTATAAAAGTTTTATTAATTAAATAAAAAAATAAATTAAATATATAAACTAAATTTAAATTTTATAAATTTAATAAAAACTTTTTTTTTATATAATTTATATTTTATTTTATATTTTATTTTATTACTTTAAACTATATTTATTATATTATTAACAATAAAACAACATATAGTACTAAAAATATAATAAAGTTTTAGTTTACTAAATTAAAATTGCAAGCAAAAATAATTAAAAACTTTTTATATATTAATAAGTTTAAAGCTAATAATAATATAATTTTTAAAATTTTTAATATGCTAGTTAAATATAAAATAGTTATATAATATAACTAAATATAAAAATATATATATAAAGTTAAAACAAAATTAAGCAACTAATATAATAAAATAATATTAAATATAAATATTAGTAATAAAAAAGCTATTTTAAACTATAATTTATATTTAAAAGTTATATATTTTTTTATAAAACTTAATAATATAAAATATAATAAATTGTTTAAACATTTAAATAATAATATTAATAGTAAATATAAATTATATAATAATATTAATAGCTTAATATAATAATATATTTATAAATATTTTAAAATATTTAATGCTATTATATATAATAGCTTAAAAAAGCTATTATATAATATTAATATATATAAGTTTTTTTTTATATATATAAAATACTATATAGCGTTTTATATATTTTTAAAATTAATATAGTTAAAAGCAAAATAATAAAAAAACAAAGTATAAAAAAAAAAAAACAATATAAAAAAAAATATAAAAATAGTTATTATTAATAATTAATTATAAAAATATAATAATATTTTATTAATATATAAAAATTTTAAATATTTTTAAAACTATTTTTAAATTATATATATATTTAAAGCTTTTTATTACTATTAAAATATTATATTTATTAATTTATTTTTAAAGTTTTTTTATTTATTAAGTTATATTTTTATAAAATAAATTTAATATTATTATATTTTAAAGCTTAATAAGCAATAATTAAAGCTTATTAAAATATTAATAAAAAGCATTATTATATTTAAACTATTTATATACTATTATATTAAAATTATTAGCTTTATAAAAATAAAAGTAAAAAAGTTTTATAAAACTATTATATTATATAATTTTTTTACTTTATTTATATATGTATATTTTTTTTTTATTTTTTTTTTATTTTTGAAGTTTTTAAATATTTTTTTAATTTAATTGTTTTATTATTGCTTATTAATATAAATAAAAATAGGTTTAATGCTATAAAGCTTTATTAGCATAAATAATATATTTATAAACTAAAATACTTAGTTTAATAGTTATAAATATATAGTTATAAACATATTATTTTAAAAACAATAGTTTTAGTTATTAGTTTTAAAACCTAAAATAAAAATAGGTTTTTTTTAGTAATATTTAGCTGCTTTATTAAAAAGTTATAAATAAAAAATATTTAAAACTTACTATTTTTTTAAATATATTATAAGTAAGCAATATTTATATTTAACTGTTTTATTAAACAAGCTATTAATAAACAATATTTAAATGTTTAATTTAAATAATAAGCTATTTTTTTAATTTATTAATAAAATTAAATATTTGCTAAACAATATTAATAATAAACTATTATAATAAAAATAGTTAAAAAATAGCTGCTAAATAGCTAAATATTAAATATATACTTTTATATGCTAAAAAAACTTTTATATAGCTTATATAATAGTTAAACTTTAGGTTTATTGCTGCTTAAAGCAATATATAAAAAAAAAACTATATTATAAAAAGCTTTAATAGCATATTTATAAGCTATATATAGTAAAAACCACCTAAACTAAGCTTTTTTTAAGTTTTTTAAAAAAAGTAGTAAAATTTAATTGCTTTATTGCAGTATTTTATATATAAAAAACAAATAGTTAAAAAGGTTTTTTTTACGCCCTATATATTAAATAATATGCTAATTTATGCTAGCTGTTAACGGCCTATATTTTTGCATTAGTAATTTGTTTATAGCAGTATTACGCCCGGCAAAACAATTAGCAAAACAATAAAATAGCCGATATATAATAAATTAGTTATTAGCAGTTATATATACTGCTAAACGGCTATACTAATTGCTTGCTAGCAGCTATATATAGCTGCTAATATACAGTTATAAAAAATTAATTATATAAACAAAAAGCTTAGCTATATATAGTTTATATATAGCTTGCTTTCTTGCTTTTATATAAAAAAAGTTGTTGCCCACCTTTTTATTTGCTTACTAAGCTTTAGTTTAACTATTTAGTTGTAGTTTATTTATTTGCCTAAGTAGATTATATAGCTTATATAAACAAGCTTTATTTAAAATAGCTATTTTTTGCTAAAATAAAAAATATTTTTAACGTTTTAACACTTTAAACAATAAAAAGTTTATAATTAGTAAAACTAATAAAGTTATATATATAAGTTATTTAATAAATAAAAAATAATAAATAAATATTAAAAAATAAACTAATAAAGCAATATAAATAAAAATAGTTAATATAATAAATATAAATAAAAAAAAGCTTTAAATATTATATATATTAATAGTTAAAAAAAAATAAACAAATAAAAAATTAATTAATAATATAATATATTAAATAATAATAAATAAATATAAAAATATTTAATATAAAAATAAATATAAAAGTTAATAATAGTTTAAAAAAACTTATATTAATATTTAAATAAAAAAAAACTATTTTTTAATTAAAAACTATAGTTAGCTTTTATTTTATTTATTTATATTTTATTTATTAAAAATAAAAATATACTTGCTTTTATTATTATTTATTTATTTATTTTTTTTTTTTAGTTAGTTATATTTTAAACACTATTTTGATTTTTTTTTATATTTATATACTTTATAATTTTATTATGCTTATATATACTGTTTTTTATTTAAAAGTTTTTTTAGTTTTAGCTATATAATATTAGCTTAATAAGTATAAAACTAAAACTAAATTATAATAATTTTTATATAAATTTATTTTATAATATATATTATAGTAATTAAATATATTATAAGTTTTATAATATAAATATATTAAAACTTTTTTTTTACTTTTTTTTATATAGCATAATAACTTGTTACTTTTTTTAAAAAAATTATATTTTTTAAATTAATTTTTATAATTAACTAAAAATATAACATATATATAATAACTGTATAGCAATAACTGTATATCTACAACCGACTTTATTGTATAAAAATAACTAGGTGTAAGGAGAAAGCAAGCGTTATGCATTCGACGTTTTAATAAAAATCAAACTATAACTATAATAAATATAACATATATATAATATAACAAATATAAATATAAATTAATATATAAATATAGCTTTAGTTTTATAATTTGCAATTTTTAGTTTTATAGTTTTTTAAATTTTTTATTTTTATTTTGCAAAGTTTATAACTAAATATATAACTAAAGCTTGTAAATAAAGCTTTTATAAATAAAATATATAAATAAGTTTTATATTTTTTTTATTTTTAAACTTTTAATTAAAAGCTTTAATTATATATTTTTATATAAATATAGCTTTTAGTTATAATAGTTTTATAAACGCTTTAAAAATATTATATAATAAATAACTAAAAAAAAAAAAAAAAAAGTTTTAGCTTTAATATAATTAATAATAAACTATTTTTTTACTTTTAAAAACAAATTATAATTTTAATAGTTAAAATAATTAAAATATAATATAAAAATATAATTATTTTAAAATATTTAAATATAAAGCTTAAAAAAATTAATAGATATATTTTAATTGCTTTTATATATAAATAACTAAACTATTTTAATATATATAAACTATAAAATATAGCAAAAAGCTATATTAGTATTTATTTAAATTACTAATAGTTTTTTTTTTATAAAATTTTTATTAACATAAGTATAAAAAATTTTAAAACAGCAAAAAAAAATATATTATTAAAATAAATAAATAATTAAAAGCATAAAAAAACAATATTAAAATATAAACTAAAACTAAAATAAACTTGCTTAAAAAATTAAATTATAATAATTATTTACATTAAAATATTAAATATTTGTTATATAATTTAGTATTATTATATATATTATATTTATATAATATATATAAAAGCTTAATATGCTTATAATACTTTTTAAAAAGTTAGCAAAAAAACAAATAACGTTTTATATTAACGTTAAAAAATTTAATTAATTAATTAAAAGTGCTATACAAAAACATTTTAGTATTAAATTAACATTTAAAATTTTAAGTAAAACAAATCTTAAGTAATGCTTATATAATATGCTAAAACTTAACCAAATAAGTGGCAGATTAGCGGAAATATTATAACCGCGCACTTTAAGTAGTGCAGCTACCACACCTCCAAGCGACCCTAGCTAGCCAATAAAGAATAATCGCGATTGGGGTGTAAGATTTCGAAACTGTACGCCTCCTTACCCCTCAAATAAGCATCCACATTGGCTTGGAAATTTGTGCACTTTTTGTTGTAGTTTAGTATATCTGCATGCTTGAGTGCATGGCAAGGCATAATACCTACAAAGAGGATAGTTAGGTAGGGTAGGACTCTAGCTTGTTACACGTATGGTATTATTTACTACTTATATGGAACAGAGTTAGAGTTGCGAAGGGTGAAAAAAGTAGAAGGAGGCAGACTAACTCTCTTAGCAATTAAGCTACGTGTAAACTGGAATAAACTAGGGATGCACTTGATCCAACAATAAGTTTTGAGGTAGGTGATGTTTTCTAATTAACTGTAGTGAAAATGTAGGGAGGCAACGGTCAGTTGATCTACTGCCATGATGTGAGAACAGCATTAGAAACTAGCCGATGTCACCTGTGATAGGGTCCCATAGGCTTTTCTGAATGTAGTATTGGTACATGGCGTCATGGAGCATGGTGAAACCGGTCATCCTCTTTTGGATCAGCTGGTTGATTAAATCTAGCAGGTATTTCATGATGGGCCCTCGCTTTCTAGGATCCTGATACCGAGAGTTCAGCTGTCGGCGCCGCTTTTGCTTCACCGGTCTCGCGGAAGAGGAAGGTATTATTGAAATGACGCAACAACCCTTCCGTGCAATGATCAACAAGCAAAACCATAATGAAATAGTAGGTATCTTCATTGTATAACATCATGTGAGTACTATTGAGTACCTAGTACTAGGTTATGATGCAGTAATTGCATAATACGCAGTCAAAAAAATTTTATGTCAATAGTGGATATATTAATAATGGGTAGAAAGAAGCTGCATCAAAATCTTTTAAGGCACATAGGTAGCAATATTGCCTTGACCTTCAAGAATTACAGTTCCTTCAACTATGTTCCGAGCTACGGTAGGCACTGTTTTCTGCCTTAGGTACTTAGGTAGCTGCCTAGGTAGTATAGGCGGTTACCTAGGTATACGTGGTGGCGCACAGCCACCACCAACAACCAGTGTCTCCCCCGCCACACGGCTACCTACAAGCATTCTCCATCTTAGCCAACGCGTTCGTTCCCCTTACGTGATTGTGTCTATTGTAGGCTGCTTCCTAACCTCCTTGCAACTTAGACCGCCGTTTTTATCTTTGAAAGGTTCGCTAAATACGCGGAAGCTATGATACGATTTTGGAACTGCACCATTGCAGGATGCTCAAACGCTGCCGCGATCGATGTTGGCGGTTGCGAGCGATGCAAGTCCATGTATTGTGCAACACACATAGAATCTGTGTTGCATAAATGTGAGGTGAGATACTTGTTATCCGTTCATGGAGCCTCTAAACTGAAATTGGTATAAGAGAGAACCCCTCGATGATGACGCCTGGTTGGAGGCCCAGACAACAGAGTTAATTGCTCTTAGCAACAAAACTAATCATGTGGCGCTTCTACGGCGCGCAAAAGAGCTTGCTGGTGGTATAGAGTGTCATTTAGATGACCATGACCCTCTGGGCCGTAATCTAATGGGCGGCATGCATGTTCATCTTCAGCTCTTATTTGAAAACGGAACTGTATGGCTAGTCCGACTGCTCCGAGAGAATCACACGTCTTTTGACGATGAATTCAGCAACCAAATCTTCCTCAGTGAATGCGCAACCCTTCGGTGGCTAGAGTCCCTTGACCTACCTACGCCGCGGCTTCATGACTATGGGCTGCGTGGTGATCCGCAGAACGAAGTAGGTGTCGCCTATATGATCATCGACAAATTGCCTGGTCGGCCTTTCAACTCCGCGACAGCTTCGCAAGAGGAAAAGTCGAAGGTCCTTGGACAATGGGCAGAAGTCCTCTGCAAGTTAGCGCAGCATCCCTTCGAGAAGATTGGATCTTTGCAGTTTGAGGCAAACGGCGAGATCAACGTAGGCCCTATTGCGAGCGATCGGACTGGGACGCTACCCTGTATAGGACCCTTTGAAAATGCAAGAGATTACTATAGCTCTTGGGCTAGCAATTATCTCGATCTAATCGCCGACCGCCAACTCTTTTCAGCTTATTCAGTCGATGCGTACCTGATGTTCAAATTACTAGAAGAACAGGTCAAAACACGCCCTTGGCCTGAGGAATGGCAGAGCCTCGACTCAGGGCCCTTTTTCTTAGGGCATGGAGACGATAAGGGGGACCATATTTTGGTAGATGACAACTTTCAAATCACCGGCATTATCGACTGGAGTTTCGCAAGAATTGTCCCCGCCTATGAGGTTTTTGGTCCTTCGCTCACATCCGCGAACACAAGTAACCTCTTTAACGGCGTCCCAAAGCTAAGTGAAGAGGATCAAATCTTACGCCAAGAATTACAACGTCACGAGTCATTACACTGCTACTTTGAATCAGATTATATGCGGCGGTTCCTCTTTGGACTAGGTATGGGACTTCCTCTTACGAAGGATGAGTCTCTCAATGTCTTTCGTGGTTTGGTGACTACCTTTCACAATCCGATTCCTGATTGGCAAGAATGGCGAAGAGCTAGTCTTATGAAGTGGAGGGATGGCGCCCAACTTGCCATGCTTCTCCAAGTTCCTCGCTTTGCAACTTGCTCATGGCCAAATTGTGGTCGTCCAACGGTCCGAGGCCGAAGTTGCTCAACTTGTATGAGGCATCTATGTGCTATCCATAGTCTCCCTCAACACCATAAGTGCGTACCCGCCCTACTCGTAAGTACTATGGACCCCTGTCCAACATAGATGAAGTTACCATATCCACTAAGAAAGACAAAGGATGACGATGCCGCCTGGGAGATGAATATAAATAAGGAAGTTGAGGCACTCCTTGCTCAAATAGACGTTAGCCAACTTACCCGCGTTGCCAGCTCACTTCGTCAGGGGAAGCCGTGCCAATTCTTGCCGGGAAAGCACATAGGAAACGGCAGTATGATGGGTTGCGCCAACTATCACGCTTGGATCATCTTTGACGATGGGGTTAAGTGGCTTGCTCGGATCCCTCGAACTACGGATTTTAGCGATATTCCTCAGGAGCTTGTTGATTACTTAGTTGCAAGCGAGTATGCAACTCTGAAGCAATTAGAAGTCCTCGGCGTACCTGCTCCCAAAGCTCACGGGTTTGGACTTTCTTCGGACCCTGATAACTTAGTTAAAGTAAGCTACATACTCGAAGACGCCATGCCAGGGCAGCCATTCTATGTCAGCGAAAAAACCCCTGACCAAGCTAAGTTACATGTTTACAACCAATACGCCGACATCCTCATCAAAATTAGTGGCTTCACCAGCAAACAGGCTTGCTCCATTCTTCCAAATAACGAAAAGACAAAAGAGGCTGCTATCGCAAGTAATAGGTTCCTGACACTAGGGAAACATGGGCCATTCGATAATCCACTCGACTACTTCACCTCCATCGCAGACCTTCACATGGACTTAATTGCCGACGGGCAACTCTACCCAGACTACCCAAAGGAGGCATTCCTCTTCTACAGGCTGCTTCGAGATCAAGTCGCACCCGCTCTAGTCAAAGATACTGCGTCTGCTAGCGGGTTCTTTCTCAAACACGTTGACGACAAGGGCGACCATATACTCGTTGACGAAGAGTACAATATCACCGCTATCATTGACTGGCAGTTCGCGCGTTTCGTCCCCGCATGCGAAGCCTTTGGTCCTTCTTTATTCACCGCTGACCTAAGTTATTTGTATAAGGCTTCGACAGGGCCCAGAACGGACGATAGGCTTTTGGCGAAGTGTTTAGAGCAGAAGGGCAGAAAGGACCTGGCGGAATTTGCGGGCGAGAGGGAACTTGCTAGGCGATTTCACCTTGGACTTGCTTCGGGGTTTTCGAAGAGTGAGGCCTTGGAACTGGTTAGGGCTATGCTCTCTTTGCTTGATGAGAACGTAACCGAGAAGAGAATGGAGGAGGAAACGGAGGAGAAAATGAAGAAGAGAATGGAGAAGGAAATGGAGAAGTGGATAGAGAAGGAATGGAACCAGATGGTCGACGATCCACGGCGTGAAAAAATCGAGAAATTGGTAGCGGAGCTCGAAATCAGATAATTCGTGATAGGTTAAACTTTCAATAACACCGGCTATTCCCAAAGTTCATATAAAATGTGTCCATAATAACTCTTGATACGCAAGAGTAGAGTAGAAGATATGCTACCTGTTTATTAATAAGACGTATGCATGTAGCGTGATTCTGTGTGTATTGTCACAACGGGGGCATGTCCGGTGTTCCGAACCCTGACAGTTACTGCTGTGGTCGAATGCCTCCAAGGCAGATAAGCAACTGGCTGCTTTGCTAGAGACGCTTCTAAGAGTCGTTTAGCTTCATGGAGAAGCCACATATTATTTTCCCGCGCCCACCAGTCCCTCATGTTGGCCGCGGTTTCAATACGCCCAATAGCGGCTACCAAGCTGTCTTCACTTTTGAATCCAAGAGATATCAAGACGGTAGAGCCCTGTACGGTGCTAAAAGCCAATGCAGTAGGCTCGCCCTCAGTTATACGGCCTGATTCGAATCTAACAAATCCTTTACTGAGTGAAACCTCCACTTCTACCACGCCGTTACCGCGACGCTCTGCTCTTAACCCGTAGTGACCCATGGAAAACGGTGCTGTGAAGAGGACTGGGGTAAAAGCCGCTGGGAATGGCATGATGAGAACACGCTTGGGGTCAGTGGACATTAAGTATGAGGACGTGTTCTCCTCATCACCGGTAATACTAATGAGGATTCGTTCCACTGTAGCGTATTTTTTGGCTATTTTGGCTGGCATCGACAGAAATCCTGGATTCCTCGTATAGATACCACGATCTTTAGTCTCTGTGATGTGAAACGCTATACATCGATCCTCATATCCTTCCATGTGGCAATTTAGTATTGCGAGGAGTGTTCTTGTAGTATGTGGAAGGGGATCGATCTCCTCCCAAGGTATGGTCCTACCGTAACGTTCCTTCCATAAACCATTTTCTATATCCGAGTCTTTCATCAATGGTAATGAAATCTGTACGCCTTTATTAGTGATCGAAAAAGGTGTAGAGACTCGGTACTCCGAGCACTTGAATGATCCCCTCTTTCTAAATGCCTCTGGCGATTGGGCAAGGAAATCGTCCGAATAGGGTGTAAATATGGTCTCATCATCTGAATATTTCATGATTTCTTCTTGAAGTCGGCGGAAAGCCTTGGCGCCTTCGCCATATACTAAAGGCATAGATACGCCAAAAAGACCCAACAAGCAATAGGCCTCATCTTCCCGCTTAGTAGTCTTCCTTGCTGAAGCCCACTAACTCGCATTAGTGACAGCTACAAGTCATGTTATTGAATACATGTTGAAAGTATCAAGGAAGTCATGTTGGGTTTGGCAGTGTCTTGGTGCAATTTGGAATCGCTCATCAATTTCGGGTGGCTACTTACCGACATCTTTTGAGCAACGCTAAATCCCTCAGGATAACCGCCGTTAAGTGCGTCGGCGCTAACACCAGTGATACGTATAATGTCACGCTTTAAAGTGCTACGCGTGCCAATGCATGACCATTCTTTTGAGTAGAACACTACGAACGGTGGTGCGATTAATTCCTGTAAGGTCCAGCCCCGAGTGAACCATTTGGAGGAGTAGAAAGTCGGGGGAGGGACCTTTTCTGCCTGTCCGTGATTAATGTCGTCGCTGCTGTCCCAGCCGTCTTCCTTACGAACATCCTCGAGGTATGCATAACAAACCATAGATTCCTGATACCACCGAAACATGGAGTTGATCGCTTCAGATAGCTCAGCAGAGCTACGCTTATCGATGCAGCAAGTATCAATCCACTAAATACGTCAGCTAGGACGATTGCTTTAGAGACAGTAATACAATTAACTTGCCACATATTCAAAGCCATCTAAAGCAGCCAGCTTACAACATTCCGAGATCTTTTGGTAGCCTTTTAGTCCTTTTGCTATGCCCTTGATCATATCCTTGAAAGTAACTTCTTCCTCGCCCCATTTATGGGAAAGAATAGCGTAAGGGGGAACGTGATCCTCAGTGAACTCGCAGATAGCGAGGGAATCTACATCCAGAAGCCGCATAACGATGTTGAGTTCAGGATATATGTCAATGCATAATTATGCGAACTGTAGATTATATAGAAAACACTCTAGCTTGAGGAGGAGACGTTTGTACTATTAATGTTGGTCACGGGACTCGGGGTTCAAGGGTACCTACCAAGCTTTCCCCATCGTCTTTTGACCAATCCAATCCGTAGAACTTAGAGAGGGGCTGGTAACATTGCGGAAAGCGGCTAACTGCACTTTCTATCGTAGTAGAATAATTCTATTTGCTGAAGAGGAAAAGAAAACCGGATATTCCATCGCGAAATTTATCTACGTTAGTTAAACGAGGCATTTTAACTTGAATTCCGAATATGGTTTACGTTTTGGCGAGCAATTGCGAGCAAAAAAAAAAAAAAAAAAAAAAAAAAAAAAAAGAAGAAGAAGTGTGGTAGATCAATTTCCTAAAAGCGGAGTAATTGGGGTAATGTGGTTCTATGAGCGTCGTTGCGGCTTAAATCTCTCGAATATTCCTTTATTCCCGTGTAATTGCAGCAACTTAGCTCAGCGACGCGACGCGACTACTACCTTACCATGCCAGCTACGATAATACTAAATATCAGCCGACATGGTGGCGCGCTCTTATTGGGACAAGTATGGCGATATTGCTCTTATTGTCGATCAACTCCTTCTTGGTTCGACGCAATAAGCCGTCTCGTAGCACTAATGAAGAAAGTCGAACTCCTGGAGTTACATTCTTGATGAAGAATTCTACTCACACTTTACGTTAGCGCCTTCAAACTTGTCCTCAGTTCTAGCTAAGGTAAACATTTGAAAGTGAAGCTTGAAGGGCAGATAGCCGGCCGGGAGTTAATACTCCAGGTTTATATCAGGCAAGAAAGCCCCATGAAACACCGTTCACATCTACTAAAAACATATTCTAGGCGTCTTGAACGATAACGGCAGCTCACTCCCGGAAATTCTTTAGCCAAAGTCCCTATCACGAGAATTTGTTCTCGTCGACTTGTGATTTCTCGGTTCAAGACGTACTCATATGACAAATACTATGACACGTTTCTTTTGATAGCAAGCCCATATGAATATTTGCCGTAGGTTGTAAGCGGCTTTCTAGAGCTGAGATCCCGAGATGTAAGCGATCGAATCACGGTTTATAGCCCCCAATTGTCTCTGCTACAGTTATTTGCAGCACTTCTACGGCTTTCCAACGCAGGATGCGACCGTTTTTCCTCGTCCTTCTTCCTTACATCTCCGGCATTAGAGTTTCACGCACAGTCGTCAATGGGAATGATGGCTCGATCCAGAGCGAGCATCTGATTTTCGAATGGATCCTGTGACAGCAATTGGAGTAGCGGGCTCAGTTTTTGGGATTGTTGGGTTTGGTATCCAGCTGTCGGAGCTCCTCTCCAAATACGTCACCCTAGCCCGGTCAGCACAGGAGCAACTGGAAGATATCGCAGACCAAATTGACTTGACGGCTGTCGTATTAAACGAGATTTTCGCATTTCTCAAGCGAGAAGTAGATAATAATCGACTTGGACGGCCGCTTTATCTGTTTACTACAGAGTCTTTATTACAAATCAAGGAAACCGCCGTGCAATGCGTGGTGATTTTCTGGCGTGTCGAAGCGGCTATTTTCGGTAACCCTGCACACCTGGAGAAGGAGCTTCCTAAGAAAATTGTCCGATTTATGAATGCTTTCGCGCAAAATAGTCTCGATTTATCTATCCAGATCAAGCTTAAAGTCACATTGGATGATTTAGATGATTTAAACTGGCGACAGAAATTTCGTTGGCCATCCAAGGCTTCTAAATTAGATAGGTTCTGCGAACAACTGCATCGATATGAAAGAGCCCTAACGCTGCTCATCCAAATTGTCTCACTGGGCCAGCAGCGATTGAAGCGGTATGTAGCATATCGCCCCATGCCAAAATTCACTACTGATTTCATTTAGAAACCCGAACGAAAAAGACATCCAATTTAGGCAGAAGACTGAAGAAGAAATCATTCATATAATCATTGCGTCGGAGACACAAACACAAAATCACAGTTGGCATGCAAATACCAAAAGCGAGCCCTCAATCCCTAATCATATCAAGCCAGCGCGCATTCCATCGTGGGCAGCGACCAGTAGTTTACCAACTAAGGGGTTTTCAACCAACTTGGGACCACATAGTCTCAGAAGTGCGCAATCGAGAAATCCTTTGTCGCCCCAGTCCAAAGATATGAGCACATCAGTAAGAATTCCTTCATCAGGTCTACCGCAACCACCCGATGGTGCTACCTTTAATAGCCAAACTGATACATCCGTATGCCATACCAGCAGGCAGCTTGGTCAGTCTAACGAAGTATAGGACATTTATACAACAAACATGTCACCTAGCCCACCTCCAGCGTCTGGTGCTCAGAAGCCGCCGGTGCACGCACGAATCTCAATGGATGGTATGGCACAACAATGTGTAGCATAGAGCTCGTTTTCACTAACCAATTTTCAGATTCCAGACACCCAGCTGAGATTAAAGAAGTAAGCGTACTTATTAGAAACTCGATTCGGTCATGTAGTATGTTACTAAATGCAGATAAACAGACATACGAGAAGGCGCCTGATGACGCTTTTCAAGAGGCTGTATTTGATACCGAAGCAACGAAAACGCATAACGCCGAATTGAAGCAACGCTCCTCTTCCGCATTACGAAATGCACAGCAGAACACAACTCCATCAATACAGCAACCGCAGAGTACACAATTCCCAGAGGAAATAGACGTAAGGAATACCCAAAAATCAGAAAGCATCAACGAGAAGCATACGGACAAATTAGAGGCGCAAATTCTACCCTACGTGCTGCACGGAGAGGGGGCATACCAACTCCCAGTGCCCCTTGAGTTAAAGTTGAAGAGAAAACTCCAGGGGAGCCTCAATTTCGGACATTCCGGAAAGGAACTAACTGAGAAGTTAGCGTTTTTGAGCTCTAACCAGGTCCAGATACTACAAACCCTACTTCGGGACAACTCTGGGGACCAGAAACGAAAATTGGCCCATATCGAAGTTGCCAAAAAGTCAAGTATGAGATTCTGGCAGAGATACACAAAAGTCATGATTGCTTTTATCGAGGGTGAGGCGTCTGGCATGCCAGAGGGTGTTTCTCTGGTAGTACCAGACCTTGCAAGTACTAGGTCTGAGGATGAGGACCCGAGGTTACCTAAAAACTCTCCTTTTGTCGCTCCACAGTATCGGATATTAGGCCGGAGCTCGACCTTACCGTCAAATCATGATTCCGATCCAGAGCTATCAGATGAAGAGCGTCCATATGGAGCCTGGGAGGAGCCTACCAATAGTGCACGGACACGGCGTGTTCGTCAGCAGAATGACATTCCCCGTATCCCAGTAGCTCCGGCAACATCATTGCAGTCACCGGGTCAGCCGAATCTCCCCAATATGGCGGGCATGTTTGGGATTCAAGATATAACTCATCTCCTAGTCGCGGATGAAGAGCGGAGAAAAAGACTTGCGCAGTATAAAGTGTGGACCATCCAACCCTTCTGGGGCATCGATCAAACGGAAGGCTCCAACAATGTTTGGGGTCGATGCGTGATACTCGAAGAGCACCCTGATATTCCTGATGTTGAACGCCGATTGACTGCGCTAGACAAGGACTCGATGACTACCTTCGATAAGATGAGAACACTAACGGTGAGCCAGCAGGTACAGGTTCAACAGTCCTTGGAAGAAGTCAAATCCGGCACTTCCGACCCTGAATACCAATGGAAGCTTCGGCAGCTTGATGTCGTCCGGTCAACGGGGTGGTTTAAACAAAACCAGATCAAGAAAATTGTCGTTTACGCTTGCCCAGAGCCACTTTCACCCGCTTTCAAGCAACACGAAGAATCTCAGAGCCACCACCTACAGCAGAACGAGAACTCATATGGTCACCCCAATAACATTCAATATGACATGGGTGAGACTGGTGAAGATTACATTCGGCGCCAGCCTAGAGATTCAAGGTGGCACGATATAGAGCGCGCCAATAAAGCCATAGCCAGCCGCTCTCCCCCACCGCGAAGATCATACGAACGTCCCGTAGAGGCTATGCGACGCCAATCTTCGGCTTACTCTAGATCGCGCTCCCCTACGACAATCCAACCTCGGCGCCCGTCTACGGTCCCTGAAAACGCGTTATATACGGATTATGATCCTACTGATGATGATGACCCGTCAGGCCCGGATGGATTCAATGGTACAGAGATTCTTACCGTAACCTCAATAACTAAAATGTAATCTAATGGGATATCAACATCTAGATGCGAAATACTATTGGCCCCCCAACGATGATCACGGCAGCGCTCCCCGCGCATACGGCAGAGACAGAAATAATCCCACAATACAAGTACGTGGAAATGAGGTTGATCTAAGGAAGAGGGGGGTAATTAGCCATCCACGAAGGGACATGGAAGTCCAGCGCGGCCGTAGCCCGGGCTTCAACCATCATCCTTCTACTGATTGGAATAGCAACCTCCAGTCTCGCCGTCCCAGTCGGCGCGATAGTTCCTATTCGAGGGCACCTAGGCACCGTAGAAAAAGTTTTACAGATCTATTTATGGATAAGGAGAAATTGAGGGCAAGATTGAGAGAGAACCAAACATATCCGGATGAGTTTGACAAGCGACGATATGACCCCCAATTATCATCGAAAGCGGTGAAGGACAAAATAGACCAACTAGTTATCGAGTGGACGCCTGGGTGGAAAAACGGACGCGATAATAATAATGATGGCACAGACCTGGCGGAGTCCATTGCATATCCACATTCAACTATTACATTGACAGAAGAGCCTGAAACACTGCCTTCTTCATCGACGTCGAGAGCCGCCGCTACCTCACTCGTAGAACCTAGGGTCGACAGCCAGGTTGAAAGCTTTTCTGGTAAACTGGCCCGGGAGGTTCCGGCCGGCAAGAAACTCACATTCAGTCCTGGGGAAGACTGGACTAGTGGAACTCCCGCGACCCAACCGCCCCTTGCGAGAACGGCGATGATAGAGAGCGGGGACGGCGCGAGTGTATCCAAGCCGATCAGCGAACACCCCTCAAATGCCGTCCCTCCACAGACACCGGATAAGAGTGAGGATGAAGATATTGGTATTCCTCCAATTCAAAAAGGCGACAGGGCAGCTACTCTGCCCACGTCCATGCCTGGGGCTCAGGCTTGGGATATCGAATGGGCAAAACAGATCATCGAGAAGACGGGCACGTTGTCGGACCCGGAGGACTATCAGCCGCTGCCACGGAGAAGTTCGAGGGTAGTAGAAGAGAGCTCATCACGAAGAGATCGGGAACGCCAGCGTGGAAGGAATCCGCATCGAGTCAGGCAGCAATTCAATACCCAGCATCAGAGAAGCCCTACTGCCCAACGCCGAAGTCGGAATAGAAGCCGAGGCCGCTATCTGACCCCGCCTCGACGACGGACCGTCGAGTTCCAGGATGTCGACGACGGCCACGTGCCGCCCCGAGGACCATCTGAAGAGCGATACCGACAGCAGCCTCGAGGACGATATAGACAAGACGGCCATTACTAAGACTGAATTATGAGTCTCGGATGCAGGCAATACATTGAAGTCTGCATATCGAGACGTACGGCGAACGTAACTGCTGCGGGCCGAGGGTTATAGTCCGCTTATGTATTCTGTGACGACGGGACGCAGGAGCAGACTGTATTAGGAAACCTAGGATCCCGTGTGGCTCCGGGGGCGGGGCGGGGCGGGATATGTCGCAGAGATCCTTGGGGCATTCGACGGCGTATAAGAGATACAGAGGGCGGCTGGCATTGGGAATAGGGCATATAGTATGCATTCTATTTTACGGAAAGGTGCCCTTCTGTCCGAGACCATGGGAAAGCGTTACTTGCCACATGGTAGGTAAATACTACGTTCACGAGTCGATGAAGTGAGGAGAAATAGGTGTGTTATCTCGAGATGAAGTCCATGAGAAGATATTTGACATCGTATACGGAGTAATTTGGATCGGTACATTAAAGTCCCTTAGCCTAGTTCTTTCTGAAGAAGTCGAATATAAGGAATACTATGCGCTAAACATCTGCATTCACAAAGTCTAATCCCACGTTGCTTGCCTTCTTCGTTATGACCTCGCCTTCGGTAGCCCAAACGAAACGTTGATGCTCCTTGGCATTTAGCTTCGCCACTAGCGGAGCCCCGCCGTCAGTCTTCACATGCTCCGCGGAATTGAACTGACATACCGGTTTCCTACTACTAGTAGTGAATGTGTGAGGGTCACCAACGTGTCCAATAACTCGGGCTGCTTCAAGTCTGGCCTCCTCCCTTAGCTCACGGGCAGCATGCAGAATGGTCTCGTCGGTATCGCCGCAACCGCCACCTGGAGGTTCCCACGTGTTGGGATATGAGTCACTAGCTGCGCGCTGAACTAGGAGAATACGGGGATTGGACGGAGCTGTCGTGTCCAACACGAGCGAACTTGTTGCGATATATCTGAAGGTTGTATCCGGGCGAGCGGCGATACGAATGCTTCGAGACAGCGAACTTTGCTAGGGAGGGATCATAGTCGAAGCTGAATACCGCTTGGTGAATCCTTCCCAGCGATCTACGGTCTTCGGCTAGTGGTTGTATGATTCCTATCACAAAGTCCTCGAGCCTCACCCCTAGTCATATGAGACTAATCGTCAAGGGCGTATTGTGACAGAGCTGTAGCCAACCCTTAAACCTACTAAGTATCATTTCGGCAGTCGATTTAAAATTCATACAGACGAAGCTCTATATACCTCTTTTCACGATTTGTTGAGCCTAACGATCGCACAATCCATGAGAAGCGTTTTAAAAAATTATTATTTAATATAGGCAATTAATATACAAGTATGCTCTTTTTTATATACAAGCATATAGCTTTTATAGGCTTGCCGATTAATTAGCTGCATAGCTTAGTATAGCGTTTCATATATGAGCTTCACCAGGAACGTCGCCTAAATTTTAGCGACTAACGAGATCGTGTCTTGGCATTTTTAGGCCATTTCTCGCGGTACGGACTCAATGAAGAACTTCGAGGCATCAGAGCAGATTACGCGAGAACAGTGAGTGAGGTCTACAAGGACGTCGCGAAGAGAGCTCTCACAGGCGAAGTGAGTACTACCGATGGCTCAGCTCTAATTGCACTCGCCGCTGTGCAGCATAATGGCTCAGGAATAGCTGATGGGCTGCCGTCTTGGGTACCAGACTGGAGGATCTTCCAATCATTCATGCTCACAGAGCCTGGAAGTCCTCATAAGGCTCACTGAGCCTCGCATCCCCGCCTAGAAATTGACGATAACTGCTCCTTAATGAGAATATGCGGGCTGGAAATCGATACTATCGAAGCCTGCTCTCGACCCTTGGGGGCTGGGGAATTTAACGTCAATACTTCTTTTAGTGATCACGAGCTAACCATTACATATGTTTGGCAGGACATCTGTCGCCAGGGTTGCTTCGATATGAACGACATGTACATAAATGGCGAAAGTTCTGTCTTCGCATTTATGCAGACACTGAGTAATGGGTGCGTTCAGATTGCAAAAAGAAAAAAATGTGCAGTACAGTAAAGTATCGAAATCTAGATGGCTAGAATATGCAGCTTCGTACCTTATCCAAGCTCTCGCTGATTCCCATGTTTTGGCCCTAAATTTGCGTGCCATGGCCGGAAATGGGAAGCAAGAATTTGAGGCGGAGCAATGGAGTCGTTCTGCTAATGGCGCATCGGAAAACCGCTGCTTCGCGAGATCACGGAAAGGCTACTATGTTCTAGGCCCCGGCATTATGGCCCCAGGTGATATTGTCTGTGTTCTATTTGGCGGGAAGCTGCCTTTCTGTCTTCGACCATGCGGACGCCGCTATTTGCTTGTTGGCGAGTGTTACGTACATGGCTTGATGGAAGGAGAAGCAATGCAACTAGTAGACCGAGGTGAGCTTTCTGAGAAGGTTTTTGATATTGTCTAACTGAGTATTGAAGCACTGTGGGTAGAATGAGTGTGGCTGAAATAGAGGTACATAGCCTCAAGGCTAGAAAACCTCAAGCTAAAAGGTGAAAGGTTAGACTAAGATAGGAGGCATGGTTGAATGTGGTGTTGGTTAGGTACCTACTTGGTATAGTATAAAGGCAAATATTGAATTACCGGAGACATGTAGATAGACGGTACAACGAAATAGAGGTACAAACATTTTGGTGTGAATTGTATGGCAGCTCTTGTACTTACGTTTGACAGCGCTTGCTTCCACTAACCCCAGAGATGCTAGGCCTAGATAGTTGCCTAGGCTGGTACCTGAATGCTGGTTCAATCTGGTGCAACCATTTAGACAATGTTCAATAAAGGTGCGCCTCGAGACCACAATCCGGCTTGATGTCTTGCGTCGCTATGTGCCTCTCATTACCAATGATCCAATGTCCGCCAATAACCTTCTAAATGGCGATCTTGCAGCCCATTCAACTCACAAATCGTCCCGGAAGCTGAATCGCAGCTCCCCTTCGAACCCCTCCGTCCACGATGCATCCTCTCTCGCTGACATCCGGGCTAGCCTGGCTGCACTCCATGCTCGTGAAACAGCTATAACAACTCGACTAAATTCCCTTATCTCTTCCCAAGCCGACCTCTCCCGCGAATTGGGCCGACTCGACCTATTTCGCGCCAATCTGGGCTCTCAGGTTATTGCAACTAGAACCATTAGCAATGGCATGCTATCGTCCGCTGCCGAGACCGCCGGGAGGTTGTCTAACCGGGTAAAAGAGCTGGATTTGGAAAAAGACAGAGTACAACAGACGTTGAAGGTTGTCGAACAAGTTGCCGAGCTCAAAGCTTGTGTCCATGGCGTGGTCGGCAGTATGGGGGCGCCACAAGACTGGGAAGCAGCAGCAGGCTACATCTCGCGCGCGAGTAAGATCCCCGAGCCTATAATACGAGGTGGATTTGCTGCATCCATTGTACCGAGTGTCGAGGTACCAGATGCCCCCTGGGTGACGCTTGAGAATTCGAAAGAGAGTCTCTGCGGTTTATTCTTGCGCGAGTTCGAGAAGGCAGCAAAGGACGGCGATGGCGCTAAAATTACCCGTTTTTTCAAGCTGTTTCCGTTAATCGGAAGAGGCGATGTTGGGTTGGATGTCTATGGCAAATATGTGTGTCAGGGCGTTGCAGGCACTGCGAGGGCAACTCTCAAAGAGGTCCCCGGTGGTGCCGGGAGGCAAGACGGATTTTTCTATGCAAACGCCCTCACGAAGCTGTTTGAGCATATCGCTCAAATCGTCGAAAGCCATGGTAGTCTCGTAGAGAGACATTACGGAGAGGGCAAGATGGTTAGAGTTATTGAGAGACTACAGATGGAAGCGGATGTACAAGGTGGCATCATATTAGATTCCTGGAGCGATGACAGAAATGTCAACAGGAGAGTCACAGACGTCAAGAGTTATCCGTTCTCATTCTTGGTGCAGAGCTACTTGCCACAACAAAAAACCCTTGGCGGGACGCCCCGTATGAGTTCGCCCGCCATCGGTGGTGGTACCAATCCTCGTAGCAGTGAAGATGAGGGCGTCAATATGAAGGAGATCGATGGGCTTCTTAATGAGATTTCAGTCATGCTGGGTCGTTGGTCATTATACACGAGATTCCTAGCTGGGAAATGCAAAGTAACTTCTCTCTTCCACCGAATAATCTATTCCGAGTGCTGACTTGTCATAGAGCCCTGAAACTCCGGAAAACACTGCGCTAGCAATACCAACGTTGCTAAGCAATTCGAATCTTCAGAGAAAGGTTTCGGCAAAACTTATTGAGCCCTACAACTTTATGTCAACGTTCTTCTTTAGGAGATCTGTCGAGAAAGCATTCCAATTAGATGAATCTCCGGCTGGACTGTCTCTGAACCTTAGCAAACCCATCGAGGCCAATGCGCCCTTTATTATTTCTGCTGTCGATGATGTCATGTACATTGTTAGTGCAGTCATCCAACGATCTATATCTACCTCCCAGCGTGAGGTAGTATCCCATGTTGTCACGACGAGCAGCAGAGTCCTAGACTCAGACTTCATTAAAATGATGCACCAAAAGATGGAAGATGAATCGTATTTACGACCTGTCGTACAAGGAGGCCTACCACCAGAAGACAAGATCGTCGCATTCATTGTCTTAATCAACAGTCTCGACGTTTCTAATGAGTACCTAGCTCGGATCATAACGACTCGACTTGGTATCTCCTCGGACCAGCCCAATGGAGCTTCCCAACCTAACCCGCTTGCCGCCCCATTTCCCTTTGAAAACGATGTTGCACTTGTCACATCGTCTCTTAACAACTTACATTCGACATTCACCTCGAAGACGACTGAACTCCTTAATAGTGGTTTGCAGGTACTCTTCAACCAAGTGGTCAAGCAAAGGTTACGCACCGTTATGGCTGAGGCCTTTCGAGATGCGGATTATTGGCGGACTGAAGAAGAGCTGGCGGAGATTGCTCTACAGAATGACGAAGATGAAGATGAACTTCTGGATCGCGTACCACGGCGTTTTGAGCAAGGCTGGGATGCACTTATGAAACCGATCGCGCGACTCATGACCCCCAAAACGTACAACATCTTATTAGAAATCACAGCAACCCATTTGGCAAAACAGAGTCTAGAGAAGAGAATATTAAGCTATAGTGGTAAGACGAATGCGTATGGAGCAATCCGCATGGAGAGGGATTTCAATGGAATCATCAGCACAGTGTCGAAAGGTAACTATAGTGTGAGGGAGCTGTTTAACAGGGTCACACAAATACTCATGATTGCCAATATGGAAGATGATGAGTGGGAAGAATTGGTGGATGCAGGCGATGATGGTGGCATTGAATGGGTGCTCAACCAGGAGGAGATGCGGCGAGCACGAAATTTGGTTCGAGAATAGAAAATTGGCATAGTGTAGAGATATCATTGCCTTGAATGCCTGCCAGCTGAATAGGCATGAATCAATAATTGAGGTTCAATAATAGGGACTATGCTACAACTCGGTACCCTGGCATAAGGATTGGTGCCGCTTAGTTATATAATGATGCACCTAACCGGGCCTTCCATTTAAACACATGTTTCGTCCCCGGATCCTGCGTCCATTAGCTCTAGCTTTGTTACCTATCTAGGCTAGGTAATTCTCAAGTCCGTCTACAGACAAGCTCAATTAATTGAAGATCTATCTACCTCACCTACTACATCTCATCAATCCGTCAATCACAGTGTAGCTCTTCATAATATCTTTCTCATCATAGACCACAAGCTACAACGCTATGGCAACATCACATTTCGGCCTCCTCGAGGAGCGCGAAGAAACAGAGCTACATAAAACACGCCTACTCGCCGTCGAAGAACGCCCCTTCAAACGCCTGACCAAACGCCTCGTAGCCCCCGGCGCCTTCACAAACCAGAGCAAGAAAATCCCAACACCACCTCCCGATAGCAACCATGCCGATGCCGCAGACGCCGCGTCCGCCTTACCCTCCACCGCAGACATCGTGGCCCTAAAAGAGGACATCGTGCTCGACTTCGCAGCCTTCGACTCAGCCATCGCCCGCCTGCAATTCCTCGCCACAGCCAACGCGGCGGAGCGCGAGCACTACACGGCGGCGCGCCAACGCATCCTCGACACGATGGACTCCGTCCGCGAGGGCAACGGGCAGCTGCGCACGCGTCTAGACGAGGCGCGGGACACGCTCGCGCAGCGGCGGAAATTCGACGAGCTCGCGGACAAGATCACGGGCAACCGCATGCTGCGCACGCGCGCGGAGCAGCACGTCAACCTGGCCAAGCTCGCCGAGGAGTGCGACGAGCTGCGCCGGGAGAGCGAGGCGTACGGGGACACGTGGCGGGAGCGTAGGGCGCAGTTTGAGCGGCTCGTCGACGAGGGGCGGAGGTTGCGGGCGCTGATCCGCGATGAGAAGGAGGAGGTCGAGAGGAGGGAGGGCATGGATTCTGATGCGGAGGATGGCGAGGCCGCGCAGACCCCCGGAAAGGGTGTTGGAAGTGGGAATGCCACGCCGCACCCGGAGAATAGCAGCGCTGCGTCGGGAGGGAAGGCGGAGGTGGGCAGTGCGACGCCGAGGCCCGAGAGTAGTAGGGATGAGAGGACCCCGAGACCTGATAGTCCGGGCCCTGTGGCTGTGGGAGGGGAGAGCTTGAAGGCTAGGTTGGATGTTAGTGGGACGTTTTCGAGGTCGGGGAGCTTGGCTCCGAGTGTGAGCCAACAGCCGGAAGACAAGGGAGAGGAGAACGGGGAGGATGTCGAGATGGGCGAATTGGCGGGCCAGCAGCAGCAGGGTCAGGATGGCGATACCCCGATGGCGGAGGAGTCGCAGAATACACCACAGATCACTGTTGACGGCCCAGCAGGCGGTGGTGAGGATAGGATGGATACTACTTGATGCCTTTAAATGGCGGAGGGGGAAGCTAATACTACAAAAAGCTGTACGATAAAAGGATTATACCCAACGGCTTTGTTGCAGAGCCATAATGAGAGTTCACTATCTGGCTTGAAGAGCGGCTATCTCTATTCGTCTGGTATAAACTCATCGCCTTCTGGTATTATTGATTATCCGCGAGTAGCCCTTCTCGGGTGCTTATCTAGACCCGGTGCTATCTATGGTATCTTATGCCTTTAGCATAGCCAGCAGGTTGATCTGTTCACGCTATGTTCCTCATCCATTATGAGCTAGCCGACGACGTGCCCCCGATACATCAGAGCGGTTAGACTGGCTTTATACTCCTACCAACCGTGGCTAAGTGGTCTCATTATATGTGTGTTCCCTCTCCATATATAGTAGAATCTTAGTGTCCCCCACTCACGCAACGGCGGGCTCAAGGCCGCGGCCAAGAGTCAACGCCTCCTTCGCTTTGGTTACCTCGTCCGCGGGCGCGCTCTCACTTTCTGCGGTCGCTATCTGCTCCTCGAGCCGTTGAATGGCCTCGACGATGCGCTCGCGCAGCGGTGCGAAGACGGCGCGGGTTTCTTCTATGGCTTTTTGCTGGTTTCATTATTCTCGTTAGCAAGTTCTACGAACAACCAGAGCTGATTAAAGCTGCGTATGTAGCATGAGGAGAGGGGGTGTTGTGTTTATAGAGGGGCAAGTCGATGGATGGTATAGGATTTCTGGTGTTGTTGGGGGCTGTTGGACTAGTGAGAATAAAGGGAATAGACGAACTTCTTGCTTTAGCATATATGCAGCATTCTCGTCGGTAGACTCGGGTGAAGCCTTTAGGTCCTCCTCAATCTTCTTCACGCGCTCGGTCTGCTGTGCTAGTTCCTTGCGGTAGTAGCTGTCTTCTTTCACGAGGCGCTGGACCGATTGGGTCGCGATGGTGAGAGGTGATGGGGCTGGCATTTTGGCTCGTGTTCTATGATGCTTCTGGTATATTTCCGGTAAGAAACCTGTGTAGCAGAATCTGATATCTGGCAGCTTTATAATAATTGTGAAATAGTGCTGCCTAGATAGAGCTTTCGACAATTTATCCAGGCAATCACTTATCACTTTCATATGCCCAAAGTAGAAGTATGTTTTGGTGGGGTTGGCGGGGTAGAATTCGATTTCTCTATGACTGCATATACTGGAAATGCTATCGTTCAGCTCCGATTAATGGGTACAATGCAGTTTACGAGACTTGAAGTTATTAAGAAACAGGCATAAGCCACATTAAAATGTTTGGTTGACCAATATGTGGCTTGACTACGAAACTATGTGGCGTACAGCTCCCGCCCATTCCCACTCTTATCCGAGCCTCCATTATCGAAGCTCCCATTACAAATCCCCAATTGAATGTCGACATCTTGTTGCGCCGCCAATTACCAATCACCAGTTACCTGCGGTTCAAGCTTCTCAACGACTTCCCAGCTATAGCAACCACGATGTCTTCATCCATCTCTCTACGTATGGTTCTCGTTTTTGTAGGCTTGTGCTCTACTAACGTCCGTAGCTTCGATTTCGTCCAAGACCGAATCCCCGGCACCGGTGGGGGGCGCAAACGCAGCAGCTTCTAAGCCCAAGGTTCGCATCCCGCGATTCAATAATCACCTCCATGGTCACGGCCGATTGTCAATTGCTAATATACATATTTAATGTGTAGCCGTGCTGCGTATGCAAGGATGAGAAGGCACAACGAGACGACTGCATGCTATTCTCCAAGTCGAACGATCCCACGAGCGATTGCAAACCCATCATCGACCAGTACAAGACATGCATGGCCGGGTATGGCTTCAAAATATAGAGGCCAAGATTGACAGGCCGGGAACGACTCGACTCCGAAGTCTACCGGACAACCGACACCTCCCATGTATACCATTAATTGCCGGGCGCCACGGAATATGAAAAGGAGAATGGTGTACGATCAATAGAAGGGTGTTACATTGCATTGGGCGGCGTTCACTGAATAGATTCACATACCCCTCTCTTCTCTGTTGAGCATTAGAATCCCGTGTCTCTGCCGTCGGTTTGTGAAAGAGGGTCGCGCATCTCTCACCCAACTACTGACGAGCTTCTTACGGGAGCAATTGATCATACACCTCAACAAACCTAAGCCGTGATCGAGGTGTGATTTCATGCTATGTGCATATGCTGTCGGCGGTGCCAGGACTATTTAATTAACTTCCCGTTGATGTAATGGAACCTAGTTTACGCGTTCCGGTACCGCAGGTGGACCAGCCAAGTCGCCGCGCGCAGGGAAGAGTCCGATGAGGCGGTAGAGACGAACGACTGTCTCACAGTCAGCCGCTTTTGATGTCACGAGCGGGTCACGGTATGCAATTGAACGAGATGCAGATTTGACATGTTCTAGACCGACAGCAGTTGACATTGCGCCAGCATCGACGACACAGCTATCACATGTAGGTAGGTATCATAACGATACCTACGGTTGTCCTTCTCCTTCTCTACCCGGTTCAAGCATCGCATGTGACAGTCATCGTACGAACGTGGTCCGGGCTAACGTCTGCTATGGCGGGTTTTGCCGGAGCGTTACCTGCGCCATGGGGGAAGAAGAAAAAAACGTGGAAAGACCCCAACTATCGTGACCAACTTATGGCTTGTCGTTGTTAGTCTGCGCTACTGTATGTACTATGGAGCATACTAGTGCCAGGTAAAATATCTACCTACGTACGCTAGATCACGCTCCCACGATCAGCCCTGCGAGCTAACTATTCTGCCGCTTTTAGGCTAAATGCAACGCCCGGGGTCCCTATGCAAGTAAGTGTTGGGAATAGTTACAAGGAACAGCTGCACAGAATAGGTATGCAGCTACATACCTACTGGCAAAAGTACTGTGCTAGACCAACGAACCGTCAACGTCACTCACACCATAGAGGATGCAGAATATCATTTAGACAATCTGCATGATTGGTTCATGACAAAGAAAAACTCACCTAATCTAGTCGAGACGTCCTATTAGTGAGGATTATAAAAATACTTCAAGTCACTTGAGGACGTACACGAACTGGGTGTACTGCGCTAACCACCCTTGACTTCACTGTTACCTTTTTTCTTTACCGCGGTCAGGGTCATGATTTATACACCAATCACAACGCCGAGGAGGGAGGTGGAGAATCCCGCAGACCTTTTGAGGCACTAGACTAACCTAGAGTACCTACCGGATGGAGTAGGTATCTATCTATAGGTTAGGTTGGCATTAGAATTTAATTACTGAGCAGCTTCAAGGTAGTGATAGACATGCAGTCCGTGAGGGGAAATGGCTGGAAGCTTTGAGGCTTCCCGATCTTTCTAGATACGACGCCTCCAGGATGTTGGATCGTTCAGAGTCCAGCCGAGAGGCATTCGACTGTAGAAAAGCTACACTACAGACAAAACTGCGCGAGAGTACTTAGTATCAGCCACCAGACTGCAGAGCCCCGGCAGTTCGGGACGCAACTCCGAAGGCCACGCCACAGAGCCTCCAAGCGAATCTGGATTGGTATGCTAACGATATCATCTTCCTCTCCGGGAATTATTAGTAAGGAGGAAAAAGGAACGTCTCCGGTTTCTCGGGTAGGCCGCACTGCTAGTCGGTGAGATAGCTCTATCTGCCAAGGCCGGCTTCCCTTCTCGCTTTTCGTCCTCTGCAGGCTGTCTCGTCTACCGAGGCGGTCTTATGTTGACATGTTATAGTTTAGTGTAATGCAACTAGTACGCGGAGAATACGAGTCAGTCAGAAGAGCCAGGATCTGTTAATTAATTTCCAGAGGCCTGGGCTAAGAATGGAAAGAGAGAATCAAGCGTTTAGCGTCCAACTCGAACACTCTCTTCTCATACATTGGGAAGTGGTGCGCTGATACCTATTAGTAGTGTAGATAATTTAAATCACCATCACGCTAACGCTTACGATGGTTGCCAAGAGACGGCTTGCGTTTCCAACGACGACGCGGTGTAACCTTGTCTGGACGTGCCAGGCACGAAACTGATCAACGACGAACCAGCACCCCTCTTCTTCTGGAACGGAAGTAGAATAATCCCTGCCCCCCAGCACCAGAAAGCTAGGGCGTGGGAGTTGATCTTGCGCAGTCCTGCGAGCGGACGAGAGGGTGTAGAACTGCCTATACTAGGATATCTTATACACACTAGCCGGCCAATATGTTGACCAGCTGATAATATTCTAGGCCATGTCTAATACTGTGGTACCACCTTGCTGGGAAGCCATTACCTGGAGCAGGTAGGGAAATCAATATCTATGAGAACGAGCTTGGTTAGCTATCACCTGCGGCACGGGATGCCACCCTGAAATAGCATAACGTCGAAGAGTCGTGATGGGTCGACGGCGCTCCAATGAGGACATGGCGAAAGCAACACCCCCCTTGTTCCTCTATCCAGAGTCTCTACAACTTCTCTCGGCCTGGAAGCACTGCTCCAACCATCGGTGTTACTGACAGGTATTTCCCCGCAAATCCAGTCGAATGGCCCTTTCCAAGACCACTCGAATAGATGATATAACACGTTGTCCTCGCCAAAACACGGGCGACTCGGTATCGAGGGTCGGAGCAACTCTCGAGATGAGATGCAGATTAAGACCGAACGATGTCCCGCTGTGGGCTCACGTTCCGTAACATCATTTAGTACCTGATCGCCATCGGCGCTGAGGGAATTTCGCCATGTGTGCCCGAATTCGCTATAGAATTTAGACTCCCTAGGCCGGAGAAGGACGAAATAGGTAGAGAGGCTAACGAACACCACAGTTCTGCGAGATGTCGCGAGTCGTCTGGCGAGCAGTTCGGGAAGGTTGCCGACGTAATACAAACACTAGTCCAATCAAACAGGTTGGCCCTGGTTCTAAACGTTGACTACACTATGCTAGTGTACCCATTGTGGTGTCTGCACTAGGTAGCTTAGTGAGATCCGAATCTGTTAAGCGATTTGTGCTTTTGGATGTTACCCCTAGTGTAGTAGGTAGGTAGACTACACTGCAGTTTCTCCTCCCCCTGCTGTCTTGCCCCCCCAATTACATTGGCTACATGGTCTGGGGCGTCCAAGCTGGACCCCCGGATGGGGTAGGATGGGGTATGAATGGGGTTTGGCACATACCCCATGTGAGCACCTTACCGTAGTGTAGGTACCTCGTCCAAGAGCCCCAGCTACCTGTATGTGAGTGTGAGAAAAACCCAAGGGATTCTCTACCGGTCCGCTCGGCCGCCTCCAGAGGCGTAAGAGCCTGGGCCATGGCTTTGTAGTGTATAGGTCTGTATATATCTTCTAACTGGCCCGTCTCCGGGACCCTGTCTTCTCCTCGCGTCTTCCGTGAACCACCCTCTTATTCACCTGACTGCATTTCCCTTCAGGTGGGAAATTTAGAGTCTTCTCTTCTCTATACGTATACCTATTATCCGTAGGGAATTGTTCCTCTAGACTTCCCTTCCCTATAGACTCCTACACTGTACCAAGCGAGCGCCGCACTACAGTCAAGATGGTCCTCGCCGTGGCGGGTAGTGGCCCTCGAAAGGAGGGTGTCGTGGAAGAGGCACCGGAGTTTGAGAAGGTTAGCTGGTACAAGGAGCCCGGGCTACGGAAGCTGTACTTCTACGCCTTTGTTCTCTGCATTGCTTCGGCCACCACTGGCTACGACGGGTACGCGCCTTTCATCCTCCCCAGGTTTGCCCCCGTGACTTACTAACTCGGCCCAGATCGTTCTTGAATGCCGTCCAGGTCTTCCCTCAATGGCAGAGCTATTTTGGCCACCCCGAGGGCTCTGAGCTAGGTCTCCTTGTCGCTTTATATCAGATTGGTAGCGTGGTGTCTATTCCTCTTGCGTAAGTTGACTCAATGATCCTGATGCGGGGAGCTACCGGGTACTAATTGGTATCGACAGGCCTATCTTTTGTGATAACTTCGGCAGAAAGGTCCCTATTGTAATTGGCTGTGTGATCATGATTGCCGGAGCTATTACGCAGACGACGGCAAACTCAATTGGTGCCTTTATGGGTGGCCGTGTCTTGATGGGTTTCGGAAACAGCTTGGCCCAGATTGCCTCTCCCATGTTGCTTACCGAGATTGCCCATCCTCAACACCGTGGTCGTCTTACAGCCGTGTATAACACATTGTGGAATGCTGGAGCTATCAGTGAGTAATCTGAAGAAAGAATACTTAAGAAAGACAGCTCTAATAGTTGAACAGTTGTCTCCGTTCTGTCACTGGGCACGAATTACATCGATTCCAGCTGGTCATGGCGTATTCCGGCTCTGGGACAGGGCCTACCCTCCGTTATCCAGATCATCTTCATCTGGTGGGTGCCGGAATCACCTCGATACCTTATGGCAAAGGATAAGCACGAGAAAGCGCTCGATATTCTGGCCCGCTACCATGGCAACGGCAACCCCAACCACCCGACTGTGCAGTTCGAATACCGTGAGATTAAGGAGACAATTAAGCTAGAGATGGAGGCGCAGTCCAACAGCTCATATCTCGACTTCTTCAAGACTAAGGGTAACCGCTACAGACTGATGGTTCTATTCTCTCTGGGTCTCTTCTCCCAATGGTCTGGAAACGCCATCATCTCGAACTATTCCAACGTACTCTACGAGCAAGCAGGCATCATGAGCTCAGAGCAGAAATTCGGTGTAAGTGTAATACGCCGTCTCGGTTATAGGTTATTACTGACACTGTGTCACAGCTTCAAACCGGCTCTACCGCTCTCTCCCTCATCGTCTCCATCACCATGGCCACGCTCATCGACCGATTCGGCCGACGACCCCTGTTCCTAACGGCGACCAGCGGCATGTTCGTCATCTTCATCTTCTGGACACTGACATCCGGCCTCTACGGCGAGCACCGATCACCAGGCTCGGACAAGGCCCTCATCGTGTTCATCTGGTTCTTCCAGATCGCGTACTCGATCGCGTGGTCGGGCCTGCTCGTGGGCTACGCCATCGAGATCCTGCCGTACAAGCTGCGGGCCAAGGGCCTCATGATCCTCAACATCACGATCCAGATCGCGCTGCTGCTCAACGAGTACGCCAACCCGGTGGCCTTCCAGGCCTTCGGCCTCAACCACTCGTGGAAGCTGTACATCATCTACACCTTCTGGATCGGCCTCGAGCTGCTCTTCGTCTACTTCATGTACGTCGAGACCAAGGGTCCCACGCTCGAGGAGCTCGCCAAGGTCATCGATGGTGAGGACGCCAAGGTCGCCGACGTCGACTTCGAGCAGGTCGAGAAGGAGGTCGCGCGCGATAGCCACGAGGTCCATGAGATTGCGCATAAGGCATAGAGAAAGAAAGTGATTCTGGGCACTGCGCGAGCGCAAGCTATAGACAGACCCCCTCATGTGTTTCTAGGAGTAATTAGCTTTTTTTGGTTACCTTTATTTTATTTTTTTATTATCATTATTATCATCATCATCATCATCATTTCGAAACCCGCATTTTGCTGGCGTCATGTCCTCGAAACTGGTTGGATAGGATAGGGAGGTATTCTATGAAATTCATTCGTCATTTTCCGGCATGACTCTCGGTATTGCGATGCACTCACATCAGAAGCGGGTGTGTGCAATGATATTAATCAAACAAAATATCTACTGCCGATGCTATTTCTCAGCTGTCTTTTACTATATGCCCAAAGTGCAATGCAAGTGGCAGCATTAAAGAGATCATTTTACTAGATTACGTTTGATGACGGCTGGAAGTTGTTCCCGCTCACATGGTTGAAATTTAGATCCCCAGACCTAGCTAATTATACCTATAGTTCCAGCCCCATGAGCTCCATCTCCCTCCCGTCTCCACTAATATCATCATCACAGCATATTCAGGTCTTGTCATCCACCACGAACACCAGCAATAGCTCTACTCCAACCAGCAACTACCTATATCGAGCCATGCAATAGCCGTCCCAGCTCCACACCCAAACTCAATTTGCTCAGTGCAGCTAACCTTCGTCTCCAATTCGTTTGACAATGGAGTCGTTCAGCCTAGCTGCCCAGCATGCCGGAGCCAGTGAGTATATCTCGGGGCTATTTACTTCGTGTTTTAGCAATTTCTAGAGCCGAAAATTTCCTTTTTGGTTAAAGTTGCGTCTAGAAGCTTCCAAAATCCTCGCAAATAATGCTCAAGATAGAGATAACTAACTCCGAGTTCTCTAGTCCAACACACTCACATAATCCGACTCGATGCGACGGCTATTGCCGCAGCACGTGAACTGCGCATCGCCGTAACTGTCATCGTCGCCGGTTGGGTCGCCATTGCCGGCCTACGAGCTTATTTCGCGTCCCGTGGCGAAAGTGAACCGAGATCTAAGTCTTGACAGACGCTTCGTCTAACACACCTCACTTGGGATGCAATTCGTCTCATCTCACCTCACCTCATTTTACCTTATCCCACATCATGCATCTAATAAACAACTATAGAAAGGATCATAGACGGACAAACGGCATCACCTTTTAATAGACCTTAGATCGACGACTTTCGTATGCGTAGAGGTGGTATGCGCTGAGCAATGTGTCCTGCATTCTACCCCACGTGCTTCGCCTTGTAAACGAACCGAGCGATTCTTATAATGTAGACGATATAAAGTGTAATATGTCCTTCGAATTGGATCTTTAGTCATCCTATATTTAGTCCAAGATCAAGATGAAAAACAAGTATTTAGGTTGGCCAGCTGATGGCGGCCCTGTGTCAGTCCGTGTCGTTTGAGGCTTAAGTCTATTTTTCGTATTATTGCCTCTTTAGGAAACGCGGCAGTTTTAAATTTCGTAGCTGAACATGGATCTTCTAACTACTACTCTATGCTGTTTTACTTCTATCTTTCATCCTATAACTTAGTCTACGTGCAGAGACAACAAGTCTTGGGAGTTTAATTGAAATCCACGCCAATTCGTCAATACTCAATTGCATAATGCGTCTATCTGGTCTTCAAAAGGAGGTGCTCTCGCTGTACAGGAGCTGCCTCCGAGAAAGCCGGAAGAAGCCGAAGGTTAGACCCAAGATTTACCGCGAGCTACCTAGACATAACCGAGGCTGATATTGATATAATTGAATAGGTAGCACGCCCACATTTTGAAGCTTTTGCAAGGTAGGTACACATTGCATGAAATTTATTTCATTATGCTTTCTCATCTCTAGCTTATGTATTGACAAGTTGCCTAGGTCTGAATTTGATAAGAATATCCAAATCGATAAAAGAGACTTCTCGGCCATTGAGTTTCTCCTTCGCAAGGGACGGCGCCAACTCGATGTTTACTCTGCTCCTGGCATAAAAGATATTCGATCGTGAGCTCTCGCTGCTGTCGATACCTGGTACCTTCTGAGACCCCACGCGCATGTCGTCATGGCACATATTGCACCTCACAAAGTGTTGCGTTTGCAAGTCAAGCTAGGAAAGCGTCATGGATGCAAATTGGGCCGTTTCAACAACACCCTTCCTCTTGGCACACCAAGCAGCTACGACGGAAGGGAACGAGACATGTGTAGAAACTCGAGAAACCGGGGAAAGTCTCCTCTCCAAACCTAGGTCCCTGTTCCGTTTCGGGATTTTCAAATACTGGAGTACAGCTTTCTTACAGCATAATTTTTGGCTTCTTGGAACGCCTTTTTTGGAATAGAGACGATGCCTACGCCCAATTTACCTTACAAGGGCAGCCCGCATCATCGGCCAAAGCCTAATTATCCATCGCCAACTGTTGCCAGAGGGATACGCCCTCAACGCCTTACACACGAAACATGCCAGCCTTATTTACCCCAATCATCAACTACGGCACGACTCCAAAGACAGCGTCGAATAAGCCGCAATCAACATGGATTACGAGTTAGTAGGCGACTACCTTCGAGAACGAGCAGGGGATCTCTACCTACTGCAGATAGCCAATCTCCCCTCTCCCAAGCACCTCAGCCCCCATCACATCCCTATTGGGGCACACTGCAATCGCCCCCCAAGACTGATAAAATTTCAAAAGCGAGCCATGCAATCGATAATCATACGGCTAATAAACGCTCTAAAGAGATTGTCAACACTAGTCCTACTGGAGACAAGATGCTGTCCGGGGCAGAGTCGACAAGTGCAAAGAGACAAGGGCGGAAAACACCAAAACGAGAAAAACGATTCGGGGTTGCAGACCCCCTCGCTTGGGACGTCCTCAATAGATCGCTCTCACAGCAACGCCGGCTGTCTTCATTGATTAGTCAAGATGGCCTAATAGTCATGCCAACGGCACAGTCTGCCAAAAAGACCCCTGATGGTGTCTCTCGTACATCTAGTCAACGCAGGGCTCTTAACCGATTTGCAAGAGAGCTTGAAAAATACGCCGACGTGGCCGGTACCGTAGTGCCTGTTATTACGCCTACAATCTCGGAATCTAAAGTATCACTCCATACTGTTAAGCCGTTAGTCCCTTACAAAGATGAGTTTCTTGCTGCTGGCCTCGCAGTGACATCTACAGAGCAAAATCGGAATGGCAAAGCCCATGCGCACGTTTCAACCCAAGATAATAGGTCACATAAACACTTGAATAGGCCGCTACAAACGAGGAAGAAGCTAGATCCACCTGTCGACGGACCGCCCTCTGGTGCAAGTGCTTCCACGCCGTGTACCAGCTTGGAATCCTACGTTGAATTTAGCCCACCGAGTGGACATATGTTGCATGCTGTTGAGTCATTGGTTCCACGAAAAGCCAATACGAAATCTAGACATTGTCAACATACTAGAAGACGCCTCCTTTCTTGGTTTCTCAAGAAACCAACTAGTAAAGTCTGTACCGCTAACGGACATCACCCGCCAGTTCGAATCCAGCATGTTAAAGGAGGACAGATTAAACCTAGGGATCTATCAGTGACCCACCATCAACATCATGGGATTCAACATAGGAGCCATAGGCCAACCATGCAGAGCATACCTGAGACTCAGCTACGGCCTAGACCTGCTCTTCCAGCAAAATATGTCACTCCCAAGAAAGAACCATACATAGCATTAATCAATGACTACTATGAACCAGGGGATCAGGGCCACCACCCAGAGCAAGAAGGAGGACACAGTCATAGCCTTGTGGATGCCAAGCAGTCGCTAGGTAGATTTGGGCTACAAGGTAAGAGAGATATCACCAGAGGTGTTTTACCTCAGCCGTACCCGGAGCCAATAGAAACCATCGACGAAGAGACGGAAATAAGTACTCATCCAGTAGGCGACAATGTTCAAAATTACCGCCCAGATCGCCTCGATCAGAAAGAGTTGCCGAGTATTACACAATGCGCTCGCCAAGGACCCGATGCCGTGTCTTCAGTGACCCACGAATCATTGGCGCCTTCGCTCCCATTCGCGGCTAGGTTAGCAGTCAGTACTTCTTCGTCCTTACAACGAGCATTAGACGACGCATGTCAAAAGCTCGACAGCGAGGAGCGGAAGGGATGCAATCCACCGGAGCAGGAAAACGCAAAGCCAGAACTGCCACCACTTCCACGGCAAGAATCACGACACAGCACGTCTCACCATACACTTCCTCGTAAACCGCGTTCGACTGAACAATTCATATACGTGAAGAGGAATATGCCGACAGTAGAGACGCTCCCGTTGACTTCCAAACCCTTGCCGCCAGAACCAGGACCAGCGACGCAGGCAGCACCCAAGAAGCGTTCCGACGCGGAACTTTCTCAACCAAGTCGCAAAGTCCCTCCTCCACCTCCGCCCCCTCGAGCGCTGACTGGGAAACGCAAAAACGCAGTCGCCGAACTTGCCAAGGCAGAGGAAATGCTGAAGGACTTAGACGTATTTCTCAGTGACTATGATGATGCAGATATCCAGGACCGGGACGTCATCAAAGGCCTACAGGTAGCTATCCATGCCGCAGCAGATGACCTGTATGATAGATACATACGACACAAGACAGGGTTGCGGATTCGACGGTTTCTGGCCGATCTCAAGTCATTTGAAAATATAAGTGAGCTTAGCTCTACGGACCAGCAAGCCAGAGAGAAAAGTACCAAGGGGAAAAGGCCTGTGGGTGCTGGGAATGTGAACAAACACAGTTGAGTAGTTGCTCTACTGGCTTTTTTTCGCGTGCGGGGTCGCGATACCTACATAGTGAAATGATATATTTGCATAGATAGAAACTTGAGGAACTACGTGTTTCACTCACTTTGGTTCAAGCATATAATTTAATGTAACGACTGGTCAGAGGTGGCGTGCAATGAATGATGAGTCGAAGATGAGTCCATCAATCTCGCCCCTCCAACCACTAACCTAAATCGGGTAGTCGTACCCTCAAGGTACCTAGCAGGGCCAATAGTTAGGTGACAGCGCTGACGAATCCGGTTAACAAACAGTAACAGGGGCCCTGACTACAGAGTAGAGGTTACACTATTCTATCGCATGACTTACAACTTCGGTCTCATCGTATATTCTCACGTAATTACTTGCCTATACATACTTAGATAACCTACCTCACCAATATAATCTTTGTTATGGCATAAAAGAAACGAGAAGGATAACGGTGAACTTATACCGTTCTTGAGCACACGATCCTCTAGAAATCAACATGATATCATCGAGCACAATGGGCCAAAACGGCGCGGGCCAGCAAAAACATCGCGCTTGCGATGAATGCCGTATGTTAGGACCACTCAAGCCACCAAACAGCTAGAAGCGCCGACTCACAGCCGCTATAGGTGTCCGGAAACTCGCCTGCACCAAGGAACCCGATGGCTGCTCTCGCTGCCGCCGTGAGGGTATCCCATGTCAGTACGCAATCCCGATTCCTGGAGTCATTGACTTCCCACTCTGGCAAATGCTTCGCTCCTAAGAGAGCTAGCACGCCCACAAGACTTGTTAATAATTCAAATCGCTGCTGCAAATACGATCCTAATTCGTCTGTCCTCCTAGTTACTCTGCCCAAAAGCCTATGGGACGGCCGCGGAAACGAGCACGAGAAGAGTCCGACGAGAACCCCGCCGCCGCCGCAGCACCGCCTACAAAGACAGTCATGACAGAGCAGCCGCCTGATACAGAAGACCCGGGCATGCAGTTTATAAACTTACTACTAGGAACCGAGTTTGACTTCCACAATGTAGATCCCTTCGCAGAATCGCAAATTCCAGCGACGACAACGCCAATGGAAACTCCCGCTTCAATACACAACCCACCCTGGGACTACACCAGCTTTGGTGACGTTAACTTCGACTCCAACCCCGCCGATCATACGCCGTCGTTCTCTACAAACATCGATCCGTCCCTGTTCATTACACCAGCAAGCCCGAGTCCACTTGCTGCGGACGACGTCCCAGCACTCTCTCCGCCGACCTCGAACACAACCACCCCGACACAGAGTAGTGATACGAGCCCAGCTGCCGTGATACCTTCCTCTGCATCATGCTGTGAATGTACAGCCAAACTTTATTCGGCATTAGGCTGGATGCAGAAAGTGCCCACCGAAGTCGAGTCCGCCATCCGCCAGGCTCGGCTGGCTACGAAGGTCGCGTACGAAGTCGTCAACTGTCCTCACTGCTCATTCAAAATCGAGACGCCGAAAAAACACTACGTCGGGTCCCCCGCCATGATGCGCGGCTTCCAGAACATGATGCTCCTCGCGACGCTGATCCCTAGCATCGTACACGCCTATGCGGGGATGCTGTCCGTGGTGGACGAGGAGACGAACCGGGCCATCGCGGAGCGCCGCAAGGTGGTCTTCAAGTTGGCCGGCCTCGGCGGCATTTGGGGCGGTCTTGGCGGCGCCGACGAGAAGTTGTGCGGTACCACGGAAAGCTTCGACTACCGGGAAATGGAGCCCACCATGTGGCGACTTACTGTGCGAGCCTTGTTGAAGATCGATGTCTACGGCATATCGGGCCGCTGCGGGAGGGAAGTAGCACCCGCCGACCCGTTCCATCTCGGCCTCAAGGATATCGTCTTGTTGATGGAGAACAAGGCGAAGGCGAGACATGCATTCATGGATGCTCTGGTTGACGCTGGTGCCTGGGAGTCGCCGTGTGGGCTTATGCAGCATCCCCCGGGCGAGCCCCCGACTTGCCAGCGCATCATCTCGATTGCGAGGTCGTCGGTTGAACAGCTATGTATTGCATGAGCTGACTCGGGGGTGATATAAATCTGATCCTCCAAAATATGCACGACTGGCAATTTAAACTACGGTATTACAGCAATTAAGTGTGGCGTCATATACACTCAATCCTTACGGGGTTATGGCGCGCCAGCCTCTCCAACCTATCCTACGGATCTTACCAAGTTAGTTGTCATGACGGAACAAGATTTTTCAAAATCGAAATAAGTCTAATAGAGGTGTATAGATACTGAGGCTCACGCCGCGCAACTTTCATCCGAACCCTAAGGCCTGTCATGTTGTCAGCGGGTCATAGCCATTTTGACTATACTAGCATATCACCCTTTGAAAGATTCGCGGCGTTCTTATACCACAACAACTTTTACTGGATTATGGAAGATATCATATGTCATTCTGGCGGCGCCGGTGCGTATGGAGATAACTGACCCTGTTTATCTGGAACTTGATGGGATTTACAAACTGTACTATGTACTCTGGGGTGGGCTCGGTGTCTGGTGGCGGCGCATGTGCTTAGGCTAAGACTAGCAGTGGTGTAAGACGGCTTGGTTTCACTGCCTCAGTATCTGCTAAACAAGATCATAAACTTGCTGTAGGACTAATATCTATGATATATCTTCAAAGTGACAGAAGCCCTCAAAAGATAAGTGAACTTTATGTGTTTGGAGAGTAGAAGACGTGTTGGTCACACGTGACTACATCCCCTCATGCCTTGTGTACTTAGAGTGACTTCGGTTCCGAGTCTTAGATCCGGCAAACTCAAGTGCCCACACAGTCAACAGGTACTACCCGAAGATAGCGCACAGGACGTTATTTTTGGCATCGTAGCACGCATACGGCACAGTTTGGGTGTATAAAGGTAAGTAATTACCTAACTCGAGTTCAGTTCAAGTTTAAAGTTTCTCTCTCTTCGGGCATCAGTACCCGTGTAAGTTAGCCGGTTACTTCTCACGACATCCTAAGCTTACTGTACTTGACACGGTGTTTTACTTTTTCAGAAATGAATAAATAAGTACATACGAAAAAGAAAATAGAGTCGAGACCGGAACCTTACCTATAAATCCTCGGTGGTATTTTGTCTCGGAGCATCGAATGGACGGACAGGATTGGTCAATGCCGTGCAAATAAAAAGCCATAGAAAGTTGAGAGTCGGTACAAAAATACAGTGTATGCTAGCTACCTGTATTGAGCTACAGTAGGTAGGTATTGTCAAATGCTGACAACTCGAACATACGATTTGTTAGGCCAGCATCCCCCCACAACAGCCTATAGTGCAGTATGTACAGCATATGCTGTATATAGTAAGTAAATGGTCTAGATCAGAAGGGCTAGCGCGGGCCTAACTAGGCCGGTAAAAGCAAGTAAGTACGGGAGGTCCAGTAAACGGCGGGCGGCCATTGGGCGCGAGCGAAAGCCTAGGCAGAGCTGGGCTGCGGTACAGGATCATTATAGTTGCATCATCGCTCCCAGTACAATTGAGGACACGGTTGTCTAGCAGTGGAACAGATAAAGGTTACCCACCTTGACACCTTGACATTGCTAGTAAACTATTACCATACCACCACTCCACCACTACCACCACCATCACTGCCAGCTCTGGTTTGACTTCGGAAGTCCCATCATCGTCGTTGTTGTCGTCGCTGTTGTCTGGTCTTCTGTTGTAATTTTCCGGCACTGTACCTAGTGGCAACGGCGGCAACTATACCTATCTAAATCACAGCTCTTTTTCTCAGGGTTAAAAAGGCTAGAAAGTCCATCACCCGCACGACCACCGTTAACAGCTTGCTACTGGTGTCTTGTTCCTCCTCTTCTCTGTTTTTGGCCCCAGCGCGCACAATCCATAACCAATCGATACTACGTCGTGTTCCCCGCCTCGATTTCGTTGTACCGAGAATTCCCTATATCGCCAACCCATACTACTCACGACAGAAACATCGTCCTCTCCCGTCGAGACAGCCACTCTACACGCGCCAATTAGCGATTCTTTGCGTCGGTATTCAAAATGGCCCAGATCAGAGGCACCGCTGGCTACCAGCTGAGCAATCAAACCCCCTTTGGCGGCCCCAAGATGGAGAGCAGCGATCCGAGTCCCCTAGACGCCATAAGAGAGCAGACTAGCAAGATTGAGGACATGTTGGACACGCTGAGTGAACCTGTGAAGCCGTACGTGAACATCAACCTCAACACCCCTATTGCGCTCCTGCGGCAGAAAGATGTGCAGATATCCCGCGTGCCTCGCATTCGTGTGCGCCATGAATTGTTGCCTGTACTTCAGCTTTGTTACTGACGCGCTCTCACTGTAGATACCTCCCTGCGATTGGTCGATTCTTGATTGTCGTTACATTCCTAGAAGACGCCCTGAGAATCATAACACAATGGAGTGATCAGCTAGTCTATCTAAACTCATACCGCCATAGTAAGCTTTCTGCTTGTTTCCTGGCTCCCGGGCCCTGAGAACAGCTCGCTAACAACGCCGTCCTCGCAGTTCCGAGTGGTCTAACACACCTCTTCCTCATCGTAAATGTGATTGCCATGATCTCGTGTTCCACCCTTGTCATTATCCGAAAGTACTCCGACTATGCCGTGGCTGGCTTGATGGGTGTTGTTGTGACGCAGGCTCTTGGTTACGGCCTTATCTTCGACCTCAACTTTTTCCTGCGCAACCTTTCCGTCATTGGTGGTCTTGTTATGGTTCTCTCCGACTCCTGGGTCCGGAAGACCAAGGCATTTGCTGGTCTCCCCACGCTTGACGAGAAGGACCGGAAGATGTACTTTCAGTTGGCTGGCCGTGTGCTCCTCATCTTCTTGTTCGTCGGCTTTGTCTTCAGTGGCGAATGGTCCCTCTGGAGAGTGATTGTCTCTGCTATCGGTTTCATTGCCTGTGTGATGGTTGTTGTTGGCTTTAAGGCTAAGTTCAGTGCCACACTCCTTGTTGTTATCCTGAGTGTCTTCAACCTGTTGGTGAACAACTTCTGGACTGTAAGTTACGCCCGCAATTCTCACTTTCATGCCATTGTTTCTTGGCTAACGGTACAACCAGCTTCACGAGCACCACCCCCACAAGGATTTCGCCAAGTATGATTTCTTCCAGATCCTGTCTATTGTTGGTGGTCTCCTCCTACTTGTCAACAGCGGTCCCGGTCAGTTCAGTATCGACGAGAAGAAGAAGGTCTACTAGATAGCCAACCACGAAACTACTGGTGAAGGCTACACGAACTACTATGGAGCGCACTTTTGGCTACTGAATAACCTGTGCGTGCTCAATTATGATGCACCAGTGTTTCTAGGCTGCAGGCTCCCATGCAAAAACAAAAAAGAGGTTCGCATATCATGGCGTAAAAGGCGTGGATTGAATTTCCACTTTTGATTGGAGGTTGGGCTGAATGGAATAGGGGGGCTGGGGATACTGTTACTGTATTTCTGCCTCTTTTGCCCATCAATCATTGGGTGTGGAATAAAAAGAAAGACCATAACGTAAGGCTTACGAAATTTGCTATAGGAATAGAACGGGTTAAAAATGGTTAAAGAGATATACATTGCACATAATGCATATCCCTAGTAGCTTTTGCTCACTAACTATAAAATAAACAAATCTTTGCAATGCTTTTATTTTTAACAAATAAAGTATAAATAAATAAAACAAAAGTTAACTATAGTTTTTAATTTTTTACTAGAGGCCCCCCGCAACTGGGGGCAAGGAAGCCATTGTTTTCAAGGTTCTACCCCCCCCCCCCCCCCCGCTGCCAACCTGCCTGCCGACCTGCCTGCCACCCTGCTGCCAACCGTACGGCCACCTGTACTGCCAGGGACCCCCCCTTGGTCACCTGCCGACCTGCCGGCAGACCTGCCAGCCAACCAACCTGGTAGCTAGGGCTAGAAGGACGGGGTAAAGGGGGTCCAAAGGACCCTTTCCAATTCAGTCTTTCTAGCTCTAGCCACACAGCTCAACCACTTCAGCCACTCTAGCCTAGTTTTTTCAGGTCCTCCCAGGTCCCCTCCTACCCCCTTCAATTTAGTCCTTCTAGCCCTAGCCACCAGGTTAGTTGGCTGGCAGGTCGCAGGCAGGTTGGCAGGTGACCAAGGCGAGGTCCCTAGCAGTACGGATGGCCGTACGGTTGGCCTAACGGCCCGAGCGATCTTGGCGCCCTATTCCCTTTTTGGACGACCTCCTTCCTAATCTAGTAAAGAATGCTAGAGAAAAAAAAGTTTAAACTAACGTTTTAAATACGAAATATCGATTTCCTAATTGGGTTATAATAATACTAGCGAACAATTTACCGATACAGTTATTTTTCGTTTCATTTATTCGTACCTTATTCGTTAAAAACGAAGCTATTATTCAAAGCAACATCTGTTTATAAATCTACCTCGTTGGTTGTTAAGATGGTGCGTGTTTTCAAGTCCTGGGTGGCGGACGGTGAGTCACCCCTAGAGACCCTCGCCACCCCTTACCGTCCTCCAAACTCATAGTACTTTCAATGAGAAACTGTTGCAAAGAATTGACATTTGGGTACCTTCTAGGCCCAGGGATCCAATTCTCCCAATCGCGACCAACTCCTCCGTTGACAAAGGCAACAGCGAAGGCAACCCAACGCCTTGCGTGTTGAGGTTCTGTAACTCCCGGCGGGCTGCGAAATTCCACCGTGTTCTTCGCGCCCGGCCGCACGCTACTACAGAAGTTCCAAGCCGTGTACCTTCTCGAACTTCCTAAACCCCCATTACCCGCTATGTCTCTAACATCTGCATTTGACTTTTGTTTATAAATTAACTTACAAACCGCACCCCAGCCGTTCTGACTCACTCCCCGATACGCGTCTTTAAGTCGTTCATCGGCCCGCTAAACTATATTTTAGTGTGATTAATCTTCGTGGGCGAATTTTGGGAATGATATGGTTTGGGATGAGAGATGCTAATATTATTCCGATTGCTCAAGATAAGGATCTACTTACGCCTCCTGAAATATTGGGCAAGGCGAAGAAGTTATATTTCCGATCCGGTGGCAATATTTGCACGACCGCATCTTCAAAAACAGCAACTGTCATGAGCAAGCGCTGAAGCTGAAACAATTTTATGCCGTTACGGCGGCTGTTGGGATCGAGATTGGGCAGACCCACATGTACGTGGGTGGCACATGAAGGTGTAGTCCGTAATTCCACAAATGTTCCGAGTACACGGAATACGGTAGACAAATCTCTGCTCAACTCGCCATGGGTTCCCATAATCTTGGATATTAGCTCTAGGCCCCCTATAGGTTCGGTTATACTTTGCATTTATTAGTATTTGAAGTAAAGGTGAGGCATACAGTAGTCCTCAAACGGGTCGAGGGTTTCCTCAGCAACCGTCCTATCGGCGTGTTGTAAGTCAGTAATTTTGCCTTCTTAACCCATCTTCTATCCATAACTTCCCTTCATTCTAGGCCTTCTGCGTTTGCTGTTTCTCTAGGTAGGGTCTTACCATTCTGTATAGTTCTTTATCTCCAACCCAGCCGGAATAGATGAGGCTGTCAAGGCTGAAGCAAGCGCTCCAAAAATACTCCGAAAGTTCTCATTTATCTTCTCCCTCTGGTTCTCGGACCTAGGATCGATGCCGAGGTGCCATTTGGGCATGTTCCTTATTAACTCTTCTTTCGGTTTGACGTAGATTTCTATCTCAACCCCAAAAGATATCGCGGACATTGTAACAGACATTGTAACAGTAAGTTCAAGGGCGTAGTGTGAATTTTAGTTGCTTACTGGCTCCAGTTTGAAATAAGAATGTGTAAGAAATTACAGAGTCCGAGGGATTGATATGTATTGCTGCCTGCGTGCGGCTTAAAGCAATATAAATATCCGAGCTGGCAACGGATAATATATTCAATGTATGCATTGCGTCTAACCATTTCTATGCCTCTGCAACTCCGCAAATCGATCTTTTATCTTACCGGCCGTATCAGGACACTGACTGGGCCAGGGCTAGGGCTACACGGCTACACGTATTCACATCTCCTCCCCCCTAGAGTACAAGACAAAGAGACCTTTTTGTATATAGATGCCTACCTCCTGGAAGTAGCAGTTAGGACTCCTCGTGCGTCAACAAGTATTCAGGACCTACCTATACGTTGGTATCCGTACCGTAGAGATCGTGACAGGCCGCCTAATGTAGAGTGATTTTCGCCCCCATCCTGCCACCCCGCCAAAGGTTCACTCACATTGGACATAGAGCTATGCACAGTGGGCGGTGGCAGTACTGCATTTGATGAGCAATTTTATTCTAAGCGCCAACCATAGTATGCATTGCTAACGGTGTGGTAGTACTTGCAGCCGGTGACTAGGCCTCGCCACTTTTTAGATGTACTGGGTATGTAAAAGTACCTAGTTAGGATATGTATATTTATTAGCGGTTGTTGTTTAACAAATGAATGGTTTTGCATACGAGCATAGCTCTTTATAATCTACCTTGACTTCTATTTGCTTAGCATGGTTTGCACATAACCACCTACGTTTTGTTCCGATGTATTGGTTATTAGGAATCTTTCTTATCAACTATTCCTAATTAAGCACCAATATGACCAAAGATTAACGTAGCAATTGTTGGTTTTAGATCCCGTTCTCGGTGACCATTACTAGGCACATACATGAGGAGCTGTTGGGGTCGTAAGCGGTGGTACGTACTGTGCTTACGTTGAATGCCAAGATTTGAGTGGCGTAAGGGTGTCAGGTGGTTAACTATTCTCTCTCATCCTTCTCCAACTATGATATTGCCATCCTCCTGCTTTGTACTAGTTGGCATACCTTGGGGACATATTCATTGTTGTGCCGTAGAACAAACGATCGAATATTCAACATAAACACACAACCAAAGCCTCAAATTACACCTCACACAATGCCAGACGTGGATATACTACCCCCCCAATCCAACACGATGAATAGGGCCCAGAAGGTCAAGTACATTGTCTTGCCGTTTCTGGGATCATCGACAAGGATGTTGAAATTGAAGACATGGAAGAAAAGGGTGAGAACGTATAGGAATAGAAATAAGAAAGAGCCGGAAGAAGAGCAAAGGAAAAAGGAAAAGGAAGAGGCACTATACAGGAGATGGAATGACGGTATCGAAGCTGGGTTCAAAGCCACCCCAGAAATACGCTTCCCCGTTATTATCGAAGCCGACACCGCTGTATCATCGCCTGAACAACTCAAAGCAATACTTAATCTTCCGAGTGTACCCGAAAGTCTTACAACCAAGACTACAAGCCTTAAGCTACCCGCTACGGACACCGCTGATGAAGAGGCTGGGGAAGAGAAGGTTATATGTGATGTCAGCTGGGAACAGATCGAGTTTCTTAGGCAACAATGGCATTCGGAAGAAATTGTTGTCTGGTTCGACAAAACAAGAAGGTTTGCACTACGTGTTTTATCAGTTAAATCGGAAGGCGAAATAGGACAAAGCGAAAATGAGCAGGCATTCAAAGAGGTTTCAGGAGCCTTCGAGCCAGGTGATGGGCGCATAGAGTGGCTATATTCCTCTCAGTAGGTCTTGGCTATATAAAGGGATCCTAGGTCCCCCTAGGGATCTATAGGGCCTGGAATCAATTGATTTTTCTATTGAGCCCTATATTACGCCCTTCTTCCTAGCTACGGTCTGTCTATTGACCCCGTGGAGTGACAATATATGATATCAGCTAGGAGCAGATTACTATCCTTAAGCAACAAAGTCATGTGGAAGAAATTGTCGTCTAGTTTAACGGTACAAAAATGTTTGCACTACGTGTTTTATTATTAAATCGGAAAGCGAAGTAGGACAAGGCAAAAATGAACAGGTGTTAAACGGAAAACATAAGGTGATATACTACACTCAGAGTACCGAGGGAGGGGGGGCGCGAACTCAACATTCCCTTACCTTAGCTCTTCATAAAGCTTGCGATAGTGTATTTATTGTATTATTAAAGGCTTCGGTAGAATAGTGTGTTATAGTTCTAAATCGTATTACATCATCGTGGCTACTTTGTTTCATTTCCTTGCGTTTCGTTTTCGTTTCGTTTCGACCGCGATTCAAGCTCTAAATAATACGGATAGGGGATAATCCGGTTACAAGCAGCCGCAACCCCGCATCTCCATTTCGGAGCTACACCAAAAGTGGTACGGACTGCCAGTCGTTCATACCAGGCGTTCATACCAGACGTTCATACGGATCACCAGGAGACTGTATAGACCTGTATAGACGTCCGTATAGACAAAGAAGCCATTCCTGTATATAGGCAGTGGTTAGCACTTAGAGTAGTTAGAAGGCTTCGCGCAACAACAAGAGTCTTTCACCCACCTCAAGTACAGGGTCCCTAACAAAAAGGAAGGCCCACGCCTTTCACCCCACTTCGAAGCTCTAGGTTAGGCGCCTTGACGCCGTTGGCAAGATGAAAGTGCCTAGTGTGTGTCTTTGGCTGTTGACGGCTGGGGTTTACGGGTTGGCTACGAGAGGTAAATCCCCCGCCCAAGCCAGGAACCTACAAGCCTCAGGAAGAACTTGATACCCGTGACAATACGGCTAATAGAATATGACCAGAACCATTCAATAACTCCATCGTCTTTGGCGCCAGCAATAATGCTAATCGGGACCGGACCTTGACCCCCCTTAAAAGCTACAATGGTTGGGTCAACCCTGAAGATTTGACTCCCATGCCCCAGTGCATCGCCCAGCAAGACCAATCCGCCTGGCTGAATACCATGACGAAATGTACCAGCCATCGATGCACCGACTGGTTTATTTGGTGCACACATCAACAATGGCTGACTCAGCTTAGTTGTCTCAAGACCGAATTCTCCTCCGATATTATCGCACGCTATCTTCCATACTGTGACAGGTCACTACTCGCCAAAGCACAGTTATATCGGTGGATTCATGCTATCACTGGTCGAACATGGCTTGTTCAGGCCGGTGACGCGAACGGGCTGCAATATCTCTCCCCGGCCTCTCTCAGTAAAGGTTATGCTACCCTTGAAGTGACTGACTATGCACCAACATGCCTAACCGGCTCCGATTCCGCTCCATCTATGGAACCATTTCAACATGTAATCGCCTCCTGTAGTTTCACATCCACTACCCAACACACCGGAAATGCCGCTCGTCCTTGGGAGTATAGTGGATCTCTGAAATCCATGATCGCTCTAGACTCTGAAACTGCAGGTTATAATGATCTCGTCCGGGGCATGGTTGGATATGGCAACTATTTTGATAAGAAATGCTTTTGCGGCGCCTTTACTTATGATCCGAACAACGAACCCTGTTCAGGACTAGACTTGACGAAAGAACGGCTATGGATTCATGCCACTTGTGGGTCAATGTCCTTACCCTATAACTGGATGGACAAACTCAAAATCATGGGATTCGCGTACGTCCGTATCGAACTTTGGTATTGGTCCGTCGATGTCGCGGATATGCCGAAGCAAGTGGTCCAACTTACTGATCGATGTGTAACCGACGCTTGTGAAGTCGACTCGAATGGCTATTGCAACGTCAAACACGCAGTTGATAGGGCTTGCTTCTGCAGTGCCCTCACTATTGATCCAGAGAAAGAGCCCAGTTCGGCGCTAGAGTTGACAAAAGAGCGGCTTTGGATTAATGCCACTTGTGGACCGACGTCTTTGCCCAGCGACTGGACGGACAAACTCAAAACTACAGGATTCGCGTATATCCCTATAGAAGAATGGAACTGGCCTAGGTGTTTTGCGGATATGCCGGAGCAAGTGATTGAGCGTCCTGATCACCAATGCGCAACCGACGTTTGTGAGGCCGACGCAAATGGCTATTGCGAAGTGAAGCGCGTAGTTGACAGGGCGTGCTTCTGCCGCGACATCACTTATGATTCCTGCGGAGGTTCGTGCCATATATTCGAGACGCGAATGGACTATGTGATGTGGCTCCACGATCTTTGCGGCGACGTGCAGGACTGGCACGGTCTACCGGATAATTATCGTCAACTGGCAGCCCCTACCCCTCTCGACATGATTCCATGGCAATGGTCACTTAAGCCAATGGAAACATGTGTCTCGAACGAGTGGAAGCTCCGAAGCTTTGCTCTCATCAATATAGCTACTCTCATTGCTGCATTTCTTAGCCTTGGGAAAAGTACACCTCGAATCGTACGCGGCTTTCTATGGCACCCGCACCCGGGGGGTTGGCTTTCGAAGGGGACTGTGATCGTCGCTCTTCAACTCCTTGCGAACTGGTTCAATACGTTTCTCGTCCTGAAAACCCCTGGTTACGAAGACACTCCCGTTATCCAATTAATGCTCCTCTGGTGCTCGATGCCTCGGCTGACTTGGTTAATAATTTTGCTAACTGGTGTACGATCTTTCGATGCGCAGGATTCCTCAGTGGCCTCGTCATCTTTGTTTGCGGAATTGATCTTCCAGTTGTTATCATCGTATTACATGGTTATGACCATTCAATATGGTCGAAAACACAGCTTTTATTCTGGAAGTCTGGAAAACGCGAAGAGATGGAAATCGGCACAACTCATGTATGTTGGAGCACTCGCCTGGCTTATCGTCTGGCTTATTGTTATCTGTCTGGCGTATGTCGGGCTCATTTTAGCTGCAACTTATTGGATCCACGAGAGCCGGCGGCGTTCGAAGAAAACACTGTTGATGGGGGGCCAAGGAAAAGCTTATGGGACTTTTGCCGCTGCAAGCCAGAATAACAAGGCTTCCGGTAAAATACCTGTGGTGCTGTTCCAGATCTTAGTCATAGGCATGCTCCTTCTTTGGATTGCGCAGTGGCTCTTCTGGGGTGGATTTATTGGTGTTAGTTCCGAAGAGTACGTATTCATGCACATACTCCGTCCGTATTAGCTAACCAGAATCAGGTTCTGTCCCCCTAAGCTTGGAATTCTCACCATTGTCTGGATTGCTTCTTCATTCGCAGGCGTTATTGTTGCAGCCACTTGATAAAATTACGTAACTTAGCTCACAAGCGGTCAGAACACCTTACCGTACCCGTCCAGGATTACCTTGATCGGGGTTCTATGTGTTTTTAGTTCTCTCAGGGCTAGCTAGACACGATGTAACAAAGGTCGAGTGTGAGAGTTATTAAATCTGCAAAGGTCCTTGATGGACTCGTCAAGTAGGCTTGGGCCCTCGACAACTTCCTCAGCAAATATATATCTCTCTCTGGGGTGTCGGCTGAGGGCAGTTTTAAAACCATTGAAATTAAGATAGGTAATACACATCTATACAAGGAGATGATTCGCCTCTCTAAGGTCGATGTAAAGATGTTTAACATCATTTTCAAGGCAGCAAGGAGATTTGGATAGTGTGACGGGCAAATTACATATCGACGAGGGAGATGGGTCTGTTCGATAGGGATATGATATGATCAGTATATTGAATGAAGAATGACAGACCTATAGACGCGGTCACTACAGCATGAGATGTACATGAACAGAGGAATCAAAACAACACATTCAACCCAATTGCATGCCATCGCTTATATCTGACAGTAATATATTCTCACAAGCCGAGATTATAATATTGATGTTGTCGCAAAGGCGCACTAATTCGGTATGTTTTTGACCAATTTTGATTGCGATGGCCTCGCGTAGCTCGTACAACGTTAATGGCCGCGTAGGAGCTGCAATCCATGGTTTTGAGTTATATTGCTTTTACTAGCCACAATTCGACGAAGTATTCTCCTATAGGTCTCCTCTAAATCTCCTAGAAGATTGGCCTACCTGTTGAAAATGGACCATGGATATCAGCATCATTGTTCTTTGTTAGTCATATTACCTGTATAAGTACACTGGCATTGTTTGCGCTCTTCGTCGGTGCTAGAAAACAGCGCCATACATGGCGGATGGTACTGTTGTGCCAATTACGAAACTTGATCGCTGGCTTTGATTCTCTGTTTTGCGCAGCAGTTTTATATAAGCACGCACTAGCTCTTGACAGGCATTTTCGTTCATCATCTTCGGTCACACATCTGAAGTCAAAACTCAAAACCGCTACCACAATCCTCCTCCAGCTTAGTAACTGTCCCTCAACAAAGAAGCGTACCAGAGCACACACCACAAGCGCTTGTAAAGACAACCTCTTCGACCATCCAAACCCAAATAAACTTACCAACATCTGCTTTGTTCCTTTAGACAATAATGACGACAAGACGAGTATCCCAGATCGTCCAAGGCCAAGATTGTAGGGCTTCCGTCACTGCTGGATATGTTCAGGATCGCCCAACATTGTGGTACCAAATTGAACACGCGGTAGACCCAATGAATTGTAAGTGCCGACGAAACTTCGACCCGACCAAAGAGACCTCGAATGACAACATCTTGTGTGTCTGTCTATTCGAACTTCTTGCACAGGGCACTATCACAATTGTTGATCTGCCATACATCTTCAGTAAAATTAAACTTGGAGAGGAGCCGCTTGACCCCAATATCGCAGATAAGCTTCATTGGTGCACACAAAGATTTGTTTGGCACGTCTTTACCCCAGATCAGCGAAGAGAACGGGCGCAAGCTCAGCAATGCGCAGCCCAACCGGCGCAGGGCCAGCAATGCGCAGCTCAGCCGGCGCAGGGCCAGCAATGCGCGGCTCAACCAGCGCAGGGTCAACAATAGATGACAATATCCTCGAATCATCTCAGATATGGCAACTTAGTTGGAGATACTTAGTTCAAGCAAACTGCCTATGATTTAACTTAAAAATGGTTGGTTAATTTTTTCATTCATTTTGGTCTTTAGACGTTCCTAAGTTGTTACTAATTGACTTAAGCTTTAAAATGAAATTATAACAAGCATAATAGAGTCTGTTGATAGCATATATGTGTAGTTTGAGAACAATAAAATCATATTAGGTTTTTGCCTGCACAACTCTATTGAGGTTGTAAAAGAAAGGAAATATAGCTCTTGCAAGGATTTTAAATATTTTTTTTACCGACTTTCCTTTCTTTAGCCTCACCAGCTGTGAGACATTTACCACAGTCAGTCGCTTACTCATTGTTGCAAAGGTACGGTGTATAAAACTAAAAAGTGATACTAAACAAAACCCATCTATATATAGCCACGGAGTTGCCCATAGGCTTACCATAGTTTTAAAGACTTTGCGCTATAACCAGTTTTATTAACCAATCCACAAGTAGCTCGGTCCAGGGACTCGTTGCCATATTACTTTAGTTCCATATTGGGTCACGTATAAAAGAAATAAGAACTCATTTCCGCCTCAGCCAATCAAGCGGAAATCATCAAATAGTTAACATTGCCTATCATGGTGGCATGCTTAATGCTATAGTTGCCCTGTCGTCCTTGTTAGCTGTAGTTGCTGATCAACGAGCCTACACTTACTAGCTATGTGATTGAATAAGGAGAAGCTCTAGCCGGTCTCTTCATGCTATGTGTTAGGGCAAACGGCTGCAGAGAGAATTTGAGTCTCAAATGAGTTTTTTAATTGCTATAAATAAATTCAATACTACAAAGCGAGAGTCTAGGGCAGGGGCTTAATGTATTCATTCCTGAGTCCCCTCTAGGGAAACCGGCATGGCTAGCTTCTACTAACTTCATAGCACTATGGGTTTCTCCTTCTGCTGATTAGCGAACTGAACTTTTTATAGTATAGATTGATGCTATCCAGGGGGTGCACATAAGTTGATAGAAGGAAGTAACATCAAGTAACCTTTTCCAGTTATCCTATCCTCTATTCTACAGCAAATGACTAAGTTTATTGTTCAGTAATCCAACATTATCCGTTGACTTCTAACTAATGTGTCTTATGAACATCAGCTAGCTTGAGTTGGGAGGCGAGCGCTCTGCTTTGTACAGTGGTACGCGACAGGTCACATACTGAATCTGCGGGCATATGCAGTTGGTGCTTCATACTTTTGATCGCCCCGCAAGCTTAGAGCTGCTTGTTTGTTCTGTTTCCGTAGGTATTTTACTCCAATCAGCAAACCAGGCTCTAGCATTCTCTCTTTTCCCGGTCCTCATCGCAGTCCTCATCGTACCTTGTGTTAAAGTAAAGCCTGGATAACGCCATTAACCATTAACGTATGCAGGGTGTGAAGATGTCTAAGCCAACCCGCATCGCAGAGCTATCCACACGCATAGCTGCGAATACAGCCGAAATCGATAATTTCCTGGCTGCGCAGTTTCTGCCTGCCCCTTCATTTGAACCAGATGCGCCCCTGGGCCTGTTTGGTCCTAACACCGACAGCCGTATCCTAGCTGCTCGCGAGTCTGTCATACAGGATACTCTTGAGCTTCGTGACCTCCTGCTCGGGCCGCGCGAGCATTTGTTTAGCAGCCAGCCCAATTATCACCTCAGCCAGCTGTCCATCGTGCGATTCGGGCTTGCACGTCATGTTCCGCTCGACGGAGAAACCACTTTTGCCGAGTTGGCCACTGCCGCCGGCTTAGGAGAATCGCATGTTCGGAAGGTAATCCGTCACGCCATAACACAACATATCTTCCGCGAGCCACGGCCGGGCGTTGTCGCCCACAGCGCCAGCTCACGGCTACTTGCCGAGGATGCGGATGTAGCGGCCTGGGTCCGATGGCGTACCGACGACTGCTGGCTCGCTGCCTACCACACGTGCGAAGCCATTTCACGATGGCCGGGCTCCGGGGAGCCCAACGAAACTGGGTTTTCCCTCGCGAGTCAGGCCTCGCTTGGTATGTTCGACGTTCTGAAAGCTGATCCGGAGCGTGCGACACGCTTCGCTGCTGGAATGCGGCTATATGCGGCACGTCCGGATCTAGACGTTCATTACCTTGTGGATGCCTGGCCCTGGGGCGAGCTTCAGGATGGTGCTACGGTGATTGATGTGGGTGGCTCTCATGGCGAGGCGGCGATAGCTCTGGCGCGCGCCTTCCCGTCGTTGAAGCTCGTCGTCCAGGACATCGACGAGCCCACGGTCCTCGAAGCAGATTCGCGCAAGCCCGCCGATGTTGCCGAACGTGTGCGCTATATGACGCACGACTTTTTTACCGAGCAGCCAATACGCCATGCTGACGTATATCTGTACCGAGCATGCCTTCACAATTGGTCTGATAAGTATGCCGTCCGCATACTGCGGGCGCTGATTCCGGCGCTGAAAGTGGGTGCGCGAGTGTTGTTAAATGATGTTGTGGTACCAGGACCTGAAGATATGTCGCCTGGAGTAGCATCTAACGTACGGTCTGGCGACTTAAACATGATGATGCTATTTAATGCGGGAGATCGCGAGGTTTCTAACTGGGCTCATCTTTTCGAACTGGCCAGTCCTGGGTTCGAGTTTAAGGGGGCTAAGCAGCCACCTGGGTCGGGTCTGTGGGTTTTAGAGGCTTTATGGAACGGAGTGGAAAGAATAGAGTAGAGGTTTATAGAGCATTAATTTAAAGGGCGACCCTCGCCGTCATTGTTAAGTCCTTCGAATTAGGACCTTTTTCAACAACCACCTTACGTGGAACCGCCAGGAGTCTTGGCTTAGCGAACCGGCCACCCTGCTAAATTTAATATAAAACCGGCTTCCCAAAGCAGCGGCTGCTGATTTTGGAGAAATATGGGCACCCGCCATTACGACACGTACACTTGTGTCTGCGGCGATATTAATTTTGAAAACAGAACATCTAGGAAAGGGGTGATCCTAGACGAAACTTTGCAGGAGGTAGTATGGCCAAGGAAATATCCACAAATAGAACCGTGACTCCAGTGATTTGTTAGGGTATGGCTCTCTTGCCATTAGGAATACAATCGAATCCAACAAACTCGAACCTTGTTAAAAGGGTTTAGCAGAGATTAAAAGGCTAGACAGCCTATCATGTTTTCCCCTATTTTAAACATACCCCTTTTCCTTTACGCCCCTATATATTTCTAGGTTGGTACCCGGAAACCTGAACCTTACAAAACCCGAAGAGATGGAACTACGTGCTGTTAAAGTCAGTAGTTTATATATCGAGCAAGCGCAGTCGCTTAGCAATGGAACAAATGGTAGAGCTGGGGACGACATACCTTTTGAGGCAGAAGCTGCAAGAAGTTGAAGGCATATTTACGGAGCTTGCTAAGCTCGATAAACAAGATGCTGGTGACGATTTTCCGTATACGATGGATTGCGTGAGGAAATTAGCGTATTACACGAATGCTTCCTTGCCCTAGATTGCAAGAGCCTCTAGTTTTAAATTATTATTTTATTTTCATTTGTTTATATAAATTAAACATTACGTATAAAAAATCAAAATAAACTTTAAAAGCTATTACTAATATTTTTAAACATAGCTATCTTGTTAACACAAGCATACTATTAATTAAGAAGCCCGGAGTGTTTCGTTAAAAAAAGGTCAAAAAAAGGTAGCATAACCCAGCGGCTCAGCGGCTCAACGATTCCCTAAATATGATGCACCAGTCAAGTTAACATACCAATAGCAAAACGAAAGCCCGGTGGCTACGAAGTAGGCCACACCGCTACAACCCGCCATAATAAGTTAGCGTAGACTCTCATGCTGATTTCTTAATATCGCATGTCCTTAAGCACTTTTTAATACGGAACACTTAATTTGTACAATAATTACGTACAGCATTTCTTCTGTCACGGACCAGAACTGCGACGCTAAACCACAACACTAGCAAAAGTAGAACGTTTCCAAGGTGGAAAGCTTGACTATTTGCAGTTACTCATATAGGAACCGTTCATGCCTCCATAACATTCCTTCTCCATGCGCCTCTGCCCCTTTTTCGATTACGAAACCATTAAGACCACCAGATCCTCGAAACCAGATACACCTCCGACCTTATTATTACCGTCACTTACCCAGCCTCTTTGCATAGTTACGATGGTATTAAATAAAGTCTATGGCTTCCAGCCACCAGTTCGGTTTCTAAAAAAGTCGTCAGGATCGTACTTGGCAGACACCTGCTGCGCAAACGCCCGGCTCTCGGGGCGCAGCCGGCCCCAATAATCGGCCTGGGAGAAGCCGTAATTCATGAAGATGGGGCAGTAGACGTCGGGCAGGACGCCCTCGTCCTGCCAGCCCAGCACGAGCTCCCGGACGCCGGTGTACGTCTGCTCGAGCGTGCCGGCCATCTTGCTGTAGTCGAACTGCGGGATGAAGCTGTAGTTAAGCTCGAGGATCAGGCGGTCGGCCTCGTCGTCGGCGTCGATCAGGTCCGGGGCCCGCGCCTTGGCCTGCCGCGCGATGGACTTGGGGAAGGGCTGGTAGGCAATGGAGGCGATGATGCCCGGCTCGAGGAGCGTGGTGGCGGACACGTCGCGCCAGTGCTTGTGGATGCCCTCCATGACCGTCGCGGCGTTCTCGGCCGACGGCAGGGGGATTGTTTCTGTGCCGATGGTCACCACGGAGCCCTTCACCACGACCCAGTTGCTGCCGCCGATGAGGTCTGAGTAGGTCCGCGTGCGCGCCGTGTTGAGGATCTGCACGCCGGCGTCGGTGAAGTTCTTGAAGAGGTCTGCGGGTGGCGTGGGCCCGTCGTAGAAGAGGAACAGGATCCAGGTGTCGAGGAGCTCGATGTCGATTAGCTCCGGGATCACTAGACCGGTGCTACGCTCTGATGTCACGATCACGGCTGCGCGGTCGTCTGTGTTGTACTCTGCAAAGTCGCGCACGGCGCGGAGTAGATTCGAGGCAACTTCATCTGTATGGATGAAGATCACGTTGCCGCCCCAGATATTGCCTTGACGATATGTTTGTAGAGTATATGTCGTGACAATGCCGACTGGACACTTATTAGTATGTGAATCTAATGCAGTCTAGTTTATGAGCTGGAGTTTTGCACTTACAATTGTTTCCACCCCCTTTTAGCGCTTTAGCTAAGTCTGCATTCTCGGTTTGCGACGCGGTTACAATGGTTCCATTCGCCAATACCACCTCATATTCGAGTGCTGAACTTGCTGCCCAGCCATATTGCGCACTCATATATGATAAACCACCGCCAAGAATCAGCCCACCCGTCCCCGTATTTCCGATTCTCCCACCGACAAACGTCCAGCCGGAGCCCTGGAGTTTTGCCGCAATACTATCCGAAATCAGGAGTCAACATTCTGTACTATAGCTTTTGCAGTATTATATAACTGGAGGAGGTCGAGCCTATTGAATGCCGAAATAAAAGACAAAACAAATACGTACTCATCAAGTCGGTTTCCTGGTCCCATACGTAGAACACCGGTATTAGAATCGAGAATAGCCTCATTAAGCTTGGCCGTAGAGATTAGAGGCCCACCGTCCACGCTGGAGAAGTAATTGTTGGGGTTGTGGCCCCCGGACTTGACAGCAAAGTTCTCATCCCCTTGGTTCAAAGTCTGGATTATGACAGAGACCTCAGCTGCTGAGGTCGGGAAAAGGATACAGGAGGGCTTCAAGGCGATACATGAGGTAGACCAGTACTTGTTCTGCTCGTCAATATAGTCGAGAGACAAAGGGTATGCCACATCGATGTCGGTAGTCTGCGCTATTGTAGAGCACGTGTCTGCTCTGCCAAGGGCAGCCTGGAGCAGCACAAGAAGCAATGTTGCTCGCATCGTTGGAATACGCTCTCGAAGCATCAGCATTCTCTTCAATGGCTAGCCCGTTTCCTCGACCGTGGATGCAACACGAGATCCTCCCGTTCATGCCACCTGTCCGGGAACTTGGTCGTACATATATGTATGTAGGTACAGCATGCTTCGTCGCCCGCGCTCGCCATCTTGATGGTTCTGCCTACCTCGTTGTTGGCAGGACCCCTGAACATCGACGATAGCTTCTCGTCGGCGTTCCACCTTGGGGTCTGAAGGATTACAGGATCAAGTGACATCGCGACATTAGATCGGCAAAAATGTCGTCGGTCGATGTGACGTGTCTAAAATTACAGCACTTTCCAGGATTTGTCCATTAGTCTGCCTGATATAGGCCCCGAGACTATACCCAGTGAGCAAGGCACCAAGACTGGAGAAATCGAAGATCCTTTCTTAGTTGGTAGCAGTGTGGGATCTTAAATATCGGACTGGGATGGGTGAAATTCCACGGAGGGTATAGCTCGTGGTTATTAGGCTGCTCTAGATCTTGACTTGTCTGCGTTTGAAAGTGTCATGCAGTAGGACCGTTGGTGATTCCGCTGCCGGGTAGACGGTGGAGAGTGACCCGGAAACACTTCAGCCTATTAGAAGCCGTCCTCCAAATGAGAAGGTCTGGGTCTGACCACCTATCAAGACCAGTCCTGGCCAGGCAAAAAAGCTAATACATAAGCGAAGGATCGCGTAGACGCATGCTAGGTACTGAGTCGTTTATCTGCCCACTAAAATATCGACACTCTACGCACAGGCTAACCTACACTAACGTCCAAAGGAACCTCCGGAGCAACGAGTTTGGTACCCGAGACGTCATCCCACATACGTCACAGAGGCGAAGCGATATCATCGTCGTAAGCGAGATGTAGATGTGTCGTGAGTAATACCGAGAGCATGGGTGATTCTGTGCGATCACAGCTGCTCACGAGTTTATTTTTTTTTGACTGGGGGTTCCTATTAGGTATAGAAACAACCAGCTGAAAGATTAGTGGCATCGATAGCTTACCTACCTAAACACCTGGACTGTTGATAATGTGTAAAATTGGTGTTCGGTTCCTCGGCGAACTCAGTGTTAGATATATGATAAATGAATGAATGAATGAGACTTAATACAGCAGACAGCTTCAAACAACTAAACTTGTGTAGAGGAGAAAGCTGTGAAGATTTTATCTGGTACCTATCGAGTGGATAGATATGTAGACCGGATACTTGGTTATTTCCGTGTTAGGATTGTATAGGCTGTTTCTGGTATGGGCAAATAGCAAATAGGTATGGGACGGAACGGGACGGCAAGATTGTCAGGCGATAGTCGATGAGATCTCATTTTGACGGGCTATGTCACTCCGTCACAGTGGGGCAACGTACCCTTACCTTACCCGACTAGGCGGGTTAGGTGGGTTGGGTATCCGGGGTACGTACCTAGTTTTTCGCCAGGTACCGAACGTACGTATTGTTACCTGCCTACACGGGCACTGGACCTACATGTAACCTACTTAGTCTACCTAATTTTGTGTGTATTAAGCGTATTAAGCATCGTGGTATTATATCTAAACCCACCACGGCTCGGAGCCTACCGTATGGCTATACCCTCCCATGTAAATAGGACGGCAACTTTCTTTCCTTAAAATTAACGACGACGAAACAGACAAATCGGATGGGCCCAAAGATGTTGGAACAGCTTCTCGAGGTCGCGCGAACTATCGATGCTGCGAGCTTACTGCTGGACTCCTCCAACCCCCCGGACCCCCCAGAGCGCATATTGCAAGGTTCGTTATCCAGCTGATGACAAGATGACTTGTCGCCAAGTCCCCGCGCGTGCTAACGAGGAGGCCTGTTCGTCCCAGCCGTTCCGGATGAGGTGTCTCTCGATCAGATCAAGCATCTCGCGGTGGGCATCCAAGATGGATCGGTGAGTAGCGCACTTTGTGGATTAACTCTCCATTTCATTTCCAAGTTTGGGATGCATGAGCTGAGTCTTGGTGCACCTCTTTTTGTAGGACACTATTGCTGTCCTATCGGCCGTCTATGCCGCTTTGAAATCGGGCAAACTTGGAAGTCAGCAACATGAGCAGCAACCGCAACAGCAGATTGACAGGGACCGCAGAGATAGGGTTGCACTCGAAGATATTGCGCTGCAGGTCGGCCAAGTTATGGAGCCGGTTTGCTCGGGTGCAACTTTTGATGAAGGTGTGTGCACACCCACTAACTAAGTAACTTATCTGTTTGCACACGACGACACTACACACGACATACTACACTATACACCACAGCACAGCACAACTGCCCACCCCCTCCACTTTTCCCAATCATCACGAGCTTCGTCGTGGTCCAACCAACCAAATGGCCCCATACTAACTTTAACCTGTCTGTCTCACTCAAGACTCTACCGACTACACATCTCTATTACGCAATGGTCTATTAGCCCTACACATTCTTGCTTTACTCCCTACCCTCGCACCCCAGCACGACCTCGTCTTCCCCACCAAGACGCTGCTCTCCGTCATCGCATTCACCAATCACGATGACCCGTGGGCCTCGCGCCCTAGCGCCGAGCTCGCGCGATCTCTGCTCGCGTCGGGTCACATCGCAAATCTTCCGGCGGTGGGACCATCACACTCTCCGCCCCCACCACGCCTGCGCCTGATGCGAGGCTCAGGGGTACAAGCAGAAGCAGGAGCAGAGACAGAGGCAAGCCCTACGGAGAAGGAGAAGGGGAAGGGGAGGGGGAAGGCACGCTTTATCACCGAGGATGTCTTGACGGGCTTCCTGCGCCCCCTATTCGCCAAGTCCCGGCCCACCACCGTGACGGCGTCCGGGCGTCCCGCCGCCTTCCCCGAGCCGCCCCCGCGCTACGCCCAGGGCGACGGCTTTGGCGGGGACGACGTCGCCCTCAAGAAACCGTGGAAGTACGCACGGCGGTATGCAATAACTGTTTTTGAATGGGCGGTAGATAATGCCGATGTAAGCAATCCGTCCAAGCTTCAACGTATTGATCTAACCACAACGCCAGACCGACCTCTTACAGCAGCATTGGCACCTCTTTACCCCTATCCTCCTAACTCTCCTCGATGAGCCGCAGCCAGCCTCGCTAAAGCTCCGCGCTCTCTCCATCTTCAGATCCTTCTGGCGTCTATGTCCCGACGGCCTCCTCTCGCGCACCGGCCTAGCCGATGTCTTCGAGCAGGCCGTGTTCCCAGCGGTGCTGAGCCTCCCGAGCCTCACGCCCGAGGCCGAATCACTAGCCCTGCTTGGCGCCGGGTACCCGGCGCTATTTGACATGGTAGGACTCGGAGGCGTGGACACATCCGCGACTACGTCCGAAGGTGGGAATAAGGCGAAAGAGGGTCAGGGTGAAGGTAGTAATGACCTCAAAACAAGCAGCAAACACGAAGCTCAAGCCAAGGGCTTCACCGAGGCGCAACGGAAACTGCTCGACAAGATCGTTCGAGAGGGTATTATGGTCGGGTACCACCACGCAAAACAGCACGTCCGACTTGTCAATTTCTTTTGCCAAACTTTAAGTCGGCTTGTAGGCGGTATGGGTATATTATCAGTAAAGTATCTAAAAGTGAGTCTACCCTTTATCATATTACGCTACTTTAGAAACAATGGTCGTCATCTGTTTGAATACGCTCCTACTACCCGAAAAACGCCTCTATCCCATCTCGTTGCACCACAGATATATTTGGCGTCATCAAGTAGACGCCAACTTCCCATAATGACACCCCTTATTAGACTATTTGCCAGCTGTAACTGACCATGAAACTAGGATATTATTCCCATGATCTCGGAGATCCTCGTAGACCCCTTCGGCACTAAACATCCACCTACACTTCTCTCCGCCACGCGTCTTCTGCAAGCCGTCTTGAAAATGTGCTGGCCTCGAGTCCCGCATTACTGTAATGAAATCATCAAGATGGCAATGGTTGCCTGGTTGAACATCGACGAAGATGACGATTTCCCACCAGGCACGCCGACAAAGACAGAGCTGAAGCATCAACTAACTAGGACCGTAGAGATCCTCTCCGCAATCACAGAAGCAGTAAAACTAGACATGTCTGATCGCGTGCGCCCACTCGTTGCGAAGGACCCACAGCTCCGCCCTCTCTTTAGTAGCTGTGAAGCAAAATGAGAGCGCCATTCGCTCTATAGAATAAAACAAAGATAAATCTCGACTTCGGCCTAAGGCGACTTGAGAACATCCTCAAATCCGTCGCCTGAAGCCGTCGGAAGCGCATCCGTTGATACCTAATCCACTGGCTGCTGCTTGAAGAGGGACTTGCCACGAAGCCACTTCTTGTATGCCTTGTACCGTTTCTTGGAAAGATCCTCCTCGGTGACGGTCAGCGGGTTGTCAGCGACGCGCAGCAACTCCGAGTACATAGCGATCTCCTCCGCCGTGCCGTTGGGATTAAGGCCATCCTGCCAGCTGCCGTGCAGGTATTCTTGGTATTCGGACGAGTCGACGTCTGTCGGGGCCTCGTTCGAAACGACAAGCGGGAGAGTCTGCGGATGGCTGACGTATCGCTCATAGTCCTCTTGTTCTTGTTTACTCACGGTCGGGTTCAGAGATTCGTTGACCAACTTGGTGAAAGTCCATTGTGCGGCATTCGACTTTTCCTGTGGTGTCGGTTTTGCTTTGACGCCATCGATAGGCGTCTCGAATGTCTCTTTCATGATACTGTGGGGAACGGTCGGCGCCTTGTCAGCAGGGATCGGCTGTAGCCAGCGGTGGATAGAGATCCCTTTCGCGCCGGTCTTTTCTGCCGCCTGACCTGTGTTGACGGAGGAGGCATCATTATTTCTGGATTTGATAGAATCGTGAGGATCGACAATGGTAACACCTTTCTTGCCCACGGGCTTTTTCTTCTCATGGGTCTCCTGGTCGCCCTCCGTGCGAACTCGGAAAGGGCTGAGGTCATACTTGCCCTCTTGTGTTGATCTTAAGGGTATGTACTTGATAGTGGAATTCATCTTGTACGAAAACATCTTCGGGAAGGAGGATAATGTAGCCGGCCGGTAGTATTCGACCCAGTAGTCATCAAAGAATGAAGTTGGCTTATCCCGAAGCTCCCCACCTAATGGCACAGACCCTGGTAGGGCTTTCTTCTCTAGGAAAGCCGGGTTAAACCAATGAATATAATCATGCTGGTGCCTCTCAGACCATGACCGAGGGTTTTCATGATGTAGATAGTAGTCCGTAGAAAGATCCCACAGCATGGGCTGCCCTTGAGTGAAGATATAGTTGCCAAGAAACAAATTGTATGCTTCTTGTCTTTGGCCATCGAGGAACGAATTATTGTAGTAACGTTTGAAGCTCTCGATCATGTCACGTGAATGGCTCGTCCATTGGTTGATCTTGCGGTACGTCTCCATCGTGTTCACAAGTTGAGAGCCGCCGTACTGCACCGCGATTGTGTCGCCATGATCGTGATACATGTGGGTGAAGAGGTTAACAGCATCCGTGTCGTATTCGATGGACGTATCGTCAAGAATTCCCAAAGCATGTAGCTGGTGCCCGAGAGCTCGCTTGCCGATAACGAACTGGGCTGCGTTGGTGCGGTCTAGACAGTCGATACAGTTCGTTCTAGCTACGCCATTTTGCACTCTTCCGACTGTGATGTCTCCGTCACCATTCTGGAAGAAACCCGTAGTCGTAACGACAGACTCGGCAATGCTTTCGAGTGTGCCGATTACATCCTGGTCCCGGCTTTTGGCAGCTCTGCTCATATCCCAAGCTTTGTGGATTATCTTGTGCTCCTCGGGTAGGAATTGATTGAGATAGTTAATGGCATTAGTATATTCGTGAAGCAACTTGGACTCTCGCGGTGTTCTCTCCCTAGCTTTAACTAAGTTCAGGACGTATATAGGAGAGCCGTAGCGCTCAAACAGATTGTTGAAATGCAGCGCAGCAGCTGTGTAGAATGGGTCGACAAGATTGAGTTCAATAGGCGGCTTGGGCGCCACGCCAATGTTATCCTGTGTCCAGTAAAGTGGAATGCTACCTCTGTGCTGCACATAGGAAGTAAAATGAGGGTTGGCAAAGAGTCTAGGGGTAGATGAGTGAAAGGAGGTAGTTAATGATTCCGAAACTATCTGCTCCGTCTCGACGTCATTCGCGACATAGCCTAAGTCATTAGCACCACGCTTTAAAAATCGAGCGCCCGCGAAAAAACGTGAGCGGCGAGCAATGATAGTGATATGCGCTGTTCTTCCGTACACGGAGATAGCAGCCTGATCTATGTATCCGTGGATGATCGGGCGGCACCAATCGAACTGATCGGAGAGAGAGGCTGACGCTGGCTGCAATAGATAGTTGTTCCAAACAAACATATTATTATAATCGTGATTCATGGTCCCCGGCAACCCTCTCATCAAGGCTGCACGCTCTCTACCGATATTATGTTGTAAAGTTCTCGTGATGTCATAGGAGTAGCTATAGTAAAAGGATCTTGTTAGATCTAGATGGTTAAGAATGGTGAGAAAGCGAGACTCTTCCGGATTCCGCGTATCGGTCTTGTACTTGGCAGGCGTCAGAGGGATCAGTTCGGTCCCGTCTACCTGGTACACATAATGGCCACCGATCATAGCCACGGTGCTCTTCTTGGTGATCAATAACATATAATATGGGCCAGTGAACTTGATGAAGCCGAGAAGCCCCCAGGTCGTGCAGCGTTGCCTTATGCCGCCGGTGGCCTTATTACCATGATCGATAGTGTCGAGAAGAGCATTCATCTCCTTGCGGCCATAAATGGTCTTATCCTCGGCGATCCTCAGGGTCGGGTCGTCGTGCGTATTACGCTCGATCTTCAAGATGCGGAAGTGTTTCTCTGCGACATCACCACCGACTATGTAGTAACGGCTCGCCGTCTCATACAGGGTAAACTTGTGCATCTTGTAGACCCGGGGGATCGGCGTCGCCTCGTCGTCGGGCGGGGTTATCTCTCGCTGCAACGTCTCTGGGCTGTGGGTGCGGATAAATGGCCGAGCGACGGACGGCTCTTCGTCGTTGTCGTAGTCGGTTGCACTCTTAGATGCGTGGGCATTTTGCAGGAGGGTCTCGCTACTAGCATTGTTCTGTAGGAGGGGGAAGGAGGGCTCGCTGTTATCAACGACGTCGTTGTCGTCGTCGTCGTCGTCGTCGTCGTCGTCCGGAGTTAGGAGCTGCGCGGCGGATGTGTCATCGGATTCGACGTTGGCTTCGGTGATGGATGATTGACTTGCAACTGGGGGGGTCTGAGCTTGGGGCTGAGACTGGCTGTTGGCATTGACGCCATTAGGATCGACTGTTTCCGCCATCCCAATTTCTTCCCGTAGCCGACATGGTCAGGGGGCAGATAAGTGGCACCCTCTTGAGATGAAGCTAATCTTGTCTGGTAGTGTAACTAACTAACTAACGGAGTCGAGGATCACAGAAGAAAGGGTCATCCGTTGGTCGTAGGCGTGAGTGCCTATGGTGATATCTAAGTACCGAGGTAGGTAAGTTCGCACGTACAACAGCCAAAGAACATTAAACAAAGAAGGTGAAGCTCCATATCGGGCATCCCCACGCAGCTATGTCATTGTACACGCGGCCCCACCACAGAAGGGACCGCCCGTTACCTCTGCCAAGAATTGATCGACCAATCCTATCCGGGAAGTACCTATGTAGAAGGACCCTGGCAATTAGCTAGACTACTTACTTCGTAGGATATTCTTCCCTTCTTCAAGCTTTATTTAGTCTTGAATAGACCTACTACCTAGCAGAATACTCTTATTATTGTCCCTGACCTTACTTCCCAGTCCGTGACACAGATCAACTCAGTAAAAGTCTCCATATTTAGTTGTCTCACTATCTAGTCCCCTTTCCGAAACCTCCTTGTGATACCTCTCTATCTACAAAGTAGTCTAGATGCCGTCTAGATCCCTATGGTTTAAGTGTACCATGATACTGTGGCAGGTGGAAGTGGCTGAGAGGAAAAGAGTGGCTTGAAGGAAAAGTGGAGACAAGCAAACAGAAGGACCCCTGTATAATAGTCAGCCACCTAGTACGGGGGTGGACCCTTCCTTCCTTCCTTCTTCAGATCATTCTCAATACCAAGATTTGACCACTCAGTAAGAGTCTCCATCTTTAGTGTCTCAATACGCCGTTGCACTCGGATACTTGTTCCGATATGAGTCGTCGCACTAGAATCTTATCCCATCAAAGGCAATGTAACCACGGCCTCCGGGATACTACACTAGGTTAGTTAGTACTATCTTGGCTTGTCAACAAGTCGTACGGTATCTTGACCGGTACTACATTATATCTTTTCCACGTCGTCGTAAACCATCACCGAAAAACAGGCACAGCCAAAGTGCCTAGATTCTGGCCATTGATACAACTGTCCTACTCTTATTTGCATAATAGTTATGATCAGCTTCCGATCTTAAACTCGCCGATTGGTCGTACAGATTTCCACCGCTAATGCCACGTTCGTTTCAACCAATGTGTCAGAGCTCAACCGTTGACCTGCTCGTATTATTCAATGTACAATCCCGAGTTTTGGGGAGAGAGAGAGAGAGAGAGAACTAAGGCGGAAGCCCAAACGATATTGAAATAGGAAATACTAACTAAACGATAACTATTCTATTTATTCCGTAAGAATAAGCAATGAGTAAACATACAATGCCCCATGCCCCACTCCGAAGAGAAAGTTATATACTCGAATAACCCGTCCCTTTTCCAACAATCGCCCATCTGGTCCTATGGTAATACGCCATGCACCGAGCGCTGAACTGGCACTTGTCGCCCTGGTAGTGGTAAGAAATAAGCCCAACGGAGCCTCAGGGGAATCCTGGTTCGAACCAAAGTATGCTTGGTTCGAATCCCCCCACCGATGAGCGTTTTTTTTTTTTTTTTTTTTTTTTTCTTTTCCTTTCATTTTTAAAATGTTTATTTATGCCAGCAAGCAATTGTATGTATATTTAATTTATATCTATATATACATCATGCCATCAGCCGTGAACTGAAACCTCGATGAATATGCACATATCAGTCCGGTGCTTGGGTTCGATTCGTTGCCATTGAGATAACGTCGATGATACCAACTATTTTGTGTCCCGAAGCACCACAGACTGCGCGTCTTGGTTCCTTTGCGAGTCCGGAACGTTGACGCGAACATGACACAGCCGGCTGCAGCCATGTTGAAGAATCTACCATCGGCCCTTAGCTTCGATCTCCTCTGCTAGCCCGAGATCGTATAAATCGTAAACATCCGAGGAGTAGCCAAAGCCAATAATCGCACCAACAACCGCATACTCATGCAAGATTCCGGTCAGCAAGCATCCTTCCACATGATTTCATAACAGCCCATTCTGCGACGTTGTCAGGTAGCCTTGCATCATCAAGTCACACTCACGATAATGAATAAAGAAGTCAGTGGGGACGTAGCGTCCATCTATTTCCTATTCCACCGAGTTTTCCTGAGGCTAGGTAGAGTTGACGAGACGGCATCGGCAATGGCGGGTAGGAGCTTGAAGACCCATCTTTTACCGTTGCAACTTTGCATTGTACCAAATCTACTGGTCCGAAGAATGGTGACGTGTCTATCCATGAAACGCAGCTATTTTTATAGTAGTACTTGCTGGAGCGAATATACGGCCCTTTATGCTGTGTTATTCTTGCTTCTCTCGCTGTACGCTTCACTTCGTGGTTTGTTAAAGATATTCTCCGAGGTTAAGTCTATAATCCAATATCTCTCTATTCCCCTTATCCGACTCCGAGGACTGGTCTTCGATGGTACGTGCCTTGGCATATGAGTGTCAGAGACCTAAGCAGGGATTTGAGAGTGTCCAGGTAGAGAAATATCGGCTATTGATGAATCTAAGGTGAGTCGAACTTACACCTCGAAGATTTGAATTTATCTGAGAGTCATAAGACTAGATATAGGGTTCTATCAGTATGTATTCGCAGTATGATTCCTATCGGGAATGACTTCATGCTCGGATTCCATGGGTTGTTCGGTGGAGACATAGGGCTTTGCTGTACACTAAATGGCGTCTAGAAAAGCAAAGAGGCATCGGGAGATACCCTAGTTGCCGTGATACCGGTCCGACTACAATTCCCAACGATTCGGAACCGTTAACAAATTGATAGGCTCGAGTCAGTGGACGGGAAGTCACATCCTCGGAACCGGTGAGGCTTCGGCCCTAGATGGCACGTTCTCTGTCGGCGCCAATATTCGATATCACTATCATCAATATATCATGAGCGCCTACATACTTTTCAGCTGGTTATTTCTCCTTCGAAAAGGGTTGCCGCGTAGGGGTGCCAGCGCATTGCACATCTTGCCTCGAGCCAGCTGGCCCTTTGATATCATTTCCAAGGGGGTGGAGGTTGAGGACCAGTGGACAGGGCATTTCTCGTAAATAGTAGGCTAGTAGATGTCGCGTTGGACAAATAAGTTGTGAGCGTTACGCGTTCGGCCTCCCCGAGCGCTCGGTTAGACTACGGTCACGGCTGATGCGACCAGCGGCCTTCTAATAAATTGGTGTCTACCGTGTATAGCAAATAGGGCATCGCGAAGTGGTGTAGTTGGAAGTAAGACACAGTTATCAATCGCATGAGTAACTTGGGTGCAGCCGAATGCGGATCCGTGACAATGATGCTGATAATATCTTGGCGTAAAGATAAAGTATAAAGATTTCCTCCTGGATGCTCCTTCATCAGCCGTAGCTAAAATAGTCTCACATCTACAGGAACTCCTATGCCTATGCTGTCGACGGTTTAGGTCCTCAAGTTGATTATCTCTTTCGAAGTGCTATTAATAGTCTAAGCCATGGTGAAGGAACAGGTAGTAGTATCCAGAGCTCATACCATATATTGACGAGTTACTAAACATTGAGGTAGGAAAACGGAGTGACTCTGGTGCGGAGTTCCAACGAACTGGCTGCCCCCCGAACGCCACCGTCTGCAATTAGTTATTCTGGTACCGAGCTCCCCCTTGAGCGGCGTTGGGGGGGTCGTCAGCCTGATCTCAAGGATCAGATAGAGCGATGCGTGACGCTAGGAGCGAAATCTCAGGATTGGGCTATTGGGTACTGGAAGGCCCAGTCGTTGGTTGATGAACCCGTATGCCCCCCTACGCCCGACGGCCGGTAATGACAGGCATCCCAATATTTCTTCAGTACAAGTGGGAAAAATTGGCGATCAGAGACTAACTGACTTATAGTACCAGGCAATTCACTCCGTAGTGGTAGGTTATTGGAATCATGACGAAACTACAAAAAAAAAGATATCCCGTTTGGCGATGAGCGACACAGGGGCCACTAGTGGTTCACGCTAGAAGAATACCATACAGATAGATATGTCCTATCATGAAGTAAGCAAGAACAGATATTGATAGCCAAAATAATTGAAGCACACATAGGCCTACTAGAAGGCTGAGACGGCATGCTCTAATGGATCCCTTTGTGCTTCCCAAGCAAGCCAATCTGATCGCGTTGTCCTATGTGCTGTTAGCATATCCGAGCCGGGACGAGAGCATATGTAAACGACAGAACCTACGGTAGAAGCCCCATCCCATTAACCTTCCATATTCCCACTCCCAGTGCCACTAACTGCATGACGATATACGCCAGTTTAACCTGTAATATTTTCGCCTTATTGGTGTCCGACTCGAATCGCTCAAAAGCCTGATTTGTTGCAACCAGGCCCATGATGGGGTTTTTGAAAGCCATATAAACCATCATGATGCTGAAGATCTGGAGTGAGTTTCCCGACATGTACATCATGAAGAATGTCATAGGCAAGCTTTTTATCGGAGCTAGCGCCACTTCCCAGGCCTTCTTTAGTTTTAGGGTATCCATCTCTTCCGGTGTCGGCTGTTTTCGAGGTTGGGGTTTAGACTCTTTGGACTCCTTGGCGGCTTGTTTCTGTAGGTATATTGGGTGAGCGAGCGTCACACAGATAGATGTTGCGTCGTTATACCTTGGATACAGTGCCTGATTGCAAAGGATAGCCAAGCGGATCAGGTATGCCGCCACTCTTGGACTTGTAAGCCGGCGGGAAGTTGAGGTCAGTGACCCATCGGGGAGCAGGCGCCGCGCTGGCCGACATGACGATCGTGGTGTTTAGAAATAGAAATTATACGGTATTCGGACGAAGAGATACTGGAGGAAGATATGTGTGTACGCAACAAAAGTAGAATACAATTCGGACGATATAGAATACAATAGCAAAGGGGCCAATCGAGGAGTGACGTTGAAAGGAGATTCGCGATGCGACCCACAGTATCCAAGAGCTCTATATGCCTTAGGTAATCAATGTACTCCACTAATCCCGATCCCTGCCCCATACATTCCTCTAGCGCGCCGTTTTGAAGTTCTGTATGTACCTACATATAGCATGTACCTACAGAGGTAGGTACAGTACGCCAGGCATCCCACGTGCCAATTGACCAGCGGCAACGACGGCCAAGTCTACGTACCTAAGTGACAAGCTCTCACCCACTAAGCAAGGGAGTATACGCAAGTACCTGCCTACCTGACAAGTGATAGGTATATACAATTACGTACCTACCTGGTCCTAGGCGTCACTACTTAGTGTCCACTACAGGGTAGGTATAGTGCTCACTACCGCGGCTGCCCCTATCTAGAACCTAGAAAACTCCAAGTATCCGTAGCGTCCGTTAGAATACGGATTTAGTAGGCATATACACAACTCCAACAATAACTTTCCCTTTATAAATACGACACATTAGATCACACGTTATTAAGGTCCCTAATTCAGCAACGGGGTTGTCTTCAGGTATCTTTGCCAAGCGCTACCTATCCTCACGCATCGATTTCGCTGTCTCATCCCAATTAAGCCACCCCAGCCATCTCTGCGAACCCTTACACACCGAGACGACGATTGGCGACAACCTCGAACGGCTCGACTCGACGAAAAAGGCTAAAGTTGAGCGCTGGTGCGCATGTGACGGTGCTAGACGAACCACCCCCCAGCTGCCACATTCCTGCTGTCATCCGCCCTCTCTCGTCGAATCTCCGCTACGATTGGGCCATCGCATGCGCCCAGGACATGCGACATCTTGCTATCCATACCATCGTCTCAGTCCAGTCCGCGCTGCCACTGCCAGCTACTTGTGACATCAAGGTCGCGCCAGACGAACGTCGGAACCCCCCCTATATAGACCCTCCGACCCCCGCCGCCGCTCTCTCCCGCTTTCAACATGTCGTCGAGTGCCCAAACCGGGGACTCGAAGCTCTTTGCTCGAGTAAGCGCATTGTCTCAATACTTTCCTGCCACCTAATATACTACTCAAATACATGCTCGCCCGCTCGTTCCTATAATTGCCCGACCACTCCCCCTCCATCTTGATTCGTCAATCAACCATCTTCCATACTTTGCATTGGATCCCTTGGATCTTCCCAAGAGCATATCGTCAATTGAGGCGTGGTGGTCAATGTGGGAGAGCACTCGTCGCATCCTGAGAATGACCCCGAGACTGCGATAGCCAGCCTATGCTAGTCCAATGCGCTTGCATCGAACGAACCATCCCAATAATCCCCGCCCTGAACAACGCTCCTATCCCACATAGCCATGCGACATCCCCTGAACCTTGCCCATCATGGCAATGTTCCTCGCGTATATCCCTCCAGACTATGGCTTACATCGAATGACTATACAGGGTAAGGTCGCCGAGCTGCGAGCCGAGTTAAACAGCGGGAGCAAGAAGGACAAGAACTTCACACAGAAGAAGATCGCTTTGAAGAAGATAGTAGCCAATATGACCATGAGCAATAACGAGATGGTCTCCTTATTTCCCGACGTAATAAGTTGTATGCAAATTCAGAGTTTGGAAATCAAGAAAATGTAAGACTTGCCGATACCACTACCGGAGAAGTATGGGCGCCTACTTACAGTGAAGCATAGGTGCTTCTTATTCTTGGTGAACTATTCAAGAATGCGCGCTGAAATCGCAATAAAAGCTATACCAGTCCTACAACAGGCAAGCTTCCTCATGCCACTCCAGGGTAGCTGAAACAGGCAAGTCTAACGGCATATAGGATATGGACGACCCTAACCCCCTCGTCAGAGCTCTAGCCCTCCGGACAATGTCTTATGTCCACGTCAGGGAGTTTGTAGAGGCAACTGTCCCGCTCGTGAAACGATTGCTTCGGGATGCCGATCCTTATGTCCGGAAAACAGCAGCCTATTGCGTCGCAAAACTGTATGACCATGATAAGTTGATGGTAGAACAGTCCGACCTGATAGATAGGTTGAATCAGCTGCTAAGAGATGACAATCCCACCGTCGTCGCCAGTGCATTGGCGAGTCTAATGGATATTTGGGAGCGTAGTGAGACTATCAAACTCACATTAGACTACAGCAATGCCTCCAAGATGGTTGCCATCCTACCAGATTGTTCCGAGTGCGTTCACACCGTAATTGGACTACCACCGTGAAGATCCAAGGCTAATATTCTACAGATGGGGTCAAACATATATTCTTGAAGCCCTCATGTCGTATGTGCCTCAGGAGTCGGGAGAAGCGACGCTTCTAGCAGAACGAATAGCGCCGCGTTTATCACATTCCAACTCAGCCGTGGTCCTGACATGCATACGGGTCATATTATACCTGATGAACTATATTTCTGACGAGAAGCAAATTTCAGCACTATGTCGAAAGCTGTCTCCACCACTCGTAACCTTGCTAGCCAAGGGCTCTGAGGTGCAATACCTTGCGCTACGAAACGCGTTACTAATATTACAACGGCGACCCGATGTTCTGCGCAACGATATCCGCGTATTTTTCTGCAAATATAATGATCCTATCTACGTCAAGGTCACGAAACTCGAGCTTATCTTTATGTTAGCTAACGAAAAGAACATCGATGAAGTATTGACGGAACTTCGGGAGTATGCAACGGAAGTCGACGTCCACTTCGTTCGCAAAGCGGTGCGTGCAATTGGAAAGCTAGCCATTAAGATTGAGCCTGCGGCCAGACGTTGCATCAACCTATTACTAGAACTTGTCTCGACGAAAGTTCCATACATCGTCCAGGAGGCGACAGTCGTGATCCGCAATATTTTCCGGAAATACCCTAACCAATATGAGTCCATCATCGGCGTATTATGCGAGCACCTGGACTCGCTCGACGAACCTGAAGCCAAGGCAGCAATGGTGTGGGTCATTGGGCAATACGCCGATCGAATTGAGAACAGCGACGCACTCCTCGAGGATTTCCTGTACTCATTTGCAGAAGAGCCCGTAGAGGTACAACTTGCTCTGCTAACGGCAACCGTCAAGTTATTTATTCAACGGCCGACCAAAGGCCAAGACCTCGTTCCCCGCGTCCTAAAGTGGGCCACGGAGGAAACCGACAACCCGGACCTCCGGGACCGGGCGTACATGTACTGGAGGCTGCTGAGCACGGACGTGAACCTCGCGAAGCAAATCGTCATGGGCGAGAAGCCGCCCATCACCGCCGAGTCCGAGAAGCTAGACCCCCAGACCCTGGAGGAGATGTGTCTCAACGTCGGCACGCTCGCCACCATCTACCTCAAGCCGGTGCAGACCGTGTTCCGGAGCGCGCGGCCCCGCCGGCTCGCTGACTCGCCAGCCCTGCAGAAGCACTCCCTACCCACCTCCCAGAACCTCCCCAACTTCGATGCCAACAAGTCGCTCTCCATGTTCGGCATGGGCGGCCAGGCTGCCGTCGTCCGCCCCGGCAACAACGCCGCCGCCACGAATCCCGCCTCGGCAGGCGGCGCGGCGGGCATGGCCGGCGCCGTCAACGACGCAGACGCCTACTTCGCCGGCGTCGGCTCCCAGCACATGGCCGCCATGGGCATCCACGACGACGGCTTCGGCGGCGGCACCGGCAATGAGGCCGGGTACGTCGTCAACCAGTTCGCGCCCCAGCAGGTCCTACAACCCGCACAGGGCGTCGGTAGTAACGGGGATCTGTTAATGTTGTAGACTACAAAAAGGAACTAACCCATCCCATACATACTTCACATTGTTATCCCAGCATGAATACCTAGCCACCTACTTAGTTAGATATGTATCAATGTCGGATTCCGAGTAGCTAATTCACGGTATTTTCCAGGCCCTACATGGTTTTGTAAGATGGTTCAGATACGACGCGATGTAATGCATACAGACATGAGACATAGGCACCAAATAATGTACTTGTACCCCGTTAGGCTGTTCCCGTTTCTTTTATTCATAAATCTTCTGGTTCTCTGTTTTCCATTCTGACGATCTACGTGACCCAAATATGAATGCATCTAAAAAGCATATTGCTTAATTCCGTCGTTCCTGTTGCAGTTAGCTACCTAGTCGTATTCCCTAATCACATATTAGTGCATGACTAGCAAGTTGCCCAACAACATTGGCTTCTCTAACCAACTATAGGCAATTGTACCGGCTGTCTTCATTAGTATTTCTTTTCTCTTTGTTCTTACTATCAACTCAATACTTGGTGATGGAAGCCGACAAGTAGACAAATGTTGACATGTTGAATTACGCGATCAGTCTCTAGTATACATTGTTCCACCTCGTATTACGTAGCAAAAGCAACAGATTATATGTTTAATCTCCCTGGATCGAAACGTAGCATGTAGCAGCTATGTGTTGCCCTGCGCACTGTACATGCTCAAACTTCCAAAATTCAAATCTTTCTTTAGACCGACGTCATTCAGCTTGATGAGGTCCATACCTGCGATATAACAGCCCATCCATTGATTCAGGTAGCTAGTAAGAATCTTAACCTTAAGGCGAAATTAGAGACCGCGGTACTGATCGAAGGTAGTCCCTAGAGACTAACTCCATCCTCTATTTAAATGATCGTCGCGATGCTAGCCATGAAGGCAAGTACGATTGCACCCCAGATCGCAGACAGGTTAAGCTTAATAATGGCAACTCCAGCATTTGTGATGGGAATTGGGGCAACCGTAGGTGCTGTCGTGACAAATGTCTGGATTGTGTGTTGGGAGGAAGCACTGCTTCCCGCCGCCATTGTGGCCGCGGCTGTGGTTGTGCTCGGAGGGTCCGCGAAGGTGGGGAAAACATTACTGTATTTGCTAGTTGTGCAGGGAGAAGAAGATGGCAGTGAGCCAATGCTGCCAGAGCCGCTCTGCAGGGAGTTGGGAACTGTGACAATGGTTCCGGGTGCCGTTGCCCAATCTGGAATGTTAGGAGTTGTGGCCAAGCCCGGGGCGTTGGGACTTGAGGCCCAACCCGGAGCGTTAGGAGTAGGGGTCCAACCCGGAGCATTAGGGGTCGGGCTCCAACCTGGGACGTTGGGAGCTGAAGCCCAGCCTGGGACATTAGGTGCTGTAGGGTTGCCGGAAGGAATGGGAGCTGAAGCTGGTCCTTGCGTACCTGGCACGGTAACAGTGACGATGGCTGGCGTATTAGTCGATGGACTCGGCGTAGCAAAAATCGGTGCGGGACCCCCCGTACCTGGAACGGTGACAATTGTAGTAGGTAGAGCTGGTGCACTTGGTGCGGACAAGACACCCCATAGGGTAGTCTCTGAGTCGCACGGGGTTGAGGGAGAGCTGCTGACCTGGATGGTAACAAATGTGGTAGGGATAAACTCTGTAGTGGGTGAAGTCGGAAATGGATTGTTCCCCGGCACAGACTCTAAGTTAACGGTTACCGTTTCTACTGCAGTTCCCAATGCAGGGACCGTGATAACAGTAACTCCTGGGTTCGTGATAGTAGGGTTGGGAGATTCCTGTCCGCCGGGAGTAGGGGTTTGCTGTCCGGCCGGGTTTGGAGACTGCCCTCCAGTGAGGCTAGGAGATTGACCCTCCGTAGGATTCTGTGACTGTCCTCCTGTTGGGAAGGAGGGCTGCTGTCCTTCGGTGTTAGAGGGTTGCTGGCCCATGGGATTTGGTGATTGTTGGGCTGTAGGGTTTGGAGATTGCTGCCCCGCAGGGTTGGGAGACTGCTGGCCTGTTGGATTGGAGGGTTGCTGTCCGGTTGGAATAGGAGGCTGACCATAAGCTCCACTGGGAAGCTCTGGTTGTCCACCATTACCAGGACCAGTGCCTCCAGGGCTGTTTCCAGGTCCGCTTCCATTGCCACCTCCAGGTATGCCACCGGTAGGGTTGCTGCCAGTATCGCTTCCAGGACCAGTGCCACTACCGCTACCAGGGCCACTTCCTGTACCGCTACCCGGATTGCTTCCTGGACCACTGCCTGGGCCACTACCCGGACTACCTCCTGGGCCGCTTCCTGAGCCATCACCCGGGTTGGTTCCAGGGCCGGTACCGGAGCCATAGCTACCACTCGGAGCAGCAACAGGAGCTGTAACAGGGGTAAAGACGACAGTAGCTTCAACATCATGGACATCGGGGGCAAGGGAATCTCTCTTCTCGACTACCAGCTCAGCATCAGAGGACCAGGCAGTTGGGTACCCAACTACGACATAGACAGTGCCTGAATGAGTGACAATAGGGTTAGGGGCAGACGTAGCAACCGATACATCAGGGAAATCATCAGCCACAGGGTGATCATTGTCAGGCTGCCCAGCGAGAACGGTATGGCACAAGGCCAACAATGCCACGAAGAGCATAGTGCCGAGAATAGATTTCCTAGACCTGGGCTCGAGTATGCTACTAGAAGTGACGATTGGGGATTTAATAGTGGATTGGAGATATTAGAGAGTCTAGGTTGAAACGAGTGGCAGTCTAGGCTCGCTGATAGGGGTAGACGAAAGGGGTGAGTTGTAGAGGAGGATGAGGTCGAAGATGGGAAAGGTGAATGAAGTCGGTCTGTGTAGGTCTGTAAGTGATGGGGTGGTTTGGGTTCGAGGGGGACGGGAAATTGAAAAGTGCGGACAGACATCATGCAACAGGGGCGAATGCTCGGGCAAGTACGCTGTGTCTCCTGTATGAGGTATGCGTAAAGTGGCAAGAGCTTCGGCTCAAGCTGCGTAATATTGCAGACGGAAGCCGGAATAACGGCACTTACATCTGTAAAGTAGGGGTGTTCCAGCATCAAGGAAGTCACAGCAACCATGAGGATGGTACGCGCTCGTAGCTCATACCTACTTTCACATATAGGGGGTCTATTAAATGGGTATACTCTACCTTTCTCTCTAGGCTCATTTATATATTCTTTTTCGAATTATATAGTCTTTACCGTCTAACCCACTCTATGACATCCTAACTCGAGTGCTATGCATATTTCTTTGGAATTCGAATGGAAAGGAAAGCACAGCTCATACTAGACTTAGGCCATATGAACTCCAAAAACGTCATAGCTGATATGGAGTTAGGGAAAGATCCTTCCTTGGTATCCAAGTTTCTAGTAACGACTACCTAGCTGTATACATGTATGTGTGTATATCTGCAGATGGTAAAGCCATCCATGAAACACCATTCGTTCACTTTCGAGAATCTCGAGTAAGGAAGGTGTGCGATTTTACTTTGGCGAAATCACAGCCGGGCTCTTCAATAGCCTAGCTGGCAATGGCGATGAATTATCAATCGTCTCTCTGAATGAAGACTTTTTCACCCTTACCTAAACAGATTGGATTGAATTCTCGACTTCGGTCTTTTTATGCCTTGGCTACTACCTACGACTGGATGCGTAGATTGCACAAGGGCACTTGCTTGTATGTATTGATTGTATCGGTGAACCTGAACAATTGATTAATTAATTAATGCCTGCCTATCTATCCGGTTATCTGTACGGTGAAGTTTTCCTCGTCTTGCTCATATCACACACACTACATACACATGGTGATACTATCTTATCTATCCATCTCTATATGCTTCGCGTAAATATAATTACTACGGCCTCTTGTGATTTCCTAAACCCCCGCCTACCGAGAATTATGATACTAAATCAATCATATATCATCCGTGTTCCTCATGAACTCCTGGGATTTTGTGAACACGCATTGGGGTGCTTTCGCAGTCATAATCTCGCACCATGCCATGGATTAGGGTAGACAGACTAGACAGAAGCTTTTGGATGAGAAGGAATTAATTATCGCTAAGCATTAAGAACTATCTATCTATATATCTATTTTTCTCAGGATGCAAAAGGGCTGTGAAATAAGTAATATCAGGTCGGGGAAAGCTGCAGCTGCTTGCTAGTATGAGACAGACGTTGGATTCATATGACGTTGTTTACATAATCTTACTAGTAGAAAGTAGAAGCAAAAAGCAAAAGTAAAGGGTTTGTTTGGGGTGGACCGGGCTTGAACCGATGACCTTCAGATTATTGATGAAGTGTTACTTCAGTCTGTGAGATGACGTCGGGGGCTTTAAGTCAGCGTAAGGGTATTGGGGGCCGGAGGTCACGTGCGTGGCTCAGTCAGTGGCTTAAAGAGAGTTGAGGAATTACTCGTTGTGTACGGAGTATGCCGCACGCCGCATGCCGCATGCTACGAGATATGGTGGTATGTTAGTCTCATTATTGACATTCACGATATTAAAAGATTATGGCGGGGTTTAGTGGTTTATAAGTCCGTAGATGAAGTACCTAGATTGCGTAGTCCCTTCGATGTTGTGACGATACTAATCGTCTCCTGATGACCTCCAGCATGCGGAACGGTCGGGTCATCCGGGTGACAAAAGCGGATCTTTGTTAGTTGCATCATCCCTCCCATTGGAACCTCTGCTTCCGACCGCCCTAGAATTCTCTCTTGGATATCGGGATACCGGGTCTAGTTATTCATGAGCTGTGCTCATGAGAGGGGAGCATAATAAAGATACGGCTATGAGCCGACTTAAGTATTATTCCCGACATCACGAAAATTCTTGAGGGTCATGAGTCTCTATGCGTATGCTTGTTGGCGCACTAAGTATAGACCGCCCGATTAGTGTAGCAGACCAGTAAGAAGATGAGTAGACTTGCAGGAATGACGACGGCGGGAGATATATGGCAGAAGGGGGGTGTTCATCTGCTGTCAACATGAACCAAACTTGGAAGCCTTTTGGCATACGTGTGTATTGTTGGCACAGTAAACATCGTCGCCGGAATATTGCATTGTCCTCCGGCACCTTTCCTGGGGTAGAATACTGGTGGTCGATCGTCCTGTTCGTTACCCAATCGTAATAGAGGGTAGGACCAGGTAGTATGCTGTAGTTACATTGTAGCTGGTTATAGATCACACTCACTTACTGTAGACGGATGGTGGCTGTCGCAAATTCAGATGATCGGACGACGGCTATCATACTTGTTACCAAGCTTTGAGAAACGCATACTTAAACTTTGCCTTACTACTGTATGCCAACCATGATCTGGACCCTGGATATGCAGACTAAAGTAGGTACACACTTTATATGCCTGGCTCTCGTGGGGTCAATGTTGTTCGATGTGTTAGATATATCGGATCAAATCATTTGTAACTTTTTCGACATCGTTGAGCCGTCCCTGTCCGCGGACCACTTAATCCCTCATTTTTTAAATAAGGCCTTTATTCCCGAATAGACTCAGATCAATGAGGTAGAGGCTTTGCTTTTCTATCTGTAGCGGTTTCTGTGGTACGTATTTTGTGTTACATTAGTTGGCAAACTTGAGTATCAGAATTGACTATCACGACACGACGCAAGCCCCTTGCAGCCCCTGGTGGACTCCTTCAACTTCCAACTTTCAGACGAAAATAGATTTTTGGGGAGCGGGTAATTGTCGGCAATCGCGAAGAAACAAAAAAGAAAACATGAATGAGTGCCTGGTAACTTGTTCGGCATCCAGCGTTCGTACCATGGAACATGATGTACCTAAGAGGCATGTGAAAGCTGGGGAAGATGCGGGAGAAAGGATAACTTTCCTAGATGCCCCGGACTGAATCCTAGAAGGCTCTATTAGGTATCTAGTAGGCAGACAAGGGGCGGGTAGCCGCTGTCCAGGCCAATAGAGGACCTGTAAACTGGACTTTAGCGTGTGGCATCAGTGGGCGGTATCCACAATTAGCTGCCTGTCCCCCCCTGCTAGCCCAGGTTGACTGCCTTAGGTACTTATGCCAGGTTGCCCAGGTGGGTGTCCATGGCAGCCCATGGCATCACCCTTCCCGGGCAAGCCAGGTTGCGAAATACAGGTCACCGGCACGGTTCCTGTTCTTAGACCCGAAACATCATCATCTGTCTGTCATCCTCCACCATCCCATTTCCCACTATCTACCTAATTGAATCGGCCAATCCAGCCCATTCAACCCATCCACACGACCATCTTTTCTGATATTCCTTGGTTACGGCGGGTTTCCTTTTTCTCGCAGAAGAGCCACCAGGACCCTTCTGATAAGGATACACTGCTGTTCCAGTAGCATTTCATTTGTTTTGTTATCGTCGTCGCCGGAGCGCCTGCACCTTGCCTCTTTTCTCTCCTTTATTCTTTTTCCCGCGGACCCGATCCCGAGGGTTGAATGTCTCAATTGTGCAGTCGATAATTTCCCTGCACCGCATTACCGCATTCGGCTGAGACTCTTCGCACGTCGACGCGCTCTCTAGATCATTCTCTCCATCGCAGCCGTCCCGTGTCAATTCGGCTGTCCTCCGAAGTTGGTGTTCGAACTTCAGCGTGCCTTGCTCTGTACGGTTACAGGCTAACCGACCGTGACAACCATGGCTGACACCGCTTCAGCCTCTGCCGGCGGAGATAACGGCCTCAAGGAGGAAAGGTTGTCGATGCACCAGCCTGCTGGCGACGTGGAAATGGAAGACCTCTCTAAGCCACAGCCTGATCCCGCAAACCCCGATACGAAAATATCCCCCAGTCACGATGAAGACAATACGCCAATACCAGTTCCCGATAAAGACGTACAGGACCCACAGCCTGCCGAGGCTTCGTCGTCAGCCCAGCATGAAAATCCAACATCTCCCGAAACCGAGGATTTGACGATAGACCCCGTGGAATCCCAACCCGGCGGTGGCGCACCCGCCGTGAATATAATGCTTCAGCTCACGACCGGCGCTAGACACCCGTTCCGCATCGACGAAAAGTATCTTACTAAACGCAATGTTACGGTTACGGGCAAGACGGCAGATGGCAGCATGGATCCTGCGAGCATTACAGTCTATACACTTAAAGAGCTCATATTGAGAGATTGGCGGAGAGAATGGGAGGAGCCACCGAGGGAACCATCGAGCATAAGGTTGATTCACTTTGGTAAACTGCTTGAGGATAGGAATCAGCTAAGCCGTGAGTATATCCCCTATATAGCGCTAAAGCTTCGGAGACATGTATTGACAAGACACTGGTCTGGTAGATTATCATTTCAGTACCACAACTAAGAATTGGGTCCACATGACGGTCAAACCACAGGATCTACTGGACGAGGAAGAAGCGGCCAAGAAAGTCAAAGAATCTAGCTCTCACAGTGGAAGAAGTGGTTGTTGCGTCATCTTATGAAAGGTCATCAGAAGTTGAGATTACCTCTCTTTTTTTCATAGCGGAGTGGCGGCTCATCTCGATCGACATCGTCCAGAAGTCGAAGTCTCTACGAGCCATAAGCAAGACTTGTCAGCATCGGTAATTTTGGGCGAGGGATTTCATTTTTGCGAATTGTTTGGACGCTGAGGCATCGGGCGGCGTTAAAAACGGAGTGATTTCGGTGGCCGGGGCTGCGGAGCTTGCCCACGGTGGCTAGCGATTGTACTTTACTGTGAGAAGATAGACACACCACTACCCTGTGGTGAAGACGCCGAGTATACAAAGTGAGTCGGTAACACGGACTAACTAACATTCCTTTGGAGCCTGGAGTGAGATCTGGTTCTTCGACTTGGGGGTCGCAATGGGACATGGGCATGGTGCGGTGGTATAGAGCGAGCCTGAACATAATTGACAATTATCCAGCGTGCCTGGCTGGTACCTTTTCTCTCAATTGTTTCCCGTGGTCCTTAATGAGGCGAGATGGGGCAATAGGGTGGTATATATTTTAGAAAGATTGCTTTTTTAGTTAAGAATTGTTACTTAATTAATACCAACATTAGAGGCATAAATATCCTTTTAAGGCATGCACCCGTGCTACTTCCATTGGTGGCAGAAGGTCTGTTTTCATTTCTATATGCTAGGTATTGTGTGCATGCTGCGGAACCATCTATGCCGTGCTCTCTTATCTCTGACCATGACGCCTGCGGTGAGAAAACATTGTAATGAGAAGTAGCCGCTACTCACACAGTTCGCAACTCATCCTTAAGATACATAAGCTGGAAAGATGCCTGATCGGTGATAATTACGCCCGGTTTTCAGCTCGCATGCTACGCAAAGCATTCGAGTAGCGAGCAAGCCGCCGAGTCGACCATCAACAGCCCTTCTCTCTCTGCAAACCCCCAAAACCCGATCTCATTCGAGAGAGACATACCAACCAATAACCTAGATCTTCAACTTCCGCTCCATCTCCTCATGAACCCCAAGCGCCCCACGCTGCTCCTCGCCCGTAAACACATCCTCCCAGTCACACGACGCCTCGCGGCCCATGAGCACATCCTCCTGGACGCTGGCGCTGCCGACGCCGGTGGGGCCGGCACGGCCGCCGAGACAGGCGGGCCGCCACGAGCCCTCGCGCACGATCTTGAGCTCCATGCCGCGCCGGATGGGCTCCGCGACGCCGAAGGTCTTGCGGAGGGACTCCATGCGCAGGTTCTCCTGGGTCGCCTCCCACGCCTTCAGGCGGGACTCGAGGGGGTGGCGGGATACGGGGGCTGCGGGGGAGGAGGTTGAGGTTGAGGTTGAGAGGGAGGAGAGAGAGGCGGCGGGGTTTAGGCCTTGGCGGAGGACGTCGTAGACGCCTGGGGCTGAGGGCGCGGAGGTTGAGGCGGGCAGGTGGGTGAATGTGCTGCCGTGTTGGGCGGGAGGGACGATTCGCATGGACTGGGAGAGAGAGAGGTTAGCTTTGGGGTTGTGGACTGGGAGGATATGGCTGGAGGAGGAGGATGATGATGATGGGAAATTAGGTTTGAATTGGGTTGAAGAGTCTGCTTACCATTTTGGCTGTTGTGTATGGTGTGTGATAGAAGTTCTCGTTTGGTATTCTCTTAATTTATGAGATAGCTTGTTGATTGAAGCGTGGATAGTGTGACGGTTTGATGGTGTATGTGTTAGGTATGTGGTATGTAGTATCTACATAGTAGGTAGACTAGAAGCTCTGGGCAGGCTCCAGAGAGCTGTCGCGTTTAGATAGAGCCTTGCCAAGAGGCTAAGGCAAGTGGGTAGTGGATAACCCCAGTTTGAATGACCGGTACGTACCACCTACCACCTGTCAGGCCCCTGCTATTCAAGTTCTATTGAGTTTAGCGTATCCGTTGCTTTTGCTCAGCATCATGTCCATAAAATAACGAACTGGCTTACAGCTACCAGACAGGCACGGTATTAAGCAGCCATGTACCTGGCTTTGTTATACTAATTGATCTGTCTTATTGACTACTTATTGTACCTGACCCGCTGGGTATCCTGTTTCAGTGGACTAAAGATCACCTAATGCCCGCGGTCAAATGCTCTTGCCATCCAAAGCCGTTGGTTGGCCTGGGCCATTGGTCGATGTGGGCATCGGCGGTAACTTGGTTGGCGATACTTAGCATGTATGCAAATTAAAACTACCTGTTCAAAATCCCGCTATAGTTTAAGCCGAAACATTGGGGCTTATGATGCCTAAGAATTCCTCCAGCTGGGTTTTCCGATTTTCTGCGCTGTTAAGTGGTATCTGGCCCAGCTCCCAGAGATAATACTGGACCTCCGCATCTAGAAAATTTTAGTACGAATATATTCGTGAAGAATAATGCATAAGAACTTACCGTCAAGCGCTTTGATTTTTTCTACTCTGTCGGGGAGCCAAACGAATTGGTGCGTATCAATATTCACTAATGGATATGGATGTACTTCTGATCCTGCTGGAATCGCGCCGTTTCGTATTCGGGCGCGGTTATTATAGTCGCTACTAAAATATCAGCTCTCTAAACTACTAGGACCCGGTGCGCCTTGTCCAACAATGACGATGACTATGAGGACTACTCACATATCATCTATGCGAAGCCGGAGATTTTCTATCCTTCGACGCGTCTCATCGCAGAGGTCGTTAATAGCTTTGAACTTTCGGCGCGTCGCACCGAAGAGCTCCTTAATGGCTTGATTTACGGTCACCCGGACGAATTTACCTACGGTTTCCTACAGCGTAAGAGGCTGACCGGCGATGTTCGAATTGCTAGTTTCGCTAGACATGCTTCACTGCTCAAAGCTTGGAAGTCCGGTTGGTGTTGTTATTGCTCGTTTACAGTGTTCACCGTGATAGATGGAGGATTTGGGGCGTAAAAAGCCGTGTTCGAAAAGAACTAGCAAATGATGAAGCGATGATGGAGATAATATAGAGAAAGGAAGAAAACTCGAGATGGAGTGTAGGTAAGGTAAGTAAATATAAATATTTGGTTGCTGGGTACCGGTTACCTGTTAAGAGTGACATTCTCAGGCTATCTAGAGCGCTCCTTCCAGTGAGGTCAACATGTGATGTCTATTGCGGCCTTCGTCCCTACCTTTTTTCTTTCTTTTTTTTTTTTTTTTTTTTTTGGAAGGCCTGGGCTGGCAGTTATCATGACTGGGTAACAACTGTAGTAATGGTAGAGCCGCGTCCCGTCTCCTCGGCCAACTCAGCGGAAAGTGAGTCGAGTTCTTCCTGCGCCAGTTTCTTGTCATAGTCTTGCGCATGCTCAAAGTCCACCAGACGAACACACCCATCATCTCCAACAACAAAGTTATACCGGTTTACATCTCCGTGCACAAGTCCTAGTTCTCCCAGTCCGTGCAGCCTTTTTAACAAAGCCGTGCATTGCGGTAGGTCGTCTAAGCACGCAAACCTGCCTTCTAATTTCTCCATGAGGAAGCCCATCAGGCGTCCATTCTCTGTCAAGTGGCCCAGAAACTCCGGCGCAATAAGAGGTCCATCACTAGGTTGTTGAGATTCAGTCAAGACACAGTATGCCCCATGTCTCTTGGGTGAGCCTCGGAATCTGCCACTCGAAGTGGGCGATTTTGGCGACCGCTGGCCGGCCTTCATAGAGTGTCTCAAAGACGCCTCTTCTGAGGCGTTTTATTTGCGGTAGGGACAGCACGTCAATCCGCTTCTCGTGCCAGGTGAATGTGATTTCTTGCAAAGGATCGTGGCAGGGAGTCACAGCAAGCGAGCCATCCTCGTTACGGGCGAGTTCGATCTTTCTCGATGGCATTTCTGGCAAACTGGGTAACCGGGGGAGGAGGAGGTAGGGGCGGCACATAGTGTCCATATCAAAGACATCGGTGGAGATGGTCAGGTAGTAGACATGCTGCCCACTGCGGATGCGGTACATCCCTATCTCGTCATCAATCTCTTGGGAGAGTACTTCTATGGAGGCCGTGTCCGGCGTAATGGTAGACATTATAGCAGATAGTGGCTCTTTCTTACGCGGAGCGTAAATAGGGGTAAACGACGAGCGGCTCTATCATTGAGTAGCTGACTATTTCTTGAACGGCGCTTGGAGATGAATATGTAGTCGGTAGAACTCGTTTCGACTCGGATGATGGCGAAGCCACTTGGTTCACCTGCGATATAGTTACGTGAGTGAGGCTATTAGATCTCGATGTAGGGGTTTTCTCTTCTGTAGATATTAGGTGACCTATCATTTATACATGCATTGACTAAGCCGGTTGGTTCATCTACTGCACAGCTACATGAGCAGATTACCTAATTGGATCTCCCAAGCGCCGGTTGGCGCCTAACTATTCGGCCTTTTAGCCTTGTCGAAGAACGGCGCGCTACTCGATATTTCTAATACGTACAACGCATTTCTCCCCACCCTTGTCTTCGTTATTAGTAGATACTTTAAGATGTTTAAAACTGCTATACTTGTCACAGCGTTACTGCTGGATGTTGGCATCACCTGTAGTGCGCCCGAGCGCTGTGTCAACAAGATGTGTTGACCTAGCTGTACAAGTATAAAATACGAGCTAATGTTTCGTAAACTCATCTGTTGTATAATTCACTTCAACCGCTATCCTCCCCGAACACATATCCAGCAAGAAGAACCCTGGGATATAGTCACAAAGTGCCGTGTTCTCTGTTGATAGGTAAGCAAAGTAAAACGCCTAGTCCAACCTGCGATGTGATAGGACGAACACCGACGACTGGGCTTTGCGTAACTATTGTCAAATGCATATGCAAACGGAAAGCCAGGCGAAAACAGAGCATACTGAGCGTCGTAAGCGGAATTGAGGTATTAAGTTCAGTGAATCCATTAATTGTGGACAGCCGTTTGTGAGCGGCGGGCGTTGAGCGCGAGTATGAGGCAAGGATTACATGAGTTATATACAGTAGTCTGTGGGAAATCTGTAGTAAAATTTGAGATTGTGTTATTCCAAGGTTGATGAGACGATGATGCTCGCTCAACCCCTTTGCGCCCCCCCTGAAATAACAAGCAACTGCTGTGCACCATAGCAATGCCGGAGATGTGCGGAAAGCCTTATCCTCGAGTAAGCTCGCCTAGCCATATCTAATAGTACGAGATCGGGGTCGCACTCCGCTGGCACCATGTTAGCGATGATGTAAGCTGGTAACCGGCGACCCCTATATTGCTTGTACGTCCATTCGCAACCCTTGCACCAAAGACCGAGTTCGACGATGTCTGGAGTAGTCAGCGAGGGGAATGGGATGAGTGCCATGCCAAAATAGGGGTCTGTTCTCCTATTTCCTTGATCTAGCATCATTAAATCATCTAAACATGTTGAGTGCGGAAATATCGCTTGCGGGTCTCTAGCCATGAGGTATAACATGTACGGTATAGTCTGCCAAATGGGGGTTCTGCGTATAATGGCTTCTATAGCATTTTCTGGGGATCCGTATGTTGATATCACAAGCTCTTTGACGGCGCTTGCGCTAACGAGTCTGTATGATATCTGTGTAGACTTGTATGATATCTGCGTAGACTTGTATGCGATCCCATAAGTGCCAGGAATGCTAAACATGATGGGCAGCTGCTGGACCATTTTCGGAGACAGTGCAAAAATCTTGGCGGCAGCTGTCTGGGAGATGACCCGTCGCGTTGGGCTGGATCGCAGACATTGCCAGCAACACCTCTCGCAGGTCGGAAGGAATAGATAAACGCCATACTCTGGACACGTTGCACAGCGCTCGTTCCGAAGAGCATTATGAAGTTCAGATGTCGAATGAAGATGAAGAAGCTTCGTCTGACCAAGGGCTGCTAACGTGCGTGGTGCATATTTTATTACATCTCGATATGCGGGAAGGGAACATAGCATGTTCTTCCCTTGATTAGAAACGTGAGAAAACCGAATGGCCGACTGGAAATCGAGGCTCTTGAGCACCTCGTGTAACAGTTCGGCTGGCAGCCTGTCGAGAATTCCAAGGGACGAGGCACGGTTTTGGAGGGTTGCTTCCATGGGTTCCGGCGGATCAGAGATGGTAATCATTGAATAAAGCAGCGCTCTTGGCCGATGGGAGAGAAGAGAAAGAACGTCCATTGAAGTATCTTGGTAAGGCATAATTTGGGCCTTTAGATATTATGCAGCGTTCGGCGAGGTTAATCTAGGGAATATGATGGCTCTGGAAACCAACACTGTTAAAGTGCCAGATAAAATCTGAACTGTTTATATGACATGTCAACAAACCGATAAGCCTTAACTTAGGTAGCTTCTATCCAGCGATTTCATTGGTTTTCTTAAGTCAGTACCTAATGAGGCGGTCCATCTCAGCAGTTCGATGCAGTATGGAAATCGACGCTAAGCCCTAATTCAACATACAGTACAGCAATGTATGTACTTCTAACGTCATATATCCGATTATCGGATTTAGTCATACGGAACATTTGAAGTCTATCAGGTAACATTAACATATGCATGAGTCTCCCTTACTTTATGTGCAGGTCAGGTACCTAACTACCCATCTCTTCTCCTAGTTTTCATGTCAATTGAAAATTATAACTAATTGGCCATAGGGGAGGATCATTGAAATGAGGTTAAGAGGTGCTGAACCCTCCCAATCGAGACCATGCGGCCTCCCTCATCCATTCGTACTCCGGTGGTGAACATCGCTAACGGCACGTTTTACCGCCACCATCCCAATGCTAGCTCAACACATCCGAACCCGGCACTCTTCAAAAACCTGAACTTCACACTACCATCGTCTTCCGACCCTCTAACACACTGGTATGTAGTTGGGCCGTCGTTAAGTGGTAAAACCACCTTCCTACAGCTTCTTAGGGGAGCTCACCTCTGCATACCACCAGCAGCGCGGACCTTCCCCTATCTGGCCTCAGATGCGGTTCCTCACAGGCTGCGTGTGCCTAGCAGGGCGATTCGGTACGTGGGGTTCAACAACGATAGTTTAACGCCCGGTATCACTACCTCGGCCTACCTCGCCGCTCGGTACGAGTCCAAGCGCGAGAACACCGACTTCTCGCTCCGGGATTTCCTGCTCGGCAACACGCACCTGAATTCCCTAGAGCGGAATCCAGAAGAAGAGCCCAACCCTGCACTTCTGGATCGGGTTGTCAGAGATCTGAAACTCGCGCAGCTTCTAGATCTTCCCGTGGCTTTCTTGAGCAACGGCCAGGGACGGAGGGCAAGGATAGCGAGAGCTTTGCTCACGGCCCCCGAGGTCTTGCTCTTAGATGAGCCGTTTATGGGACTTGATCCGCCGACGGTTGCTGGGTTGAGCCCGCTCCTTCACGCCCTGGCAACCAATGCGAGTCCAAGACTCGTTCTTAGTGCGAGACCACAAGATCCTATTCCTGATTGGATAACGCATCTTGTCTATCTAAGAGCGGACTGCCAGGTTGGCGCTATTGGCGAAAAACAGACTGTCTTGGATAGTCTCCGGCGATACGTCCGCGGGGTATGGAATGGTGCTCTTGTAGAAGATGAAAAAATGGCTATACATAACGTAGTCCAAGTGGGGAAGATTCTCACCGCAAAGGGCATTCAAGGGGAGGCACTAATGGGAGATGAGGCTGCCGATAAGAATAAGGTGGAGGTTGCTAACACAGAGGCCGATACGGCTAGGGCCATTGGTGAACCCCTTGTAGAGATGGAGGGCTGCCAAGTGCAATACCGAGGTAAAATCGCGTTAGGCAACTGGAAAGAGCAGATCAATGGCAGAGAACAAGACGGCCTGACGTGGACTGTCCGGAGAGGAGAGAGATGGGGCATATTTGGGCCGAATGGCTCTGGTAAAACCACAAGTAAGCTCATTCGTGCTCGAAGATATTTATGAATTATGAGTCGACTATCGAGGAACTAACGCGGGATATTATAGTCGTATCTCTTATCTGCTCAGATCACCCACAGACTTATTCCATGCCTATTAAACTATTCGGGCAGAGCCGGCTCCCAGAACCTGGCTCCGATGTGATTCCCCTAACTTTTTGGGACATCCAGGCACGAATCGGGCACTCCAGCCCTGAAATTCACCAGCACATGCCGCGGAGCCTCACTGTTCGTCAGGTCCTTGAAAATGCCTGGGCCGACACGTTTCGCTCAAAGGCGAGGCTAGACGAACAGGCGAAGGAGAAAGTCGAAGCCTGCCTACGGTGGTTTGAACCAGAGCTCAATCCGGCTTACATAGCACCTTCGCAATCCGGTCTGCAAGGAGAAGAGCGAGCTCTTCAATGGGCAGATCATTACATGTTTGGCGAGCTCTCGTTCTCAGCACAACGCGTGGCATTGTTTATACGGGCGATCATCAAGAATCCGGATATCGTGGTTCTCGATGAAGCATGCAGTGGCATGGACGACGGGGTTCGGAATCGATGTCTATTGTTCCTTGAGGCTGGCCAGACGAAGCAATACGCAAAGCAGAGCGACGGCTCGGAGACAATTGTGGAGAGCGAGGCTTCGAAGACAGGCAGTGTCAAGGTTGGCGGCTTGACAGACGACCAGGCGCTGATATGTATCAGCCATGTGCGAGAGGAAATCCCGGATTGTATCCGGGAGTGGATTTGCCTCCCGGAAGCGAATTCGGGTGAGCCTGCTAGATTTGGCGTAGCTGATGCGCCGTTGGGCCGCGACGAGAAGAGCTGGAAGGAAATCTGGGGAATGGAATAAAGTTTAGATCGACTTGCTGTTGCAAGACTTGGGTGCGATGGCTTGGATGAAACAAGGGTTGTATGGACATTGATATGCTCGAAAATGTATAGGGGCTTAGGTGACCTTTAGGATGCAAAAACTCGTCTGTGAACTAAGTCCTTAGTGAGATAGGATAATCGGCTAGCATTGGTGACTACATGTAGCAAGCGGCTTCGAATAACAAGTCTGTTTACACTCGGAGCTCTACTGCTAATGAAGATCTTATGAATTAGAAAGTTGGGCTAGAGCGATGGTTGCTATGTGCGGCTATGTATCAACCTTGTATTGGCCAACGCGGGAGTGTGGTCTGCGGGCGTTCTCTATTATTTTTAGTGTTAAGTATCTCTTTCTATTGGACCTCATCCCTTAATTCTAACACCAGGGGCCCTATAGTTAGCTATCCGAGCTCTAGAGTAACGGCGAGGGAAGCCATAACAATCGGTACGTAAATAGGTTACTCCTAAAGTTTAACATTTAAGCTCCTACTGAAAAGCAAGATGCTGTCTACACATAATGTAACTCATGCTTACGATGGAGCTAGGTATCCTTTTTAGCTTCCACATTTGATGGCTTTTAACAAAAACCTTACGGTGGCACATTAGGAATGAGTAGAGAAGACAAGCTGACGAACATATTTGAGCATCATAAAAGCGTGATCACATGCATGCTTGCTAAATATTTCCCGGTGGAATTGATGGTACGTTAATAGAGGGGGTAAAGTAGTTTGTCGATAATATTCTAAGTAATTCCTATATTGGCGGATAGAGCTCAGTAGGCGTAACTAGATTCACGCTCCATGTAAAACTCTGGTGAATACAAGGTGATATTATACTTAATTCTACAGGGGTGGTATATACTAAGTCAACTAAGCCTTACTTACTGGCACTATGGGCTTAATGGGATGTATCATGTCAAGATAGCTCTAGATTATCCACTTGTAGGCTGTTCTCGTTTCTGGAAACTGTAGTCCACAAAAGCAATCACTTACTTCTACTACCACTAGGACCTTTGGGAGGATCACGAACAAGTAATCTCACTTTACCATCCCCAATTTCAACACCCTGACTGAGTATGTCCACCTCTTCTTTGTCCTCTTTAGGTTCCTCTCTCGCTAGCGACTTATCCCAGCTCCTTGCATCGATGCCAAGGATGCCCCCCATGCTGTTGCGGTCGCCAGGTACTGAGAATTCGCGGTAGGCGTACCTCCACTCGTTTAGGAAATTTCTAATTGCCTTGCCAACCTTGTCTTTACCGTTCTTACTATGGTGTCCTGTCCCTGTAATTGCATACACGGGCTTGCTCTCCGTGCTATTGTCGAGCAAGACCCTTTCTAAATAGTCAACCGCTTCTTCGGGATGTAACCCATGTAGGTCTACGTAGATCTCGGGGCTTGATGAGTTTCCTTTGTTTCGGGATTCGTATAGTTCACGTGCAGCTTCCCTATGAGCCTTTCGCATAAGGTCATTTTCACTTTGGCCCCGGAGACTGAGCGCTTTAGCTGCCCGAGCGTCATTACGATTCCATGCTTGCGCAGCACTAAGCACGTGTTAGAAGACGGCAATAAGGAAAGAAACGTGCTCGAACTTACCTCTGAAGAAATTTATTACGTAGGCCACCATGTTTGATGGCCTCTTGACGAGACTTAAGGTAGGCCTTATTAGCTTTATCTCCAGTCTCCAGCCAGGGTATTTGCTTAGGCATGGGGATAGCCATAGCAGTGGCACTATTCTCCCCATGCTTAATGTTCGTGGAGCTTCCATTGCGGCCAATCTTTTTAGGCTCAAGTCGGTTTGGACTTGGGCTAGGCGATGGAGACATCTTCACGACATCGGCTAGTGAGCTGGGCGTATAATTTTCTTTGTGTCCGTGACCATGCCCACCACGCTTTCCATGGTGCTTTTTACTCGGCTTGGCCGAGGCGGAGCTCAGAGAAGGAAAAGCATCGTTATCGTCTATCGCTGGAGCGGTATTACCGTCCTTTGTTTGAGGGCGACTTCCCGGACGAGAACGTGAACGGCCTCCCTCGTTAGCAAAGCCGTGTACTGGCTTTAAGCCTGGCGGCGGTGTGAGGGCGGCGCCGGTATAGTTAAAGCTAGGGGCATAGGGATTCAGTTCTGGGGTTGCGGGACGTAATGCTGGAAAGGCGTTGTGATCCTGAACCTGGAGAGTTTGGGATTTCTGAGGTGGAGTGCTACTGCCATCGACGTTGAGTCGGTTCATTAGATGGGCTGGGTCGTGAGAGAAGATACAAGTATCGCCTGCCAAACAGTTCCCCATAATCCAGTACCTATATAAATTAGCAATCCGATTAAAGCAATGATAGCAAGGTTAACACTAACTTGCAGATGTGATTGCTTAAATCATGACTAAATCGGCAATCTGCCCTCAAGCATTGGCCGGTAGATAGGTAAAACTTGCAGATAATACCGGCCTTCTGCTGTGTAGAGGGTGTGCTGGGCCGGATATCGGGTGTCGTAGACTTCCCAATGAGTATGCTTTTCGACTCGGGAGAAAGAGCTGTGGCATCTGTCGATCCAGGGCCTTGGGATTCCATCATGGCTGTTATGGTTGCACTGAGATCATAGCCGTGCAATGCAAGAGCGGTTTCGATCTCCTCATCAGTCTTAGATTGGCCTAGGATGGAGCGAAGCATATCATAAGGAGTCATATCTGACTGTTGCGCCGAGACATATTCGGGTGCAGCAGCATTCAGACCGCTTGAATTTCCCAATGATGACGAAATACTAAGTGCGTCATCGCTAACAAGCCAATCTACGTTTTCGGTCTGGAATTCACCATATATTTCCTGCGCAGGAGTGGTGTCGCTGGCAAACTCGTATGCATTGAGGTTGGGACTATTGGGGATCACCGGTGCTGCGAAGGCGAGGCGTGGTGAGGGCCGCGGCGACGAAAAGGGGGAAACCGTCGAGGACTTGGTTCTACTGAGGCTGGTGGGTATAAAGCCCGGAGGCGCTAGCGGACTTACTCCCAAGCGAGGCGATCCGGACACAGGAGTTGCGGATCCTCGCCATGAGGCTGGCGATGGGCGGCGGAGGATGGTTTGTCGAATGGGGGGAGGCGAGGTTGCGCTCCCGCCCGTGTCACGGTACCGCCATAACGCATCAAGTATTGCGTTCTCCAGGGATGAGCCGGTGAGGGTTGTCTCTCTCTTGAGCAGCTCCTCAAGCTTGTCTGTTTTGTCCTCGTCCTCAATGTTCGGATCCTGCAGTATAGGGAGGCATAGCTCGTAGGTCTCGTCAGAGACCATGATGACGCGGCTCCGGAGGAGCGGATGTTCGGATGGATGGAGGAGGAGGAGTAGGAGGAGGGAAGGGAGAGTATAGTTGGGAGATTAAAGCTGCAAATGATGTGCTATAGGGGTTGGCTTAGCGGCGCATAGTATTAGTATTAGGGAGTCAAAGACGGGGGGTGGAACACAAGCAGCAGCCAAGTAAGCATACATTGAAAACGAGAGTCAGAAGAGGAGATGTCGCAGGATAAGGCAAGGTAAGTAAAAGTAAGGCAAGCAGAATGCTAACTAAACGTCGAGTGCCACGGACAATAGGCGACTGCTCGCATTATGCAGATGCCGTGAGACGTAAGGCTAGGTACTACTACTAGTAAACTAGGAGGTCGAGCGGAAAAAGGAAGGGCAACGCTGACAACGCTGACACACTTGGCTGCACCGGACCAGCGAGTGAGTGCCTCGGCGACTGTGCGAACCGAAACAAGAGAGCTGAGCAGAGCACAGCAGGGCAGAGGAAAAGGAAGAAAGCCTTGTGGGGGCTCCAGCTGTGGCACAATGGAACGATGAATGAATGGTACGGTATAACAGGTATTGGTATTTTTCAGGATCGTCGGGTGCTGATAGCAGCAGCAGCAGCAGCAGCAGCAGCAGCAGTATGTAGTGTAGTATGTAAGTAAGGTAGATAGATAGATAAAGAATGAAGTGGATGGTTGGATTTGGTTGGCGGTATGTAACAACAAAGGTTGCATATGAATTGAGAGCGAGGGTGAGTGAGGAGGGACGGGGAACGTTGATGCAATCAAGTGGGGGCTAGGCCTACATACCTCCTTATTATTTGATTACTAGTGTACGATCGTACCTTGGTATGCTACCCGTACGCTACCCGTATGCTACCCAACAGCGCTGTACAGGAGGTAAACCCGCTTGCCCTGGGTGTGTCTTAGGTGTCTGGCAGCGCGCCTAGTGGGGACCTCTTACAGCGATTCACCCTCTAAAAAAGGTTCAATCTGTTTCAGGGCAGCTCGCGCGCGCCCGGGGAATGAAGGGAAGGAAACAGGGGCTTGGAGCAATGAAGCCAAACCCACTCGTATTTAGCTTATACGTAGTGCTGGTACCTAAGACACCTATAGATAGGTACCTTAGGTAGGTACCTAGGTAGGCATCATAGCTGTTTGGCTTGCTGGTCCTTGTCAGGCATCGACATCATAGGTATGTAGGTAGATAGCCTATAGCCTCCTTGACCAAGCGATTGGAACATCCCGTTTCGAGGCTCTGGTAATAACCACGAGCTACTTACCCAATATATCTAGGTACTTGATAGCTATCCAGACAGGTAGACATCTGGGTAGCCTAAGCGGGGCTGCTTCAGTGTAACCATTGGCCACGCCTATTTCCGCAAACAGCGAGCACCACCATCTCCAACACCGCATGCCGTGCCACAGCTATATAAATAGTTGGTTCATGTTATCACATGTGATAGGTAAGGTATCTGCGATTATCCACATGACGTCGAGTCCGTTTGACATGAGTAGAATCATATCTACTTAGATAAATCATACTCACACCCACACCACCACCATCATCTAGCATCTTACGGTACCTCTTCTTCATCTTCTTCGGCAAAACCGAAGCTAAACCCACCATTTCCATTAGCCTCTTCGTTTTTTGTGCCAACTGCTTCCTCCCACTTCCTCTTTTTCCTCTGGCTTCGCCGCTCGAGCTCTTCGAGTGCTTGGCTGAGGAGTTCTGGGTAGTCATGTTCGAGTCGCTGCACAAAAAGCTCGAACGGACTATTAATTGCCTTGTTGAAGCCCGTGACTTGTTCTGGCTTGTTCTTGAGAAAAGAAAGGACGTCCGCCAGATGGGAATTGGGAACAAAATTTTGGGTGAGAGCTATGCCAGCCTCCTTCACTGATAGTTAGTGATATAAATGATGGCGATGAATTAAGGTGGGCTAAACATATACATACGAGATTGACGACCAAATGCCACCACCCACTCGGCACGTGGAGAATCTCTCCCGCTTTGCAGATCCCTTCAATACAACCCGGTATTGTTCGAGCTTCTGCGTGAAATTCAAGGAGCCACTCAGCTATGCTCAGAGGGCTGGTAACCTCACTACTATCCTCGGATACGAAAACCCCGGGGACCTGTGCAGACGGGGGGAACATGATCCAATACTTTGACCCTTGGACTATAATTTCGTGATCAGTAATAGAGCCTCGAAAGCAGGAGGCAGGAGGTGTTGAGGGCACTCCATAATCAGGACAGAACCTCGCCTGACATATGTTTCTAACCCTTGGTAATATTGACTACGTCGAAGGGGAACATAACTCTAGTGGTGACTTACTAACAGCATTCCATGCACTTGTTGCATTTGGGTCTTTGTGGAAAGTCGAGCCGCTGCGTGCTGGGCCGACAATAAGCCATCGGTGCGCTGGTCTTTCCGCACCGAGCACTTCGAACAAATCTGAACCGAAGCAACCAGGAGCCCAGTAGGCCGAGCCGTCTTGGGATCCAGTGCCGATATTCATCTTCTCCGCGAACCATCGATCAAACAGGTACAGTGGGCTTTCGTCTTCATTTTCTAACATGTATTCATGATACGTCGAGAATGGCCAATCAACTGCCTCCGCTCGAAAGCTCACATTGGAAAATTGTCGATGGAAGTGCTGGATACTCCATTCGTGGCAAACAGGCCATGTTCGTATGCAGTCGGTCAGGATAAAAGGAGTATCGCTCCAGTTCCGGGCAAATTCATCATAGGCAATGTTTTCTAGACGGGAGATTTCGTTTGATGCCGGTATGGTTGATGCGTACTTCTCCAAAGCAATATGTGAACAAGCAAAAGGCCGATGCAAGACATCTGAGAAAATATTGCCGCAATCAATTCTGCTTCGTGCTTCAACTGGTAAATTAAGGCACGTTGCTTTCCAAGTCCCTTTCCACACTGGACCCTTTCCCTCAGAGGGTGCGCCCGACCTACATGCAAAGCATATTAGTTTACTCCTATCTTATCCAAGATATGCTCTGAAGATAAATGTTGTTAATATTAAGCCTCCAGGTGCCGCGATAACACAGGCCTTAGAATTATACAATAGACTTAAAGCGTCTGATGAAACACTCATCTGACCACCTCACACTGCATAGAGAGAAGTAAAAGAGTGTTGGTTGTAGCCCTCGTATAGACTTTCCTTTTACAGATAGGGTGATGGCTAAGTGGTTGACTCACTCTATAAATAGGGTTTTCCACAAATCGTCCAACTGCCCAAAGGCATATAGAAAGCGACATGTGGAAGCAAGCTTTCGGAGCGAGGTTGCATCAAGGTACTCGAGGAGATGTAAAATCATCTCATCTGGGAGTTGGCCAACAACACCTGTATACTGCCGAGCATTGGGGCCATCGGCGAAATATTGATTTCCTAGTGGCTTGATGCCCATTGGATGGATTGGAATAGAGTCGATTACGCCCGGTCCATCGTGGTTCGATATCCCGCCCCCTCCATGATTCTGATCCTCTGCAAGCAACATCAGGGTTGTTGAGAAAGATAATAAAAACACGGATATTATGAGTGAATGAAAGGTAAAGGAAAAAACACTTGAGTTACTATAAAACAGAAGTTACGGCGGGGAATAGAGTATAATGAGCTAAGGTAATGTGGTACATAAAGTAGGTATGTTAGTGTGAGTGTTTCTTGTGGGCAACTCTTACTCTTTAACTTTTTTTTCTCATTCATTTTTTTTTCTCAAAAAAACAAGGCATCCAGATTTACCAGTCCACTGTAGACGATATAGCGGCAAAGATTTTACCCTGGCAGGTAACAGGTTCTGACTGAGTACCCCTAAGCCTGCTAATTTGTACCTACCTGCGACAAAGTAGGAGGCATGTCTAGGGGGGCTATTGACGCTAAGCAAAGCGCAGTGATACCAGGTAATGGGCATTGGCCGACAACCATAAGTTGACCCCTCAACCCCTCTCTTTATTCACCAGTGCAAAGTCCCAGGTAGAAGTACCTATCCACTAGATTAAGGTACCTCTAGGCAAACTCAAATTGCTTGTATCCAGGGCTCGGTAACGCTCCCCGAGCTGTATTAGACTAGGTGGTTCATGTACCGTGGCCAGCCCAAGTTTCTCCGGAGTTTTGCCCCCACTCAAATTTTTTTTTCTTGCCTACCTATTGAACTTTGGGCATTTCCCTCTCCCCTTCGATCCCTCCCAAACCATCTCAGGTTCAATCCAGACAACAACCACCTAAGTAAACCATCTTCTGGACCGTATCGCTCTCATCACTGTTGAGAGCATTACGTCCATTCCGTTCTCCTATTTCGTTTCTTCGCCGACTTTATTGCCTGAGTGCATAAGTCCGCGCCTTTTCCTTGCCGAACCCCACCACCGCTCGTCCCCTCCGTCTTCTTGAATTTCAAGCTGTGCTTGGAATTCGGGAAGCAGCACATCTTAATTCGCAATCATGGCTACCGATAAGGGGCTCGAGGATATCGAGCAATCCCAGATCGAGTCTAACTATGACGAGACCGTCGACTCTTTCGATGAGATGAACCTGCGCTCCGAGCTGCTGCGAGGTAAGATGCGCCACCAAGAAAAAAAAAACCCCTCCATTGCCGTCGCAACTCCCATCGACGCTAACGTAACATGTATCCCAGGTGTCTATGCGTACGGTTTCGAGCGCCCGTCTGCTATTCAGCAGCGCGCTATCATGCCGGTCATCAAGGGTATGTATTTTGGTATCGCTGTCGTGCCTACGTTTGGTTCTAACGCGCTGTAGGTCACGATGTTATTGCGCAGGCCCAGTCCGGTACTGGCAAGACCGCCACCTTCTCTATCTCTGTCCTCCAGAAGATCGACCCCAGCGTGAAGCAATGCCAGGCCCTGATTCTGGCCCCCACCCGCGAACTTGCCCAGCAGATCCAAAAGGTGGTGGTTGCTATTGGTGACTTTATGAGCATCGAGTGCCATGCTTGCATTGGTGGTACCAGCGTCCGTGAGGATATGAAGGCCCTGCAAGATGGTCCTCAGGTTGTTGTTGGCACGCCCGGTCGTGTTCAGGACATGATTCAACGACGCTTCCTCAAGACTGACAGCATGAAGATGTTCGTCCTTGACGAGGCTGATGAAATGCTCTCGGTTTGTTCTCCCATACTACCAGTGAGCTCGGAATTTCACTTGCTAACCGTATCCGTAGCGTGGTTTCACCGAGCAAATCTACGATATCTTCCAGCTTCTTCCTCAATCCACCCAGGTTGTCCTTCTCTCCGCTACCATGCCCCAGGACGTCCTCGAGGTTACGACCAAGTTTATGCGCGACCCCGTCCGTATCCTTGTCAAGAAGGATGAGCTTACCCTCGAAGGTATTAAGCAGTTCTACATCGCCGTAGAGAAGGAAGAGTGGAAGCTCGACACCCTCTCGGACTTGTATGAGACTGTTACCATCACCCAGGCTGTCATTTTCTGCAACACCCGCAGAAAGGTCGACTGGCTCACTGACAAGCTGACTGCCCGTGATTTCACCGTTTCGGCTATGCACGGTGATATGGACCAGGCTCAGCGTGACCTTATCATGAAAGAGTTCCGCTCTGGATCTTCTCGTGTTCTTATCGCCACTGATCTCCTTGCTCGTGGTATCGATGTGCAGCAGGTTTCCCTTGTCATCAACTATGATCTGCCGGCGAACCGCGAGAACTACATCCACCGCATTGGTCGTGGTGGTCGATTTGGCCGAAAGGGTGTTGCCATCAACTTCGTAACGGCCGAGGATGTTCGCATGATGCGAGAAATTGAGCAGTTCTACAGTACCCAGATCGAGGAGATGCCCATGAACGTCGCCGACCTTATCTAAACAAACCTTATTTACTACACAACCACATTTCTCTCTGCATACAATACGTGTCTCTCGAGGTTGGTGGCCAAGGGTATTCCAGGGTTAGATAGACGCAAGGGGGGAGGCTGATTTCTGCTGCAGCTGACGCGACGGTTGCCGACGTGGGAAATCGTGCTGCATTCCTCTAGCAGTGGTAGAAAAGTAATTGATGCATCTGGGCATAATCGGCTATGTATTGGCACCTAATCTCAGGCGGTGCATGCTGGCTGGCGGGAGGAGTCGTTGGTGTTTCTTCCTTTGCTCATTTCGCGTACGTTTTGTACCTAGGCCACCAGATGCTTTTTCTCAATAAAAATCCGAAACCGAATCAATGAATCAAGTCCATGGTGCTGTATATGCCCTATATCGTCAATGTGTCCCCCTTCCGGTCCCTTATCATGCTATATCCTTCGATACTCCTTACGGCAATCTCTTCTCTCCTGTCTCCTAAACCACACATTCAATTTCAATACCCCTCTTTCTGCAGTGCTCTTGTTCTTATCTTGTCATATATGTTTCTACAACTGCCTTGGCATTGACTACCTAAGTTTGCTAAGTCTCATAACCACCTAGTTACAACTAACATTATAAAATATCCTATACATCTTCATGGTCAGACTTGTTGCTTTTTTTCCCTTCTTACATTGGAGTATAGATTACATCAGACAGGCACTTAGGAGTACCTACCTCATATAGCCTTGTCAGTTTTATCGAACCAGATATCAATCAGAGGTAGTAGGTACCAAGGGAGCGTATGTAACTCGCCTGCATGAAGCTATGTCGGACAGGGAAAGTTCACTGAAGGTGAAGCAGGAGCACTCTATCGAACAAAGATCGCCGGAGCGTGCCTGCCTTCATTCAGAACAAGACTCTCAAGTATTGGTTCGATTGGGAGAAGCTTGCCGCCAGTTTTTTATCACTCTACCTAAGGTGTCAAGAATTTTCCCTCTCCCTCCTACCTTAGAACCTATCGTACATAAGTGCCCATCCATTGTCCACTTCCACTCTCCCAACCTATGAGCCCCCTTGAGCCTACATTGTAAGAGCGCTATAGCTTGTTGTTATCCCTCTGCAGGCAAGATAATTATGTAATAGTGTTGATGTCCACGTATTTAAGCACCCTAATCTGAAGCTATGCCGCCTCCCGACCAACTGAGTACTGAGATCAGTCATAGAGTCGCTGCCCTTCGAGAATTTCTTCAACAAGAAAGTAGTAGGCCTAGAGTTGCGCCCCTTGTGGCCTCTCTGATCGCCCGAAATGTTGAAACCCATGAAAAAATGCTCACAGATCTAGGGAACAAGGTACGGAAAATGGAAGACGACCTTAGTAGCGGATCTGAGCACGCCGGTCGCATTTCGGAACGAGTGCATGATATTGAGCAGGATGCGAAGAGCCTACGACAGCTTATTCATGGAGATGAGAAGAGGTGTATCAAGACCAAAGCTGATCTCGATAAGCTCCAGGATAAACTGACCGACGCTGTCACGCAAATCTCTACCGAGATGGCCAATGTCGAGAAACATCTTCAGATTATAGAGAGCGTAATACAGGGGCAGAAGCAGACTGCCGTCAATGCGACGGAAACCACAGCACAACACATAGCAAGCGTACAGCGTGACATCAACGAGTTCAAGCGCTACCTCGACAAATTGCCTCCCACCTCGCCGGTCTTGGAGTCTATTGCGAAGTTAGAAGAGAAGATGGCCAATTACTTTGATACAGACCCGACTGCAAATGTCAAGCGCTATTTGGAAACTGCTACGACGAAGCTAGGTATCAACGAGAATCCAGCACCTCCATACCTTCTCAGTGGCACAATAGACCAATCTATCAACAGCGAAGATCGAACTTCAAGTTTAGACTACTCTACGACTAGTCATAGTAAGTTCCCATGCCTGATAAAGATCATTTAGCAAGAATACTATGTTATACTAACAGAGATAGAACAAGAAGAATCGAGACAACCTGATCTCAAGCTTTGGCCTGCTATTACCGAATTTGTCACAATTTATGAGCATTTCAAAGAAAGATACAGATCTGAGGGTGTTGAAAATGAACCGCAGTTTATTGAAACTTTCCTTAGCGAGATGAATGTCCATGCCAGCTGTGCCCTACAGCGCCATCTTCTAGACTTATACCCCAAGAAGGTAGCGTTGATACCTTTAGCAGTCGGTCAACAGTCCCCAAACATATTCATCGGACTAAGTCATATGAAATGGAGTATGATCAGACGTGCGGTACCTAAAATCAACGACTTAAAGTCATTACAGTTTGCTATAAATGAAGGCATATCCGGGCCAACGCAAGCTCAAATTTCGCGACAAGAAATCCCTCCACCTCGTCGAATCCCGCAGCGAGTTACAAACAGCTGAGGCCTGGGAAGCTCCCGTCGAGAAACGACTTCTCTGCGGTGTTTTGGTGAAAGCGGGGGGAAGGCAGCGCATGAGACATATAAAAAAATCAAAAATACGACATGTGCAGGATTTGAACCTACGCGACCGAAGTCATGAGATGGCTTAATTCGTGATCGAATTCAAGTCTCACCCATTAACCACTCTGGCAACATGCCTTGCTGAATATGGTAATTCGGCCCGTTTGCTGCCTTAAGAACTGGTCGTGTACACAGGCGGTAAGCTAAAGAGGAGTACGAAATTAGACATTGCTTTGCATTGACAAGAAATTACCTAGCAGAAATCCACAAGACTTCCAAGCTAGTTAGTATACTTGTTTAATATTCGCCCGAAGTGGCAATACCTATACAAATGCACTTGTGCTAGGATACCCCATGCCTACCTAATTGTCTCCATCCTGATCAACTTTAATGTGTTCTATTCCTATGCAGCAGTACAGAGTAAATCTACAAGCGATATCGGTATCTATTCGAGTCGCAAATAAGATTGGGCAATGTGTTGAACACGTGAGATTCTACTATAAGCGCATAAGGTAAGGCAAGGCATACTGTTCTGCTCAGGTCCCGTCATCAATCAGCCGTTGCACGACACAGTCATGAAATTGGTCGCCCACGATATCGGCGTGCCAAAGTCTACCTGAGCTGAGGGTACTTTTGGCGTCCCATGCTGTCGGTACTAATTAATGTATTTACGCAGATAGATGGGTACTTAAGTACATATGCATGTGAGTCAGGTTAGCCTAGCGGCAATCTGGGCACTAGCAGAGAAAAAGGCAACGCGGGGCTTGATAAGATAAATTCGCAAACGCGGGACAGCTTGACTCACCCCACCATCCTTCGCACCTTGTAGATAGAGCTTAATCCACAACCGTCCATGTGCAATAACACCCAACTAACTAACTTAGAAATTTTATGAGTCTTCACGATCGCGCGCATCTCCTGCCCGACTACCCTTTCCGCGTCCGCGATAGTCCATTCCCCCCGAGGCTTCGACCATGGGTTCCGTCACAAACTCCCCGCTCTTACCGGAGGCGGGGAAGAGGAACATACTGATTACCAGGTTCGTTCACTATTCTTGACATTTCTTAAAAATCGAGTATTCAGAATATGCGAATTCGATTCTTGCATTCGAGATTTCCGTATTCTAACTGTTCCTCTCAGTGCCCTACCATAGTTAGTATAATCTGACTTGCGATCGCCGCCACTTTTAACTAACCTACACACATTTGTAACAATGTTGTACATTTGGGGAACATCATTGGAAGTGTTCTGGTATGGTTCTCCCCCCTCCAAACCCCTCCAAAAGCAGGTCTTTTTGCGCGTATACAATTCTAACAATGTCCAACGCCGATTTAGTCCGCCGACTGCTTCGCACGCTTTTGCAGAGCCCGAGGATTGAAGACACTATATGTCTGTGGTAGCGACGAGGTACGCATATTCACTAATCAACACTATAATCCGGCAACCTCCGGTCATTGAGAGTGCCCATGGCCACTTACACGCGAGAAACCGATAGTACGGTACTGCGACCGAAACCAAAGCCCTCGAGGAAAAAACCACACCCGCCGAGCTCTGTGGCAAATACCATGAGATTCACAAGCGCATCTACTCTGACTTCTCTATTTCCTTCGATGTCTATGGCCGCACCTCGACGGAGCAGCACACCGCCATCGTCCAGGACATATTTACAAAGTTATGGAACAACGGCTTTATTGAGGAGCGCTCCAGCATCCAACCCTATTGCCCAACCCATCAGTCATTTTTGGCCGATCGATTCGTTGAAGGAATATGTAGTATATGCGGGTAAGCATAATGCTGGTTGCGAAATACAGGGTATGGGGGAGAGATTGCTAATATGCTATTTATAGCTACAACGACGCGAGAGGCGACCAAGCAAGTACCGCCCCCCATCTACTAGAGTAGCCCACCGGGAGGGCACCGCGCCCAATGTCACGGCAGGCTATCTTCTAATGGTCGTTTTTTTTCTAATTCTTGATTCAAATAGTGTGATAGTTGCGGCAACCTTCTCGACCCTCTCGAACCCGCGGCCACAGCCAATGACGTTGTTGGGCAAGAAACGAAGGGCACAGGCTATCTAAAATCGCCCCGCTGTAAGCTTGATGGCACAACACCGGAAGCTAGGAGCACAAAACATCTCTATCTCCGCCTAGATCTCCTAGAAAGCGATATCAAGGAATGGTTCAATTCAACAAAGGAGCAGTGGAGTGCGAATTGCATCGCCATAACGCAGTCGTGGTTAACCAAAGGACTCGAAAAGCGTTCAATTACGAGAGACCTGAAATGGGGCGTACCAAGTAAGTCCCACCCTCTACTTTGTGAGATGTGTTTTACTAACTTGAATGTGTAAATAGTCCCAAAAGGATTAAAGGGGCTTTCGGACGAGGAATATGAAAACAAGGTGTTCTACGTTTGGTTTGATGCCTGTGTAGGTCTCACTATTGGCTTCCTTCCTGCAAGAGACTCCCTGCTGACAACTTAATTATAGATTGGGTACCCCTCAATTACGAAAATATATACGGACGGCGATGATCTCTCCGGGACGAATTGGGAAAAATGGTGGAAAAATCCAAAAGATGTCACTCTCTATCAATTTATGGTGAGTATATCTAATTACCAGAGCTCTGCGTTCTTAACCCGAGAAATCTATACTAACTCACTCCTAGGGCAAGGACAATGTTCCGTGAGTCGGTTCCTACGCTAACAGATATGCCGTGCGTGATGTCTAACCAAATCTAGTTTCCATTCTATAGTATTCCCTGCCGGCCAACTAGGCACTCGTGAAGAGTGGACTAAAGTTTCACGATTTTCAACTACCGAGTACTTAAACTACGAAGGTGGTAAATTCAGCAAGTCTCGAAAGTATGTGAAACCAACCCTCTTTTTCAATTTAGTCGCAAGTTCTGAGCTTTGTCGCCACTCTGAGGTGTTCAATACGAATCGTTTATTAGGACCAACTGCTAACCTATTTTCATGAAGTATCGGCGTCTTCGGCACTGCCGTTAAGGATACTGGCATCGACACTGATGTTTGGCGTTTCTATCTCCTAGCTAGGCGACCTGAAACAAGTGACGCCGAGTTTCTTTGGCAGTAAGCCTCAACATCTTGAAAATTCATCACATCGAGAAAAAGCTGACATGGTGGTTTAGGGATTTCATCGACATAAACAATAACGATCTATTAAAATCGTTAGGAAACCTATGTCAGCGGGTTATGAAGTTTTGTCATGCCAACTTTGACGCCACCATCCCCGACAAACATAAGTATACCGATGCGGCACTTGAGAAACATGTGGCCGATGTGAACGCCCTATTACAGACTTATTTGTCGAATATGGAGGCGATCAAGCTCAGACAGGGGGCGACTAATGTACTAGCTGTGTCAGCATTAGGAAACCAGCTCTTACAGCACAATAAGCTCGGCAATCAGCTTCTGAACGAAGAGCCCGAGCGGTGCGCCGCTGTAATCAACCTCGCCCTCAACCATATGTACGTAACTTGAACTTTTGTGTTCTATATTTATTTGCCTGAGCTCATTACCCACATGGGTTTCTGTCTCCGTTACCCTTTGCACCAGGCGTTTTACCGGCATTTTCTAACTATTTTATAGCCACCTCTTAGCCAACCTACTGTCTCCTTATGCGCCTAACACCGCGTCTTCCATATTGACGCAGTTGGGATTGCCAAAGGAGAAGCAAACATTCTCTATCCCTGACATCTGGACAGGTAACTCGTTGCAGCCAGGTGAGAAGCTCGGCACGCCCGCTTTACTATTCTCTCAAATCCCAAATAGCCGTGCTGCGGAATGGCAAGAAATGTTTGGTGGCGATGAGTTGAAGAAGCAGAAAGCAGCTGAAGCAGAAAAAGCGGCGGCGAAGAAGGCAGCAAAACAGAAGAAGAAGGATGAGAAGAACGCAAAAAAGGCGGCGGCAGCAGCGGAAGCTTCAAGCGCGCCTCCACAGTAGCTGGATTGTTTGGGATCTAGGGAAATCACTGGCGTTTCTCCATCCACAGGTTCAATACAGGGGTATTGCTTAGCGTAATTGTTTTCTATGTACATTGCGATGTAGACAGCGATGGCATTAGCTATATCAATTGCAAATTGTGGCAGAGTAATTTGTGTCTCTTTCAATGTGTACTTTACGGTGTAATTCGTGACTGGTTGCCTGCCTGTTGTGTCCCTCTACTAATGGCTTTAATAAATAGCCGAACATAGAACGAAGATACGAAAATAGTATCTTAAATAAAGGGGTAGTTAGATTGTCGTGTCTAGCACGGGGCGCTATTATTAAATATAGTCCACAACTTAGAAGTCCAATAACTCTAGTGACAAAATGTCACGGAAACGGAATAGAACTGCAGCTCTAACTACAACACTACTAAAAGTAGAACGTTGTCAAAGTGGGACCTTGATTGTTTGTAGTAACTTATATAGGACCGTGATACGTAACGTTCGTATAGCCTTTGCCAAGTAATACTAAGTAATGATCAAATCTATGGTTTTTCTGCACCTATGAGATTTCATAACTCTATCTGTATATACCCGTCTCTATATATCTGTCTACATAGTAGACTATAGGCACAACGGCCACCGACGGAGGTGACCTACTGATTCCCATGAAAAATCGCTACCACATAACAAATTCTCTTCTCCTTTCTAGAGGCATGGCATCTTGCGGAACCACATCAACAAAATATGCTAGGCATCAGACCCCGAATAAGAAGTCACCTCCCCCTCTACAACTTCGCACTCGCCTTCTCATCTGGCGTAATCTCAATAACGAGCTTGCCAAACTGCTTCCCATCACGAATCTCCGCAAACAACTCCTCGATCTCCTCGAAATTGTCCAGCCCCTTCGCAACGCGGCTCACGACAGGCCGGATCTCATGCTCGCGCACAAAAGCAACCATCTCGCCAAACTCCTGCCTCGACCCCATCGTCGACCCGCGGAGCTCCACGTTCTTCAGGACAGCGGTCATGAGCCAGTCCATCTTCGGAGACACGGTCATTCCGTAGCTCGAGACGATGCCCCCCGGCTTGAGCAGACGCACCGCGCGCGCCATGATGTCGCCGCCCGCGCCGTCGATCACGGCGTCGAGGTAGGGGCGCGACTTGGGCAGCAGGGCCAGGAGCTGCTTGTCCCAGTCCGCCTCGCGGTACGAGACGCCGCCTGCCGCGCCGAGGGATTGCGCACGCGCGAGTTTGGCGGGGGAGCCGGAGGTCACGTAAGCATTACACCCGAGGGCCACAGCGAACTGCAGCGCCGCGAGAGCCACGCCGCCCCCGATCCCTGTGATCAGGATGTTCCGCCCCGGCAACGCGTTGCCGCTCTTCGTTACGAGCGCCCGCCAGGCCGTCACGCCTACGACCGGCAGGGCGGCGGCCTCGGCGGCGGATAAATGCGGGGGCGCGAGCTCGACTTCGCGCGAGGGGACGACGACGTAGTCTTGCGCCATGCCGCATTTGTCGCCTACCGCGCCGCCGAGGGTGGTGAGTTTGCCCTCCGGGCCCTCGGGCGCGGAGGCCCAGCCGCGCGTTGGTGTGAGGATCACGCGCTTGCCGAGGAGGGATGAGCCGGAGCCGGAGTGCGTGGATGGCCCCACGGCCTCGACGATGCCGCTGCCATCGGCCAGGATGGGGTTCGTGAAGGAGATGCCTGGGTACAGGTGCTGCCGCTGGAAGTGGTCCCTGTGGTTCAGCGCCGCGGCTTGCAGGCGGATGAGTAGCTCGCCGGGGCCCGGCACGGGTTTGGGGTTGTGGTTGAGTTGTAAGCTGGGGAGATTGTTAGCTTGTGTTGGACTTTATCTTGAGTTTTTGCTTTTTTTTCCTTTTCATTTCTCTTCAATATTTTTTTTTTTTTGGTTATAAAAATGACTCTTGTAAATTGAAATTCACGAGTCACGCGATGTCCAGGGTAATGAGAGACAAGCTCTCCACTTACGGATAGTATACTTTGCCAGGCTTCCCATCGATTTTCTTGAGTGTTATAGACCGAGACATGTTGAAAAGGCTCGCGGCTAACGAACGGGTCATCCACTCCTAAATATAACTAAGCCTACAGATAGCTCTATACAGGTTTCAGATCTTAAGATGGACGTCCCAGACAAGAGACGAGGAGGAGAGGGAAATGAGTACTAATATACTAATTAGTGGTTTCCCCGGGGTCCGGGGAAGCTCTGTCTAAGTAAGCGTTCCACACCCCGTTAACCCCCACAAAAAGTGCCGAATTGAGGTTGCAAACCTCGGCTGGAATATACTGTCTTCTCCACTTAGTCTGCTTTCATAGCCATGTTAATAAGTACTGTACTAGAAGCACTCAATGTTCTTAACATTGCTGTTTGGATAAAAATTGTATAGTTTAGATGATGTAATCTGCTTATTCCTTTCGTTCACGGGTAGGAAGCTGTGGTGAGTTAGGTAGTTAGGTATGGTCGGGGTTTTCCCTCTTTTATGCCCGAAGGCATGTTTACTTGACCATCAAGAAGATCCTGGGCGTCAAAAGACCAAGATGAAAGCTATAATAAGAGCTCATTGGGAACTTAGTGTAGAATGTGTAGCAATCTGGGTGGTATAATTGATGTTGTAGAAGGGAGAAAGCTATTTCACACAGTAGGCACCATGAGTGGCACCTTCTGCTTCGTTAACTTTTTGGGGCGGTATAGTTTAAGCATATATATAAGGAAATCGAACAACGGAAACGTCATTTATTCGGTTTGCTCCCCTTCCCCATGCGGCCAATGAATACACTACGTAGACTAATGGAACGATTGTGACCCGTCAGTCTCTCCTGGCTTGTGCACTGTTTTGCTCCGCCTCACCCAACATCAGTGCTCATTACCATACCTTCTCCCTATACTTGTTCCCCTGTCACGGAGCAGAACTGCAACGCTAAACCACAACACTACCTGAAAAAGTAGAATGTTGTCAAGGTGGGACCTTGACCATTTGCAGTTACTCATATAGGGACCGTTACATCCCCAATGGCAGACGTTCCTTTCGCCCTGCCACCTCTCTCGCCGCCAGCTCGTAATAATACGCCTGCCCGAGTCCTCATACGACACCCCGGGTACCGAGAATGCCGAGGGGACGATAGCCTCCTTCTAGAACTACCTGCTATTGATTATATTACCGAACCGTCAAGCGAGACCCAAGATTTTGCCGTTTCGTTCACTTTCTTCTTCCTCTTAACCTCCTCTCCTCCCCCCCTCCCGTGGAAACCCCCCTTTCGCCTCCCCTTCCCCCCTCACCCCTCTCATGACTAAATTCCGGACTTGGGGGCTCCATCACGGGACTATTCTAATTGCATGCGGTATTATTGCCAACAACGCGTTCGGTTCCGTCTATCTCAGCTATGATCCATGCGGCAAAAAGCACGTTAGGACACCTCGCCATGGCATGCTTAACTCTGGCGACTACTGGCTACAACTAAGTGGCAGGGAGCCCCCTCGACCAAATGTACCAAGTTTCTGCAGGTCGAGAAAACGGCGGGACAGCCCAAGTAGTCAAGACGGAGGGCCGAACGATGAGCTGGACGATGAGGGCGATGTCAATGAGGACGATGCATATGAGGAGAGATGGGGACGGCGCAGTGCCAGTCGAAAGAGATGGCTTTCTAATTACGATCGCTGTCGGTTGAGTTATTATGATATATCTGAAGAGGACGATGAGGAAGATTATAATCGCGGTCGATCGAGGAATCGGGATATATGGGAAGAGGACGACGCGTGGGAAGGGGACAATGTTGACGCAGACGTAGAAGACTTGCCAGGCTCAACTGAAGGTAATACCAGGATGGATCCGTTAGGAGAATAGTCTCATGCCGGGCAGAACCGAGTTATGAATTTTGCTCAGTGAGGCTCAGTGAGTCTCCGTGTAGATTCATTAGCTAAGGACAGCTGGACTGCAAAAAATGGGGGTCCTACTTGTATTCACACTAGAAAGACAGCAAAATCCCCCAACAAGATCAAGATTATCCGGCTCTAATAGACCATGAAACGCTATGCCTAACAACAACTCTCTGCTCTTGCCTATCAGTCCTCTTATTACGTCCTGAGGCGTACTCAATTCCCAGCCTCAAGTGCTGACACAAAGAAATCCACCATAGTCGCTCTCAGAGCGGCGGATCCTTCCCCATCGAGAACAGACAGGTGTCCCTTACCAGCCGCAATATGTAGTCGTTTTGGGGTATTGAGGCTTTCGAACACAGCTTGCTGCTCTGCTGGGGGCGATACCTCATCCAGCTCGGGGATGATCATCATGGTAGGTATGGCCTCCAACATGTCCTTAAGTAGCTCTTTTGGGCGGAACAGAGCTAATTTATGGTACGTTTGAAAAGTGATTCGATCTCGAAAATTGGGATGACCCCGCGCTACGGCCGTCTTCATAAGGGCATATGCTTCGTGGCCACCTGGTCCGCCAGCTCCAGCAAATCCAGCCGGGTTTTCGCCCTTGCTGTTGAATGGTGGGATGGTAAATGGCTCGTTTCCTCTTAGCTGCGATCTACGATCCTTCATAAGCTGCGCGAACACGGTAGCTCTCCTATCTGCTCTAATAAAAGTGAATAGGGGGCAGACCATGAGGACAGCAGCTACTCGCGTGTCGATAGTAGCCGCAACGCCGCTGACCGCCGCACCAAACGACAGGCCCCAGAGCACTATTCGACTCGGGTCTACGCTGGGGAGGGTTGTAGCGAAGTTCACCACATCTGACACAATAACGGTGAGGGTTTTCTTCTTGTATGGGTACTAGGCGACACGAGACGTACCCGAGACGTCCTCTACCATTTTCGCTGGGTCGATTTGGTTCCTCGGAAGACCCTCACTACCCCCTACACCCCTCGAATCGTAGAGCAACACATTAAAACCAGCACAGTGGAAAGCCTCGGCGGTCTCGTCTAGGCTCATCTCTTTCACGCAGTTGAACTGGGTCCTGTAAGCTCGAAACTAAGGCCCAGCGCCATGCATGGACTTACCCCGTGAGTCATGATAACGGCCGCCGCCGGGCCTTCCGATTCATAAAACCAGGCTTCTAGTGTAAGTCCATCGATTGTTTTGATTTTGACGAGCTTGTGATGTTGTGGGAAATCCATGATACCACCGAGTCGTGATATGTTATGATAAACTAGGCATTCCTTTTATTGGATTAGAACCACAAAAGCGAGTAGCAAGGTCTTGGCGAAGACCTATCTGATCAAGCTGAGCTTGTATGAGTTCACCTGCTAGTGACTCTGAAGAAATGTTATCTGTCTTACTCCCTTGACTGCGAGTGATATGATCTTGCTGCGGATCTAGCGAATGTGCTGTTAGCCACGATAAGATTACTAGGTAGTATGATATGCATAAGATTACTGCTGTGGCGCTCGTAAGCGTAATATGATTTGAACTACCTATGCAGATAATGGTGATTGGCATGCATGTTACATAATTTTCTCTTAGTACTACATAACTAAAATTCATGAAAATTGAATCTCGCTCCCTTTTCGAATCGACGGCGTAAAATGTGGTAATACATTTCTTCATAAGCTTATCCCGACATATGCCCTTGCGTTCAAAGTACCATTCGATGCATTCGCGGGAAACGGAGTATAGTGCAGATATCTTAATCTAGCCTTTAGATAATATGTATAGCTCTTGGGACATATAGCTCTTACGCGTGAATTCGTTTCGTCTGTATTTTCGCTTCTGGCTTCCAAGATAGGGGCTATAGATTTTCAGTGTTTCTCACGTGGAATTATAGACCTATAGAGTCTCATCAACATGTCGAAAGAGAACGCTTACCGGCAAGAGCCCTTGGCCGTTGTTGGCTTTAGCTGTAGGCTACCCGGTGGCAACACTTCACCTCAAAAGCTATGGGATTTCTTGGAACGAGGTGAGGTGGCATCGAGAGTTGTCCCGAAAACACGATTTAGGTTAGAGGGCCATTATGATGGATCCCTTAAACCAAAGACGATGCGCCAACCGGGAGGCATGTTCCTGGATAACATCGACCTTGCCGATTTTGACGCTAGATTTTTCGAAGTGGGTGGAAGTGAAGCTGTGTCAATGGACCCGAACCAGCGTCAACTCTTAGAGGTCGTTTTCGAGTCACTCGAAAATGCGGGTATAACGCTCAATGATCTTGATTGTCAACCAGTTGGTTGCTTTGTGGCATCTTATGCATGCGATTACGCCGATATGCATAACCGGGACCCTGAAGACCGCCCATCCAACAATGCCGTAGGTGTTGCAAGAGCCCTTCTTGCTAACCGGCTCAGTCACTTCCTAAATATCAAAGGTCCAAGTGTCACACTTGATACGGCCTGCTCTGGCAGCCTTCAGGGTCTTGATATTGCTTGCCGCTACCTTCAGTCACGAGACATCGATGCGGCCATTATTGCAGCCAGCAATTTGTATATGAGTCCCGAGCATCTCATTGATACAGGGGCCTTTGGCACTGCACATTCTGTAGGTCTTGTCGTGGCTTTCCCCTAGCTCCAGAAAGGACGAAGCTAAATCCCGATGGACTCAAAGCCCACCGGGTTGTGCCATACGTTCGATATCGCCGCCGACGGATATGTGAAGGCCGAGGCAGTTAGCTCAATCGTGGTGAAGCGGTTGGAGGATGCCATCAAGAACCGAGATCCCATACGAGCCATCATCCTTGGTACCGCGTCCACTAGCAATGGTAGGACCCCAGGGATTGCCAGTCCCAGCGCAGCTTCCCAGGCCCTGGCGATCCGAGCGGCTTACTCCAATGCGAAAATTAGCGACTTCAACCAGACGACTTATCTCGAGGTGCATCCGCCCTCAAGCTCCAATTAATTCTCTCTCGCTCACATTTTAGCAGTGCCATGGGACAGGGACTCAAGCAGGTGATCCAACCGAAGTTGGAGCGGTTGGTTCCGTGTTTGCAGCTACGCGCCAAGTAGATAAACCATTGCTCATCGGTTCGGTATGTCTTGCCCACTCAATCCAGGCATAGGCAAGCTTAATGACGAATTCGCAATAGGTTAAGAGCAACATTGGCCATTCGGAGCCAGCAGCGGGTAACTCGGGGCTCATTAAAGCCATTCTATCTATGGAGAACGGTTTCATACCAGGGTCACCGACATTTGTCAATCCAAGCCCCAAAAGTAGGTGTTTGAGCTAGTAGAGAGGTCTATTCCAACAACTGTAACAGCGCTGATACTAGGCCACAGTCGACTTTGTCGGAAACAAAGTCAAGGCTTTTAGAAGTGGCATCCCATGGCCGGTAGATGCGCCTCGTAGATCTAGTATCAATTCATTCGGGGTTGGAGGGTCGAACTCACATGCCATTATCGAACACCCACAGGTGGCTCTCCAGGGTAACCACGTGTCTTCATATACCCTCGTTGACGATGGATTCGCCGTGGCCGACGGCGAATCTCCGAGGCCGTTCATTGTAGTGCTTTCCGCGGACAGCGCTGATTCCTTGCACACTGGGATTCGATCGCTCGGCGATCACTTAATCAATCCGCGTGTGAAGGTCGGCCTCTCAGATCTCGCCTACACGCTTTCGGAGCGTCGAACGAAATTCTGGCATCGTGCTTTTATCGCAACGCAGACTACGGAAATTGCCGACATGCCAGAGGGATGGGTGGTATCTAAGAAGAGCTCTCAACCTCCTACTGTGGGTTTCGTTTTCACCGGCCAAGGAGCGCAGTGGCCGCGGATGGGTAAAGACCTCCTGCAATTTTTCCCATGGACCCGGGAAATACTTCAAGAGTGAGTGACTTCCTCCTAATAAAGAACTAGACACATCGCGCGCGCTTTTTGTCGAGTTGCATACGAACGAAGCAATAAAACGGGACTGAAGCAAAACATTTTTAGGCTTGATGATGCTCTGCACAATCTCAGCCACCCTCCCTCGTGGTCTCTGATTCGTGAACTCACGGAACCGCGAAGCCCGGAACATCTCCGGCAGCCAGAATTCTCACAGCCCCTCGCAACAGCCCTGCAACTTTGCATAATCGCTGTCCTAGAAAGGTGGAGTATTCACCCTAGGAGTGTTGTTGGACATTCTTCGGGCGAAATTGCCGCTGCTTATGCTGCTGGGCTTCTAGATCGTGCTAGTGCGATCACATCAGCCTTCTATCGCGGAAAAGCAGCCGCACGTCGCCAGGGCGAGGTAAGTAGTGATGTAGGTATGTTGGCAGTGGGACTTGGTGCTGATGCAACGCTGGATTTCCTTGAACGCTATACCGGACAGGCCTGGATCGCTTGTTTTAACAGCCCGCAGAGTGTGACTGTTTCGGGGAAGCTCGATGCTCTGAAGGCGCTATGTAAAGAGCTTAACGCCGCTGGCCACTTTGCCCGACATCTGCAAGTTGACATGGCTTATCACACGAAGTTGATGGAGGTAATTGGCAATGAGTATGAGGATCTTCTTGATTCAGACAAAGGGTTTAATTCGACGGGTTGGGATGCGCTAAGGGAGGTCAACTTTTTCTCATCAGTATCGGCATCAAAATATACGGGAGCAGTAAACGCAGCCTATTGGAAAGAGAACATGGTGTCCGCAGTTCAGTTTGACGGCGCACTTAGAGCCATGTTATCGGAGGCTGAAACAGCGCCCAATTGTCTTATCGAGATCGGCCCCTCCGGCGCGCTTGCTGGCCCGGTCTCTCAGGTGCTACAATCCATTGCAACAGCATTAACCAGGGATGTTGTATATTACTCTGCATGGAAGCGAGGAGGGGGCGCTGGGAAGGCATTGTTTGATGTTGCCGGGCGTCTTTGGGCATCTGGCTATCCTATCGATCTAGCCCTCGTTAATGCGTATGATTCGACGGAGCGCTGCATTATAGATCTTCCTAACTACAGTTGGGATCATAGGACCAAATACTGGCACGAGAATGCCGCGAGCCGGGATTGGCGGTTTAAGAAATATCTCGTCCACGACCTACTGGGTAGCAAGATTCTGGGAACCTCGTGGCACGTACCGACCTGGCGATCACGGCTAAGTGTATCAAATATGCCTTTCTTTATGGACCATCGAATAGGTATGTGGTTGATTCCTTGAGGTAACCTTGCGTCGAAGCTTGATTTCCTCGCTCATTCTTTGCTATATTGGCTGCAAAATCCCTAGGAAAGTAGCTGACTGATTTGGGAATCCTCATTTGACAGGTGGTAATGCCATCATGCCCGGTGCTAGTTTCATTGCTATGGCGTTGGAGGCATTGTACCAGAAACATTGCGTTTTTCTCGAAGTTAACGGCAAACGTAATGACATTGCACCTAACGATCTTTGCTACCGGTTTAGAAATATACGATTCCGCAAAGCCCTTGTCCTTGATGAAGGAAAGGATGTGACACTCTTGTTGGCTTTGACGGCTGTCTCCGGTAGTAAGGATTGGCACGAGTTTCGTATATCCACACTAGACGGCGAATTCATATCGGACCATTGCTCTGGGTCCGTTTGTATCCAAGATCCAATCGAGCCGGCAGACGGAGACGATCCCCCCCTGCTAAAATCACCGCAACCAACCAAGCTATGGTACAAGTGGCTGCGAGAGATAGGTATCGAATTTGGACCAGCTTTCCAAAGGTTGGTCGAAGTGAAAGCTATTGCAGGGGAGCACACTTCTGATGCTGTGATATCACTTGAACCACCCGAGGGGAAATATGATCCTCAATCGTATTATCCTATACACCCAGTAGCGCTTGACGGCTGCATCCAGACCGCCTTTCCCGCCATCGCCCGCGGCGATCGTACCACCACTACTAGCCCGCTAATACCTTCTTTGATTGACGACTTGATTATTAATAAGGTGCCTTCTCGCCTGCATCGGGGCTATTCGAGGGCAACCTCGGTGTACTCAGGCCGAGGTCGCTTGGATCAGCCCAAGAGTCTGTTCGCAAACACTAGTGTATATGATGCTAGAAGCGGCCAACTCGTGGTGCAAATTACTGGCATGCATTACGCGAAACTTGACGTGGCTCCCAAGCCTGATCCTCACACATTCCACTCTGTGATCTGGAAACCGGACGTCAGTTTTCTCACCCAAACCCAGGCAGAGTGTCTATCTCCACAGAGGGGCTCCAGTACACTTGATACCATAATTGATCTCATAGCGTACAAGAAACCAACTTGTCGGATCTTAGAGCTCAATCTAGATGAAGCAGATACTTCGTGCCTTTGGTTCGACAGGGGTAACTCAGCGGCGAGGGCTGCATATTCGGAGTACGTCTTCAGATCTCCCAATGCAGAGAATCTTGTTCACGTCGAGACATTATACACTCTCAAAGAAAATGCCTCGTTTCATCATATATCGATCGAGAACCCGGCGTCCCATCTGCCGCCTGACTTGTACTACGACCTCGTCATCATCAAAATTCCAGATACAATGGCTCCTCGTAGTAAAAGAATGTCGGTCGAGGCTTTGGTAACTTTCTTAGCGAAAGGAGCATACATACTTGTTGTAAATGTTGGGGGAGGGGGTTATACTTACAACGAGGAAAACGGCCCCCCTCTCTTCTCGGCAAGTGGAACTCAACCAGCAGACATTGAGTTGACTTCAAGTGTCCTTCTGTTTCCGTCTGCTATAGATGGTGAATTATTTCACTATATTAGGCCTCTAGTTCGGGGTGGCGCAGACACTAGCACATCGTGGAACCTACTGCAATTTGATGCGTCGAGGTCTACTATTATGGAACCTGCCATGAATAACAGTCCCTTGATCCATCTACCGCGATTGAACGGAGACACTGTGGCCAACAAGCTTTCTGACGGCTACAGTGATCTGATCATAGCAAGTGTATCATCTTCGTATCCAATGAAAATTCTGCGCACACTCGAAGCTAGGTTGGAGGCTTCGGGGTGGAACGTTACGTATGAGTTATGCCCATTTTCGAAACCAGCTAAGGGGGCGGTGATCCTCATACTGGATGAATTGTGGACGCCTATGCTAACGCAGGTCAGTCACGAACAATGGGAGGCTATTAAGATGCTCATTAGCTGGGGCATGCCACTCCTTTGGGTGACTCAAGGTGCGCAGGGGCTGGTGACGAACCCCGATAGTGCGATGATCTATGGACTCTTCAGAGTCGCCCGTCGAGAAGACCCAAACGCGAAGCTCACAACGCTAGACGTTCAATCAAGCACAGGCCCGGCGACGACGTGGGCAATCGAAAGCGTGCTAGCGCTGCTCAAGAGTAACTACACTGCAGAAACTGAGTATATGGAGCGCGATGGCATGTTGCATATTCAGCGCATCATGCCTGACGATGCTATCAATGCCTTTCGGCACGGGGAGGACGAAGGCTTCGAGCCTGCATTACAAGAGTTTCACAGTGCTTCTGTACAGGTCCAGCTAAGAGCGGAGCGTTTGGGCACGTTCGAAGGTCTAGTATGGTGCGCGACGGAAACCGAAGAAGTCTTGGATATTAGTGCCGGCAATGTTGAGGTGGAGGTGGTGGCTGTTGGCGTTAATTTTAAGGACGTTGCTATCATTATGGGGATTGTCCCTGATGACGAATACAACCTTGGAGTTGAGTGCGCCGGAATAGTGCGGCGACTCGGGCCAGGCGTAAGTAAGTTTAAAGTTGGTGATCGGGTATGTATGCTCAAGTTCGGGACTTACGCCAATCGGGTTCGAGTTTCTGTCGACCGATGCCATACAGTTCCGAGCTGGATGACGTTTGAGGAAGCAGCAACAATCCCATCAGTATATCTCTGCTCCCTTTACGCCATGTACCATCTTGGTGCTCTTCAGGAAGGCCAGGTAAGACAAGTGCCCTTCATGCCTTTTCGACTGTGACCGGCCCTCACGTCTGTTGAGAATAAGGCTAACGAGGTTACAGTCAGTCCTTATTCATTCAGCTGCTGGGGGTATTGGAATTGCCTGCATCGAATTAGCCTTACACAAGAAGGCAGAGGTCAGTCCTCGACTCATTCTAACTCTTTTATAGTTTCAGGGCAACTTTAGCTAAGCCGCCAATCAACGTAGATCTTCGTCACGGTTGGAACCGATGAGAAGCGCCGGTTCATTAGAAGTAAGTATGGCATACCCGAAAACCACATGTTTTCCTCGCGGACCACGAAGTTTGCGACAGAGATTATGAAAGCTACTGGGGGCGTTGGTATAAATGTTGTCATTAATTCGTTAACTGGGGAGCTTCTTGACGCATCGTGGCGCATTATGGCCGACGGAGGCAATATGGTGGAAATTGGCAAAAGAGATATTCTTGACAGAAACACTTTGGCAATGGAGCCGTTCGACCGAAACTGCTCTTTCCGGGCCGTTGATATGTCCTACTCAAAGCATATGAATGATCCATTAATTGCAAGGTACGTCATATAAAGCCGGCGCTCCCCTAGGCTACTGCGTTGTTCTTACCGCATACAACTAGCCTGTTCGATGAGCTCTTCGTTTTGATTAACGCCGGTTACATCAAACCAATCCACCCCATCTCCACGTTTGGTTTCGACAAGATTTCCGACGCATTGTCCCATATACGAAGTGGGCGTCATATAGGAAAGATAGTCGTATCAGCCGGCGATAGCAGGCTGGAAGATGTGCAAATATCCATTCGCCCAGCAATCCGTAAGCTCCGACTAAATCCTGATGTCTCATATCTGGTGGTCGGAGGCTTGCGAGGCGCTTGTGGCACACTGGCGATTCACCTGGCACAGCACGGCGCTCGGAAGATCATTGTCAACAACCGGAGCGGCATTGGCGATGAGGCTTCGGCGAGGATAGTGGCTAGCTGCCATGTATACAAGTGCGAAGTTACTGAGGCCCGAGGCGATGTATGTGATATAGCCTTCGTACGAGAGTTATTTGAATCCGCCAGTCCCAGAATCGCCGGTGTTATACAGGGTGCTATGGTCCTGAAGGTAGGTCACGCCGATTTTGAGACCGGAGAGGCTCGGTTTGACACCCGCTAATAATTGATTGTTCAGGATAAACCATTAGAGATGATGGCGGTGGATGATTACCATGTGGCAGTGAACGCCAAGGTGAAGGGTACGAAGAATCTCCACCAAGTATCCGAAGAGATGAGAAGGCGAAACGAACATCAGTCTCTCGATTTCTTCACCATGCTTTCCAGTACCTCCGGTATTGTCGGCAACAAGGGCCAGGCAAATTACGCAGCAGCCAACACGTTTCTTGATGCCTTTGCTAGCTACCGGCAATCGCTAGGCTTGCGTGCCAACACCGTCGACCTTGGCGTGATCGAGGACGTTGGCGTTATAGCTGGTTCTACACTCCAGAGTCGTTTCGACTCGCGTCTATGGACGCCAATTAACGAGCGCATGTTACGCAAAATCTTGACCTACTCCATCTTGCAACAGGATGACAATGCGCCACTCAGTGTGAGCAGCCGCGTGGAGATGATCACAGGTATCAGCTACCCCTTGCCGATAGATGGCTTGGAGTCAGCGAGCGACGCACGTTTCGTGTATCTATTCAATAGTCGCGCAGGGGGGAACAACAGGATGGGTGAGTTGAAAGATGTCAGCCATGGGGATCAAACCACCCAGGCAGTCCAGCGGTTCCGCCTCTTAGAAAGGTCAGGCGCCGACATAGCAAGCTTGACGGCGGCATGCGTGGAAATAGTTTCCTCGCAGATTGTCAAGTACCTTCAACTTGAGATGGATCCCGAGGCCGGCCGGCCTCTAATGGCTTACGGGTTGGATTCGCTCTCGGCGGTCGAGCTACGGAATTGGATCCGGGGCAAACTTGGGGTTGAGCTCACCACCCTCGACATTACTAGTGCGAGCTCACTTCTGGCGCTCTGTGAAAAGGTGGTTTCAACAAATAAGAAGCAGGCCTTAGGTAGGGGGGGGACCTAGGCGTCCATCTGCTTACGCCTTTCGCGTAATTAGCAGGTGGACAGGTCAACTTCAGTGTTACCATCGGAATTATGAATTATGGTATGGTGGCTGGTGACGTGGCTGTTCGGGACAAGCCACAAGCCACACTTCTACACAGCCACAATACTAATACTATCGCGATGTATCTAAATATCAATTTTTACCTTTGGTTTGGCCATAGATTTTTAACTCTCCAGCAAACCTACCTCCGTAGAAGAGAATAATTTAGTCGTGAAGTCTCTTGGTCTTCTAGGATGTCCCATGGTGACACTCGTTTAGGTACAATGTAAGAGCGACCATAAGGATAGGCGTAGAATAGGAGAATAGATCGAGAGCCTGCCTAAGCTTCAAGTATAGTATAGGACAACATACTCGATACTATATCAATAACATATCTACATTAGGCGCCCATTGTGTAACACACCATCTTATTTAGGTAATTGGAGATCTATTCAGTGTGTATCTCTTAGCCTGGCTGCTGCATACCCCAAACTTTTCAATCTACCGCCGTACTGGAACTCTCTTTGAGTAGAATTGTAACTATAATGCCTACATATGATATATTATCATACAGATAAATAATCAACCTCTCGAAGATTGTGAGATCCTCCGTAGGAATCACCAGGGTTGTTGTAGTTGAGCCGCGTCATGCCAAGGCATTTCATCCGTCTTATCAAGGCTCCTAATTAGCTACACACAGTCGCCGGTCATGCAAGTAAGCGTGACCAGAAGTTGGGGGCATGGGAAAACCAATTGTCGGTTGAAGTACCTCGCGATACAGGCTTGTAATATGACAGTGCATTTGATATAACATATAATTAGTAGATTCTGAGATATGCTGCAAGTCGGTCAGCAGCATCGGACTGCGGACCTTCCCGTTGCAATGCATGTAATATATTAGGTAGACATGTTTTCTTGTGACTTGGCGTGGTCTGTGTAAGTTATTCAGCCGTCATGCCCCCCAAAAGTCCCTTGCACGACTGGTCCTAAATGGGGGACTAGATTGATTTTCTTCGCATTGATTTTCTACACATATAGCTTCTAGCTATCACTTCATACTTCGTTTTTTAACTAGCTTGGCGGGCTTCTCCTGCCACTCCGGTTAATTCCTTGCGTTGTATTTGTAGTCTTTTAGCTAATTCTCTAGAAGTGCTAAGTTAAAATGTTTAGATTTCTAGAGTACGGTTGATATATTGATTTGCCCTGTCTTGTTTTACTATAATGGTTTCATAGGAGCTGTAGAATATGTGGCTAAGCTACTTCTTCGTAATAACGGATGCGCACGGTCATCTTATGAAATCTAGAGATATAATGTAGCTTAGATCGATCGTGTTTTCCAGAGATACGAGTTACAGACAAATTAATAATTAGGGGCCTCAGCCGACACTGTAACTCATTTACCACTTCTACCTCTGATATCATATGTGCTTCTAATCTCCACTAAGCACAGAGAAACGCCCCGAAACAATAGTTATCGAGGCTGCCAGTGTGGGCGCTTGATCGAGGTCGTTGATACACGGACGGCCCGGACAATACGATTTTAAGCAAATTTCCCAGCCACGCGGAGAATCCAATCGATAACTTGCTGCGGGTGGCTGATAGGTGGGACATGCCCAGAATCGACGGTCGAAACGTCTACTTCGTTGCCGCTCACTCGTTTGATCATCTCGATTTGTGACCACTGGGTCTCTGGTGGAATGGAATGGTCCTTCTCGGCGACCAAGTACGAAACGGGAACGTCGTTGTAGCCACCGTAGGTCAGGTTGCTAGCGTAGCTCGCGGCAGACTGCTTAACTAGCTTTCTAGCCCAGTATTTCCCCTCTTCCAAGGGTAGGTCTGAGAAGACCACCTCAGCCGTCCGCGTGAGGTTTGGATAGTAAAACCAGCCGTCGTCCTAGGAGGGCTTCGATTAGCATTAATCAAATTCTCGAGTGGGCAGGTGAAACAACCAACCCCAACCAACATGAGAGGCTGCTGCCCCTCCGGCGCAGTTCCAGTGTAGGTTGTAGCAGGATGCCCTACTTCGGGCACGAGGGAAGTCATGTAGGCAAGCCCTACGATGCCCCCACTCTTGCCTTGCGCCAACCTATCCCTCTTGCTCAATCCTCGGACTGATTCGGTGGCTGGTGTACCTCCGTAGGAATGGGTGATGAGTAGGACGTCGCGGCCAGCGTCTGCGAGATCAGTGACGTGAGCAGCGATGAAGGCTGCATCGTCATACATGGTCGGTGGCTTGCCTGGCCTTGCACCGGTGACGAGACCAACGCTGGGGATGTGCAAGACTTGGATGTCGTGCCCATGTTGAGTAATCCCGCTGATGACAGTCTCATAAAAAAGCGGTAGCGCAGAGGATGCAGGCACAATGATCATCGAGAGTCCAGACATGGTGGCTAACTTGGTAAATTTGTGTGGATAGGTAGTGAAGAGTGGAACAAGCGGGCGACAGGACCGCCCTTACAAGGAGCAAGTAGTATTACGACTTGAGGTGCCTAAGTATATATAGGTTATGTAGTATAACATCTTCAGTATTACAACGAATTTGATATCAGATTTCTCTATTCCAGACTACTTGAGGTACTTAGATACTTACCTACCTAGGTACTTAGGTACATAACCTCTAAGCCGTCGCTTTTTAGTAGGTCCCACTATAAGCCCCAACACGAACTGGGGTGCCCGGACAGTTAGGTACTCAGATAGGGAACATTGCATATACCTTGTAGGCATGCTTAGGTACCTTACTTAGTACCTAGGTACTCGTCTGGACTAATAGCGTCTCAAACTAAAGCAGTAGCAGGGCTGGACCCTTTAGTCTGGGTTTTTAATTAGCATATCGGCAGGCAAATTACTTTTTAAAAAGTACAAAAAATTTTATATAATTTATATTAAAGTTTTTATACTTTTTAAAAATAAATTATAGCTTTTATTTTTATACTAAATAATTAATTATTTAATATAACTTATTATATTTAAAAACTAAAATAACTTTTTTTTAATATTTTTATAACATTTATATACTTTTATAATATTTATTTATTTTTTTTTATAATATTTATTAACTATTATAACATTTTATTTATTTATTTTTATAGTATTTATTAATTATTATAATATTTTATTTATTTATTTTTATAATATTTATTTATTTATAATATTTATTTATAATATTTATTTATAATATATTTATTTATATTATTAAATTATATTGTTTTTTTATTTAAATAATTATTATTTATTTATATTATTTATATAAATAACTTATTTATAATTAAAATTTTAAGCTTTAAAACTATTAATATTAAAAAAAACAATTTTATTTTTATTTTAGCTTTTTATTTTTTATTTATTTTAAGCTATATATATTTTTAGATTAAAAAAAGCTATTATATTAAATATTTTATTATTATTAAATATATTTTTTTTATTTTTAATTTTATTTATATTATATTTATTTAAAAATATTATTAATATTTATTTTGCTTTATAAATATATAAAATATTTACTTTTTTTTAAAAATTTATTATTATTATAGCTTTTTATATTTTAATTATTTTATTAAAAGCTTTTAAATTTAATATAAATAATAGTATTTAAATTATATATAGCTTTTAATTTTTTATTTAATTAATAAAATGTTTTTTTATTATTGCTAAATTATAAAAATAAAGCTAACTTTTATAATTATTTTTATATATTGTTATATTTATAGCTTTTATATAATTATAAGTTTTATTAAAACTAGTTTTTTTAATTATTAATAAAAGCTATTTAAAAGCTTTTTTTAATTTTTATTATTATTAATAATATATTTTTAGCTTTAGTTTATTATTAACTAATTGTTTATAAGCTTTTATTATAATATAACTGTTTTTTTTAGTTATATTTTTTGTTTTAAATATTTTTTTAACTTTTATAATTTAATTATATAAATAAATTAATTTATTTTTTAAAATTTTAGTTTTAGTTTTAGCTTTTTTATTTTTAATTAATTTTTTTTATTGTTTATTTTTATTTAATAAATATAATTAAATATTACTAGTTATTAAAAAACTATAATTTTTTATTATTTATATTTTTTTTTTATAAATATTATAATTAAAAATATTTTTTTAAAAACATTAATATTTTTTTTTTTTTTTTAGTTTATTAATTATTAATATTATTGCTATTTAATAATAAGTTTAAAAAATTTTTAATATATTAAATATTAATAAAAATTAATTAACTAAATAAATATTTAGTTATATTTTAATATATTAATAAGCTTTTTTTAACAATAATATATTTAATAATAATTTTAGTTTATATTTTATTTTTTAATTAATATTTTTTTTTTATTTTTATTAATAAATTATTATTTTTTAAAGCAATTAATAATAAATATTTAAAATATTTTTTTGTTTTTTAAAAACATAATATATTTTTATTTTTATTATAAAAAAGTTAAATTTATAATTAAAAACGCTAAATTTATTATTATATTTAATATTATATAAAGTTTTTAAAACTATATTTTTGTTTTTTTTTATATATTTTAAATAGTTAACTATTTAAAAGTTTTTTAATATACTAATTATAATTTTATTAAAAAGTTATTTTTAGTATAATTTATAATATTATTTTAAATAGCTAAAAATATTTTATATTTTAAATAAGCTTTATAAGCTTAAAAAATATTAATATTTAATAGCTATAATTTATAAAAAGTATATTTTAATAATAAAAAAATAATAATTTTTGCTTTTTTAATTTTTTATTTAAATTTATAAGTTTTATAGCTTTTATAGTTATTTAATAATAATAATTTTTTTTAATTTAAATTATTAAGCTTAATATAGTAATTAAAATAATTTAATTAATTTAATATAATTTTATTATTAATTTAGTTATTATTTAAAAAACAAATAACTATATTATTTTTTAAATTATTATTATTAAATTTTTTAAATATTTAAACTACTAAAATAATTATTTATATTAAAATAACTATATTTATAATAAAAATATATTTAATTATAATAATAAATATTTAAAACTTTAAGTTAATAAGCTATAAATTATTAATTTTATAATAAGTTTAAATTATTATATTATTTATATAGCTTAATTAAAAGCTAGTTTTATTTATATTAAATAATATTTTTAATATTATTTTGTTAGCTTTATAATATATTTTTAAAATATTATATTAAGCTTTTAAATTAATATAATTATTAGTTAACTTTTATTATAATAATTATAGCTTTATTTTTATTTATTTAAATATATAATAATTTTAAACTAAATATTAATAAGCTTATTAATAATATATTTATTAAAGCTTTTAGCTAGCTATATAATTAACTTTTAATATATTATTAACTATATATTATAAATAGTAAAAACTTATATATATATTTTATATAACAAGCTATTATAAAATATTATAAAATATTATTTTAAATATTTTATTTAATATAATATTATAGCTATTGTTTTATTAATATAAATAATAGCTTTTATTATAATTTAATATTTATTAATAAAATATATTAAATATTATTATTGCTATTTTTATAGTTTTAAATTAACTTTTTTTATAAGCTTTAATTATTAGCAAAACTTTAGTTTTTATTAAATTAAATATAAAAAAATTAAATAATATATAAAATAAAAAAATTATAAAAGCTATAAGTAAATAAAAATAAATAGTTTTAAAAATATTAAATTTTAAATTAATTAATATTTTTTTTAAAAATATAACAAAAATTTAAAAAATTAAAAAATTTAAAAAATTAACTAAATTATTATTTTTTATTGCTAAATATGTTTTTTATATAAAATAAATAAAAAAATATTATAAAAAAAAAATCTAAAGTTAAAAAATTAGCTAACTTAAAAAATTTTTAAAAGTTAAAAATATTAGTTTTATTAAAAACAAGTTAATGTTTTAAAAAAAAATTGCAGTTATGCAAAACTACTTAAAATTTAGTAGCAACCCTACCTATTTGTAAGTAGCAAATCACAGAAGTGATTTGCCTGCCGATATGCTAATTAAAGACCCAGACTAAAGGGTCCAGCCCTGCTACTGCTTTAGTTTGAGACGCTATTAGTCCAGACGAGTAGGTATTCTATAGGTCTTCCACGCTAGGTAGAAGATCAACCCCACAGGTTCACCCATCACAAATCGTCTGGCAGGTTCTCGTGAAGATTCAATTCAATGTCCGCCATGAAGGGTAGAGCAGGGGGTGGCTTCCTTCCTATTGTAAGCCGGACAGTTGCATGGCCCTGAAGCTCTCATATATATGCGAAGGATCCCCTTCTTACAGAGCATCGCAGGGTGGTAGATACTACGGGTAGATACTACCATGTGGCATTCCGCCTTTTTGGACCGATTGGTGACGACGCATTGCTAAACAGGATATCTTTATAGTGAGACAGCGACCGCGATGTGCTGTTCCCCACCTCAGCCTGCTTCTGCGCACCCCTTTACGCCCGCACTCTTTCCATGGGTTATTAATACATTGCAATCTCTAGGATGCCGAAGTTCCGGTGTCGAATGGCTTTCGGCTAACTTTCTAGCCCCGAAGCTTCAGCTCTCTGCATCGTGAGCTCGGGCAATGGCAGACCGCAGTGCAGAAAAGATTCTTGAGCGGCGACGTGTTCAGAATCGTGAAGCCCAGCGCAGGTTTAGGGGTGAGCTGCCTATTCAACACACGGCCGATGCTAAGGTACGCTAACTACTCGGCACTACTTACTGCAGAAAAGAAAACTCTGCAGAAGACACTGGATTTTATTCAACTCCATGGCCACTCATACCGAGCTTTGGATACTCTACTCCAGTCCTCCCCGTCAGACGATTTGCCTCTCCCCTGCACATTCCCGGGTACAGTGACCACCGACGTTACAAGGTTCTCTCGGAGCTGGGATTCAGCAACCCCCGAGCCTGTTGTTGCGGATGATATCAGCCTCTTTAGCACACCAGACGAGACCGCATCGAGGCTGCCTGCATTCCCGTCCCAACATTTCGGTGCTGCCACGTTCAGCATCGCCGACGATAGTCATGGGATTCTGACGCCTGACACCTCCGTTAGGACATCCATAGACTGTCCTCCAGGGACGGAAGAACCTAGTCTTAGCCCTCAAAACACTGGCCCGGACTCTCCTGATGCAATGCTTCTAGGCCCAATGTCGAAATCAACGATGAGGAGCACTAGCGGTTGGCTTAGTCCTCTGCACATGGCGGCAAGAAAAGGATCTAGTCGCATAATCCGGATACTGCTTCAACACAATAGCGATTGCGATGAGCTTGATAGCGAAGGACTAACGCCTCTCATACACGCAGTCATAGGAGGACATGAAGAGGCCACAAGGTCATTGCTTGAAGGCGGAGCACGGATTGAGAATGCCCAGCGGGATGGTGAGCGGCCGTCTCCTTCAGCGATACACTGGGCCGTCCTTAAACGTCGTGAAGGTGTGCTGAGAGTTCTGCTAGACCATTCTTCAGATCCCAAGTTGATAGATGCCTATGATGATCGCGGGAGAGCACCCTTGCATATTGCTATTGATAATGAATTTGACGCCGGCGTTAGCTTGTTAGTACAGTTCGGTGCTGACCTTTCGAGAAAGGCTCAGCAATACTAGGAGGGGTGTGTAGATGCAGAGTAGGATATAAATATTACCAATTCATACTCATTTATATGGACATGATGTAATGTACCTAGGTACCTGTTGGGCCCTAGGTAGGTGCTCAACCAGGGAGTCTTCAACCTAATTGGATTCCTTCTTTTAGCTAGCGACTAGCGTAGTGGGTGTGTGGGGAGAAGGGAGAAAACGACCCGCCACTTTGCCGCTAGGTAGACGCAATTAGTTTGACAGCAGCAGGGGCTACCTAGGTAGGTAGGCTTCAGGAGACGGAGTGGACGGCTATTTCGAAGCTGGCTCGAGATACGCCTACAGCATGAGGCAATGGACTTACAATACTCTTTCTAGAAACTAGATGGAAATACTAGGTCCATCATAGATATTACACCCGCAGACCAACCACTTCTTAAGTTAAGAGAACGCTTCCCGGCCCGCAAATGCAATTAGCGCTGAACACCACCCAACCAACACCACTAGAAATAGGTACAGCAACTCAAACACTGAAACGGAAACGAACAGCTACCTAGCTCAAACAAACAACTGCACCTACACGGACGGGCTTCAAAATCGAGCAATTGTCAAGCCCAGGAAAGCTTCGAATAACGCTCAAATCAATCTACCCCTTTAATACAAGATTAAAAATGCTCCTTTTTCTTTGATGGATGTACGAAGCTTTACGACAAAGGCGCACTATGCGTAGATATATTTATGATTTATCGAGCCCCCAGCCCATCTACTTTCGTAAAACCTGCGCAGCATCGCTCATACCCGTTATTTTCTTAAGAAGCCCGTCGGCCCATCCATATGGTAGGAATGTCAAGAACCAGAATAGAAACGCGGCTTCTCCCCGCCAAATCGGTGACCGGGGTGACTTCTTCGAAAGGTCCTTGACGGTTGCTTCCGCCCACTGCTGTTTTGGCATCCCGACATTAACAAACTGCTCTTGGCGGAGTGACTGCTCAATCTTCTCCCTCGCGGGGTCGTAGATAGAACCCTCAGGGAGAGTCGTAATGGTCGAGGTCTGCATAGACTTGATCAGGTTTGTCTTAACGACACCAGTGCGAAGCTCGACGACTTTGATGCCAAAGGGTTCGAGCTCCAAGCGCATAGTGTCCGTCATCATTGCCATCGCAGCCTTGGAGGAGTTGTAAACGCCCTGGAATGGCAGCGTGCCACTAGCTCCTATGGATGTTTGATTCACAATGGTCCCCTTGGACTCTAGGAGGTGCGGCATGAACGCCTGCGTCACGGCTATGTGTCCCCATACATTGAGGTCAAACACCTTCTTTGCCTCGGCGATGTTGACATCGACAACCGGCATGAGGAACGTTCGCCCGGCGTTGTTGACTAGCATGTCGAGTGAGGGAACCTTTTTGACACATTCTGCAATTGATTCCTCGGATAAGGTATCCAGGGTGAGCGTTTCGATCCCCTGAGACTTGAGCTCCGTCATCTTGGTCGGGTCTCGCGCTGTGGCATAGACGTGATATCCAGCTTTGTGGAAGGCAAGCGCGAGGGCAGCTCCCATTCCGCCATCAGAGCAGCCTGTGATTAGGACCGTCCGCTTGGTGAGTGTCATGATGGGTAATAAGATAGGATTGTTAACTTAGTGAACACGAATGGACGAGGGTCTTGAACGAGAGGGGTTCAGAAACAATTCTAGACAATCACTGCTGATTCGGGCACTAAATTTCACTTGCCTACTCCTAAGAAAACAGTAGACCCAAGTACTGCGCACACCTAACTTAGTAGCCGAGCCTCTTGCTAGAATAGGAGGTGAGGACAAAGCAATTCTAGGTCGTATTCAATGTGCTGCATAGGCGTAAGATGACAGGCTAAGCTGACACGCATCCGCATCCGACCCCGAGGTGGTAGTCGGCAGATTAAACTGACACACATCCCAGAGGAAATGGCTTTGCTGTGAAACACCACTCTCATTTGCTTATGAGTCATCGCTCATATCTCATATGTCATATTCCAAGCCGGCATCTGAATAGCTCGCAGTGACTAGTAGTTATAAATGCTTAGGTCGAATAATTAGTATTATCCATGATTTGAAGTTTACTTGTACAGCACTAAAAAAAAAGTAGTACTTCTTCTTACGCGTAGATTGCCGGTTGACCGATATCGTACTAGGTGATTTGCGGATCGTTCATGTCTCACTCAAGTTCAGCTTCAGGGCATGCTACTCCGATATCTATCCAATAGTAATATTAGCGTTTCTACCATCGTTGACCCGTTAACTTGCTCTAGCACATGATAATACCAATAATAGTACTGTAACATTGCACCACCATCTGACGAGTGTAGCAGTAGGCTGCCGACCCAATATCGACAAGGAGAAAATATGACTGATGCCGCAGATGTAGAGATTAAGCCTGGTGAGTCGTAGGTATTGGCTGGTAGGTGCTTGGCATGCCAGAGCCCGTTGTGTGCCTCCACAGGCAGCCATCAAGCGCCATCGTCAGCACATGCATTGTTCACGGACCAATAGAAGATAAATTACACATCGTATGCAATGAGACAGCATCAGTTTAGGCACCTATTCGTATTGTTTGTAGAAGCCGAAAGTGAAATATGTTTACAAGTTAGGTACTAGAGCGATCTCTCGTGGGCTGCAACAATAATCACTGCTAAGGCATGTATGTATGTACTTACAAGTACAAAGAAGTATGCTCTACCCCCCTTCCCCCATTTTTAGCCGTCGATCTAGCTGTAATTAGTCAACGAATCCACTCGGAGCCTCACTTAGTACTACACAGTAAGTTTATTTCCGACATTTATCTACTTTAGGTAGGTACATAATTACAACTCGTAGTACTGTAGGGTCAGTTATGCGGTCTTTGTCTTTCGTAGTATATTCAATATCCAGCATCTAAAGTGTCAAAATAATATCTACGTAACTCATTAGTAATAGGTGTATCACCTTAATCTACCTTATGTACCTAGTGTTAGGTACAGTGTGAGGTCGTGTACTTCTAGTATATATAAACATAATAGATTTATGTGGAGTGAAGTACCAAGCCACCGAATTCACCGGCCACCCGATTCCAACGCATGGCATTCCTCTTCTAAAGTTCTCTGCCCTTCAAAGACTACACTATTATACAGATATAAATGTTATGGTAAGGAACAGAAACGCAATCTATTCACATGGGAGGTAGCGGCAGCAGAGTAGTTGAATGCATGTATTGGAGAGACCGTGAACCTTTAACAGAAGGCCTGGCGGCGCGCTTGTCGGCTAGGAAATCGAACCTAATTATGATATGCAAAAAAGAAAAAAGCTGTTCTAATATTGCGACTCTAATCCCGCTATATATTGGCTTTTTCAACTTGACGATTAGAGCTAGTTATCTATTACCAAACAACCCCGAAGTAAAACGTAGGTAACAAATCCAAAAAGAAAATTAATTACGCTGGCCAAAGTTGAGCTTAAAATCCAGAATGTTGGAAATCATACTCGCGCGGGGTATAACCTGATCCATAGCAAGCTTCCGTACATAAGAAAGCATATCAAGTCTGATGTGCCTCGGGCTTAGTAGAAAGCGGTTCCCATGAATGATGCTGAGGTAGGATGCCCTTAACGTCGATGTTGTTGTCCGAAACATAGCCTTCGGACATATTGAATGTAGTAGTGCGTAATATTTCTAGGTCTTGAGCTTCCTGAGATAAATTGTTCATGGGGATCGATAACTTCTGTTGCCCTGACACGCTACTCTTAGCCGAGCTCGCCTTTGCGACTGACACAAGACCTCGTTCGTCCGCGTCGAGGTAATCTTCTTTGGCTTCAGAGCTGCCTCGTCTGGTAAAAAGACGCGATATCGTCGTTTTCGTCCCAAAGGACGACTGTACTGCCCGCTCTAGATAGCTTTTTGTGGTTTGCATCAGCGCACTAAAGGGCCTCGGAACGCCAGGGAGAGAGAACGCCAGAAAGGCAAACGTCATTTCGAGACTGCCATACAGGATCTCGTACGACACATCGTATGCATAGTCTCCAGCAGTTAACAACGTAACTGCCCATCTCAGTCGGATGGTCGCGAAGACAATGCAACTGGTATTCTGGTATTAGCTACCGCTAACTTAGATAGCTTTTGTTGAGAATTGGGAAGCGTGAGTGAGGGAGAAACAAGGATATCTCACAGAATCCCCGCAATGAAAACAACAGAAACTCCGAGTTTCTTTTTGAAGGGCAAGTTAAGTTTCCATATGACTCTCTGTGGAATAAAGAGTATAGTAAGGTCAATGATGACATTGATGGCGGCAGATAGCGGAGACAATAGATCATCGTTGACGCAGTAGCCACCGGGGATGCTCCTGTCCCAATAGTATTGGAGCGGGTGACATGTTAGCAACTCGATGAGAATTGTGACAAGATAGAACACGGCGTTGAGCAACGCCACAGAGTAGCACAGCCAAAAAAAGAGATTCCTTTCCCCGGGTGCAAATATCCGTGCCCATTGCAAGAGTATGGCAGCTTTCAAGAATATCATCGCAACGTTATACATAGTCGTCGTAATAAAGATGTTCTATCCTCAGCACTGCATTAACATGATATCGGCACATGGCGCCAGATGGACTTACAAATAGGTGCCATGCCTGATCTTTATGCTGTAGGTTCCATCCGCGGACGAAGTAACCGGTAGTGGCAGTAATTCGGTAGACAAAAATGTGGAAGACGACGAACGTCCCCTAAAGAAATCATGTCAGCAAGACACAAGCTAGTTGCCCTACAGTGACGCAACATACTATAGCTATGACGGCGAGATCTTCACATGGACTATTAGTATTAATCTTCGAGCAAACGTTGAATGAAAAATGAGGCTAACAATCGTCCAAGTGGAGGCTGTGTTTTGTTCTGCCATAGGCGTACAAGGTCCAAACAACAACCGTAAGGGCTAAGCTAAATGAAACAACGCCGTTCATTGTCCCATTGCCGTTTGGAGGGTTGGTGAAGTCGGACTGAACGCCGTCCGGTGGCGGGACAATAGGGGCATCGGGGTCCCAAGAGCGCGGGACTGTCGCCATGCTAATTGGGAGAGCGCGGGATGCAAATAGTAGAAGCTGGAGATGATTCAATTACGATGAGAGTCGGCTAACTAAGATAAGACCGTAGTAAGCACCGCGAGTTTGGCTAGCGTCAGTTTGAAGAGAATGAATTATGGACGATTAGAAGAAAATAGTTTTGCGAAAATACGTTTGCTGGGCCGCTCTGTTAAGCCTACGAGTGCATTGGCAAAAGCCTTGGGGGCCATTACTTCAGTCCTCGCTTCTTGGGCGTCGCGGAGGCTAAGCTTCGGTAAGCTACTAAGTAAGCTGCTCGACTGTAACATTATGCACTCTGCATGTCAGCGTGTTGCCGATCAGCATTCTCTAATACCTGGTTTGGACCCTGTACCTTAGACTCCCCGATCTTGACGCGGTATCCGGGCAATTAAAGAATGACTCGTTATTTGCCAAAGCCCGCGATAGCAACAGGCATTTCCGAACTCATCTTATGACTCAAGACCCCCATACAGATCAATCCCTCGTGCAAGTCAGGACACAAATCAACTTAGGCGATGCGTTAAACACTGCGTAAGTTGAATCTCCCACTATAGGAAATCCGGTATGGTAAGCTAAAATAATTCAACAGATCACTTGATCTCTCAAATATCTAATATATAATACATGTCGAATAAGGTAAATGCTAGTGTTGCTTAAGAACTACTAAAGGCTCCGAATCACTCATTCGGCCATTTTCTCATTATCCTCTACTACATAACTAGGCTATAATTATCTTCTCTACGATCGAACTCGAACTCGTAGTCCATGGCTCCCGGTTGCGGGCATAGGTATGATCATTTCACTGTTGGCGTCGATATCCCGCTCGCGAATTGTGTCATAAAGCTCGAGCGTAGATCCGGCTTGGCCACTATATATTTCATAGTGTCTTAGGATGGTGGCTAGCATCATGCTCATTTCGCAGCGAGCAATACCTTCGCTATTATCTCAGGTAGTTAGTTTGTAGGCTAGCAGTTTAATGAGAGGCGCTTACCCGACGCAGTTTCTAGAACCGTGAGAGAATGGAATCGTGACTCGACTGAGATTCGGGTTGTTAATCCATCTATGTGGGTTAAACTGGAGGGGCTCCTCAAAAAGCTCTTGATCGCTGTGTGTCACGAATGAGGTCATGCTCGCCGGAGTACCCGCTGGTACAACATATGTTTTGCCACGCTTCTTATCGTAATATATAATATCTTTGTCCGGTGAGATTCGTGGCATGCGCGAAATCACACCTGGGTGGAGTCGTAGGCCCTCGTTGATCACAGCGTTCAAATACGGAAGCTTCCGAACGTCAGCATGAGAGGCTACCCCGTTCTTCCCAGGCATAGCCAAAGTGACCTCATCTTTTGCCGTCTTATAAACATCTGGATGTGACAGAAGTTCAAATAAGATAGCGCTCAGAGTGTGGCCTTGAATTGAAAGACGTTAACTCGCTTCTGAACTAAACGGAATAGCGACTTGGGCAGCTTAGACTTACCCGTCGTGCTTTCGCCAGCTAAGACAATGAGCTGAGCGTCGTTTGCCATTCTTGCGTCTGTCTTCTCATTTTCAGGCAGGTTGCTGCTCAATATGCCCTCAAAAATGGTACTTTTAACAGCATTTGGATCTGGGGAGGCCCTGATCTGGCGAACTCTGTTGACCCTCCACTGCCTCAGATGGTTAGTAGGTGAGGAATGATATTAAAATTCGAAGATACGGTGTATCCTGATATGTACCTCCTGTTTTTCTGACATTGCGGATAGGTTCGGAATGAACACGGCCATCACCCATGACGGTATATTATTAATAAGACTCATGACTATAGGGAAGGCCCCGAAGATGTGGGTAAGTTGAAAGTATTTTTCTTGCGAAGAAAAGTACTCCTCCCCCCAGTCTTCGTGGTCGACAAAACCGAGAGAACCACCAAATGCGTAAGAGGTGACAACATCGCTTGCGTATGCTTGGAAAACCATAGGCATTTTTAGGACCACTCCACCATCTCGGCCGAGCTTACTCCACCGCTCAAGCATTCTCTCTAGTCGTTCTTTGATAATAGGTTCTACCCTACCAACACTAGCCGCAGAAAAAAACGCACTAATGCTGTTCCGACGTATACGATGCTTTTCATGGCTTAATGTGGCAACGATCGAGTCTGGGGCTTGAATGAAGCATCTAGTTAGCCTAATCCTCCAGTGACGTAGCGAAGTAGGACTTTCCTACTTCCACTTCTCCGGCCCACCCATCGGGGTTTGTCAGTCTTCCTGCTAGTTGTAGGGTATATATTGTTGATGAATTCTGCATCGTTGACGTGAACCTCATCTGGATTAATGCGTATAATGGGTCCTATGCTAGTCAATGATACATGTGGTTGATATCAGGAAATATCGTTGTACGAACCATACTCCTCGTGCATACCCTTGATCCGTTTGAAGTATTGGCCGCCTAGGACTACTTCATAATAGATCTCATACCAATACGATATTGCTACTTGCCGTTAGATACAGCTTCCCTGTCCGCCATTCACCGGTATTCAAACCGGGGCTTTATTGAACTCACCAGCTAGTCTCGGACCGGGGATCCTCGACAGTGGATGAAAAGTTACTTGGCACAAGTGTCAGGAGCAAAGTCGTTACATGGAGACAGCAATTCATACCTCGGTACACACCAATGCAAAATTCCCAGGTGACACATGCTATTAAGAGCAAGCTTACTGCTTGGAAAGCAAAATCATGCTCTGGGTTCTTTAGCCCTTCGCAAGCCCAATACTGTATATTGAATAGATTGGGTAACATCATTGAAGAATGGAATGAAGATGAGCTTCAACGATCATCTAAAGGCTCATGTCCCATGCTACTTTCCCAGTGCTCATACCATACAAATACAAAATCAACCGGGTCTGCTAGCAATAACGTCGGTCTGAAATTAGACCGTGCCGTGTAGATGTCGTGCTGTTTCTATAATAGTCATAGTAACATCGTGAACTAGTGCGAGACACAGTGTTCATTTGTCATCTTTGGGCTGACGTATGAAAAGAAATCATGTCTTATGGTCACAGCAGAGAATTGTATAAGATCACTACGTCATTTTACATGTAGTAATCAATATAAGACCCTAACAGACGGGATGTTACGCTAAGCTGACCAAGGCACATACTGCACGGCAAGCCCCTATTATGTTCATGCATTAGTTTGGAAGGGTTCTTGCCTTCTAAGTACGATGAAGTATGAAGCCACCTCAACGTACCTAGCTACCTAACGTCGGTGGGTTGCATATAATGCGATTCTATGAGAGTGCGTAACGGGGCTGACTGAGGCTTGCATATAGTGAAGCCATTACTCGAATTCACACATGTAGCATTATTGGAATTTACTATCTTAGGAACGGTGGGCGTTATGAATGGAGTGCTGAACAATGTGAAGCAGTAAGATGAAGACTTGAATCCTTTCGATAGAATCAATCATAGAATAGGGGTGCTCAACATTGGTGGCGTAGTAGAATTCAAATATAGATTAAGCGTCTCATAAATTAAGCTTTCTGAGGACTTAGAGGGGATAACTTGTTCGATTTGTCTTGCTATACCTATATGAAAATGTATAGACATCTGAGCGACCGGCTTTATGTGGGGGTGGTGTTCATGGCTATGTCAACTCTGTGTGCAACTTCTGTGCCATTTAGCCGTGGTAGTCCAGCCTGCCGCTACTTACCTGGAGATGCTGGGTGGCCTTCGAATGAGAAATGGAACCACCTCAATCACACAACCGGAGGCAAGCTTATTCGCGGGACACCCTTAGCAGAGCCTTGTTATTTACCAACATTGAGTTTTGGAAGCGAGTTGTGTTCTGGCATCCAGAACAATTGGACATTACCAGAGACATAGTTAGTAACTGCAGAGGTCCCCCTTAACTACCACTCATTCATTATCTATGGGCTAAGCTCTAAGCTTACACATATTGAGCCTTTAGTTACGAGGATCCTATAAGTGTCATGTCTCCGTACTGGCTCAATGACTCGTGCAGCCCCTTTGCAGCCTCGAGCTTTGGTTGCACTCTAGGTAACTTGGCAGCTTACGCATTGGAGATTGACGGCGTAGCTACTACAGTGGCAGGGCTAAAATTCGCCCAGGAGAATAACATCAGGCTCTCGATCAAAAATACTGGGCATGACTATACAGGAAGGTCAAATGGCCAAGGGTCTTTGGTCTTGTGGACTCACAAACTAAAGGACATAGAGTTTATCAATTATAGCAGCTCTTACTACACGGGGACTGCCGTCAAGGTTGGTGCGGGTGTCCAGTTCTCTGAGGTTTACGCCTCAGCAGCCAGCCGCGGCCTTCGCGTGGTTGGGGGATATTGCCCCTCGGTTGGGATGGCCGGAGGTTATGTCCAAAGTGGCGGTTACGGACCTTTGACATCGAGCTACGGATTGGCCGCGGACAACGCGCTCGAGTTCGAAGTGGTGACCGTCGACGGCCGTCACCTTATTGCCTCTCCCACTGAGCATTCTGATTTGTACTGGGCCCTAAGCGGCAGTGGAGCCGGCAACTACGCTGTTGTCCTTTCGCTTACGACCAAGACACATACGGACGGCCCAACAGCTGGCGCATCACTCTCATTCATCAATACAGACCCGACCACATACTGGGCTGCTGTGAGTGCATTCCAGTCCCATCTTCTTGTGGTGGACGAAATTCCCGGCTTCGCCATGTCATGGGGGTTGGATAACCAAAGCTTTTCTCTCGACGTCGCAACGTTACCAGGTGGCCTCCAATCCGACATCTCAACGGCGTTGGATCCGTTTATTCAAAAAGCGAAAGATCTAGGGATGCCTCTAACGCGTTATAATACCACAATATACCCTAGCTTTTATTCCCACTTCCAACACTACACATTTCCTCCCGAAGTATACTCGACCAATAATACCCTCGGTGGTCGACTGATCCAGCGTTCTACTATACGGGACAGACTTCGGGAGCTTGTTGGCGCATTCCGTCAAATTGTAGAGAATACGGATTTCCCAGTGAGCCGCATCAGCGGAAACACGTTTAACGCCACTTGGAAACGTATACCCAAAGCTCCCGGGCGGAATTCCGTACTCCCTGCCTGGAGGGACGCGTTGTACACGCTGAACATCGCCATTCTGTATAGTGCCGAAACGAGCCCGGAGGAGCTACGTGCGATTCAGCGTCAGGCAAACGAATGGCAGCAGCTCTTTCGTCCTATAACAATCCGCGGCGGAGCCTATGTGAATGAAGCTACCTTCGATAACCGAAATTGGAAAGAGGACTACTTCGGAGAGAACTACAAGAGGCTCCTGGAGATAAAATACAAATACGATCCAAAATTCACTCTCTGGCAACATACTTCTGTCGGTACCGACGCTTACTGGGAGGTTGCTGCAGACGGACGACTCTGCCGTGTATAAGGCTTACAGACTCACGAGGGAAAGAAAGACAAGGAAAAGAAACTAGGGCTAGTTGATACAGACTGGAGTGTTCTATCAAGTGTAGCGTCGGATCTAGATGGTCAGGATATCAGACTTTCGGCCACACATTTATACACCCTTTGCAGCCTCTCGATTTAAGCTTCTCGCATAAGGCAACTGACCTGTCAGGGGATAAAGTCACCAGAGGGACGAAGGAGTGGAGCAAATTCTCTGACATGCCCCCTTCACCAGAATCACACAATTTGTTTATACAATCTTTAATTTCTCTAAAAGCCAATTGAACCCTGTGTACTGCCTCGATAGTAATAGCAGACTTGACATTCGTATTCATATCAACCTTTGTTTTCTTTTTAATTCTAGTGGCTTCTATCATGGGCAAACAGACCTCTCCTACCACCTCTATTAAAGAAGTGTAGAAAACATGATTATATGAGCCGAGTCATCTTTAAAATGTGTAGAGTGATCGCGACAGGTACTAAAACAGCTAGGGTTATTGAGGTGCACTAGAGGCCTAGCCAACGCCATCTTAACCATTTACTGATTTAACGAGTGAACATAAAGTCAAAAAAAATAAGGAGTATATTAGTGATGGAGTCGATTGCCATGAAGGCCAACCTTAGGTTGAAGTCTAAGGCTAGGGGTAGGCTATTTATATAGGAAATCAACAAAAGTCAACGTGAATTCTCCTTAGCTAATCAATCTGACCCCCTGGCCAGACCACCCGCATTGTTTCAGTACCTAAGTATTTAACAGCTTAATCACGTCACTGGAGTATATACTAACCCCAGTAAAGTTCTTGTAGAATTGACATACAAGCATCTTGTCTCTATCTATAAAGTGTACTTTTAGGCGTGTACGCTAAGACAGGAGAGAGCGCTCCAGACAAACAGCACGAGCGTAAGCAGTTAGTATTATTTCCCCCTCGTCCACATGAAGCGCACAATTATAGATCGAGAAATAGAAGTATAATAGACCTTAGATTGGACGTTCCTTTTCGAAGCATTTAGACTGGTTGGCAGACTCGATAGAGAAACCTTGGATAAGTTCTGTAAAGATAGGCGTTCGATTCGCGGTGTTTGTAATGTCTAGTGTGTGAAGCTGTCATTTCCCACTATGCTAAGGCTTCCATTATCTTTGGACGTGTGTGCCGAGAGGCAGTTTATTCAACTACCCAGGTAAATTGTCGGCGATGTTGCGATCTGTAGGCCCTCGACCTTAGCTTAGCTATATTGCTCTGGGCTGCCTCACCCAGTAGTACTCTACACATTTCCGCATGATTTAATCATATTGTTCACCTTAGGTCACCCATCGCCGTTAGTTCGGAGTGGGTATGTCAATAGTTGTGACTATAGAAATGACCCTTGACTGGTAACAATATTTGAAGTTCAGATGGTCCCTCTGTCCACAACTAAGCCCTAGCCTCCATCATAGCCTTTCCCCTTATATTCTAAATTCTAAATACGTTCGTTTCACTTTAATTCTAATCGCGATATGGAGCCAACACTTGATTTAAGATAGTATCTAACGGATATTCGGACCTCCTCACTGTTCCATAAAAGCTTCTTCGGTGCATCCAGAAATTCTCTGACACTGTTGATACACAAGAACGAGATCTTAAAAACACTGCGCCCTATTAACCAATATAGCCTTGTTATCAAGCCCCGTTTATATTTTAGCAATTATTTTATCGACTAGTTAAATATAAATATTATTTATATCTTTATTAGCATCTAAAGTGGGCTATAGGCCTCAGCTTGCTGACAGTGGAAACAACGCCGGATGCCGCGGCTCGAGATTCATACCAACCATATCGGGATATTAAGATCTACACATATACGTTCACGTAGTCATAGGCATCATATTTCACGACTTCTCCCACATTACCCAAATGCATGAATCCGATAACTCACTCATAAATATCCATAAGAGGACAAAGCATAGAGTCTATTAATCCCTAAGGTTTGAGCGAAGTTCCGCCCAAGCATCCATGGAGTCGAGGTGTGTGCAAGCTTCTTTTAAACGTTCAATTTAAATAACCGGCCGGACTTTGCAGTCTCAGCTGCCATATGGATTGGCTCTTCTCAGGATCCACAAACTCGACTATCGGCGTCGTTTAATACAGTACAGGTGACATCAGATGTCTCGTTCAATCTCCGCGACCGCGACGGCTTGCCGCACTCGCTACGGAGTCCTGGGCATGGAATAGCCCGTCGGGCGCTTCGTAAACGACGTCTTTTATCGTTCCGGCTTGGCCCAGAACCGCCTCCGTCCAGCTTCCTAGTGAACCCAGACTCTATTCCATACAAAGGCCAGTAGAATGGTTCTTGCCTCATCCGAACGCCGACCTCGTGTCCCATCATTATGTGGTCGTTGTCGAACCCTAGTCGTTATGCCATGCGTGTTAAGGTACCTAAAAATGTCCCCAGCTGATTCAGTCGTCGCCGCCTAGATCTCCTGTCTTTGCAGTGGATGTTATACTAATGGCAATCTTCTTCGGCGCCCCTCCAGAGTCTCGGCCGCCGGCCACCGCCTTCTTTTTTCGTATGGGGCTTGGCGCCGTATTTGAAGCATTAGGCCCAGACGTGCTATTTCGGCGTTTGTGCTGTATCATTTTACTAAGATCATCTTCCTCGTCCTCTTCACGGCGGCGCTTCTCTGACACTCGTTCTGGTGGTGGTACGGTAGCCATGGGATTCTCTGCCTTCTGATGCCTCTCCTCCGGCTTGTCCTCATCGCCCGAGATGGCACCCGCTTCGATATTATCGTCTAACTCTTCGTCTGAAGCGTAATCAACTAAGAGCTTCGCACCTGGTGACTCGCCATTGGCAGGCAGCGTACGGTCGCCAGGTCTCGCTTGTAGTTCATCTTCTTCATCCGAAGTGTTCCAGTACTCGTCTTGGGTGTCGTCCATTGCCAAGTGTTCCATGGTGGTTCTCTGTGGGGGTAGCCGATTACGCCTACGGTCACGAGAACCATCTTCCTCAGACTCCAAGTAGTAATCCATATTGACTGTAAACCCGGAGGTTTGGTCATACCGAAGTATCAATGTTCTGAAAAGCTCCATATACGACAAGCTTTGTAGCTTCTCTCGATAGTTTTCCACCATGTGTTTTACAAGCTCTTTGATGTTTTCTTTCTTAATATGTTCGAAGAGCTCTAAGCACGCAGAGCTTATGAGATTATCGCGTGGCATCGTCTTGATGAGTAGATCGAGCACTGGTTCAATCACTCTCTTCTCCGACAAATGCTTGATATAAAACTCATCCTGTGAGCCAACAAGGTGGCGAAGGAAACGGACGGCAACTATATTTGATTAATAGAATGTTGTGAAAAATGGAAGACAAGCTAACTAACCGAGTTTAAGAAACTTTTCCGGCGACTGTAGTAGTTGGGTAATGCGCGGCACGATGTGGTTGTGCATGACGAAAAACTTGCAACGATGCTGGTGCTGTCGGACGAAGAAGCAGAGAATCTCAACGAGATAGCTAAAAGCCGACGCTTCCACGTTGGTAAATTTCATACTAGTCCGCTCTTGTAAAGCAATGAGAGGCTGGAAAAGTTTAACAGCTGATTTTTCGTAGAAAAGGCCTACGAAATGGTCCTGTTGGGGATCGGGGGCTTGGGCTAATCTGGCTCGGGCCGCATATTCCCCATTAGCTTTTGCAAATGCTTCGGCCTGTATCGGGGGTCCTTGATCGAGGAGCACCTTCAGAGTATCTGAGATCTGCGACTTAACGCCCAAGTCGGTCTCGACTAGCAAGAGATCGATGAGTGTGTCAGTCAACAGAGGCTGCTTCTCGTGTATTTGACGATATATCATCTGCCGGATCATCTGCGGGTCATGATCGAGCATCGATACGAGAATATCTGTGGCACCAACGCGAACTGCAACGTCATTGCTCCTGAGACCGAAATGGATGACTTGGAGTAAACCGTGAGCGATGAAGTTATTGTAAAGCGTCTGTCGAGCGGGTGGTTGAAGATTCTTCGCAATAGCACAGCATTGTTGAACAAAAAGGACCGCCTCTTTCTTCTTAGTCAAGTCTTGCCCAGATTTGAAGATGTTGAACAGGTCGCCCAGGAAGGCCGAATTCCCCTGCAGATGTTGAACTATATCTACCTGGTTAAAGAATATCAGCGAATTTAGCACCGAGAAGGTATTATCATCCAGGATGCGAGCAAGTACGACATCCTTCAAGTACTGCAGCCGATACGTCTGGTGGATCTTCCTGGTGATGCCCGGATCCTCGATGCGGACAACCTCCCGGTATCTTCCTTCGCCCTGTAACCACTGACGGTGGTTAGCTTTATGACTGGGAAAATCCGGGTCATATTCCAAGGCGCCGACAACACCAATTACACATGCGTCTGACACAGCATGTTCTATAATGGCCGTATCGTTAAGCAGAATAATGGTCTTCACAATATTACAGAGACGATGCAAGTCCCCTAGGCTTTCGAGATCCTCAGCATCGGATACAACAGGTATGAGTTTGTCAATATAGTTTTCCGCGATGACGTATTTGGTGAGGGCTTCCCGGCCACCGATGGAAGTAGTCAACACGCGCATTTGTGTCTCGATGTCAGCTAGATTGCTCATCGAAACTTCGGGGAGGCTGATCGGATTCGCCGCCTCGATGGGAAGCTCGTCGGTTGGGCTATCATCTATAGGAAGATTTAGTTTTTTTGATAGAATGAACGAAGGTTATGCGATAGGGCGAACCTTGGGGATTTGTAGGATTGTACTGCTGTTGTATGCTATGGATGAATTTCCTACACTGCTTGTCAGCTGCTGGTCAATGATTATCGTTCACCACAAGCTCTAACCAGATCATCGCGCAGCCTTCCGCCTCCTGAAAACTAAGGGCCATGTCGACACCATTGGAAGGCTCCGTCCAAACAATGAGGGTCTCTGCAGGGATTTCGGATCAGTCATATGGTTTCGAATCTAGTGATGTACAGTTGGTATCAAACCTTGCTGTTTGTGAAAGCCATCCTCTTTGCAGATTCGAGTTTCAAGTAGCGTGCGACCGGGCTGGTCCTCCGATTCAACAATTACTCGGGCGTCTCGCTGGCCATCTTCAGTCTACGCACGCAACAAGACGAGTCAGTGAGTATGAGAATGGGATGGGATGGGATGGATGACGATGCGACACAACGCAGCGGGCAGACATGGCGCGACCGTGACAGTGACAGTGACAGTGACAGAGAGGCTTACAGCATTGAAGGTGGCGGTGCAGAAACCGGTCCCGCGGTCAAACCAGTCGTTGTTGCGAAGTTCGTAGACCTTAACTCGCCTCCGATCCGTCGACGGATGAGGCACGGGCTGTGCCGCCATCGTCAACGGGTAGTCGGAGTCCACCTCAGCGCCAAGACGATTGTAGTGCAGGAGCTCGGGCGCGAGATCGAGATGTTGTTGGAGGGATAGCTCGGTGTCGGAGTGACTAAGGAGAGTGAGCGCCGCCACGGTTCTTCAGAGTCAGCGCGCTAGTCGGCCGGGCGCGCGCGCACACACAATGAATGAATAATGCGGGTTACGTTTCTATTTAGGTGTGTTTGGACGGGTATACAGGTGCCAGACCAGAGAAGCGAGCCTTGTGCGTGAGTAGTCGTAGTGATGATTACGCGACGACGGGTTCGGACGGTCGGATGAGGAAATGATGCGATCGCGCGCAGAACCAGACTCTCGAGACCCAGCGTTGGCGTTGGCGTTGGCGTTAGCGTCGACGTTGGCGAGCGGGATAGAGTTCGTGCGGTGTAACGGACGGGCGGACGTAAGTTGCGGCGGGTAGGCCAGGCAATCAGTCAATCCCACAAAGCGATACAGCGATATAGGGTCTATTCAGTCATTCACGGTACGAGCATAAGGTTCTGATTAGGTTGGTACCGGGCGGCGAGCCGACGGGACATGTGGCTCGTGACTCGTGGGAAGGCTGATAGCGCGGCAAATGGTGGATGGGGGGGAGACGGTTGAGGTGAGGGAGAATGAGGCGAAAAGCCCCGACAAGATCGATTAGGTCGCGATGAACTGAACGGGCAGGCCGGGGCGCTGGACCTGTACTGGGTCCGTGCTGGGTCCGTGCTTGGTGCGCTGGTACCTACTACCTAGGTACTCTGGATCTGGCACCTGCGCAGAGACCTGGAGTCCTGCCTGGGCAAGTGGTGGACAGGCTTCTGGACAGGCCTCGACGGGCGCTGCAAGGGGGCTCCACAGCCTAGCGCTTGGCGTGTCTTTACCGCTAAGACACTTCCGCTCTACACCCACTGACTGGTTGGATTACAGAGACCAGGCAGAATCCGGTCTAGCCTGACCAGCACCTGAGGTACCTAGTCCGGGTATTGTATGTGCCTAGGGAGCATAGATAGGGAGGCAGCTCCAAGTTTTGCTCCAAAGTCCAGGGTCATATCCAGATTAAGGTAGCCCGGCAAGTTTAAGTTGTGGGAAGGTGACGTAGACTACCGTACACAACCTACGAGGACACGACAGTTTAAGCCTGCTGATAGGGCAGTATTGTTCCAGATCAACAGACTGAACACACCAACAGCTATATCCTGTTGACGATATGAAACAATTGGCGCGCAGAGGTACCTAAGGTACAGAACCACTATGCGCTCCAGTGTAGGTACCTACAGAGGTACTTGTTTATATAGTGGAGCCTTCTGCCAAAGCGATAGGTAATCGTATCCACTTTTGATTGGTGCATATCTCATAATCGCAGATGTCAATATACACCGAGGTAAGATAAAAGACTCCCTTGGATTAGGTATCTCACGTAGCCGTATCCTAAGTACAGTTGAATTGCTATATTATTCTAGACAGTACTTACCTAAGTAGTCTTCCAAGGTCATCATGATTTTAAAGAGTTCTGATTACCTAAGTAGATTATCACCGAGAGGTAACGTCAATTCGCCTACCTACTAGGTATTCTTAGTGGAACATTAGCGGCTGGCTCGTGCATCCCGAGATCTTAGCGTCGGTAATGCACATCATCCTAAGTATAGCAGCACGTGCCATCATGCCTTATAATGATTAACTATGCGTACATTTTAATAAATAACGTCTCACCATTGTAAGTTCCAGAAGCTCGACTCAGAAAGACATGTTTTAGTATACAGTGTTCTAGATTCCCCATTTATTATTTCTTTGTGATATGGCCAAGAGTCAACACTTATAATTATCTTATATCTAAACTTTCGACACATTTAGATGTCTAGCATTCCCTTCACACGCCTTTTAGGCCATCTTCTTGTAATTACTTTTTCTATACAACAGAGTATTTATGACGACGCGCAGCATCAATTGCAATGCTAAGGGCTTAGAACAACGCAGGATCCCGTTGGATATCCTGAGCTACATCCAGCTGGTGGCACTCATTTAACGTCTAGCACCATATATGCAACACATTCCCGGTAAATTTTTGAGCAGTCGATAGGCATATTCTAAATAAATTCATTTGATAGTAGAGTAGAGAGACGTGACGTAGGTAGACATCGAAGTTGATTCTTAAGTTTTGAGACAAGGTTGAAGAATCTGAAACGACCTCACAATCGGCCGATGTATCCCCCTCATTGCGACACGAGGTACTTCTTCTATAGAGGCTACGAATTTTTATATATGGCCATATGCATAAGTGATAAAATTCTCTCGCGCGAATCTACTAATGTGTTATATACATCATCAAAATAGTTCTCTTTGCTGATATAATAGAGACAGCTTTATGTTAAGCGTCAGGAAAAAGGGGGCCGGGAGTGAATAGATGGACTATAGCTAGGTGGGAGGATAGATTTAGTTAAGTCTCAAGAGAAGGATCGATTGATTCCTGGCCCTAGGGGAACCCAGGATCCCTTTATATAGCCAGTTTCTAGGAACATAAGTTGGAGCTGACAAGCCATACAAACGTGACGTGGAAATCAACATATTGATATATACTCTAGGGGCTCGAGCACGCTGAATCGGAATAGAGATTTTATCTCAATATAGAAAATAATACATCCCGATAAACCGTGCTGGAGGAGGGCGAAGGGCCAGCGCACTTAGTACCTTCTAAGCCACGACTAGGACCCAGCTAAACACGAAATATATCTTTCAATTAATCAAATATCCAACAGGGCTGGCCGAAGACTGACGTAGGAATACTACCTAGGTAGTCACAAAGCGAACAGGGTGTCAAGAAATAAAGTCACTAGAGCGATGTAGATGGGTGGTTTCTAGAACCCTAGAGGTGATTTCATTAATTGTTTCTATTATATGTAGAAATGAGTTCTCTCCAATGAACTAGGAGAGCCTAGGAATCAAGACTGTTGATCCCTAGCCGCCATACCTACCCCCAATTGCTACCCTATAGTAACCCAAGTGCGATATATTTTCACTCTAGAATAAAACCTAAACCACAGGAACGTGACACAGCGATAAAGGCATATATTTAAGACTTCGCATGCAGGCAATGGATTGATTAACATAGGGCCGTCTTTAGAAGCCATATGTTACCTAGCCTACTACTAAGCTCTACTAGTATCATGCACTTAGCAGCCTCATATTGATTCCTTACTTTCTTCCCGATCCGCTTAATCATCTTGACTTATAATGGATATCATAGACGGAACGTGTTATTCTATCGGGAGCGAGCTCTAGACTAAAGATGGGTTACAGTATGGAAGTAGTTAAATAGTATCTAGCTTAGAGTGTGGGCGCCGAGGCTCGATGTTTTGGATCACTGGGTCCTCTCCTAAACATTATTGACTAATCTCCATATATACTAGTGATCCTATGATAATCGCCTTAATGGAGCTTAAGCGTCCCGTTGGTGAAAGTATTGCTTGCCACATCCATCGGGGATAGAGTCTCGAGTACTAGAATAGTCATCCTGGTGATGAAATAGGGTCAGCTACGTTATCATAGTTTCAATTCAATAGCTTGGCAAGCCACATACCATTCAAACACCCCTCGGCCCGTAGGTAGGTGAGTATATTGCTTTGTTGTGACATCAAAACGTGGAACACTTCGGCATCTGGCAAGGCTTATTACTACTTCCTTGGTATTATCACTGTGTAGATATCTCATGAATACCTCCTATATCCTTCCGGTTGCTTGATGAGATTAAGCCGTTACTTGCACTGTTGACTAGTCCTATGATCGACGTTTATTTTATCTAAAATAGCTGCAAGAGGCGAATATTATGAGCAGGGACTTCTGCATCAACCACTCTATTGACAGGTCTGAGAAGTTCAAGACTGGCAAGTCATACTGGAGAGTGCATCATCGTAGACACTTATGTTATGAATGCTCAGGCAATATAAATTCTTGAACCGGAGATGAGGGTTCGCAACAGCTCATTGAACGACGTTTAGCAGCTTTATGTATCAACATGCCGAAGTCTTGCCCAGTGATCGCTCTATCATTACGGCTTACGTTTCTACGGTGATTTTAAAAACTGATGTATTTTACTGTTAGTGTCCTGTAGTTGATTCGTCTAAGTCTGTAACAAATGTTATGTAGGCATAGTAGCTAGATAGAGGGATCCAAACACCGTAGGAAAACTGACGAGAATATCCATTTGGGATCCTTCAATGTTGGTATAGGAGAATTCTCATCGACATGTGATGGGACAAATTCAAATAGAACGCCTCAGGTTACTGCTGTTACGCGATCCAATCTTGGTGCGTATCGTAATAATGATGAGCATAATAGGCACTGGCGAATGGGAAATATCGTAAATCGTGATGCTGCCTTCGTATTCGTATAATTGGGATGAAAGGAGACAGGCACTTAGTCCAAGAGACTTAGAGTAGCGGTTGAGGCTTCTAGTTATCCCGAAATTGAGCACGCTATATGATGCGAGAAGCACCGATGGCCCCGAGTCCCCTCGACGGAAGATCGCACCTTGCGTCTCTTTTGCATGTGACTAAAGAAGGAAGCAGGAAAACAAGGTCTGGAAATCTAGCTGCTAGAGATATCGGGGATCATATGGTGAGAAACGAAAAAAGAATTGAGCATTAGATACCTAGTTTGACAACTCGGCGAAGTGGCTGAGCGGTAAACATTGGGTTCCTTCTTATGAGTTCTACGAGGTAGGTATAGCATTGCGTGGAGCGTAACTGATAATGCTAGCCGTTCTGAAAAGGACCGATGTCTCGTATCTCGCCTATCTCACATAGGTCAAACGGTAGCGCGCAAGCTTACATTTCATATCTCTTGACCGTATCTTCTATACGGACATGACGTGCCCTACAAAATGGACGTGGTAGGTTGTATGAGCAGATTGACTTGTGATCGTGTCGACCTTTGAGTAACTAGATAGAAAACCCACGTCTGCTGTAGTATAACAGTTCAAATCACGCAATATGCAATAGGGGCGAAGTTCTACGTAGACACGAATGAGAACTATAGTGTATGGCTGCGTTGCAAATTTGATCCGTATCATCCACGCTAATCCCCTAGCTCGGATTAGCATGGAACTATTCAAATGTTGCATACCTAACATGAAGAATGATCGTATCTCTTCCCGAATTGCTAGAGGAAGAGATGTGGGATACCGCCTGCAATGATGCATATTCGTCGTAGCCTTATACATAGACTATGGTAACATCGATGCTGCAAATTCATCACCCAACCCGTCCTCATATACGGTTACTTCAAGTTTCGCCTCTCTGAGTCGATCATTCACAACTAGCCTGCATCAAGGCTGCTACGTATTGAGGTGAATAGAGTATGTCGCTAGGAGCTTTCGCCGCGGGATCGATGAAGGTTGGTCCTTGGAGTAGCGCTGGTTGACGCTGATCTTCGTGATAGATAATGAAAGATACGTAGTCCTAGCCAATAGGGCATCCTCCGTATTACCGCACTGCATATGCTATGCTAGATGTGGAGACTAAGGCTGTGAGTGAGCCGATCCTCTACTGAGGTTTTTTTTATGCAGTTTGTTTGTCGGTGTGAGGACGCATCGGCAGTGATGTAGATAGGAGGTGTGAGTCTTATTGTCTTAATGTTGTTATCCATGGTGAAGAGCTTGGCTTAGGTTAGGTTTTAGAAAAATCCCTTGTACCTAAGGCTCTTGTTTAGCCTGGGGCTGGTCGACCCGTGGATCTGGATCCAGGTATGATTTCAGGCCAACCGGAAACCCTACCCACCCTAGGTGATACGTAGTACATAAGGGAACGTGTTATAATACATGATGATATAGGCAGCTAGTGGAGGTGGGTCATCGAGTAATAAGGGAAATGATATATATTCGCGTTGGAGAAGATATGAAAAACGAGCCATCTTAGACTCACACCGCGATTCTGACATGCAGAACAGATAGCAAAGTTCAACCCAACTACCAACAGCGCGCGCCAACACCGGGTTGCGCTGATACGGACTTCTATTAATATCAGACTCCAGATAGATGATAGATACCGTAATGTTCAGGGTGATTAAGCAGCTATACTTACCTCGGGTAGATACGCTATGCGTAGTGTACTGACTCGGTGACCCTGCATTCAGACTGATCTGGCTCTCCCATCCAGCGTTACGGCGTGGTACTGGAAGCTGAGGCACCTACGCTAACACGGTTACCTCCGGCGCCTAGTTAAATAGCTTAATGTTGTTCTGCAACAAGCACTAACTTTAAAGCTCCGAATCTACCGCCTCATTTTTTCGGAGACCATGTTTTCGTACTCGGAGACCACGCTAGACCTATTTTGGAAGAGTCCCACCAAGTCATTTCAAATGCTCCGATCATAGCTAAATTTGTAAGAAAAGTAGAGCACACTTTATGTAATCAACGGGAACAATAAAAATAACGGTTAAATACCTACCTATTTATTGCTTAGGTTAACCACAACTAAGTAGGTACTTGCAGGTACAAACTTTTAATAGGAACTTCTACTAAAAGAAATATATTTATAAGTATAACTAAAATTATAAAGGTAACTTGCGCTAGGGGCTAATAGCCGCTGCGTAGAGGGCTGTGGCGGTGGTGGCGGTAGTGGCTTACGCGGGAGTATGTGCCGTTCTGACCGTATTATTTAGGTCGATTTTAAAGGTTAACAGGGGCATTACCCTTTAGAGCTCCACTTCACATACAAATTTGGCTTAGCTAGGAGCAAATGGCGGGTGTGGAGATGGTGTGGAGAAATTGTATCCAAGATAAGTCTAGCGTAGCCTACGATAGGTTTAGCGTGGTCTCCGAGTACGAAAACGTGGTCTCCCAAAAAATGAGGCCCGAATCTACTGTCCGGATAGCTTTGGATAAAGTATTTTTTTACCTGGCACTTCCCTGTCGACCCGCGACTTCGGGACGCCCTAGGCCAATGGCTACGCCGCTTGTTGCACGTCTCATCTGCAGCAACCTAGGTACACTAGTAGGATGCGTGGCAACACTTTATCTAACCTAGGTACGCATACGGACTTACACTAGGAAGAATAAACATGTCAGCTCGTGGGTAAGGGACGGGTATAGTAAAGATGCGTGGCCGTATACACGGATGACGATTGGTTGTGAGACGGCCAACTACAACTACGCATAACACCTAGGGACTTATCTTGCATCATGAGCTTATGGAAGACAGAAGATCCGGCTGGGCTGAGAAGCGCTAGGCGATAGGTAAGGTTAGGTACGCGGCGTTCTGCGAGAGGAGCCCAATGGCTTGCTTTGTAACCTTAAATCTACTCGGTGCACCTCGCAGGATGACGTTGAAGTAGGTAGGTAGGTAAGTAAGTGAGCAGATGTCCTAGCGAGGATCATGACTGCATATAACAGGAGGAGTGAGTGAGTGAGTGAGTGGTGATGACAGGTGAATCAGCCACCTGAATATCTAGGTACCGAAAACCCTGAGCCGACCTTATGTATGCTGTACAACACCGTGTAGCCTGTCATGCGGTACCTAGTGCAACCCGGCAACAAACCACCTGCACTGATAGCTAGTGAGCCACAGGGCATAGGCAAGTACGTAACGTAGGGTCGTCCTGGCCAAGGGAAAGGGAAAAGAAAAGGGAGGGGCAGGCAGGGTGGAATACGAGAGAACTAGGGGTCAAAGTGCTGTATGCTATATGCATGCTGCATGTAGGTACCTCCCTACATGTATGCCGCATACTCTTATAGGTTGGCGTACCCAGTCCACCTAGTCCATCGTTCGTGTCTTGTGGAGTGCGGACCCCCAAACCTTCGTGATTATTATCTACAATCTGTATACTGTATACAGCTTAGGTAGGACAGCCAGCATGCATGCACGCTGCAGTATGTACCTACATGGACGTATGGTTAGAAGGTACAGCTGTACGCATATATGTAAAGTTGATCATAAGGTAGGACTGACTGATCAGCGGGAAATTTCGAGATTATCAGTGGTCTGTCAGTGGGAACTGGTACACATTATCTGACATTATTTCCTGTCTCTGAACAGGATCGTACCTAATTCATCTGCCATAGGGATCTTGTTTCTTTTCCCTTCCCGTCTGCCCACTTTGCCCAATAGTGTCTACTAATTTGGTAGCAACGCCGGCAGAGCAGTTCGAGATCCTTGTTCTAGTCCAGTCTCGGACACTACCTAAAGTTGTGCGTACCGATTAGTAGTGTCGCAGGTCGGCTTGGTCGGCAACGCAAGATCCATACTATCCATACTGCGTATTATAGTGCACCGTAGGGGGTATAGTGAGGTACGTACGTGTACAGCTGTACTCACTGTCGCTGCACGCTAGGCATAGGTAACAGCTCCCCCTGCTCAGCCGCACTGTCCGCGCAAAACCCGACAAGGTGACCCCCAAGTGGTAGCGCGGCGCCCAAGCAGAGATAGGCAATAAATCAGCCTTAGACAGGTACCTACATAGATACTGTACCTGCAAGTCGGTAGCTTGGGATCGACTCATTAATCCTAATTAAGGAAATCATTGAGGGCGCCACCTGCCAGTTTGCCAGGCTCCACGATCTAGCCTCATCCGCTGCTGTTGCATATAACTCCATGTAAGTTCCAAGGTTCCGACGCTGGCCTAAAATCCTCGTTCCTTGTTCCTCAAGCAAACAAAGTTTTAACACAAGCAATATAGCATCATATTTCTTCGCTCTTCTCAGCCTACGTAATACCCTTTGAAGCGATTGTGGTCTTACATCCGTCTATTTTATAACATATATCACGTCTCAACGTTTTCTTCTCTCTCATTTTTATTTTTCGCCGTCGACATCATCACCGACCATCTTTAAATCCGGGTCTTCTACCTATCCGCCTCCCCAGACGTTCCCCATCTGCCAACCAACCGGGTTAATACCTATATCACACCGCGATATTATTCCCCACCCTTAACGCACCGTATTATTGAGTGCCACCTGATTTAAGACAACCGAGCGCGCGTTGATTGCATTGAGCACGTCGACCTGGGGATCTTCCCTATTCTCCGCCTCAATTTATTTTACGCCGGCAGTCTACTTCGCCTGGGATTGTGCTATTGTGCCCGGCAGGAAGTTGACGCTGGGTCGGCCGGCTTTACTCAAGGCCTTGATAATCTAATTGGTCCCAACCAACACCTACGATGTCGGTCTTCTCGATAATTAAGCGCGGGCGGGCGCAGGCCAAGGAACACAATGCCAAGCAAGCAGACAAAGACAAGAGCGAGGCTGTCAAGCTTCCCTACAAGCATGTACCAACACATGCGGCAACCGATGCCTTAGCCACTGCTCCTGCTTCGTGGAAACATGACGATAGATCTAAGATCAGAGAGCAAAACCGGAGGAGAAGTGCTATGGCGGCCAACGGTAGCCACGGTGGACTGCCGCGTGTTGGAAGCACCTTGTCCCATGTTTCATACCCTTCTGTCTACGCAAATCCTGTCGTGCCCCTCCCTAAGAACTATAGTTATAGTAGTATACCAAGCTCATGGCGTGAAAGGATGGCCAGCACACCAGAGGCTTCGGAAGAGGCGGATTATTTCAGCCCGAGAGATTATAAAGGGAAGGGAAAGGAGATGATGCCGTCCTTTATCGTAGGCACAGGTGGTACAGCAAGTCCTATGTTATCGTCTGGGCGGACCAGCCCACTGCCAAGTAGAGGTAATTAGTTCAACATGTCTAGGAGCAGCCTCTCTCTCGGATGGCTAATAGCGGAGTAGCAGTGCCTGTAACTGTCGGTGTCGATAGCGGTAGCGTTGGCGTTGGCGTTAGTGGCGGCGGTGGCGGTGTCGGTATGGCTGTCAGCAAGGGATTGGAGAACTCAAGCGGCTCTGAAGATGAGAAGGCAATGAGAAAACAGGTTAAGAACGTATCATTCAGCACTGAGAGACCCCCGTCTTCGCGCGATAGTTCTACCACTGGTGAACGTACAATGCATCGTCTCCACCCTGCCCATGCGCGAAAAGCGTCAGAATCGCGTGCCCTTCCTAACTCTGATCGGCACTATCCTCCGCCCGCTAGAAGTACCTTCTTCTCGTTCTCGGCCCCTCGCCCAACGAGTCGTCGCAATCATAGTGTGGATATGTCCACGCCACATGTTCCAGGCTTGCCGGGACAGGTATACGGCGGCGCTCCATCTTCAGCCGCTTCGTCAGTCACCTCGATCGGTATGGCGATCTCCACTGCTCCCACCTCTGCTAACTCCTCGGAGTTACAAGTCTTTCAGCTCCCAGCTATTGTCAACATGTCACAGCCTATAGTAAATTCACGAAGATCGTCGTTAAGCGAGTATCTAAGAACATCCACCGACACTATTCGGCTGCCTTCAAATGAGCCTCGCGGGCGACCCGAATCACAGACTCCCTCGACAAGAGGGCGACGGCTTTCCAAATTCAGACCTCGTCAGTCTAGTGAAGCTGAGCGACCAGCAAGCGTTAGCAGAATATTTTCAAGAGAAGCGCCAATACCAAAGCCGACTCTAATACAGACTGAAAATATGGTACACGAGCTTAATCGACTAGAATCCCAGACACTCTATGGCCTCGATACCCCTGATTACTCAAAGCAGAGCCAGACAAGAGGGAAGCTATCTAAGAATCGCATTTCGAGAAAAGATAATATCGATACTTCTCAGACCAGCACATCGACTCGTTGGTCCTTTTTCAGCCGTAGGAATTCCTTTACAGGAGCTTAATACTCGTTGACACTTTGCATACGGCATACATGGGTACTCATCTGAAGTACTACGTCTGTACCTGATGAAGGATATAAGCATTAATATGGGATCAGCCCTGGCACAATGATGCTCGTCATGCTATACCGATATAATGACGATATGGGCGGCTCGCAGGCTGGTCTTGTTAGCCCGCTACTGGAACTTTACTATCTCGTCTTGGGAAGACATATCTCTCAGACATTTCGATCGCTTGCGATTGAGAATTGCACATACATAGCGTGGAACTCACCTAGAGCCTAATTTCATTATATGAGCCTTTTGTGGTTCAAACCCTTGTTCACTAACTCGTTGGACTGGGTCGCTGAGTTATCTAACAGACTTAGGTGGGGATCAAACAGTTCGAGCCCCCCTAAAATTGCTCCTGCAATGAACAGGTGTTTGTACCACAATATCAGAGCTTTACTATCCTATTTACAAGCCCGTACTCGCCAGATGATATTACATACCGAGGCGCTTTGGAACTGAGGTGACTTTTTATGGGTATAGCTATGGAAACGACTGCGCAGTATGCTGGCATCAAGATCTACCAAACCAACAATATTAGCTAGGTAGGTATCGTGGTGATGCATCAACGGAGACTAGCTGTTCTGGGACAGGGAGACTCATTCTAGATCACAGATTCGGTCACGCTAGCAGGTTTTCGACTCGATTCGAGTTACCCGAAAGAGTTTTGGTTACATTTTAGGCAAGCGACTAAAAGAATGCCCTAGACCTCGAACACGTGGCCAATGTGCTATCCCATCTTAGCTAGGCGTCTCATTGAAGAGATGCAAATTGATCAACTGGGCGACGTCGCTATCACGGTCGGGGTGACTATCAGCCTACCCGTGGATCTAGATCGGGTTGGTAGGAAGTGCGCAATTGAGCTGATCATTACCGGAGTAAGTAAATTATCCAGGCATTCCAGATTTCAGAGATGGCAGATTGAGGCTCATCGGTCAAACAACACTAATCGTAGGCGCAAAATTCCACGTGCCCTACACCACCACGTGCAAATTTTGAATCTTCTGTTCACACATTGCTTGGAGAAGGCTTGCGCGTCTTTTCAAACCTACTCGCATGTTGGCAACACTGTACCCTCTAGCTTTTGCCAACCATGATGCTTTCTGGTTAGGTGGTATAAGAAAGTACTTATGTGTACTGACTCAAACAAATGTCCGAATGCCATACTAGAAAGCATTAAGTCGGATGAGCTGTTGGGTCTAGATTCGAACTTTTAGGTAGTGAGTTTCTCCTTCCCCGCGGTACCTAATTCGTCGAGATTTACCGAGGAGCTGACAAGCTCGTACGATTAACCCCGGATTACTGAAAGTTTCCCTGGTCATTCTAAGGGTATGTGCGTCTTTGAGGGGTCGAATACAAAATCCTCAAGGTATTGGTCGGCAATAGATACTAGTCGCTATTGCAACTGTATTTGTACCCCTGAAAAAATTGAATTGGGTTCACGGTCCTCGCTTATTACTGCCTGTGTCTAAAGGATGAGCCGCCCCACACCTGATATCCCATACATGCTGAAATGGCTTGGCCAAGAGCTGGGCATGTAAACAATCCTGTGTGTTCTACATTATGTAAGTCTCACGCGCTATCCAGCTGATTCTAGAAAACAAGTCGCTATGCTCCTATATACTTACTTGTAGTATGTCGCAGCGCCTAATATGCTAAGACATGACTAAGTTCACTGAAGTATCAAATGACACCAGAACAATGTTTCACAAGATGTCTATATCGATAGGCAATGCCGACTCACCACGTCAAGAGACGCGATCCATTTTAACGATCGTCGAACTTAGTTTGGACTACCTAGGCGTAGTGGTTGGTAGCGGTAACGAAGGCCCCGTCCCTGTGCAAATCCTATGGACCCCTTAACGTGATCGCTTGCAAGGGACCCCTGCCCCGCGAGGAGCAGCTGAAGCTATTTTCGGGACATTTTCCAGCCACACTTCTGTGCGCAACAAATAGTACCCATGTACGCATAAGGGTAGGTACCACGCATTGGATGACATGGTATTTGTATCATAAGACTAAATGTAGTGTTTCTCAACATTAATGTCGCTGATAAGAGTTATTGTCTATACTGGCCGGGCGCATGATGAGACATAGTCACCATGTGGTCACTGAAGTGAAGGGAGATACCGTTCCTCAGACCGCAACGCCCCTGTGTATAGTACTCATGGTAAGGGGGGTCGTGCCGTAATACGGTACAACCATCTCGGCTGCTCACTCGCATCTCCTGCGATGCTAGGCTCAGCCGTAGGGCGTAACGCTCCCCCGCAGGCATATTGAGGCGTGGGTGATTCAGTAAGTATGTATGGCGATTCTGTCTGCCTATGCGTAACTCTTATTCCTCACCGGCCGGTCTGACACGCGACAACCAGCCCCAAGGATTGATGTAATGACACAGTCATTGTCCCTTTTCCCTTTTTCTTATCTTGGACCCCCACGAAATGGCGGTCTCTATGTGTCTCGGGTGTCTCAATGATGGCTGCCTCGGCTATGAAGAATAGATGCACCGTCGCGTCACGCTTCATCTTACTGTGTTTCTTCTTCGAATGCCGTGTTACCTGCGAAAGGGAATTGTGGCGTTGGGGGCGCGTCAGGGACTCAATCTCCGAGAACCCGGCGGGAACCTATATGGACATACATACCCATCGTCGACTCCGTAGAGGTGGCCTCGGAGCCACACTTACAACGCGTAGGTAGGCATTGGATCATGCCGCTCGGAATGCTACCCTAGATATCGGAGGCAAAACCAGCTCATGACCTGTGGCCTCATGCAGATGGACTGCCGGACTTGGCGTGAGAAGTCCGCTTCGCATTGGTTGCTGGGCCGCGGGTTCATTCTGCTATCGCGTCATGTTATAGCTAGTCTAAGGCAAGCCTCGATCCTGAATCGTAGACTGTCTGGTACGGTGCATGAAACAGATTGATGGCCCGGCAAAGAGCCCGAAGACTACGCTATAGTTTATGGCCTTTTGTTTCTCAGGTCTTGGCGAGAAATACTGCATGGTGAGATTAAATGTGACGTGTTACACGGCCGATCGATATATGCCATCTATGGTAGATCTCAACGTTGCGGTGACGCCGCCGCCCGGGGTCATTGGTCTGCGTTTCGTTATTAGATTGCCTATCGCGGATACGCGGTAGAAAATTAAAAGAAGAAAAACTAAAGACAATACATGACGATAGAGCAATCTTCCTACCCAAGAGGTCCTATGCCCTAAATGCAGTTCGCCATCTGTACTCAACGATAAACTGCATGCTAAAAGGGGCATATATCGGCGACGCCCCTAGCAGAAGGGAATACTACGCGAGAACCTGAGGCGCTTTCATACCTCCTTCTTCGCGCGACAATGTGACGTTACTACTCATAAGATCTCAGCTATACATAGATCACATGTCTCGCTTCAGTATGAGTGAGACGGGAGTAGTTTGAGGTGGGGGGCTTAAATCTGGCACCTCCTTTTTAACTCTATATTCCACTCAAGTCGCAGAGGCCATAGGCCAGTCGCCGGACTAAGCATTAGAGCCGTCGAGGCTAGGAGGAAGCAAGCACCCAGTAAGGCATCCCGTGCGCTCGATGTTATGGTTAGAAACCCCGGCCCCAAGATCTCACTTCTTGTTCCAAGGCCTGACGTATAACCGAGCCGACGACAGAGGGGATAGATTGGCGAGGGCCTAGCTCTACCGTTAATAATGTGCGATCAAATAGAGATGTTACGGGGGTACGCCAGGATGGATATGACTACGCAGAGTGACATGTTAACTTAAGTATCGAGAATATAGAACTACTATTAGATTACAACCCTAAAATCCCTGGCTGAGTCGATGGCCATACGTGTGGGTGGGAGTAGATGAAGGTGGTATCTTATTCTTGCCGACAAAGATAGAGGTAGGGTATTCAAATGATGGCGGTGTGCTTCCTAGCCGTAGACTCAATATGTCGTAAGAAGCAATATATGCAAAGGTGTATTGAAACGAACTAATGTCTCGTTACACAGCAAATATAAGGCGATAATTACTTAGGACTACAGACGCGAGTTCATAATTACATCTATCGCTGGCGGGAAAGGGGCCGGTACTTTCGCTTTCTTTATGAATATATCGTGTATTAGGTTAATTTATAAGTAGGAAGATGTAAATATAATTCGGAATATCTAACAAGATCTGTAAAGCACCTGTGTCGTATATAGGGCCTCCTATGAGCTGAGAAATATACCCCTCTCGCCAAACACATTATTCAATAATAAAATACCTATCTTTCATGACGCTAGGACCTTAATTGTAGTGGCCACACTTGGCACGCCGGCCGAATTAATCGCGAACAACATCCAGTACCCCGGAACAAGGACTCCCGGATCCGTAGGGAGCGTGACGACGTGCACGAGTCCTACCACGCTCAGAGGAGTGAGTGGCACCCGACGCTGGTCCGTATTGACGGTGTGCGTGGCGGAGCCGTACCGGACGAGCGAGAAGGACGCTACAGCCTGCGCGGTTGTGATAGTTAGCGAGGCGCCGGGGCGGACCTGCGTCGCAGACACGACAGTGATAGCCGGCCGGGTGGCGCGCGTGCCGTCAGCATTAAACAGATAGGGCGGCGAGAAGACCTGCAAGTCGAAGTGATTCTGCACACAACCGGTGCCGCAGAGCCCCCCGCCGCCAGCGACGACGGTCGCGTCAGGTAGTAGCAGCGCGATGCTGTGGTAAGTGCGCGGCACGGCGATCGACGCCATCGTCCGCCACGTGTTGGTCTTGGGGTCGAACAGCTCGGCCGGGAACGCGGGCGTCGTGTCCGTGAAGGGCACGGGGTACGACTGCCCGCCTACGATAAGCACTGTGCCGTCGGGCAGGACGACGCCGTTGGCAAAGGCGCGCGCGTAGGCCATGTTTGGGAGCTTCGTGACGATGGCCGTCGCGCCGACGTCGCCGAGTTTGATTAGGTGCGCGTTGGGCGTCGCGTTCGAGTCTTGGTAGGACGGCGAGCCGCCTGCGGATAGGATTGAGCCGCTCACGGCGTCGAACATGACCGCATTGCCGCACACTGAGACCGGGCGTCGTTAGTTACCGTCATCGGAAGCATGGTCTATGAGGGGCTTCAAGTCATAGGAGACTTCGAAGACAAAAAAGGAGTCATATTTATACTTGAAAGGAGCAAGCCTGAGAGGGGTGGGATTGAATATGGACGCCGAGAGTGACTTACTAGCGTCGCCGTCTGCCGCGCGAGTGCCGGCACGCGTGTACGACCCGGAGCCACTCACGTTGTACCAGTTCATGTTCTTACTAGGGCCGGCCTGGAATACGGAATTGGACTTATACGCAAATAGCCAGGCGTGCTGTAAGACTCGAAGTCAGCTATCGAAAACTATCGAGAAAATGTTGGGAGCTTCTAAGCTATGATCCAGGCCCGGACGGAAGCATTTATCTTCTCCAAGGTGCCAAAATAAACACAAGAAGGACAACGCTGAGGATTTCTTACATTGTCGGCACGGTAAACCCCCTGTGCATCGGCCGTGAGCATCGGCGCTACAGCGCAGCCCGGGAGAGAAGTCCACGTGTTCGCCGCCGGCGAGTAGATCTCGCCGTTCTTCCCGCCCTGGCCGCCGCTCCACGACCCGCCAATCGTGAAGATACGGCCGTCGCCCACGGTCACGCTCGATTGGTAGCCACGCGGGATGACCATCTGCTTGGCACTGGCCCAGACCGAGTTCGCTGGGTTGTAGGTGCTCGTGTTCTTGCTGTCATTGCCCCCTGTCACCGTGATGCGGCCGTCTGCGTCTAGGGAGATACCTGGACAGAACATATCATCTTGAACTATGTTAGTGGCTTGCTTGCCCCTCGGAGTTGATTGGGTAGATTAATGGTTTTCTAAGAGAGATATAGGTGTTCCGCGAAAAGCGGACAGTATGCCCTCTGCGCTACTTTGAAAGATTGCGACAACATGTTCCGAGTTTTCCACTTACGACGAGTTTCTGTGACCGTACGCTGCGTTACAGTCTGAGAAGAGGGAGTCCATAGCGCGGTCAATGTTTGCCCTGTACCACTGCCGAAGAGATCGGGCCGGTAGGCACTCCACTGCGACATAAGGGGTTAGTACTGTTCTAACGAGTACATACGTCCATCGTTTTTATGGCTAGGAATTAAATCATAAGTCACAATATGAGGTCTTAGCGTGAGACGTTATAGAGTTGATGGGCACTATCATTAACCGAAGGCGAGGATAGCCCAAGACGAGACTCACGAAGATGACGTTTCCCTGCGCGGATAACGCTCCGGCGGCAGCGACAATGGGTAACACTACGGTCGAATCCCAGCGCCCCTGACTGGTAGGAGGTGGTGTGAACGCCGAGGCGTCAAGGTTGACGTTTGGGCTGTAGACGTTAAGCTCTGCTATGCTCGACCACGGGTTATTGGCGCCTTGGGCCTCTGTCTGTGCGGTGATGCGAACGTAACGGGCGGTGGTGTTTGAGAAGAAGGTAGACTTGGTGGTGACTTTATCATTAAGCCAGGTGCCGAACTGTACCGGGCTACTCCAGGCAGTCCCATCGTTGCTTAGCGTGACGGTATGCTGGCCGATGTTCCCGTTCGAGCTCCCGTCTTGTCGTGGCTGGTACGAGACGCCATTGACGACATAGCTCTTCTTCATGTCTAGTTGGATGTAATGCGGCAATGGCGCAATGGTTGGGCTATAGGCTGTATGCCAAAATGTGCTGCTGTTGCCATCGATAGCCTTTGCTGCTTCGTTTCCGGGCTGGAAACTATCTGCTGTGACCGTCCATCCTGTACGAGGAATAGCGGTTGCCCATGGAAATTGGGCAGCCCCCAAAGAGAAGAATAGCTGGGTAACCCCAAGGTAAGTCAGCCATAGGCTACAGCGAGTGATATGTGACCCCATTGAAATGGAAAATGCTCAGATGAAATGAGATTGCCGTTTGGTTGTGCGAATTTCGAAGGGGGGTTGCTCAAGCGGCCATGTCTTTATAGACGGGCTTTCCCGCGAATCCTGCCGTGCCATTCTCTCCATCGTTACCTCTTATGTCTCTGATCGGAATCTAACCTTGTAAGTTCGTGATCGAGCACATAACTAGCAACCAGTCGTGAGGTCTCCCGAGGTTATCGTGGCAATCTTCTCCAGATTCGAACAGGCAGCCTGCTTGGCGGAAGGAAATCAACATGCCTTATAATTCAGCTGGGCCTGTCTAGCCAATGACAACCCTGACTTTTGCTCGGTTGTTCAAGCCACAACTGTATTTGTGCCAACCAAGCTTACGAGCTTCTGCACTTCGAGCCAATATAATGCAATTCATGGATTTATTACTGCAACGGTTACGGGGAATGATGCGCCATGAGCTTGATCTTAAACCAATAGATATCGATCTAGATGCGGAAAAACAACGATCATCAGGGGTGAGGATGCTGCCTGAGTATTCGCTTACAGAAGCTCCTGAAATTTCTTGCACACCTAGCTTGTGCCTCGGCCATTCTTTTAGATACTAGACTAGCCAATGAGTGGTATTTAACCTTTGTTTCACTCATTCGTACCTCGTTTGCTAAAAACAAAGGCATTCAACCTCACAAATCCGTCCCACTCTGCACAAGATGTCGGCAAAGGGATAGAAGCCACTTCTTCCGCACCGCCCCATTCTTTCACTACGGCGGGTTCCTCGATCTTAAATCGCAGGCGGTCCAAGAGACGCCCTCTTATACTCTCCATCGGGCTCCCAAACCATGCCTACTATGGGCAATGAAACTGGGATATTCCCATTAGGAAGGAGATTACCGCCTAGATCGTTAATGATCTCATTTCTATTCTCTTCAGTTCCGGTAATGTTGTCATTGAAGTATGCCTTCCACGCCTGATCTTCATCTGTACCACGCTTACTGAGACTGAACGCATTGGATAACGCGATTGAGAAAGTCTTCACGAGATTAATGTCATTTCTCGCTTGTTTAGTACAGTTATTCTCAAGATATGCGAATCGAGCGTCTCGGAGCTTATTTTGGTGTAATGCATTTGGGTTATTCGATGGACGAGAAGCCATGTAACACAGTCAGGTAAGGGGGCCAGCTATATAGGGCTGGCAGGACTGCCAAGGACTGCAAGGACTGCCAGCACCACCCCCCCCCCCCCCCCCCTTAGCCTATATACGTACGTAGCCAGGGTGGCAGGTAACCCTGCCACCCTCCTTTACCCTCAAGATCGCCACATCACACTTTACTCACCAAATATATCACTACCTTGAACGCGTCAGTAGTGTCCGATGGAATTTAGGTATAGGAGGTTCCGCCTACATCAGAGCTAATAATCCGGACACATACAGAACACTGTATTGTCTTCTCATCTGTTGTTTTGCCGACTTCCCCGTTTCCCAGGCAAGCCTAGAGTTAGTGATTATGAGTCTGCCTCGGGTCCCAAGCCCGACCGAAGCTCACGCGTTCGAGGAGTCCGAGTCCGATGAATACTATGACAGCCCAGCAGATCCGGACGCTGACATTGCTAACACCCATGCAAGCAATGACGACTTACGCAAAGAGAAGATAACGGGCGAGTATTTCAAGACCCTTGAAGGTGTTACCTCCCTTGATGACAAGGAGAGCCGGGAGCGGATTGGTTCTCTGCCCACCAAATTTTGCAATCAAGCGATCCCACTCTTTGAAAAAGGCAACATTGGTTACCAACTGCACGTTTCTTATACATGGATGAAAGCAATCCATACCTACCGCTCCAATGACGAAGAATCAGACACTGCCGACTGGGATCTTCATGGTTTAGCGGGGATTGATAATCACGGCCACATACGTATTGTTGGTCGGCCTCTTGTTATTATTCCTCTTGGCAAACTTTTCATTAATAGGTCTCGTCATTCCATTTGGACGGGATATGAACTGTTCGTGGGCAACAAAATGGACGTCTGGATGATATATGTTCCAAACGAACATGATTCAACGACGTGGAATACTATTGATAGTGGTCTCTTTATTCCCGCGGAGACTGGTACACACGGGGTGGTGCAAATATGCCCCTCGCTTGGAGATTTGGAGACGGTGTCGTTCGATCAGATCCAGGAGCGGATTCGATCGTCTTACAACGACTACTCTATATACACAGAGTTCTATCTCCTCGAGATTTCAACACGATTCTGTGACATTTCTGGGCCCATGGGTCATGATTGCCCTCCTTCTGAACACCTGGCTCGTCTAATTAGCGATAATGTGGACCTGAACCCTGTGTCACGTTACGGACTGGCGTACCCTCAGTTACTGCTCTTGGCCAAGAACTCGAAGAAACCTTGCGTTCAATTTATACCCTACAATGAGGGAATCGATCCTAGGAGTGTTAATAGGGCCGACTGGTCTTTGCTACGGCTGGCGATAGAGAGCAAAAGCACGAGGCTTGTTGAGATGATAATGCAGAGCGATGTAGACGCATACTCCCAAAGAAGCGACTTACTTAATGATGGGTTGCTATGTCAGGCGGATCGCTTTGGAATGGAGAGCTGTGTTGAGCTCATATTTAGACGGATTAACGGGAACTCCCCGGACGAGAAAGTACTAGCACGCTTTGATAGGGCAATCAGAGACCAAAACTGTGATCTTATCCGGATATACCTGCAGAGGGGAAATATTGATGTAGCTCAGCACCGTATAGACGGAAAAGAACCACTGGTATGGGCAAAAGATCGACTAAACGGCCTAGAGTCGAGGCTTGGGGAAGAGGACGGGCGTCAAGATACACGGATGGGTTTGATAGAGAGATTTGAAAAGATAATAGGGATGTTGCAAACGGATGCTAAAGGCGCAGTATTAGGGGGGAGCGCGAGCCTCTAACGAGGTCGATAGGCTGTACGCTATATAGCCGGTTGCGGCGTCGACTAGCTGCCCTAACTTCAGAAAAATACAACACAGCGAGCCCTGTAATTCTTCCTTCTAACTTATCCGCCCTGTAGGCATAAAATACGGCTCGAGGGACGGTAGGAAGGTAAAAAACCTCGCCGACTAGCACAGAAACCTCCCCTTCACAGGAGGGAAAAAAATAACGTAAAAAAAAAAAAAACCT